>JAWMRA010000090.1:47891528-47909513 GCA_035584735.1 Pseudotriccus pelzelni | reverse complement strand
GCCGGGGGACAGACGCAGTTGAAGGCACGAAGTACCTGCAGTATCATTTATCTTCCATGACTAAGTTGCTTCTGGTTGGTTTCTGCACCATACTTGAAATGCTTTTGTGGCTGTCTCATAACCAGACTGGGAACTGGTCTGTGTGAAAACACCTCAGAAGAAATCCTTTGCCTTAGTTTGCCACATCAAACAGGTATACTGGTATGATTTTTGTTGGCAGTTCACGCATGGAAATATATATTGGTTGTTTTATGTACACATCACTAATATTCATTAATGTGCATTAGGCCTGGTAAAGTGATTAAATTTAAGCAGTCAGAAAACAAATAAATTGTTGAATTTACTGAATTTGTTGAATTCAGATAAATTGTTGAATTGATTCTTTGGTTTCTCACAAAGTAAGAAATGTATTATGGTTCAGTTTTATCACTGTGGTGTTTTTAAATGTATCTGTCCTTTTTCAGGACAATGCAACTTCTAGGAGCTTTATGAAAGCAGTTTATGTTTGAGGGGCTTTCATGATATCAGAATTTAGTGTGGGTATTTCTGTGTTGCTTAGTTAAACACTGTCTCTAATTCTTTATAAATTTGCCTTGATCACAAAGTTTCTTTTTACTTGCATTGTGTGCTGGCTGTGCAAGGTACAAGTTGAACTGGGCAGGTATCCCCTTTTCAGTCTTCTGCTTAGTTTAAATAACATGTGATACTGATAAGACAGTTTTCTATCCTAGTGGGTCTCTACTCTCCCTCATACTTAAATCTCATTTCCTCAGTCTAACTTCTGTAATGCAGTTAAAATTCACTTTAAATGTATTGGATATATATAAAAGCTAACTTCTCAGGGAACAGAGAATGGAAGGATACCATGACCAACTGACTTTGACAACTAAGATGCAAAATCTTTCCTGTGTTTAGTTATTTTACGTTGATGTGGTTGTGTAATTTTATGTTTAGGTCCCTGTTGTCTAGTCAACATTATGAAGCCCAGGTTCAAGAAACTTTCAGAAACTATTTGGTCATCAGTAGAATGCCTCAATGTTCAATGTACCTCTTTGTGGGGAGATGGTATACAACGGTGTTTTGCCCTGCAATTATGTGATCACTCAAAGTTCCTCTCTAAAACTGAAGTTCAGAAGTTGATTAAATCAAATGCTGTTACCTTCTAGGTTCCGTTTTTGCCTGGAGACTCTGATCTTGACCAGCTAACAAGGATATTTGAAACACTGGGCACTCCAACAGAAGAACAGTGGCCTGTGAGTCCTTTTGTTTAACAGACTGACATTAGTTTTACTTGATACTCTCTATTTTAACTTTTAAAATTAAGTGAAAGGTTATACCAGAATACTTGAGTAGATTTTCAGAAGGCAGTTGCTTCATCTCACAGAGCAGCTTAGATTTGTTGTTTCTTCATGTTTTTGGGATGCTTGTTTAATGAACTGTGCTTTAACCTGTAAAACTTTCATCACTTTCAGAAGTAGGAACCATTTGCAGGGATATAAGTTGGCCAAGATAAGTTATAGTTTGGAATACAGTAAGAAACACCAGGCCAACAGCTTTAGGGATGAACAATTTGTCTCAGCAATGGTACTGTAACAAATACCAATTAATAGTATAATTATTTCTGAAGTGACAATAAATTCAGTAATACTAGGCAAAACTGTCAGGACACACAGTGACATACCTAACTATGGATATTAGGCAGACTGACAGGAAGTGGGGCATAACTTCTGATGAGTAACTGGCACCAGGAGTTCTGAATTCCCTGATCAGGAATTGTTGTTGAGCTGTGGAAGAACTCACTGTACTTGTTAACCTCTGCTCCCTCTCCATGCTGCTTTTCCTTTGTGTAAATTGTGCTGGAATGCTATGGTACGTGATCATGAAATGGAGCTGTAGCCATATGGAGAAATACCATATGAGGCACTGCTAATCCCACACAATTCTGCTGTTGCTCTGGGATTCTGAATGAAACACATAAATGGTTTTGCAGTGACATTTCTGCCTTCTGTGGAGAGGGAGGGTTAAGATATGGGTGGGGAAAGGAGTGAATAGGAGATTGGTTAGCACAACAGAGATGATACCTCCCAAAGTTAATTTGCAAGCCCATGCATTTCAATAATTGAAAATTCTACTATCAAGATTGTAACTGATTGAGCACATTTTTCACTTTATTGTTAATACTTTATTTTGCTTGGACAAACTTACTGAAGTGTGATGACTAAATGCTTAAAATGCTACTAAAATATTACATTTGGATAATTGCTACAAGATCATTTTTATGCTAGAATTTGAATACAATGGGATTCATTTCATACCTACAGGAGAAAAAAAATGCAGTTCCTCTTTTGTTTAACTGCTTGCTGTATATTTTCCTTCCGTCCTCTAACAGGCCATATAAATTTTCAGTTGTGCATTTCAAAAGTAGCTCAAAATGCAGTTAATTTTATTAATGTAGAGAAAGACTTACTCTTTTGTGAATATTTTCCCTCCCACCCTGTCAGAGCACAAAAGGAAGCTTTATTTCATTTGTCTGCATCCACTCTAAAGTTCTTTCATACTTTCTTTGTTAACAGTTTTTCCTTTTGGACTGGTCACTGCTAAAGCAAAGGAAGGACAGATGATTTGAAATGGAAAGCATAAAACAACTACAACAGTTACTGAAAAAAAATTGTCTTTATGACCCTCTACTCCTACATTTATTTCAGTGACCAAGAATTAGCAAGGTGTTTTGAAAGATGATTTGCTTCTGCTGAAAGGCAGGTGTGTGAAATTTGCTTTCTGTGAAAAGCTGAACCCTTCAGTAAAAAACATATATTTCATTTTTGGTCTTTGTAGGGGATGACAAGTCTTCCAGATTATGTCACTTTTAAATCTTTCCCTGGAATGCCACTTCAACATATCTTCAGTGCGGCTGGTGATGATCTGCTCAATCTTCTTCAAGGCTTATTCACATTTAATCCTTGCACAAGGGTTACAGCTACTCAGGTATAGTACACTTGAGTTATGTCCTAATGTGCATTAACCTACTGTTAATATCAAATAAATGTGTTTTGAAGCCAGTAAGCTGGGTCTGAAATGAAATGTTAGATGAATTTCCAGGAACATAATCCCAGTGTTTCAGAAAGAGAACTCTGAAAGGCATGGATAATGCTAACTGATCATCTCTGTTCCCAGTATAGAGCAGAGGTAGACATCTAAAAGGTATGTGAGTCATGGCCTTCAGACAGTCGTATCTGACATTTGGAATTCAGTCACTTAAAGCCTGAAGATTAAGTCTATTCCCTTGAAAGATTTTCAGCCTTACTTCATCCAGTGTCTTCTTCAATTTCATTTAAACTTTCATGATACTTTTTTAACATAAAATTGTGTGGTGATTTAAACCTTGATGCTCATTTAAATATCCTTTTCCATTATACTTTCAATTTCATTACTCCCTGATGGTGAGAAAATAAAGACTTCAAAGGAAAATCTTGCAGAGTGCTCTAGTTTATACTATTAATTTCTGTAATGAGGAAGATACATCAGTTGGCAGTTTGAAAAGTGTATTTCTGTCACTTCACGCTGTTAGGAAGGCATGCAAGAAACAGAGCTGTCTCCTTAAGGCCAGGACTCCCTCATTGCTTGTTAGGCAGATATGAATCTACAGGATTGGTGTAGATGTTATGTATCTTTTTACTAGAAAACTTTTTCAGAGCACATTCAGACTTTTTCGGCCACCATCTTTAAGAACATTCAGTATAAGTTTCCAAATAATTAGTTCTGCTATGCTTAGGACACCAGTTCATATGTATGAAGTGATTTTTCAGATCATATTGTAGGCCAGTGTATTTTTCCAGTCTAGACTATTTATTGGCAATGCCACAGTTTAAGGCAGGAAACAATTTTTGCTTACAGTATTAGTTTGATTTATAACAGGCATTGAATATCATGTAACTGGCATTAGTAGGAGTAATGACTGCCTAGGAGACACCTTAGCCACTTTTTGTTAACCGCACTTTATGGAAGCTGTGAAGTTCCTAAAATTTAAAATAGCGTACGTAATTCCACTACATGAAATCAACCTTGCTCACTTGTCTTTCTCATAGTTTACAGGGTGGAAACAGCACAGTTAAAGAAATCTTAAAAGCTACCAAAACAGCTGGTGTCCAAGTCCTGGATCTGATCAAGACTTCAGATATAGTCCTTTAATTTTTCTTTATTCCTACTTTTACTCTTATGCTCTTGTCTCATCTGTCTATTCAGAATGTGAGCTCTTCAGAGCTAGAAAATGCTTATACAAGACTTTTTGCCAAACAGTCAAGAGTTTTGTTAGGATGTCTGAGCACTAGCTGAAAATAACAGTACACACGTATCCCTTGCTTTACCAAATCTAAGTGGGGTACATAGTAATTGAGAACATACGCTTAATTTGCCCCAAGGCCACCTTCTAGTATAAAAGTGTCCAAGTAGTTTTTAAGTCCCAATAGCAAGTGCTTTATTTCATTATAACCTCTTTATAAATGCGATTCTGACACTTAATGCTAATTACTTGGTTATTTTTCTTCCATTATCATTAAGGCGTTGAAACAGAAGTATTTCAGTAACCGACCAGGACCCACTCCAGGAAATCAACTACCAAGACCCAACTGTCCTGCAGAAGCTGTAAAGGAGCAAAAACCCGTACTTTTAAATTTAAAAAGGAAAATATCAGAAGGAATAGATCAAGGTAACCTCTTAATATTTCACTGATTTTAAAATAGGAGGTACGTGGTCAGAGAGAATGAGATTTTCATTGTTTTAGAACACAAACTCTCTGAATGGATTAATTCCCTGGGCACCGACACCAGCTGAAGCCCTTCAGTGATTTGTGGTTTAGGATAAATGCTTTGGGGTGAGAATGACTTAGTTCTGCATTCTAACAGAATTAGTACAAAAAAGACTCTTCTATGATGCTTAGGAATTTATTTGTTAGAAATATCCAATTCCATTAATTGCTTTAATGGTGTGTGATACTGCCCAATAAATTATAGGCTATTATGATGAGCCTTTTTTCCCTAAGACATGTTAGGTGGAAGTAATTTAACTTTGCACCACTTAAAACAAAACAAAATGAGGAGAGGAGTTTGAGAGTCCAAAACATAGCATGTGATTCTGTGAAATGACAGACTGGAAAATGTAGATCAGATTCTGAGAGATTTCTGTTTTCTTTCTCATAAGGTGAGCAAGTTAATTGTTTAGATCACTCTGGGTGAGGAACATGAGGCACATTTCTGTGACCTTCCTCTAGTCTTCCCCAAACAGTAGCATTTTTTCTTATCTTCATGGCAAGAAAGTGCTCAAGACTCAGCACCTCTATCTGATGCTGAATTACTCAGACCTACCAGAGAGGCAAATATTGGTTCTTAAACTTGGACTTGATCTTCTTAACAGTTGAAATATGCTAGATAGCAGCTCTCAGATTACCATCAGCCATTTTGTTATTGCCAGTATAAGACTCAAATTTAGTACAAGACTTATAATAGAGGTGCTTCTATAGAAGTGTGTTTCCTCTTGAGTTCAGAGAGACAACTACACTATTAGGGTTTAACAACTTTTAGGCACTTTGAATGGTTGTTTCTAAGTCTGTGTGAAATTAGAAGTAAAATGCACCAGGTTCATCACCTTAAGATTTCAACCTCAAAATAAAATTTAATCAGCTGATTACTTGCATGCTGTTTACTGACCCCAGTACCATTGATCAACTGATGTGTTGAGAATTTGTCAAATTATGCTGGCTTAGGCAATTAATTTAAGCTTTTTAGCTCCTTTTGCAAAGATCATTTGAGGGTTTGTGATTAGTGTTTTGCAGTACATGCCCTAAAATAGTCCTGTTAACTAAAAGACAGGAAAAAGAGAAATGCTTCTTTGACTTCTGTGACTTGTTGTATTTGACAATGGGCAGAGTTTCAAGCTAGAACAATAACTGCTTTAACATCTTTCAAAAAGTCTTATCTTCAACAAGATGAAATCAAGCTTATGCATTAAATGCTAGGAGTTTTGAGATTAGCTATAAATGAGCCATTTAAGAAGTCAGCATTAATTTTTGAGACATTTGCATATCAGCATAAAAAGCAGTATCATCAAGTGGAAACGAAAATGTAATGGATTTTCTGATACAGATTTTCCATTATGTTTTGTTATTGCTTTAGCTGGGGTGACAGAATCAGACAGCCTCAAAGGTAGTGCCAACAAACATTTAAGAAGAGAGCCGATCTTAGAGCTAGCAAATCTGCTGCCCTGGATTTCGTTTGCCATCCTTACATGGTATTATCACCTAAATTTAAAATCTGAATAGTTGTTTGGAAGAATAATCCTTTTTTAAAATAGTATTTGAAGGACAGCATGTTTTTACTGCTGTTGAGGGTGGAAATGTGCAAAAGTAATTTCAAAGAAAAATAAACTGCATTCCCTGAAATTCTTAGACTGGCCTGCCCTTACATCCTGCACAATACATTTCCTTAGCCTTGTACAGGCAGCACCCTAGAGCTTGGCAGAATAGACTGAGTGATTACTGATGGATACCCTCTTGTAAAATATTGACCTGTCAGGAGAAAGATTCCTGCCATCACCCTATGTGCTGCTTTTCCACAACAACAAAACCCTGTAGCCTGTGCGGTATGTTCACCAAACTTAGGTACTTCTCAGAAAACGGCCTCTATTGTCAGGGAAAAACTGTCACCAGATGGATGGCTGCCTGTGAAAAGTATTATGCATGCATACTTTCTGTTTCCTGCTGCCATTTATTTCTGTTCATTGAGGTAGTGGAGACACTGATGCTATGATGACATCACTGTTGAGCTTCACTCTGGCACTTAACCAAAAGCAGCACTGCTTCCCCAGGAAGCAGTGCTATTGATCTACATTCCTACAGCACTGTAGGTACACTAAACCTTTTCCTGAGTTCATGCAGCATAAAGAATCTACCTAATACCAGAACTATTCTGCATTGGTTTGGAAATAAACCAAAGCCATTCTGTTCATATCTAAAGTTAAGAATTTGTCCTGGATCTGACAGCATGTAAGAAAAATTAAGAATGTTAGTGTGGTGAGACAGGGTTAAGGCTTAGAATAGCTTCCTTTTATTAGGTTTCAAAATAGAATTAACTGGGTAGCCTTTCATGCCAACAGTTGACTGGTTAGCTTTTTATATCAACAAAGAAAAATATGTACATGTATCCCAAATGTAATTAATACTTAACTGCAGAATTTGTGACTCATTTGGAGTACACACTGATCTAAGTGTGCTTTGATTCTATCACTCTCTAAGGTTCATTAGAAGAAGTCATGTACTGCCACTGTAGTAAGCAGGATTAAGCAGTTCAGAGTAGAGATATCTCGAGAAGAGTATCAAATGTTGAGAAGGCTGGATCCCTTTACTTTAACAATGTGATTTACACTTTTCAGGATTACCAAAAAAACTGATTTTTTGATTGCTGTGGATGGTGTATGAAAACTAGTGAAAATGACGGAAGGACCAACCACTGATAAATAGTTACAGCATGGTTATTTTATAATATTTTAACATGTAAAATTACTTCTTTACTGAAACAAAGGTTTTATTAACTCTTTTTATTAAAGTTGTTTTGAAGAAAAAAAAGAAGATTCCTTTATCTGGTTTCCTGTCATATTACTTTGACTTGTGCTTTGGGGTAATAACTGTGAAAACTGCTTGCAGGCTATGAATTTACACAGATTAATTTTGCAGAACCTCTCTGCTAAATTGCATGCTATCCTGTACAGATGTATACCCTTAGGAGGAAAACTGCAGGTAACACACTTCTCACCTGTCTGTACACCTGGCTGTCTTCTGGCTCCATAATAAAAATGTATCACTGTAAGGAAAGGATACATAATTTTTCATAATTTCCAGATAATAGGCTCAGGTATTAACAAATAAGTTTGCATATGCTCTCTCAGCAGTCATGCATTAAGGCTCTCCAAGGACATACCCACTACCTTGAAAACAGTATGATGCACATATTGAAGGTGAATTGTTTGGGGTTTGGTTTTGTTTTGGTTTTTTACGGATTCCAGTCTGCTAGGAACCTGTGTCTTAGTTTAACAAAACACAAATATTTCCTAAGGAGGGTGCGTTAGGGGAAAAAAAACACAACAGACTCCTTCCTCTAAATTAAAATTAAAAGGCTTCAGTTGGAAGGTGTGAAAAAGGAAAACAACAGCTCTTTATTAGCACGTGTATGTGTGTGTGTGTATATATATATATATAAAACAAACTTGAAGAAGCAACAGTGATGCGACCAAAACTCTCAAAACAAAGTCCTACTTCCCCAGGTGGCAGCTGCCGTGGCTCCCCGTGACAGTCCGAGCGCTGTTCCCGGTGGCTCAACAATTGCTCACAGCCACGGCAGCGATGCTGGCTCCACTGCCAGCCATGAAGAGGGGTTTACCGGTGGTCCCACGGCTATGGGCGCGGTCCTCGGCAACAGCTCCGGGCTCCAAAGCTCAGGAAATAACTGGCCGCAGGGAGATGCTCTGGTATGCGGCACTGGCGCAGGGCGTGGCCGGGGACAGATACCTCGCTCCAAGACGGTCGCCAGGGGCTCTCCTCGGGGCTCTCCCGGGCGGCTCCTGTGATGGCTGGCGGAGGACCGGGGCCGATCCCCTACGGCGGTGCCAGGCAGGGAAAGGCTTCTTCTCGGAGGCTGAATTGGAGAACGAAAAGGTGGCTGCCGGCTCTGTCGGGTGACAGCCAGGAATACCAACAAACAAACAAAGGCCCCAAAGGTGCCGGCCAGTTTAAAAACAACCTCCCCCACTCCCGTGCCCCTCTGCGCGCGACCTCGCTCCTCCCCGCTTCCTCCCACCCCTGGAAACGGGGAGGGGGGCTCTCACCTACAGTGAGAGTGCACACTAGTGTACTACACTAGTGATTGGTATTGGAAAGAAATGCCAACATCTCTTTTCAAACCTGTAACAATCTGAAAGCATGTAAGTACCGTTTCCTTCAAGCCCCGAAGATGGCAGTGAGAGATGGAGGGAGATCTGGGAAAACTATGCTAGCCGTCTTGTCAGCCTGTGGCTATTGAACAATGCGTAGTGCAGATATTGGACTCAGCTTTGCCTGAATTTCAGCGTGGCGGTGGTGCAAAGTGTCTGCTGGGTAACCAGACTTATTTAATTGAGAAAAACAAGCCCAAAGGCACTGCTGGTGCAGCTTAACTGTGTGCCCACAGTGTCGTGCAGTGGATCTCGGGGATACCTAGTGAGCTATTGTCATTTTCCCACCTGCAAACCACTGTTGTCAAATTTTTGTGGCAAGTGTATTAGTACAAGACTTTGAGGCTTGTGGAAGAACGGCCACCATCTTCTTCCTTATGTGTTCCTTCATTTAACTCCCGCCTTAAGACAATGTGAGTATGCTGGCTTTGTAAAGGAGAATCACTGCTGTCCCAGTACCCTACTGTGTTCTCTATTGGCTGTTGGCAGTTGAAAAGTAAACAAATCTCCTAAGATCTAAATAACAGTGTAGAGTTTATGCATTAAGAGTAGTTACAGCAGTTTTTATTGTCTATGTAATCAAATATCATCATTTCCTCATTGCAGGCTGGGGGATTAAGAAAACTACAGTCCTACTTTTTGTAGGCGTATGTTCAAAAGTATGCTAATCTGAATAGGGAAGAGGGAGTTAGGAGTACCGTAAACTTTTTTGCATTGAACTTTTTCTATGGCAGCATTCTGACTGGTCTGCAAAGCCCGGAAACCTTGAGCACCTGAAACAGATAGAGCATTTTTGGTATCCCAGCTATTTGGTATAACAGGTAAAGTTTGTATGGCAGTGCCAATTTTAAATGTCAGTTCTGGTTTGGGAAACAGCATTCTTTTTAAAATGGTCCATCTCTTGACAATACCCTTCTCTGAAGGAAACCTTTTCCAGCAGAACCAGTAGCGATCCTCTAAGCTCGTATTGGCGAAAGTTGTAGCGTAGGTACAGAGTTAGATGGGTAGTCAGTGTTTTAATGTACAGAGCACAGTTGCAGTGCTCTGTAAGAGCAGGGTTGGAGCAAGAGGGTATTTTGTGACCAAAGCTATTGTCTTGTGTGCATCGAGTCACGTGTTTGCCACAGTAGATGCTCAAAAATAGCAGTGCTTATATAGTACAAGTTCAGGAGCTATTTCCTTCCGGCTCCCACACAGCAATTCATTTGGCATACTCTACACTGCATGTGTGGTTGGGGCCTGTTCTATATCATGAGGGTGTGCAGTAAGTCTTGGTTTTGGTTGAGTTCCTGAATAAATCTGCTCATGTCAGGGACTAAAATTTAAAATTGGCTTGCTCTTAATCATGGTGGTGTGCATAGATAAATGTATGTACATTGTAGAGTATGATAAGATTAAAGAAGGTTTCAGCACAATATTTTTTTCTTAATCTCAGGCTTTTTGATAGTTTGATTTAACTTTTGGGATTTAGATCAGAACATTGGAGGAAATATTTGGGACTTGTAAATATAATATAATATGGAATCATGTGCAATCGGTTATCTAAATATTGTTTAACTCATCACTTTGTTAGTTTGTAAGCTTTATATCATGCTAATCATGCTTCAGCATTGACAGTCTGTTTCTTATCACACCAAATTGTTGAATATACAGCTGCTACAAACCACTTGGCTTCTGTTCAGAATGACAACAATCGGGGTGGTTTGAGCCTGCAGTGTGCATGCTTGTGCAAAAGCCTAAGTGGCACACTTAGCAGACAGAAACATAATCTAAATGCCTTCTCTCTTGGGTTGAGACAGTTCTTCTGCCCTTACCATCTTTTTATTATGCCTTACTGCTGTTTTTTCCTGAAAGGCTAGTATTCCTCTTTGCAAACATGATGGCATTTACCTCAAGATTTGATGGAATTTGAGTGACGTCTATGAATTCTGCTGGTATTATTTGTATAATTGAATGAGAACTTTGTTTTCTTCTACTTTGCTGCCACAATAAATGTAGCAAAACTCATTGTATGAGCACACCATACAGAAAGTTTTGTTTTAAACAAAACTGACTTCGTTTTTTCACAGATACCAGGAATAGTTGTGGTGATGTGGCATGGAGAACAAGGACTGCTAGCTCTCACATTCTTTTCTGTCTCCTTGGTCCTTGATTGATGCTAATGCTGTGTGATCCCTGCAGCCTTTTCGTATTGACAAAGACGGCTCAGAGCCAAATTAAGTTATAACATAAAGTTGCTGCTTTGCATATTTGGTGTGCTTTTACACAAGGTGTGGCCTTGATGTTTTCCAGGCAGCGCTGCCAATTCTTTGCTTTAACTTGTCTTCTTGGCTTTTGTTACTGTTTTTATTCTCTTGAATTACTGCATGTACCCTGCTCACTTAACTCAGCCATTTCTTCTGATACACAAACGTTTATACTTCCTGTGGTCCACTGTATTGATTCCTTTACAGAGCATGGTTCACCTGTGACCTGTTAGTACTCTGAGAGAAGGAAGGAATCTTTACAAAAGAGGCTATAGTTTGGCCTACTTTTCTTTTAATCCCTCTGTTCCCCCTTGCATGTTAAACTCGGCTATGTAAACTTTGTCTGAGTTAAGCTGTTCTTTCCACAAGCCTGTAATAAATTTACAGTATAAACCAGGGATAGGTCTGCATATAGTGTATCAGGTTGAGATAGAAAAACTTCGCAGAGAACTACATGAAGGTCTTAGAACACTTTTGGCAGGCTATATTTTGACGTACAGCTTGCTGATATCCCAGTAGTGTGAGAGACTGGGGAAAAGACACGCATAGCCTGCTGTCTCTCTTGGCTCCAAAATACTGCACTGCCTAGGAGAACCTTCTGTTGATCCTCATTTTACCAAAGACCTGCTGGGAATTAAGCCTGTTCCTCCTTAGCCCACCACTACCAGGAAGACTCCAGAAGCAACTCTTGCTAGCTTGGCAGTTCCACTTGGCCAAACTTTTCATCACATAATGCTAATTTGTCATTTTCAAGCTTCCCCAAGTAGAGCTAGAATAAAATATCAGCTTTGATGCTGTTGAACTAGCCTCATATTTCTGTGTACAACTATAATATTTTCATTTTTTCTTTCTATTTGTGAGAAACTTATTCAGAAAATTTCTATTTATTTCTGTTTAGAAACTCTTACTCTTTCAAATAATGGTACAAGGGGCTGAAGGGAAGAGGGGCCTCTGTTTCTTCCTTCCGAAGAATCCAATCCACAACCTGGAAGGTCCTGCACAAGGATTTTCTGAGGGGCTTGCTATGTGGTCAGCACAGGGGCCATCAGTGTTGTAACCATTTGTTCTAGGGCTGTTGGCTCAAATTGTGTCCAGAAATCTTCATAGTAACATTATGCATTACTAAGATGAATGGAATGATGTGCAAAGAAGGAAGGAGGAGAGGAGACACTTCACTCTTAATTAGAAAGCATTAGTGTAACGTGCCTACCACAAGAGGTTTATTCCTGTGACACTGACAATTATGGTAAGCACACTATAACAATACATTGTGAGCTGTGTGCTTTGGTTCTGGGAAACCTCCACTTTGGGCCAGGCTGGTAGGCAGGTATCCTCAAAGAATACTTAAACTGTCCTGCATGAATTTGCCATCTGTGAATTACTTTAAAATAAAAAATAAAAAAAAATTAAAAGTTCACGGTCAAAGAAAATTAACAGATAAAGTCATTGCAATCTAGCAATTCTGAAGAAATCTACTGCTGGGTTGACAAATGTAAAATTGTCTTTTTCTTACTCCTCTAAATTTACCTGTATGTTCAGGAGCTTCCTCTAGTTATCTCACATAAGCATCCTGAGGAAATCTACAGTGCAGAAAGACAGTGCCACCATGTTTTTTTATCTTTATGTGTGATGGTAGAAACCAATTTTAATTTATCAGATTTAGTTGCAGGAGTTGAAATACTGATTTACAACCAGATGGGTTTTCCCCAATGCTAGAGGCTGTGCATGACAGAGAAGTAAGGCAGATGCTCAGATGTGGTAAAAATGGTCTGATGTTAACCTAATGCTTGCTTGTGTCTCTGAGAATCATCATTCTCCAAGCTTGAAGCTCCTTGTAGGAGAGGAGAATTGGGTTGTTGCTCAGCTTGGCCCTTTTTAACTTAATATTCTTGTAGAGCTTCTTTAATAAGATCCTTAATATTGACTTTATCTGGTAAGTCAGGGACATGCAAGATTCTTCCCTTCTTCCATATGTCCCTCATTAACTCCAGTAAAACTCAGTGCTTCCCATCCATCACCAGACTCCCTGTTGCTGGCTGGTTACCTGAGTGTCACAAATGCGTAAATATGCTAGGAAGTGCTGCTGTCTCCTTTTCTCCCAGCATGATGTTTCCTTAGCGTCACCCAAGTTAAATGTCCATGTCACTTGTTTCTAAGGTAAAGGTTTTAGCTGTGACTGAGAAACCTGAGACATCATGTAATAAAATCCTGATTAGGCAGAGAAAGCTGTACTGCATCTAGTGGCTGGGAGGTCAGAAAAAAATGACATTCATAAGTGGCATTGGATGGCATTGTGCTAAAAAGGGTCAACAAAGAGCATGCAAATGCAGCACTTACAGAGTTCGGTGCAAAGCTGTGCAATACCACTCTTCCGTGCTTTCGTTACAAAAATTAACCTCCTCAGAAAGGTTTAATTGGTGCATTTCCTTAATAGACAATGCCAATCTTAATCCACTCTAAATTAACACTGGAGTGAAAAAACTGCCAAGCAGTTTATTAAACTCTGTTCTCAAACAAAAGGGGTTTTAATGCAAATTTGCCTGGAAATACCAGCCTTGTGGGATTTTTAATACTAAACTTTTCAAGTGCTCTGAAATGCTTTTTTTCAAAGTCTAATAAGTTTCATTTGACCAGAATCTAACCAAATTTGAATACTTAAATGAATGGATAATTTTAAAAAAATTAATAACTACTACCAGCTAGAAAATATTTGTGTTAATTACAAAATGCTAATAAAGATACAGTAGAAGATGCCACCATTTAGCATTGTGATCAATCTGATGTTCTGGAAGGGCCAGTTATATGTGTGTCAGGCCCTACGTGTACTGACAGTCATCTCTGTCATCACTGCACCTTGGGATTTATAGTTGCGGGTTGCTTGTGCCTTGCACTGGCAGATCCTTTGGTGCTCACATTGCTGTTACACCTGCCCTGTATCCCTCTCCATACTTCCGTGCGCAGTGGTGAGCGTGCTCATCCACTCACAGCAGTAATGAGTACTGGGGTATTCCCGCCTCCTTTTTGTCAGGTCTGTTGTGCTGTGCCAGCTGCTCCTGGCATGATTCCTAGATACACTGGCTTTTGGAAGACGCTCAAAAGTCAAGGCTTCTGGAAACCCTTGGCTACGCAGGAGAACGTGGGGAGAAGTGGTACATAATCTAGGTGCTGGTGCATACTTGGGAAAAAATTGAGAAAGTCATGAGTTTATTATGGTCTGCAGCTACCTGGACTGCATGACAAATATGGGCTTGTAGGCACACGCAAGTAAAACTAGAGGTGTTAAATAACTGATTTTTACTGTCTGATGACACCTTTGCATGATGCTTCCCTGTACTGGAATACCTTTTCCACAGGTAACAGCAAACATTACAGAAATTAGGTAATTGGCTGTGTAAGAGGTCTCGTTGGGATTCTGAGTGGTGGTTTCCAGAACATGTGCATGCACATGCACAGACATTTCCTCTCCTTCCCATAACCTGGTGTCTAATTGCTAGGCTCAAGCAAAATATACATTTACTTGAAAAGCAATTTCATTCCTTTTTTATTTTAACAGGCATAGAAAGTCTAAGTTTACACTATAAAAAACTGATTTTAACTAAGTGGCCACCACAGTATGTGACAGTCTGGTTTTGTTTTCTTTCTGCTTGCATTTACATTTGGAAAAAATGTCCATATTTCATTTAATCTGAAAAACTGCCACGTGGTACATTTCTCCTTCTCACTGGATGCAGACTTTTCGTGCTCTTCACTTTGTCAGTTGACACAAATCAAACCCCTTTAATTATTGAAAAATCTTGAAATTACGTAATATTGAAAGCATCATTGTGAGTTGTAGCTTCAATCCAGAAGGTGTGAACAAAACAGCACAATTCTTCATATTATCCTAAAATACACTGAGCTGTTTCATGCTGCGTCAGTACTGAGGAAGCAGAGAGTCCTTGAGCATTCGTGTTAAGTTAAGACTTCTCTGTGCTATGTCCAAAAGCTTTCTGCATCACCACTTTTGAGTTCTCACTACAGGTAGTAATACTGCACTCTCACAGAGAAGAGCTATGTGAGAACCTCTGCTTCTGTAACAATAATCCATGTAGAAATGAGTCAAGGATTAGTAAAGGTGCAACATACGCAAGGAAAACTGCAGGTGGGATCTGAGGGTAATAATGCCCGTTCTGGTGACCTGAGCAAAGCTGATGTGCCACAAAAGGTCACTGATCTATATGAAAATGAGCTGGATGTCTTGTAGGTTGCCTGAAGGTAAGTGGCTCAAAGTGACATGCTCCTGGGGGTTCAGGTTTTCTACTCTACCCTGCCTGTGCACACACAGGTGAGGAAAGGGGCTTGTTCATAGGGCAAAACAGGCTTCTGACCAGGGGTTTTCTGGAGAACTGTCACACAGTTACAACTTCCAACTGAGCACTTCCTTTCATTCCTCACTCCCCGGCACTTGAACTGAGACCAGAGTTTTAACTCCATCCCTGGATGCTCCATGGCTACCTGACATCCTGTGGCAACATTCCATGTCCCTATTCTACCTGACTTATTAAATCTCTGTAAGTCTATGTTCATAAAATAACTTATGCAAACCAAAGCCAAATCATCTTGCCTTTCCCTGCTGATGCTGTGAATTCCCTGTCACTTGAAAGCGCTAAATCAGAATCAGCATCTCTTCGAAGAGGCCCCCTGCCAAAAAGAACACTTTAAGGCAGGAATTACTGGTTGAAGATTTCAGGTTAGTAAATCAGATTAGCCTTCTCTGATTTCAGCATGTATGTTTGATGGATAAACCTTATTCTAAATGCACGGACAGTTTTAGAGTGACAGTTCTTTTCATGCAGTAACATCTGCACACTGCTTTGCTATTAGTCTGTGTAATGTTTCCCAGCAACACAGCAGGGAAGTTCTAGCCTTTCTGGTGACGAATTTTTCATCCAGAAAGCCAAGGCACAAATCCCAAGGCTCTGAGGTGCTCTCACTGATTGGAAAATCCATTACAGAGCTCTGCTGTGTTCTTTAGTGAAGAAGCTAGATTTATCTGTGATAACAATGTTAATGCTGGCATTAACAGACCTGCACAGAGCAGTGAATGACATTCCCAACCCAGAGAATGCTTCTTGCTATCACAGACATGCTGATGTATGGTACAGCCACTCATACTCTTGCATACTCTTGCACCATGCCCATATGTCACCTGCACTACTTTGCAAAACAATTTCATTTTTAAATTAAACCTCAGATTCTTCTTCATGTTTTGAGTTGATTTTGCTGATGTGTAAATTAAGCAAAGCCTGACTAGTCAGCTCCTTGCAATTGTGTAAGAAGACTGGAACAGAAATAGAAGATGATTACAGTTCTGCTGAATTCTCACTGTATTATGATTCATGTTTTCCCATGTCTTAACCACATGCTTCAGAAAGCTGACTGTGTTTCAAAGTTAAAAACGCAAATGTTTTTCCATTGCCTGTTGGCTGGCCACACTATCTTCCTGTCTGTTGTTCAATTCTTGAGCCTATCTCTGCAGCCCTGCCTCTCGGGAAAGGAGAAGGTGTGCTGAGCCTCCAGCCCCAGTCCTGATTTGAGAAGTCCTTACCTGAGGCTGGGGCTTTTGCTACTCGTACGAAGCAGGAGCATTAGCCACATCAGTGCCTGAACTGTGCTGGGGTCATCTTGGATACGTGCAAACTGGTGTCCTTTGCAGCTTAGTAACCATCTGGTTGACAGAATTAATCTGATAAGAGTGGTAAATATTCTGAGTATATGCAGCTGCTAGAGCACCATTAAAAAGAAAGCACATTGGCTGTTTTTTATTAACTGTACCCCTGTGGTAACTGGTCTCTTTGGTCCCCAGTATAATACCAAATTGTGTAATGCTGATTCATCATATGATCCACTTAGTAGGGCATCAGCTGTCCACATATGAGGAAAGAGGAAGAGGATTTACATCCTGCAGTCCATCCGTTTCCTTGGTAGGTGTTGCTAATTATCTATATGTATGTACTCCTGTGCAGGTTAATAGCTTTTAGTTGCACTGAATTCCTAAAGTAGGAGCAGTTAAGAATAAAGTTTAAAATAGTTCTCTATTTATAGAGTGCGTTAGACACACAGAGGCCACAAAGTGGACAAGGTGAGGGAGTGTTTCCACGGAGACCTTCCTTCCTTCTTCATTGGTGGCTTTGCAATAGTAATTCCTATAGGAATTTGGCTTTGCAAATTCCTATTGTCACATGGAGGTTAGGAAATCCTAAACTCCTGCCTAGTACTGCACATGGTTAGAGGCGACTGGAAAAGGTGTTTCTGAAACACTGGGAAAGGTCTCGGCTCTTGTTAGGAAAGCACGGCCTTCCAGCTGTCCTTTGAGGAAACACGGCTTTTCCACGCAGGCGCGGGCAGTGGGATACGGCACAGCAGCTGGAACCCGGGGTTCGTGCACCACAGCGTTAAACTTCAATTTGATGCCTGGTCTTTTAAGATCCTCATGTTCAAACGCCTCATTCACTGAACTCATTAAATTCCAGCTACCCAAACCCAGGTGTTACATGAGCAGGCAGGTGATCACGGCAGTGTCGCTGGGAGTAGGGCAGCCTGCCGAGGGTGGCCGCGCAGAGACCCACCTCACGTGTGGCCGCTGCCACCAGCCCTGCGGGCCCGGGGAGCGGCGCAGCGGAGCTCACACACGGCCGGGCGGCAGCGGAAGCCGCGCGGCGGGGCCGGGCCGGGCCGGGCCGAGGCGGGGCCGGGCCGGGCGGAGGCGGGGCCGGGCCGGGCC
>JAWMRA010000090.1:47860256-47874381 GCA_035584735.1 Pseudotriccus pelzelni | reverse complement strand
GGGTTTTTTGTTTTTGTTGTTTTTTTGTTGATTTGCTGTAAATTCCCAAGTCTAAAGATATTGTAGCACTTGGTCCTTTGGCATTATTTTGCAAGAAAGCAACGCCAAATGTATATCTTCTACGACACCCTAATCAGAGACTTTTTAAAAATGTTTGTATATGTTTTGCAGTATTTATCTACCCCCACGGTCATGCATTCTGTCTATTAAAAGACATTTAGGACTTTTCCTGGTTCCCAAGATGCCAGACTTTGCAGGGCCAGCTCAGAGCTGAGGGCGTGCTCTGTGCCCTGTGACATGGCTGGAAAAAAGAGGAGTCCCAGGCAGCTCAGCTTCCACAGCCTCACCAAAGGTGGCAGGTGGATGAAACAATGTGTCAGTGGGAAGACACGGTATCTATGGAGTATTTGGGTACTGTTTCAAAACCTCGGTTCCTAATCTAACCAGCCTCTTTTTATGGACATCCTTTTTCTGTGATAAGCCTCAGGAACTGAACAGTGTCCTTTGAGGGGTGTTCCTTCTCTGTTAATGTTTTCACTCTTCCCCATCTCTTAAGCTGTTCCGGTGCCCACAGGACACCAAGGGAGAGGGGCCCAAAGGGTTAAATTCTGAAGTATTTGCAATGAAATCAAGGTATTTGTGTTTGATCTCTGGGGAAGAAGCAAGAGTCAGTGGAGGGGCAGGGAAGGAGCCAATGGTTTTGACCAAGAAAATATTTTGAATAGTAGGATGCAAAA
This sequence comes from Pseudotriccus pelzelni, assembly GCA_035584735.1. Taxonomy (NCBI): domain Eukaryota; kingdom Metazoa; phylum Chordata; class Aves; order Passeriformes; family Tyrannidae; genus Pseudotriccus; species Pseudotriccus pelzelni. Next base: position 47,873,644 of record JAWMRA010000090.1, on the reverse strand, counting down.
TTGAGTTTAGTGGAGCAATGTTGTGTATCAAGGCAAAAGATGGGGTGGTTCATCAATCAAGAGATGAGAGCCCCAGTGATGGGGACAAAAATAAAGAAAATATTAATATGCAATTATACAGAATGGTTTAGAGACTTGACTCTGTTGCAAAATTAGGCAAAGCAGAACCCAACTTGAAATGCTTCTATGCCTTGATCTCACCTTTTTTTTTTTTTCCCCCAGTTATGCAAATTTGGATTTTTTTTAACAGATACAGCTTTACTCACAGTTGTTCTGTTGAAGCAACACCTTGCATTTTGCAGGCTTCAAAAGGATAATGGAGAGAAGAAAAGGGACAGAATTGCTTCAGTCTCTCAAAAGAGTATTTTCATGGTTTGGTTTGGTTTGGGTTTTTTTAATTGAATTTTTAATGTTAAAGGTGTTTCAGAACTAGTAGTTTCGGTCTGAAAATATCCATATCCTACTTAAATAATGAAAGAAAAAATTAGATGTTTTCAGGAGAGCAAACACCAGTGAAACTCATTTCATTTGTGTGAAAGCACTTCAATACTAGATGATTACACATTCTGGCAAAATACGCTTTCAGGCTTGTTTCCTCAGCTAGGTTTACATCTTGGTCCTTTACTGCATTATTGTATCTTATACCCCAAATTTGCTACCAAAAATAAGTTTTTAAGTGCAGATGCCCATTGCCTGTTTCTAATAAGAATTTAGCCATAGATTCAAGATAACATGTGTTTCAGCCTGATCATTTTTTAATTTTGTATTTCATTTCTCAGCCACCCATGACAGGTTTACCTGGCTTTTTGCACTTAGTTTTTCCACCTATGCAGATATTTTTTTCATGCTCCTTCCTTTTCCATAAAAAGTTTTTCTGCCATACTCTCCCTCATTGGATGAGGACATCCAGATGAAAGCAGTCTCTTTCAGGCCCATTTCTATCCACTTCTTTCTTCCTGTTCTCCCCTGGCGCTGTTTCCCGCACGTCTGCACTCACATGTTTGGGTGCAGACAGACCCAAACTCTGAGGTGGCCAAGCCCCATCAGGCTCGTGCCTGGATGCACTGTGGCCATGCTGGCTTGCTTCTTGCTTTGAGATTGTTTCAGGTGCCTGCAGCTTGCAGTAAGGGCAAAGCAAGTTCAGGGCAGTCTGTTCCTGCTTCTGTAGATGTTGCTCGAAGTTGTTGAACATCTCGAAGGGCTTCAGTGCGCATTGGAAAATTGCATACTTAGCTGTAATAACATCACTTGCGCAGCAGCTGAGGCACTTATGTTATTTGATAGAATAATGAGTTTCTGCAACAAGAATGCTTTGTCCTCTACTTAGAGGCCAAAGAATTTAGCTTATGTTGCTTTTAAAGGTATAAAAGTAGATATTTCACTGTATCGTGGCAAATAACTAGTCTGTGACCTAACAGTTGTGAAAACTACTCAGCAAATGGAAAGCATGGTAAAGCACCATGGAAAGCACGGTAAATAGGGTGGGCAGGTTTCTCAGCAGCTGAACATGTTTCAGAGATACAGATTTAAAATAAAAAAATTAGTCTTTTTCATCTTTCAGTGAAGTCACGTAAGCCTTGATAAATTATTCCCAGCAGTAGACCAACCTCTCACAAAACATCAGTTCTATTGTCCCCAGCATTGTACTTCTGTTTATTATCTGCTGGCATCCCTGAGAGTTTGGTTTTATTCTTGTTTTGTCCCTCAGGATGATGGATCCCCTAAAGGGGCTTTCAGTCCCATAGGACTATGCCTGTGGCCATCACTTATTACTGCATAGTGTTGTGGATACTACATGGTGGCTGAACTCCTTATTGCTTCTGTAGGCACAAACTGAGCTATTGTTCTCGTGAATCTGTCTATTTTCTCTCAGCCAGATCTGTAAGGAAATTACTTCTTAATGGAGAAAAGAACATGTAGGGTCAAAAATCCCATCAATATGCAATTACAGAAGATGCCCATTTATGATTACCCAGAAATTTGTTTTTAGTTAGCTAGACAATCAAGCCCTATGGTCACTTTTTTTGTTCTGTAAGTCTTGTAAGCAAAATTGTGCTTGGTAGCAAGAACAGATCTCGCAGAAATCTGTCTCCTTGGTGAATATTATCATCTGTGTCAAACAAGTAAGTAATTCTCCCAGAAATATTGTTAGTTCAATATTATGTGTCTTTCTAACCTTTGCTGAATGATGGTTTTTATAAGCAAAGAATACGAAAACATTAATTGACAACCCAGTTGCTTTCCCTGGCATTGCTGTGGCCTCTTGGCTTGCCCTGGCATCACTGTGGCATTGATAGTTCTCATCATTATGCCAGTCAATCCATTTGCTCATTTTGAATGCTGGCACATTTGCCTGGTCTGACATTTCGCTGCCTTCCAAGACCTGGGAAAAGTGTTGCTGATGCTGCAGACAGTTTCTCAGAATCTTTTGAAAAACTCTTGGGTGCAAGTTAGCTACAGCTACTCATTTAATGTCCAGCTTCTCACGCACTGGCTACTTAGAGTTTCTGCTGAAAGAGCAACTCACAGTGGCCCAGCTTGAATCCATTCTTATAATACCATGCTGCTGTGTTCAAACTAGCTTTTCATCTCCTCAGCTGTTCTATCTCACCTGGAATCAGCTCTGTGTTGTAGTTAGGTTTCTTATCCTTAGCTCAGCAACTCAGCGTTGCTGCTGAAATAATTTATCTTTGAGAAACTGCACGGAGGGTTGTAGAACTTCTGATTGGTTTGTTTGCTGGAACTAGGATGGAAATTGCAGACCCTGCTGAAGGAGTCAGGGTTTCAGACCCCAGTTTCCTATAAGCTGGCAGTTTACTTGTTTATCCCTTGTTTCCTGCATCTCAGAGGGCTTTCAACCCAGCTGGGAATGCTGCTTGATGGCTTGCTCCCAAGCCCTGTTTGTTCTTTCACTGTCCTGGCTTTGTGTACTGACCCGCCTGCTGAAGGAAGAGGTTTGCTTTGTCAGAGTTATTTATTTGTGCATGTTGTGTCCTGCCACGTGTTGTCTTCTCTCTCCTCCAATTACCTGTATAGGTAGCACCAATCAGCTCCAGAGGGTTTCATATATTGCTCAACTGGTCTCACTAGCTTGAGCTGTAAGCTGTAAGCATACAGAGGCCCTTTTTTCTTTGAAATGGACAGTGGTTTTCTAATTAAATACCTGTATTTCTGTGAAGCTGAGTGGTTCCCTAGCTGTGGTGTGAGGTTCTGCACAGAGGTGCCTCACCAGTGGGTCCTGGCCACATAGACCTACTTTTTTGAGCACCCATCCTCATGTTCATGTGCTGAAACTGAAGCCAAAAGGTGCAGCTGTTTGGTTTCCCCTTGCAGTGTGAGCAAGGCCTCAAAGGCAAATATTTAACGAGTTAAGAGAAGGGTGGAATTTTCCTGCCTTTCTGTTAATTTTAAACAAAATCAGGGCAACTGGCACAACTCCCTTTCAGAGACTGTAATGGAGAGGAGGGTTGGTGACGCTTGGACGTGCTTCTGTCTGCATTGCCACCCAGAGCATCCCAAGCCACTGGTATGTCTCATGAAAGCTGAATTGCTGAAGCAATCAGAGTCTTTTGCTGCAAAGCATGGGAAGAAGGGAGAAGGTCCCTGGGGGTGGGGGGGATAAACAGTAAGGAACAGCGGTATCTTGAGCCAACAGAGGTGAAGGGAAGTGGATTTGTACCCCAAAGCACCTGAAAGGAGTGGAGGTTCTGAAAATTTAAGTCCCTCTGTTTTACGTTTTATTATAACCCCTGAACCCTTAAATCCAGGTTGAAGGGGTGTCAAAAGTGAAAGGTGTTAGAAGCCAGTGAAAAGTCCATGATGCATAGACATAGACATTCTTGTTTATGAGGGTCTTGTGTCCAGTCTAACAGTTTATAACATGTTGTGCTTTTCAGATTCCGTTCTACAGGGAGATGTGCAAGGGTATTCAGGCGGGTGAGATGTGCGAGAAGTTGGTGGGATACTCTGCAGTGTACAAAGTCTGTTTTGGAATGGCCTGTTTCTTCTTTTTATTCTTCTTGTTCACCATCAAAATTAACAGCAGCAAAAGCTGCCGAGCATACATTCATAACGGGTGAGTTTTTTCTTTGATTGCTTAATTTTCACATCTCTTTAGAGGTTTGTGCCAGCAACTTTCCACTTGGGTGTCATAGTAGCAAAAAAGCTCCCTTCAATTAAAGAAGTGATTTTACTGCTATTATTAGAAATAGTGCAGTCAAGTGAAAACTAACTAAAGTGGTAATGAGGGGTTTTGTTATCTCTCATTGGGCTTTAAATAGAGATTTCTTGTGGTACTCGATTTGAAGACCTCTAATTCCTATTACAAACAGGTGATTTTTTTTGTTTGTTTGTTTTCCTTTGATCCAGATTTTGGCTTATTAAACTTATAGTTCTGGCAGCAATGTGCTCAGGAGCCTTCTTCATTCCTGATCAGGACACTTTCCTCAATGGTATGTCCTCCTTACTTTGTTACACTGCTTTATTCTGTACTGTCTTGTGGGTGGTTAAAAATCCTGGAGCTCTGATCAACGTATCACCATGTTTCTTCAAGTAAAGCCTGTATGGGCCTGGTGCAAAAAGAGTATTCATAACTTTTTGGGGGGGAATGCTGTGTGCGCAGACATGTCTTCTTGGGAATGTGCAGGAAAGAGCAAGTTTTTTTCTGACCAAGAGCAGGCCAAATGGGTAGGTAACAGTATCACTGCAGTGCTATCTTGCAAATTCTTTAAGAAACAGGGAACTGTAATGGTGCAAAATAAATTGTTCACTCAAGAACACAGAGTAGCATGTTTGGCTTGTGCAGGTAGTTCTGGTGTAATACATTAGCTGGGCTTCATGCTGTACTCTGGGGACATGCCAGTGCTCAAGGGGGTACAGTGACCTGCCAGGTGCTGCTGTTTGCTGCCTGAAAACCTGCAATGCCCCAAAAGAATTTGGGATGTTGTTAGTTTTCAGACTGGTGGCAGAAATCCAGTAAAGTAAAATTAGACTTCTTGGGCCATGGTATGAGTGCTCTGCAAAGGATGACACGTCAGAAGCATTTCCACTTTTGGAAGGCACCCTGGCACCACATAAGCATGCTGGTACTAGCCCAGTACTTAAATGTTAGCTGGGAGGGAAGCTTCTCACTGCAGTCTTGTGGACTAGGAGCAAAAATCCTGGTGCTACTGAGATGAGTATTTTTTTTTGTGAGAGAGATGCTTGAAAGCCCAGAAGCTGTTGAGTCCGGACAGGTGGAAAGGGATAAGATCAGTAATTCAAAGGATTGTTTGCACGTGATGCCTGCTTCCTCTAGAACTTGGTTACATTGTTCAGAACACCAATCTCCTTTAGCCAGGGTGTTTAAAAGGAAGGAGTAATATGGAGGAAGAGAATACAGTGGGCAGACTATACTATGAGCACAGTACTCTGGGAAATGGAAGACAAAAACCACCGGAAGTGAATCACTGATAGGTATCATTCAGCTTCTTGCTCTTACTGTTTGTTTGGTCCTGGCTCGGTTTGATGCCCCAGAAGTGATGCCCCAGAAGTGATGCCCCTATTCCTCTCCTCTGTGAAGTTGTGGGATGGCTATATGTGCTTGTTATTAGTGCCTAAGGACACTGTTTGGATTAGAAAGATGTAGCAGTACAGTGCTTTGTACTCATGAGCAAGCAAGACTGCCTGTCATCTTTACAAGTGACCCATTTCATAGTGAGAAGTCTTCAAGAACTGATGTGTTTGCAGAAAAGGAGAAACAGAACTTTTTGTGCTTATTCTCAACAGCAGTCTAACCTAATGTGGAAATACAGCATAACAAGATTTATTCCCCATATAGGTCTTGACATTTCACTCTAAAGCCGTATTCTAGCACTTCCTGCTAAACTGTCCTCAAGTCAGTCTCTGAATTTGAGATTTACAAATGATTTGGGAATTATATGTTATTGTTTTCTCTTTTTTGGTTTTTTTTTCCCTCCTATCAAGAAACTTTCACTGTTGTTTGGTTTGGTTTGAGATTTTGTTTGTTTGGTTTTGTTTGTTTGGGGGGCATTCTTCCTTATTGCTTATTTTTAATTAAAAAACTCGAACATCTCTTGTCATGCTACCCATGCTCACCAGTTGATCATGGAGAAGGAATATTACATGCAAACACTAGGTTTGTATGGGCTGCAGTGTTAATTCCACACTGGCCATGCTAACTTTATCTGTTATGGATCCATAAAACATCCTGCAATATCCTGTGACATTGAGACATCCTGAGAGTCTGGCTACTTAGTTATTCATTCCATTGGTGGTCTGCTTTTTCCCTCTCCACTTCTTCCAAACACAAATGCCACTTTGTGCTCTGTCTATATTTTGTGTACTTTTTTACAGGCTATCTTCTTCCATTTTTTTATATTGTATGTTTAAAGGACAACGTGCTTGCTTGCTTTCAAGTAATAAGTTTGTGGTACAGAAAGAAAAAATAATCTCAGTGTGAACTGCTAATGGAAACATGCCCTTACTGTTCTTCACTGATACAAGGTTTTTTCAAAAGGAAAACACAACAGAAGGATATGGCTGCATTTTGCTAATGCATTTCCTTCTTCACTGAAATCAACTGCACACCTGGACTAATTTATAGGCTATGCACTGCACAGCTGCACAAGCTCTATATACAGCTAAACATTAAAATAGGTATCTGTATTTCCTCAGAGGCTTCTGATGTTGCACATAAGAGATGTGTTGTTCAAAGTACCCAAACAGCTACCCAAATACCTACCTATGTAGGTCAACAGTTAAGTAGGCAAATAACCTGTCTTAAAATTAGTCAGTGAATACAAAGTGTTCTTTGGGAGTGGCTTGGAAAAGTATTTGTAAGTACATAAACCCCACCTTTGTTTTTCTGTGGTGCTGTAATCTGGATTGGAAGAAATTTCCCTTTTTACTGCTGGGTTCTAGTACCTTGCAATTTCAGGGCTTAAATTCCTGTGCAGTGCCTTCACACCACCTCCTTCACCAGTCACACAAATAGAGGTTTCAGTATTTTCTCTCTGAATATATTAACTCATAGTCTTCACAAAAATTCTCTAGATTAGGGAAACTCAATAGATGTCCTAATGTGATTGTGTTGAAAGTGTAGCAGGTTGCAAGCTGAATTCATAAGGGAGCTAATCTTGAGTTAACTGAGCTGGCCTTTCATCTGAAATTTCTTATCTTCTGCTACATCTGTGGGCTTGAGATATTCAAACCGCATTAACAGCTTCCCTGCATTGACAATAATTCCATTTTATCTCAAGGGAAAGGCTACTGCAGTTTGACCTATTTTCTGCCTCTCTGCCTTGCAGCCTGGCGCTACGTCGGAGCAACAGGAGGGTGCCTTTTCATTGCCATTCAGCTCATCCTGCTGGTTGAGTTCGCACACAAATGGAATAAAAATTGGTATGTGTTGGGCAAGTAGTTATTTGCTTAAACTTCTGGTGCACTCCTGACCAATACTTTTCTCTTAACAAAGAATATAACAGTATCATGGATGTAGCATTTGGAAGAAGACACTGTCATGTCAGTATTCATCTACTTTCTCCTCTACCAGTGGAATTGTTTCCTTGTTGTTCACTTCTACTCTGCTGATTTATTCTTTACCTGAATTGCTTGGCTTCCAGTAAGTGTGTTGGGATGCAGAACTCCGCAGTTGGAGAGAGAAAATTGGTTCATATTTTATATGAAAATACACCTGCTAAGAAGTGGAGTAGTGAAAGAGAGTAAAACCAGATTTACCAAATGTAATAGTGAAACTGTTGTAAGTTTCAGTGATGTAAGCTGATAAATCCTGCTTTTTTGTGTCAACTTAATGCACATAATTTTTTTTTGTCTCAGCATGAGAACTCCTACTTTCTCTTCAGCTTCTTTCCTGTCATCTAAATAGGCAAGATTCCATTACCAACTCACATGTGCCCCATTTGGGTGCTGACTTGATTTCTGATTTAAGTATATTTACTATAACCTTCCAAGCCCTTAGCCTCTCATCAATTTAATATACTTAAATTTGCTTCCCACACATATGCAGGAACTCCTCCCTCCACCTTTCTGTCTCACATTTCTTCCTATACAAACTTTTGCAATCCTCTCTTGTTCTAGTTAGGATACCAACTACAAAGAAAGAGTTTTAGCAGCTCTAGCTTTGTTAGATTTGTTTTCAGGGAGGTAGAGGTGTGAGAGCTTCTTATATCGTAGATATTTTTAGTGCTAATAACTGTAGCTTTTTTCTTGTGGATGAAAGATTTCCAGTAGCAGCATTTAAATTTAGCTCTCCCTACATTAGATAGTCTTTCAAAATAAGTCATGTTTCAAAAAAAAACAGAAAAAAACCCCCCAAAACAAACAAAAAAAACCCCAACAAACTAAAAAGACTTTCCACACACCAAAAGGCCCATCGTGTCAAAACAGCTCTTCTAGTTGCTACTCTTAAACCCTGGTGATCTTTGCAAGATGAGAGTGCAGAAGAGAGACCGTGCTAAGCAGTATGGCTCTGCTTTCTTTTTGTGGAGACCACCACTGGCTCACTGAGCCTGGGACGTTCCAAGTTGCTGCTGAGGAAATCTCTGAAGTACTGAGCTGAGATGTGCTGATGGGCTGATTGCAGAGACTGGGAGTTACAGCAGTCAGTGCTGGGCTATAATTACAGCAAGGGCTGAGCATGATTCTACAGAAGATAAACACTGGTGCTAAGGAATGTTTCCCTCTGTGTCATGGGAGGAGCCTGGCAAGGGTCTGCGTTAGTGTAGTGAGCACACGTGCTTCAGGAAAGCAAACACTGCCTTTCGTGTTTGAGGATATGAACTATTCACCTATTAGAATGTTATGTTTTGGGGAAGGAAAGACAAAGATAAGGTGCTTGTTTCTCTCTCCCCAGGACTGCAGGTGCAAACCACAAGCAAGTGTGGAGCGGTTTGCTTGCCTTGGTCACTCTAATCTTGTATTCCATTGCTGTGGCAGCCCTGGTCCTCATGGCTCTCTTCTACACTCGCTCAGAGGGCTGCATGTACAACAAGGTCCTGATCGGAGTTAACGGGGGCCTGTGCCTCTTTGTGTCACTGGTGGCCATATCGCCCTGTGTCCAGAATCGTGAGTCCACTGACCTCTTCTCCTCCTGGATGTGTGGTATTGTTTCAGCTGTGTGCTTGCAGGCATGAGCCATGTCTGGGCAGGAAGTCTAATGGTAGTTACAGAATTGGTGCTGCTCTTGACTCTTTATCTGCATTATGAAGTGCTGTTGCTGGTCATCATCTGTACTGCTGAAACCATAGAGGTGTGAGACACTTCGGGTGTGCCATCAGGCAGCCATACTGTAAAGAAGGCTCATGCTCTGATGGCTGGTACTGTGTTGTGAAATTTAGGTACCTAAGTCCTGCAGTGCTAGCAGTTGAAGTTGTCAAACTCATTCTCCCTGTTTTACCATTTACTTTTGACTATTTGTGTAGTTTGTAAAGTTTAGGCCCGGAGGAGCTGACAGCAGTATTTCATACTTATGTGTATTTTACGTGTGCTGTTGGTATCTTGCATACGTTGACCCTGAAAATGGTAGAGTGACTCCAACACAGCTTTTGCAGGCAAATAAAATTATTGTGGCAGCTGGCCAATAGCGTTTGAAAAGCTGGTGCTTTTGGCAAAAGCAGAGGGGTGATTCTTTACTTACATGGGAATCTCTAATGCCTTTCTAAAAATGCCAGCAGAGCTGGCTTTTTTCTCTTGGCAGGCAGTGGAACTGTATCCAAACTGCTTCAAACCCTTGTTTTCTGCTCTAAGTAAAAATAAAAGATACTGGCATGCTATTCTTTGAAGGATACTAATTTTTTTTTCACTTTGTTAAACTGTCTACAAAAATAAATTTTTTTCCTCTTTCTTGTGAAGGTCAGCCTCATTCTGGTTTGTTGCAATCAGGAGTCATCAGCTGTTATGTCATGTACCTCACTTTCTCAGCGCTATCCAGCAAGCCACCAGAAACTAGTAAGTTATCTGATACTTTACGTAAATTCTTTTAGGCATGCCATGTACTAAAAGCAAGAATTTAGCAAACCTGAAATAACAAATTTGGGGATATGGAAGTGCTGGGATATAGAAGTGTTGATCTGTTTTGGCCTTCACAGAAGAAATTGCAAATATTACAAATATATCTGTACAGCAGAGGTACTGTGCAATTGGCACTCTCCATGTACCTTAAGTGGTTTGGTCTAGGGGAGCTTAACTTGCCTTGCATGAGTTGCATCTGTTGCATCAGAGCAATTTCCGTCTGTTTCCTGTGAAAAAATTTCCCAAAGTCTTGTAGTCTGTTCCTCCTACATCAAGTGCACATTCTCATACAGTAGGATATGACTAAGCATGTAATGTGTTTGTTCTGATGATGATAAAGCAGTTGGAACAAATGGCTCTTGAATGCCTCTGGAAGAAGCTGGGTGATAAGCTCTACCTGAAAGTTTACTAAGTTCAGTTAGTAGGTGCTGGCCATCAGAGTGGATATACTAAAATGACTTTTTTTTACTTCTAGAAAAAGTGTGCTGAAGTGTGCTAGATAGCCTTAGCACTGGATTCCTAATGGAGAAAAAACTTGAGTAGCACTCATATTTTGTTTTGAGAGGAAACATTTCAAGAAAGGACTTGGAGTTACGTTGCAGTAGAGATCATGCTGTTCTTCAGCAAATTTCCTGAACTCCACTTGCCTTCTAGTCATTGGCATTCCAAGTTAGGAGTATGGAACTCTAGATTTTGAAGGTCTTTACACTATGAAACCTCAACAAGACTTCACAAGCACAACTTAAACTTTCCTTTATCCAGATAACTATCAGCTTCAGATATTTGGACTGGAAGCATTCTTTTCACTTAAAGAAGGCTTTTCTGGCTTCAATTAGTACTAAAACATCCTTCTTTATTATTGCTCAACTGTAAGTCTTGAATAGTCAAAACAATAACTAGAGGAAAATAAGTCAACTGGCAGGAAGCAAAAGTTTATACAGACACTTCCCAAGAAGAAAGGGGAGAGATGGGGGAAAAAATATCTCTCTCACACTTGTATAGGTACAGACCCACACGAAAGTATTCTAGAGTTAAAAAGGAAAAACAGACAGTATTTAAGAGTAAGATTTACTTATGGAGCTAAAGCAATGCTTTGAATGAATATAGAGTTGAATTTAGGTGTTTGAATTACTCCGAAGTTTGACACAGTGTAAAAAGAAAAAAAAGGGGAAGAAAGTATGTATGGAAAGAAATCATTTGCCTTGTGTTGTTTCGTGCTTCTGACAAAGACTTAAACAGTTAAATGAATGCTCTGATTCTTCTTGTATGCGTTGCAAGTGTGGTTATTACATTTGTCAGAGTCTGCATCATGCACACTCTCTTGGACCTCCTTGAATCAGATGGTCCTCCTTGTCTTCCCATGACCGAGAATTTTCATGTGTCATCTGCTCTCAGAGATGCTGCAGCCTCCCTTGTCTGTGTGATAAGCACTCTCCATACTGGCCTGTCAGCTTTTACAGTGGCATGTGATAGAGAACGTACAGAGTGCTGGTACTTTCTGTGGTGTCCCATGCCCTGTCACTCAGGTTTGCCATTAACTTACCTATGTTAAGGCATTACCCTCATTTGTCAAGGAGGGATTTCCAAACTGTCCGTCTTTCAAATTGGACACCTTGCATACAAGGCCTGAAGAAAATGCAGGCTGCAAATATTTGCAACACCCAAAGAGAGTTGCAAATATCTTTAGAAAGAACAGGCAAACTAAAAGTTATGTATCTTGAATCTGTGTTTATTATAACATCCCTTAGCTTTTTGGTGCCAGTTATCACTAAAATGCTGGCTAAACAGTGGGCCTTGCTGCAGATGTGTCCCTGATGGATACAGGTGGGGGAACCTGCACATCTCTGGCCAAGGTATTCCATACAGTCTGATCATCCTCTTTTTTTTTGCTCTCACCTCCGCACTGTCCCCCCTGTGTCCTGATAAAGCTGTTTGCGCAGCTCTTCAGGGCCATGAAAAATCCTCCTCCACCAGGTCAAGGAACTAACTGAGTTTATTTTTAACCTGGATGTAGCCCTTGCTGCATTTTTCCCTCTTCCCCTACCACCAGTTGTGCTGTCTCAATGCGAATGCATTGTGGCTGCTGGAAAGTAGAAGGAGATGCATACCTTAAGCAGCATGGACTCCAAAAGCTCTTGATTTGAGATAAGGTGCAGCTGTAATCTCTTGCTTTGAGATGATGCTGCAGGCTACTCTCTGGCTTGCCTTCATTCCAGGAAGATATCAAAATGCCAGATGCAACTTGGAACATCAAGGACTGAATTGGTTTCATTTCAGGGACCTAGAAGTAGGATTTGATTAGATGACGAGACAAGATATTGCTTGAACTGGTACACCTTTTTTCCCTTGGTCTTCTGTATATCTCTCTGACAAAAGGGCTACTACTGAATACCTTTTTTCACTGTGTGTGAATTTCACTGTTGTCCTTAAGGCACCCTTTCTGTCAAAGAAATTTCTGGTCTCAGGTCTGTACTATCTTTGTCTTATATGGCTGTGGAGTGTGAATAGACTTTTAATTTCTATTTTCTTACTCCACAAAATGTTTTTTTTCTCCCTGTTGGTCTACTGTGGTCAAATAGGAAATTTTAGTACCCTAGTAAGTTGCGTTTTTGTTCTGCCTGAAACACAGAGTCTACCAGATCAGCTTTACAGATTTTTTTTCTGTATGATCTTTTTAAAAGATAGGTAGAAACAGCTGAAATGTACCTACCCAGTGTCTGAAGTAATAAAAGTATTTCATTGAAAAATGCCAGTTTGAAGATTACTTTGAAATGCAGTGAAATGATCTTTGCAAACTGTTCTTTCTGTTCGATCTGTTTTGTGAAGTCCTGGATGAAAACAATCGGAATGTCACAATCTGTGTACCTGAATTCAGTCAAGGCCTGCATAGAGATGAAAACCTGGTTACTGGCTTGGGTACTACGATTTTGTTTGGCTGCATTTTATATTCTTGGTAAGTCTGGGGTTTGCAGTTACCTCGCTGTAAATACAATGTTGTGGTACAAACCATGAAGGCTCATAGCAGAGCTCATGAAAAATCACAGAGAGATGTAGAATAGAGCTGACCTGGAGAGTTCATATTCTCCTTGGTTTCAGAATTATAAATGTTTTAGCCAAAAATGTTCTACAAGGTAATACAACTTTTGAAACAAATATATCTTACTAAAATCAAATAGAGCAATTTACATCTAGAAGTCGAGGAAAAAAATTTCCACCTGTCCTTCAGCTAGGGTTCTTTGATCCTCTATTTACTCTTTCATAAGAAAAGCTCTATGCAGTTATAAGTAAGTAAGTAAGTAATGGCCAGTCTTCGCGAACGAAGATCCGGGGAAGGTCTTTACACCTTCCAGCCTGCACAT
>JAWMRA010000090.1:47830692-47843760 GCA_035584735.1 Pseudotriccus pelzelni | reverse complement strand
CATCCTTCTTGGAGGGTTTTGTCTGTGTCAGCACACTCCTAGTATTTTAGTAATAGAGATGGCTTGCATTTTTTTTGAAACCGTTACCGGTTTTAGTTGTAATGTGAGGGGGAAAAAAAAAGTTCACCTGAGAGGCCTAGGAGGTGGCTGTGCCCTGCCAGTTCACCCTGCCTGTGAGAACATTTTATCTGGAGAGCCACAGAGCTAACTGTAGAGCTAAAGCTACAGGCAACAAAGGAGCCACAGCAGTGAAACTCAACTGTATGACATCAGCATTTTTCTGATTATTTCCATCCTGATGCAAAGTGATTCTAAACTCAAAAGAGGATATAACTGTATAAACACACAGTATATAGAAAAACACCAGATAAGTCCTTTGCCGTTTGTTGAGCACTTTTTTTAAGGCTTGAAATTATTTTCAAGCTTTTTCTGCAAATGTAGGAACTTGTCCAAAATGAGATCAGAGATACTTGGGGACTCCAGAGACTTTTTGACTGGGTTTCATTAACTTCCATATCTCCTGCAGCAAAGCCAGGAGCCTGCTTACTGCCACGTAAGTATGACTCAGTGGCAGCTTTGGGAAACTGCATATTGTTTAATATGTATATCAAGTAATTTTTAATTGTAAGCACTACTGTCTAGAAGTTCCCCTGTTTAACCATGACCTCCAAGTGCCAGCCTAGTGTTCTGGATGCCCAAGAACCAGAGTCCATCAGTAGAACACACCACAGTGTGGCCATCTACCCTTACAGGACCTGCACTGGGCTTCATGGATCCACAGAAAGCAGACAAGGAAACATTCCAACTTGGCTGATAAATTGTTTTCTAAAGGCTGGGTAGGGATTGATGCTGAGAGGAGGCAGGGCAGTCCTTCCAAACCCACTTCAGTCTAGCTGAACTGCTGCCAGGGCAGAAATACCCTGACATGATCAGCTTCTGTGTGGAGTGATCAAGGTTTGAGATATTTTACATACTGGGAGATCAGAGCTAAGCTACATGGCTATTGCCCCAAAAGAAGCAAGACAGCACTCTCCCACAGAGTCAGAAGGATTCCTCTGTGGGAGGAAAGGCACCTTATGATCTTCCCCTCGCACACACAGGAGCAACAAGCAAGTACAGGAGTGACACTGATGCCTGGTGATTGAGCCCACTGGCCCTCCAGGTATATTTCACCCTGTATTCAAAACTCAGGGCATCCTATGTACATGATGGCCTCAGGTATTTATTGTGTATGTACCACTCTCATGGTCAGTTGGTTTTAAATAATGTTCCTAATTCTCTGATAACAGCTATACTACTCAGTTGGCACAATCTCTGCAGCTCTGGGAGGAGCAGCTCTGAGGCATTAGTTCCCATCTGGTGGGGCTGCACTGTGCTGCTGGTGTCAGGGGATGTGTTTCACAGCTGTGAATAACTTGTAAATCAAAGACAAAGGAAAGGATCAAACTGGCTTAATCCAACAGCCACACTACCAGTTCTTCACGGTCACTTGCTAGTTGTGAGCTAAAAGGAAGAAAGAGCCATATTACCATTGCAGCGATATTTCAGGTTAGACCAAATAATGTTTTCCTGAGAGAAGCAGAAAACTCCAAGCCGTCCTCCACGCATTGTGGTGTCTATAGTTACACCAGAGTCTGCCACGAGGTCAGAGCCTTCATAAAATCTTGCCCTTAATGAAAGCAAACGGAAGCTCTATTAGGTCTTTTATAAGGCTGCAACATTCCTGAAAGTAAAGTTGTTATCCATGGAGACTAGCCTTGGACATGCTATCTCTCCCGTCTAGTCCAGGGGAGAAAAAGCAGTTAGCCTAGCTTCTCTGTAGGCTGGAAACAGAACCAATGCTGCATGGTTGCAAGAGCCAGGCAGGGAGGGTGTTTAGGGGAGTTTCTACACATCCTACAAAAGCCTTGGAATGTTTAGTCAATCAGGCTGAGAGCTTTATCCCTTGGAATTTTCCACAGTCAATAATAACAGAAGAAAGGGAGAACCAGACTAGGTCGGTTGAAGAAAGCCAGATGGATATTGGCTCACACAGTTTGAAGCTGAACTTTTTTTTTTTTTTTTAATAGGCAAAGTTTCAAACAAACCATTTGGAATCTTAAATTTATCTGTGAGATTTCTTAAAAAATGTGAATATGATTAATTCTAGGAACAGTATTGCTGATCTAGCATCCTCTTGTTAGAAACCCATCAGCAAATTCCCAAATAGCTGTGTTAAAGCCAATTACCCTGCTAGCTCCCCAGCACGTGCCCTGTATTTGAGGGGTGGTGCCAGCTGAGTTGTTGCAGCACTGTCAGCAAAAACTCCTCAGCCTCCAGGTAAATTTACTAGGTAAATGACTTAGAAGATGATGAGCCTGGAGGGCCCTGTTGTGGATGTGGATACAGCTGATGAGACATGCAAGAAAGGACCATGTGGTAAAGGGAAAAGAGTTCCTGTGTCTTTTAATAAAATAAGAAAAAAAAAACAATTCCTGTTATGTTCCTGAGTTTATTTCCTGATTTGCTGAGGCTGTTCAAAGGTATCTACAATAAATAGAACTTGTTGTTTTTGCAATTTCCATGGGAGAGGCTGGCTGAAGTGATTTTTCCTAGGGTGCCTTGAAGCCTCAGAAAACCTTTTCTAGACACATAATGGTCTGTGGCATCTGGCCTAACCAGACCACAGCAAGATGTGGACAGAAGTTGGCAGTGGTTCCATTTAGGCTTGGCTGCCTTTAGATTTTGAAGGATTCTATTACACTGACTTTGCTACCTTTCCCAGTTGCAGGGGGCATTATTTAGGCTGGATGGAGAGACTGCAGCCAGAGGAGATGTTTGCTTCTGAAGCAGCTTGACGAACTGCTTGCTCTAAACAAAACTTGCCCAAGATCTATTCACTACCGCCCTGTGGCTGGGACACAAAAATAGACAGTGTAAATGTTCTTAATCCATTTTATCACTAAAGTAAAACATGCTCACTCCAATTACCACTGAAGATGATGCTCTGCACCAGAAAAGTGGAGTAATTATACCATCAAGTTACTGCATCTCAACTGCAGGGTGGTGATTTTTTTGAAAAACAACTGACTTATCTGTATTTGTTTTCTATCATAAGGTTGTAAAACCTGAGGTGATGATGCCAGAGCAGTTGATTTTTTGCATTTTAACAGCAGCCTTGATCTTTAAGTATAATTCCTGCTCATTTTTCTGCTGGATGTTGCAGAGTAAAATATTTCCTCCCGAATGGTGATTTTTGTTTTTTTTTAATAACCTTTTTCTTTCTCCCAAATAACAAAATACTAATAGATAACATGCATTACAAAGCTTTGACGAACTTCCTGAACATATCCTGAGTAATCTCAAATCTATCACATCAGGATAATTACTTGTCTTAGTTAGGCTCACAACCTTTAAATGACAACTTTATTAATTCTATTATCCTAGAATACATAAAGGCCGTTATAAGGCTTCATCAATGCAAACCCAAGACATAACCTAAACTCTCAGATTATCATCTGAATCAGGTATTGAGAAACAACAGTCCAGGCAGACATGTATCTGTACTCTTATCTATCCTTTTCTGTCTTACCTGATATAACCAATCTGGGGTCTGTGCTGCAAGAACCAGCGATAGGAGACTTTGTCTTTCCACCCTACATTTCGGGGATCCTTCCACAGCAGCCTGACCTGGTCATTGGTGTCCCCCGTGTGCCAGAGGGAGTTGCGGAGGTGCTCGCCAGGACCTGTCTTGGATTTCACAGCCTGCAGAAATACAATTTTCCAATGATGATCACAGAGAAATGTCACTTTCAGGAGCCATTTTTTGGTGGGGAGCAGGTCTATACGCTCCCTGCTGCTCACAAGCCACTAATTTCTGTTGTATAACTGCACCCACTGCCTGCATGGAAATGCAACTGCGTACCTCAACCAAGGAGAAGGAGGCAGTGTGACCAGTTATGGTCAGAGTGCAATCACTGCAGAAAATAAATGCTCCAGCTGATAAGAAAGGAAAGATGAGGTGCTATTAAAAGGGCTGCGTGGCAGCTGCCTGACATTTTGACACAAGTTGCAAATAGAGAACTGCAGTCGAGCAGCAGAGCTGACATGCTTGACCCATGCACAGCATGATGGCTTCACCCATGGCCAGCACATGGCCGGACAGCACAGCCAGGCTGCAGTGACCACTGTGTCCCCAGCTGAGAGCCACAACCAGTACCTTTAGCTGAATTCCGGGCTCTGCAACAGCTCTGAAGGGAGTCGCCTGCCAGTACGTCTGCTCTGTCTGTTTCCACATCACCACATAAAAGCTAGAGCTGTCTTGATAACCAAAGATAAAGCCAGCATAGTCATCATCTGTCACCGTGTTTACGTGGAAAGTGCCCTCAAAGTCAACGCCATTAAAAGCTGTGTAACCTGAGGATACATACAGGTTAAAAACAATTCTGCAGAACACATATCCATATGCTGTTTGTTTTAAAACTTGCATCTCAGAAGAGGGTACGTACCAACAGCAAGGCCAGGATCACTGTTCATAGTCTGCACAATTTCCATGCCCTGTAAGAGTCAATTCAGGGTGGTTAGCATGCATGGCAAGCTGGGTTGGCTAAGCCTGGCAGCCTTTCGTGGCCTCCCTCTAGCATCCTCTCTATCAGTCTCCTCTGTTTGCTCACAACATACCTGTAACACTTGTAGTTCTGAATTGAAATGGGAACTACAATCAAAATACTAGTGTTTCAGTTGCTTGTGCGACCTGCCTGAGTCAGGAAAGATTTGTATTTTCCCACTGCAGAATTTGTCATACTTGTTTTCAGATATTTTCTTTTCCCTCCCACAATCTGGAAATCACTGAAACTGGCCAAAATTGGGGGGCAGGGAGAGAGGGTTGTGGGAAGATGTGAGCTTTGCCTAGACTTAGCTCATACAGTTCAGGATTAGGTTGTACTTATACTTAGCTCATACAGCTCACAGAGTCCAGGATTAAACTGACTGCCAGGACTGGTGTAAGGAAGATGTATACATCCCAGCTGGCTTGGCAGAGACTTTGGCAATGGGAATAAATTGCATGTTCCCTGTGACTCAGATCACGTTAGCCTCCTGAAAGCTAAAATTTTTTAGTGTACATAGCAGTTACTGGACTCCATCTAGGAGTACTGCCTCAGGTGGGGTCCGCAGCACAGGAAGGAGGTCAACCTATTGGAGCAAGTCCAGAGGAGGAGCCACCAAGCTGATTAGAGGGATGGAGCACCTCTCCTATGAGGAAAGGCTGAGAGAACTGGGTTTGTTCAGTTTGGAAAAACAAGGCTTTGGCATGACGTAATAGCAGCCTTCTAGTACCTGAAGGGAGCCTACAAGAAAGATGAAGAGGGATTTTTTACAAGAGCATATAAGGAGAAGGGGCAATGGCTTCAAACTGAAAGAGAGAAGGTTCAGATTAGATGTTAGGAGATTTTTTTTTTACTGTGAGCATGATGAGGCACTGGAACAGGTTGCCCAGAGAAGCTGTGGATGCCTCATCCCTGGAACTGTTTAATGTCAAGTTGGTTGGGGCTTTGAGCAACTTGGTCTAGCTGAATGTGTCCCTGGCTATGGCAGGGTGGTTGGAACTAGATGACCTTCAAGGTCTCCTTCCAACCCAAACCACTCTATAATTCTATGACATGCTCTGCTATATAGAAGGTCAGACTTTTAAATTCTGGCTACAATTGTTTGCTTCAGAAAACACAAAAGCCTAATGTGTGCCTTCTGGCAGCAGTGAAATCCACCCAGAATAAGTTGGCCAGTATGTAATTTTAGATTATTAAGAGCATCAAACTATTTATTATTATTTTAGATTATTAGCAGCATCAAGCTTCAAGCTATCATATGCTTTATTATTACTCATGAAAACACTCTACCAACCAACAGCTTCCACTTCTGATGTTTGCCAGAGGTCCAGCAACTACAGAGCCAGTTTTACTGTAGTTTTCAAATGGTCTTTTTCAGACAGGTAAGAAAGACCAAGTGTATTTTTACCTGGTTCAGAACCACCCAGTTGGGATCAATCTGCGCATCCCCCTCTGGGTCCAACACCACGGTCTGATAGGCCCTGAAGTCTGTCAAGGTGATCTCTGCGTTCTCAGGGCACACATCGATCCGATCAATCACTGTATCCTGGTCAAAATCAGACTCGCAAACATCTCCAACTCCATCACCTGAAAGCATCAGAGAAGTGAAAGCAGATTTATGGTGCAGGCAAGTAGTCACACCTGGCCCAGCCAATGGATTAGGGTATTCAGGAAGCAAGTGGAGTGTCAGCCCTGCTGGCTGCAGCGCCTGAGAAACGGACTTGAGGACCTCTGCTTTGGCTGAAGGGCCCCTGTATTGTTGGGGTTCCTTCAGGGATGAGTGTATGCACACATAGTGACTGTTGGATCTTGCTACACACTTCGAATGTCTGGACATGAATAGGGTGCCTGAGAACTGAAATGGCTCCTGAAGGCCCATCTTACCATTATCATCTTCCTGCCCTGGGTTGGGAACCAGCCTGCAGTTGTCAGGGCCTGGGGGCAAGAGATCAGGAATACCATCGTTGTCATCATCCTCATCACACTCGTCACCCAACCCATCCTTATCTGTGTCCAGCTGGGAGCTGTTAATAACAGTAGGGCAATTGTCTGTGCTGTCCTGGTGCCCATCACCATCGCTGCAAGCAGAGAAACAAAGAGAAATGGCATACCAACATCAGCTCCTGCCTCTGCACAGGAAAGAGCACAGACATATGAGCAGGAAACATACCAGTGACACCCCTAGAGCTGGAAGCAGACCAGTGGGGCAATACAAGCTGTTGTTGCTCAGGTGGCTGAACTGCGAGGAGGTTATGAACAAAGAGGGACTGCATGATAAGGTGGCAGGAAGACAAAGCCAAAGCCAAGAGCTACAGAAATACTCAGATAAGGAAAAGAAAAAGAAGCCTAACATGGTGTGGGAAACATACCAGAGCCCAAGACCTCAAACAATCTCCACTCCTAAAGGGCATGTAAGGTACATCTAACAAGTCCAGTGTGACCAATTAAAAAGCACCCACACAGGAGACAGTATGAGCTGAACATCTGGTGTCCCTTGTCCCATGTGCACGTTGTGCACAAATGTCTTGGTGGTCATGAATATGCAGGTTGGGTGTGAATTAAACTTTATGGGGGACTACATGAGCACCTGAAATCAGAATTGTATAAAAACAAGCACGCTCTCACATCCCTGCATATCAAATTTTTCATGGTGAAAGTAGGCTTCCTGCAACTCCTGTCACAGAGAGCAGCACCCACCAATGGCTCTGGGGTGAAACATCTGTCTGTGGCTGGTGAAAATCTGTGCCAGCACAGGATTTATCATTTCCCTCGTCTCTTTGTATAAGTGAGGAGCACAGGGGAGGACTTACCACCCCTGAAGCTGGTTATGCAGAAACTGCTTCCATACGAGCGATGCAATTTGTCATAGGATGTGCTCGTCTGAATGCCCAGGGCATGTGAAAGCCACTTGACAGGGGAACTCAAAGAGGGCCTGTGTGAATGGGGCTAAGGGTGAAGGGCTCTGCAACTGTACTGCTACCAGGAAGCTAACAACAAGGCTGATAAATCATAACACTGCTTTTGAAATAACATCTCTCTGGAATTAAATCCAGGCTATTCTGAGGAATTACAGCTCTCCAGGAATCAGTGGCATCCTTCAGCTCAAGACTAGCCTCTTTCACTTGCCTGCTGCTGTTACAAGCCACAACACAGCTTACCTGTCCTGATTGGTATCACAGGAATCTCCAACCAGGTCATTGTCAATATCTGACTGCAAAAGGAAACAGAGTATCAGCTGCCATCTACTAAAATGGCAGCATTAAGTCAAAACACAACCAAATCAAATGCCATAAAAATACAGAACAATTTTCTTGCTTGCATCATCCATCTAATGAAAAAGTCAGTTTTATTAAAGAAAAAAAGACAGTGAATAAACAGTTATACTTGATAGGCACAGTTCTAGCCAGATTCCTCTAGTACTGAAAATAAGTATGTGTCATTTCTAACAAAGGTTGATTTCTTAAGCAGTTTTAAAAATCTACTATGTTTCTCTCTAGTTTCCAACATTTTTCATTAGAATCAGAATTTCAAACATACGAAAAGTTCCAACGACTTCTCACCTAGGAGCATTGGAAGTTTTGATAAATAAGGACACAGGGATTTTGTCCTAATTAAAGAAATATCACACGTAACTAAATCACACTCTGTGTGGAGTCTGGCATTGGACTACATAGGACTAGAGCTGACATTTCAGAGAATGACAGTAGAAAACACAGAGGTCCTAACAACATCCCAAGCTATGAGAATACAACTGAAGGCTTCCCTTTCTCACATCAGGGGAGTCTACAGCTCCATAAAACTTTCCTGACTACCTAGATATACTTTTTATTAAAATATAAACACTATAGCTGCATGGGTTGTCTCATTCTTTGCATCTTTTTGGACCTCTCCCTAAACAATGATAATTTTTTTTCTTTCTGCCTGCTAACCTGATTTGGGTTGCTGACGGTAGGGCAGCTGTCACAAGCATCACCAACACCATCATTATCCGTGTCCTCCTGGTCTTCATTGGGGATCCTCTGGCAATTATCCAAAAGGTTCTTAATACCTAGGGAAAAATGGATTGGATGTTAGTTAAAGACAATTCCTGTAGCTGTTACTGGACAATATAAATATTAAGAACAGTAAAGACACTATTCCTTTTCAGCAACTACTTAATCTTGCAATAAAATTATAAGCCTGCACTTCAAATCTTTTTTATGTGTGCATCCATTCATTTAATAGTAGTTAGAAACATCTCATTAAAGAACAGCTTTCTACCCAATCACACACACTTCATTAATTACACAAAATTCATTCTATCCCATTCCTCTATCACAGCTTACAGGATAGGACAATTCATCTTCATTATTACATTTGAAGAGTCTGATTTTTTTCACTTCTTTCAAGCCTCCAGCACCAATGAAATTAATACATTATGCAGCTCTTGGGCATCAGGTGGACGCTCTGGGACACATTTGTACCTTTAAGGAAACGCTGAATGACCGACAACTTCAACTTATACATAAAACATGGCTTGGTTTGTGTTACAATGTTCAGTGCTTCCAATGCAGGCTAAAAGATACTATTAGGTAAACTAAATGGATTCCAAACACAGGTTTCATGAAGAAAGACTATGAGCTACACCTGGTGGTGACAGGAAATCTCCTAATATAATGCATAGTCTGGGCAAGTTTGAATATCAGAGAAACTGAAAGTGAAAAATCACCAACCATCTCCATCCATGTCATCATCACAAGCATCTCCTTTCCCATCACCATCTGTGTCCCTCTGGTCATTATTCAGGATATTGCGACAGTTGTCACAAGCATCTCCAAAGATATCTTGGTCACTGTTTCTCTGATTAACATTGGGAGCCAAGACACAGTTATCCTGCAAGAGACACAGAATCAGATGTGAGCCAGGCCCTGAATATTTAATTCTTATTTTAGTGGATTTATATAAAACTTGTATTTATTTCTACTTTCAAAAAAATTATTAGTGTGAGGAGTTTGAAATTTTATGTGAATATTAACTCCAGATCAGACTTCACTTGCTCCCTCAAAGCTCTGCTTTGAACTACTCTATGGAAATCCTAAGCACAAACACCCAGTACCATAAGGCTTTACTTATAACTTCGACTTCTGATTCTCATTTTGGATGTATCCATAGTGAGGAACCTGCTTTGGTGCCCTGGCTTTATAATACGGTCCTTCTCAAAAGCTTCAGTTTGGAGTCCCTGACAAGGTTTGCAGACACTTTCTGTGAAAGGCCATTGCCCCCTTCTGGTACCGGCTCAAAGTAAAGCTTTACTTGGGAAATCAGAACTTTTTGATGCAAAAAGGCACAAGTCTTTGTTTGGATTTTGATGGGGGCTTGTTTGTTTTGTCTAACAAACTGTTATTGACTGTCAAAGTCCATCAGGAGGCATACGGAGAAAACTGTATTTCAAAGTGGTGTAAAATTTCTACCTCCACCTGGCACATCAACATCCTATTGCATACACAGAGGAAGAACAGAACTCAGCAACAAATAGAAGTTACTTGATTCTGAAGTTGCTGAACCTGCAAACAGATTTACAGATAACAGAGTATTTAACATTTTTCCTTATAAACATTAATAAAACCAGTTGATTTAAGCTACCAGTATTGAGGGTAGGCCTCTGTGGCAAACAGCCTGAGACAGACCTTCTGTTGCTGTTAGTCTGGCCTAGCTCCACGAGGACATTTTTACTCTGGATAGTGTTCTTGTTTCCTCAGAAGTGCATTAAGCAGTATCAGTGAAGGACCTTAATGCAGAACAACAGTTGGCTGGTAAGAATACAGGGTGAATACAAAAGAACTTTTACAATTTGAATTTATCCTATGATCTATTTCATACACAGTTGTGTACCCTCATGGAAACCACTTCTGCATTGAGGATATGATTCAAAGCTTTTTCAAGTTTTTGGCAAGACACCTATTAATTTATGTAGGGTTTGGATCCCTTATGAAAAATGTCAGATCAACCTGCCTTTTGAAAAAGAAAGAGGTTATGCAAGTAATATTTCTGAAGGCCACGTTATGGGAGAGTGTTTCAGAAATACACAAATTCTGCACACAAAAATTAAATGCTAAAAGGTAATAATGGAGGATACACTGGTGGGATTTAAGGCTGAGCATTTCAGATTTTGTAAGAATGCGTATTATATAAAAGAAGAAGACAGGATTTAGGGAGTCACTGAAAGTGATGGGTATGGAACAAGCTTGGGCAAATAGTGCGTCAGATTTCAGAATCACTGCTCATTGCAGTAATGGGAAATCCTTCTGTTTGCACAGACCCCTGCATCCTGATCTATACACAGCACCTGCTCGTTGGGAATGCCATCTCCATCTGCGTCATCGTCACAGGCATCTCCAATTCCATCACCATCAGCATCTTCTTGTCCAGAGTTTGGGACAAATCTGCAATTGTCCTAGACAAAAAAGGAGACAAATCTGGTGTTCTGTGGGTAAACTGCCTGTCTTCATAATTCGAATGGCTTTTTTTCTGTTATTACTTTACATAATTGATTCATCCAATGAAACAGAATCTGTGCAGAAGAATTTAGTAACTTGAAAAAAAGATGAATACATCTAGTCATGTTACTTTCAGTCTTGCTCTTCATCCCTTCACGATCTGAATTATTATAGGATTAAGAAAGAATTTCTTACCTTTCTACAGTTTTCAGCAGTGCATGAGAGTTCTTCGTTAGGGTAGCCATCAATGTCAACATCTTTTCCACAAATATAACCATCACCAGCCCAGCCAATGCCACACTATCAATAAAACACCATGGTAATACTATCAAAAGGTTAATGAGTCACTGTAGAAATATTCAAGAGGGAAAGTCCACACCCATCTTGAAAACACTAGTACACAGAAATCATGGCCAGGCACTGAATTACAATGATGTACAATGCAGCATCTCTCAGTCTGGGAAGGAGAATCTCTGTTTCAAGTTCTCTCTATCTAGACATAGCTAGAAAGAGCTAAAACTTGATGTCAAGTGGAATGTGTACCTAATGATTTTAGTTGAAGCTATGGATTGCTTCCAGACATTGGCCAGAAACCAACTTTGGTTCCTCACCTGCAGATGGAGTGAAAGAAAATAGAGGAATTAGACAGAGTATGCGCCTAGCATCTCAGCAAGGGGCCCACGGTTAGATAATGATACTGAAATCTCAGAAAATAAAGAAAACCTTCTGACTCCAATGCAGTTATTCAGAGAGCAGGCATTCTTTATTGACAGTGCTGGATGCATGGGGGATCATTCTGCCTATCATGTATATTGTCAAAGAAAAACCCTCCCCTTTTAATTTCACATATACATTAAGATTCATGTTAATTCCCCAGAATAACTTACATATTCATGATGTTCTGATAAATCACTATCATAAATTTCACTTATACAAAGCATGTGTCATTCTACCTTTGTGTGGTCTTGGAGGTCTTCTACAGAGTTACTGTCCTTTAAATGCCCTTTCTGGTCCTCATGCATAGTTACAACATGTACATATAATTTTCCAGCCTCTTAAGCCAGTCTGTTGTGTTTAAGTTTTACGATCAGAACATATTGCATTCTATCAGTATATCTCGGCACATCCTGCATTTTATAGCTGTGTAAGCTGTAGTTAGAATTAACTTGTTCTAAACCTCCTGTGTTTTACTACATATTTGTGTTCCGATTTTATCTCCTTTCTTTCTTAGATCAAATTCTCCTATATCAATGGGATGACTGTGTTTTGGTCAGTATCTCAAGAACTAGAAGACATTTTAAGAGAAAACTGTGTTGACATTTACTAAGTTGGCATGAGCAAAGCAAGTGCATTTGCACACAAGTTTTCTCCTAGCCAACTAAATTGGTACTATATCAAACCAATGCATAATTTGTGTGGAAGATACATGTATAGAACTGCATGTCGAACTCTGGCCTTCCCTTAAATCAAGGATTTGCCTCTAATACAAGTATCTAGGAATCTTTCCATTACATCATGGACTTAAGATATCCTAGATTATTCTTTTTTGAAATAGGTGTACTTAAAAATGAGACCAAAGCAAGTACCAGCAAATGCATGCACAGCATCCAAAGTTAGGACATGGGATTAGTCTCTTGCTTCCCCTTGATAGCTGGAAAAACTAAGTAATATATTTCAGTCAGATTCTTACAATGGAAGTTCATATGCCACTTGGTGCTCCTCTGCTCCCACAGCTGATTAAGTACAGTTCAGCCTACCTGTGCCTAGAATCTTCGATCTCACTTGGAAAAATACCATCTCTGTCAGCTGGCAAATACAGGCCTGTTGACATGCAGAGAGGATCCCTACTCACAGCTATGTAGCTGAGCACCAGGAGAGGAATTTGTCCTTGTGATGTCTTCTGTAGAGCGACACTTGACTGTTTCTTCAGAGGAGGCTACAGAAAGTCTACAAAAGCCATTCCCAAAGACCTAATTACAAAGGCACAATAAATATGATACACAAGT
>JAWMRA010000090.1:47809852-47830478 GCA_035584735.1 Pseudotriccus pelzelni | reverse complement strand
TCAATACAACGGGCATGTATGCTGCATGGATTGAGGGCTCGATTTCTGCAGCTCCGTTCAGCCTGACATCCTCTGGTCTGGTCTCCTGTATATCCTGGTTTGCATTGGCCACAGTGGTAAGACCCCTGTAAGAACAAAAAATTAACAGCCAGCCTTTTAACAGGAATTTTTTTCTTTTTAAAACATGCACACGAGCGAGTTTCATGTCACACTGCTTACACTGTGCAAGTGTAGCTTTTCATTGATTGCAGCCCCTTGCACTGTGAACAAACTTTATTTTCCATGTGAAACTGATGTTCCGCTCCCATAGAGCATCCTGGAACACACACTTGACTCTATTATTTAGATCAGTCTTTTGTTAAGCCAGAGAAAAGTGAAGTAGCAGAAAAAGCTTCTTCATGATGCCTTGTCCATGCCAGCATCACTCTGAGCCACTTCCAGGTGGCTGAAACTTTGTGTAAAACTCTTAAGTAGCACCTGATTAATCAGGCTGGATGATCTTATTTCAGTGTAAAGCACACCCATCGGTTTATTTGGACTCAACCGGGCACAACTTTTAATCAAAGATAAGGAAGTTTATCATGTGTTTGCCCTATTTTATTTCATTTTTTAAACTTAAATGTTTTTAAATCAATTTGAGCTAAATTGTTTTCTTCAGAAAAGAATTTTGTAGTTGAAGATACAGTCATCTTCACTGATGTTGAAATAAGAACATCCATGGAACTTTTTGCAGTGGTTTACCTAGACACATATATACTTTACATTTATGCCCTCTCTTGTGTAAATGAGCATAAAGTTGCTAAGCCAAGGAATCTCATTATGTACTGGAATAATAACCATATGAGATATAAACAGATAGATGCTGATAGGTTGAGGTCTTCTTTAGGCATCTAATGTGCCTTTTGTCTCTGTCTGATATACTTGGAGACTTGTAATTTATGACATAAAAGTTAATTAAAGAAAACAATCTTTTTACCTTATAAAGAATAATTATTTTTTGATATGTCAAGGAACAGAAATGGGCAGAGCTCTGACAAACAGTGCATC
This sequence comes from Pseudotriccus pelzelni, assembly GCA_035584735.1. NCBI lineage: Eukaryota > Metazoa > Chordata > Aves > Passeriformes > Tyrannidae > Pseudotriccus > Pseudotriccus pelzelni. The sequence continues at coordinate 47,829,431 of JAWMRA010000090.1, read as the reverse complement.
TACTCCTTTGTGAAACTGAGGTCATTTATACAACTTCATTCTTCATGTACAAAGTCTGTTGGAGGAACTGTCCTATTCCATCCTCATAGAGAAATCTATTTACTACTTAGACAGGCATTATTTTTGTCCTCTATTCCTCACTTCATTACAAATTTTAATTCTGCTATCTGCATACTTTCAGGATGAAGACAAAAATATACTGATGACTAAAAGTAAAATAATCCTTGAACCATGCAAATGGTATGGCCTATATAAAACACACTAACCCATCCACTTCATCCTAATGGACACTGGGATAGTATCTTCTGCAGTCTGATGAATTTGCTCACTAAATTCTGTCCTTTATCAAGCCCAGGTATGCACTAAAGTAGCCTTTAAGGCAGCACTTCCAGACCAAACTGTTTGTGAAGGGAGACAGGATTAGAAACCCCACACTGCTCTGTTTTGACAGATGGCAGAACACTTGGTGCCTACCCTTTGCAGACAGGGCCTGATGGCCTCCTGAAGATGATTATCATGTCTAGTCATGCAGCGAGATACAACATGTCAGTAGATGTTCTAGATACTAAAAAAAGACACAAACACACTGAACAGTGAAAGCACTCCTAAGAAAAGTAGGTTGTTCACAAAGGAAAGCTAACACTGAGCACAAATGGCAGCCTCAGTAATACATCGCTGCAGAAACGACCACCTCTACACCTGAAGGATACTTTCAACCCTCCTCTTGCTATGAAGAAAGCCTGTAGCATATACAGGACAACCTGAGGATCAGGCCCAGCCAGCATGGGTTTGTGAAAGGCAGGTCACGCTTGACCAACCTGATCTTTTCCTGTGACAGGGTGACCCATGTAGCGGATGAGGGAAAGGCTGCGGATATTGTCTGCCTAGATTTCAGTAAAACTCTCTGGATGGTTGAGCCCAGAGAGTGGTGCTGAATGGAATTACATCCAGCTGGTAGTCCCCCAGGGCTCAACACTGTGGCCAGTCCTGTTTAATATATTTATCAGTGAGCAGGATGAGGGGATCAAGTGCACCCTCAGTCACTTTACAGATGACACCAAATTGGGCAGGAGCCTTGTTTTGTTGCAGGTTAAGAACGCTCTGCAGAGGGATCTGGACAGGCTGGACCTGTGAGCTGAGGTCAATGGTATGAGGTTCAACAAGACCCAGTGGCAGGTCCTGTACTTGGGTTACAACAACTCCATGCAGTTCTATAGGCTGGGGAAGAGTGGCTGCAAAGCTGTCCAGGGGCAAAAGGACGTAGGGGTGCTGGTCGATAGTGGCTGAACAAGAGCCAGCAGTGTGCCCAGATGGCCAAGAATGATGGTAGAATCCTGTCTTGTATAAGAAACAGTGTGGCCTGCAAGACCAGGGCAGTGATTGTTCCTCTGTACTCAGCACTGATGAGATCATACCTCGAATCCTGTGTTCACCTGTGGGCCCTTCACCACAAGAAGGACATTAAGGTGCTGGAGTGTATCCAGAGAAGGGCAACAGAGCTGGTGAAAGGACTGGAGCAAAGTCTTACAAGGAGTGGCTGAGGGAGCTGGGGGTATTTAGCCTGGGAGAAAAGGGGGCTCAAGGGAGGCCTTATCACTCTTTACAACTACCTGAAAGGAGGTTGTAACAAGGTGGTGGTCAGTTTTTTCTCATAAGTAACAGGTGATAACGACAAGAAGAAATGGCCTCAAGTTGCACTAGGGGAGATTAAGATTGAATACTAGGAAGAATTTCTTCACAGAAAGAATTGTAACGCATTGGAACAGGCTGCCCAGAGAAGTGCTGTAATCACTGTCCTTGAAAGTATTCAGAAAAAGAGTGGATATGGCACTTAGGGAAATGGTTTTGTGGTGGGCTTGGCAGTGCTGGGTTAACAGCTGGACTCAATGACCTTAAGAGTATTTTCTAACCTAAATGAATCTATAATTATGTTATTCTAGATTCAACTTGCTTCATACCATTAACGTGGTTCTATGCTCCTTTTATCGGATCCTAACATCTTCCAAACCATTTCTACTTCTACTATGTTTGCTCTCCTGGATTTAATATCTATGGATATTAAAAATATTGTACCAATTGCAGCTCTCCTCTTTTCCATTTATTTAGAGGGATATCTGGTACTGTATACATAACCTGATGAAGTGAAGACATTACTCCTATAAAGAGAGCACCCAGGGGAACAGCTTCTGCAGCAGTTTCCAGGTGGGAAGAGGTGAGAGTAAGGAAAGTTTTAATCTTTCAGAGGGGGTTCCTTGCAATAACATGCTCACAAACACACAAAACTCGATGGCATGGAGAGAAGAGCTCCTGTCATTCTTCAGGGAAAGTGATAAAATACAATTCAGATGGATATGTTAATGACAAATCAAGTACTGATTTTTTACTGTTAGCCAGGAAAAGATAAAGGGATTCTTTGATCTATATGAAGCCAAGAAACAAATTATTCAGCTCTTCAATCAGACCTATACAATCCTAGCCTCACAGAATTTTAAAACAATCAATTTTTTAAAGCTGTAAATGCAAAGATGCTTACCAAAGTGTTTATGCAATGAGAATTCGGAACGCAGACTCCAAGTCCATCATTCTGACATTCATCAATGTCTAAGCAAACCTAGCAATAAACCAAATCAACAAATAATAAAAACAATGTCAATTTGAGATTGAAGTCTGAAGAAAACACACTAAAATTTAAGACTAGAAAAGAGATATGGCCTGTCCTGAAACCACTCTTAGAATAGCACAGACATTACCCTTAGGACAACTTTCCAAATCCTGAAGAGACACTGTGATACAGAAAATTTCAACTTTAGGATGTGCTTGGTGGTGTGGTTCACCCACAAGAGTTCAGATAAAAACTATGTTCCTATTGTAGGATGCTACAGGAATATGTAAAAAAATTTACAATAAAATACAGATGCACTACTGATATAAAACCAGTGCCTTGCAATGGCAGTTGTCACAGGGATGCTGCCACTCACCTGCTTATTGCTCTTGGCATAGCTGATTCCTATCCCTTGCATGGTTTGTCCTGTATATCCCGGAGGACAGGTCTCACATCGGAAACCTGGAGCAGTGTTCACACATCGCACTCCAGGGAAACAAGGGTTGTAACGACACTGCAATGAAAAAAACGAACCGAGCACATGTTTGTGCTTCAGTAACATCCAGACTCTGAGTATGTGCACAGCCCTCTCACCAAAGGCAATGCTACAAGCAATGTCTGATGTTGTTTGTTCAGAGATGGCTTGCAAAGAAAACCATCTCTGCAGGTATTTCTGACCTCAGCGGGTCTTTGGCTATCTCTGTAATTTAAGTAACATTTGCAATCTCCTGCTACAGCCTGTAGTCGATATCCTAAGTTCTCATCCTCAATCCTTCCTTTGGCTGGGCAGGTTCAGATCCCTTGGAGGCGGAAGCCCCCTGGAAGTCTCCAGGCCCCAATATAAGGAAAGCCACATAACTCCAACCCTCCAAACAATCCTGTGGTTGGTTTTGGTACACACAGAAGTTGCAGCAGCATTTTCCTTCATTTATATTTGTGCAAATCCCATAGCCAGAAGGAACCCAAACATGAAGCAGATAAGCAGGGATGTGTCAGTGGCATCCACATGTTTCTAGACTGGAGGCCCACGGATAACCCTTGGCAGTTGTCCCAAAATATCATATGTCCACAAATCACTCTTGGCCTGAAGGCATCATTCACTTCATTGCCTAATACAGTTTTACAGAACAGCTGTGACCAATTTCACTGGTCTGGTGAGTGCCAGTTTGGGAAGCACATCTTGCATTGCTGCCTTTCCAACATCAACCCTAGCTGCTAGGTAACATTTATAACAGTACTGCAAACATCAACATGCTGCATAAGACAGGCTCAAAGACAACAATAAATGAGAAACATAAGAAATAAATATAAAAGAGGTTTAAAAATACGCCTTTTCCCCCCCTTCCACTGCTAACAGAAGAACATCTGCAAGATGGAGGAAGAACAAACCAGACAATATTCACCTACAAGAGACATACAACTTGTAACCAAACACATACATAAGCAGGAAAAGGTATGTTTGATAACCAAGAGTGTTTGACATAAATATTTGTTAGAAGTAGATCTATAAGTAATATAAGGGAAATATAAAACTTAGGACAGACATTTTGTGCTGCTTATTTTGCTGTGAATTTTTTATTGTAGGCAGCAGAGGGCACCCAAATTACACAGCACATCGAGCAGAGCTGCTGATCCTGAGATACCAGGCACCAGCATACCAAAGTAATGTCTTTAAACTGATAATGAATTAGGAAGTGTACTGCAGAGATGCTAACAGCCTCAGAAAAGATGATGGCAGCTTTTAGTGAGTAATCTTCTAGATATGTCTTTATCAGGATTCATACATGGACTTCTTTTTAAATACCTGTTACTAGGAAGGACAGTACTAGTTCATTCAGTTGAAAGATGCTCTCCCAGAAAAGACTATTAAAAAGCTTTTAAAAAAGTACTTTCCTTCACTGTCTTAGTTAACTCAGGAAAACAAGTAACATGATATATCCCCTCTAATTAGACAATTCCAAATTTCAGCCATTCATTCCTTCTTTATTTCTCCCTGTGCAACTGTAAGTAAAAATCTAGCTGCTAAAGTAGGTATTCACTGTTGAACAAAACCACTCCAGGGTGGGTGTTATTTTACCAGCAGTGTCCACATAAAGACCTCGTGTAAGCAAGTCTGTATCTCTATAGCACCATTTTGGCAAAATTTCCTTGCTATTTCTAATGTGAGATCAGGTTTCTCATGTGGAGCGGTGGCATGAGGACGAAGGCACATGAATCTCCTGTGGCAGAGCCTGACTGCTCTTAGAAAACCATGTTAATATCAAGCCACTATAAACCAGTCTCAGTTTGTTTTCCCAACACTGCTGTAATGGGTAGAGTTGCTCCAACCCTGAAAAGGGCAAAGAGGAGACTATTGCCATGCTCTGCCTCAGTCTGCAAATAGCTGAGGAAGTGAAGCCTATCCATTGTGGTAGGCTCCACACAGGCTGTCTTCAGTCTCTCACCATAGCTGTCTGTGGCATGAAACTCATACCACACTTTTCTTGGTTTCACCTCTTGCCTTCACATTTCAGAGCTTCACCTCCATTTTTCTGTGCCTTCTGTTGCAGCAGACACAGTTCATGCCATGTGAGGCAAAACAAGACACACTGCCTACAGCTCAGGATATGGCCACACTCAACTCCCTTTCTCCCCCCAGTGTTTTTCACAGACAAGTTAGGCACAGGACATCCTCCTTGGTGATGGAGCAGTCAAAGCACATCTGTTGGCTAGGAAGGGAAAAAAAGGGAATTGCTTTTGCTGTTTTACATCATTATTCTCGTACACTGCTAGTACTGTGTTATCCACAGGCACAGTTCATGACCTCATTGCGCTGGTTCCCCAGTCTACTACACCCATGTGCTTTTCCATAAAAATTATGAAAGAGTAATGTCAAAAATCATCACATAGAAAAAACACGGTGAACCTGTAAGTGGTTTTGTTGTTTCTGTGCCACATTCCAGTTAACACAGGGGGTTTTTTATCATTTAAGAGACTGTAAATTTATTAACTCAGTCCTCAATACAAGCAAGATCTGAACTTCTAATATATAGTACAAGGAAAAAATAGCTTTCAACACAAATACAAAGAAGCAAAAGGAACAATGACAATAAATGTTTATTTTCTTTCATAGACTTTTAAGGTAAGGATGAAAAGATGTCCAGTTTGGGTTGAAGAGAAGATTTTGGTCTCCAAGGCATAAGTACGACACATGTCAGGGCACGACAATTTAAAGAAGCAAAGCTCATTTTGACAAGTGCTTCTGCAACCTACAACACAAGCTACTGCATCTTCTTGCAGAATAGAAACAACTATGTCAAAAGTTCATTTTGGTTAGTTTTAATTTTGTGGGTTTTTTTCCAAACATTAAATTCCGTTAAATGACTTCTCAACTCACCAGAGTATTTCAAGTTTTTACACATATAACCTCCATAAAGTTGCAGCAATAGCAAAATAGGGATATAGAATCAAATCAGAATTAATTAATATTCACTGCGCAACCAGTCAGCAAATGCTGAAGACAGCAAGTACTAGCAAAGCATTGATATATATGAAAAAGTTGTTTGTTTTGTTGTTTTTTGGTTTTTGGTTGGTTTTGTTTTGTTTTTTAAATTCACTGAAAGTCTTTATTTTACCTCATCGATATCTGAGCACGTAACTCCATTTCCTGTGAGTCCTTCAGGGCAGGGCCCACACTGAAATCCTTCTGCTGTCTCCACACATCTCACTCCCCTGAAGCAGGAATTAACTTCACATTTGGGTTTAGGGCGCCTAGGAAGCTGAGTTGGAAAACTCACAGTTCCCAAACCTTTAATGCAGAAAGAACAACTATTTCAGCGACTGAAAGAAACATCCATTGTGGCTTTCAGCTGGCAAGCATTCTGAAGAAATCCTCAAGATACTTTGTGTCTCTGCACTGTGCTGTGGCTAGAGACTTTACACTGGGAATGGCCCAGGAGCTTGCTGTATCCCCAACCAGGGGAAATTGATGCTATTTTTTTTAGGTCCATGTGCTTCATCAGGCTACACATGGGAGTCTTCCTGCTAGGTTAGTCCCAGCACAGCTCTGCTGCTGGCCAGGGGAGAAAACTTAGCCTGTGACCTCAGATGGCCCAAGGGACTGAAGTATGAGGGTACAAGCACAAGGCATTTCTCTGCCTAAATCAGCAACACTACCACTTCATCAGAGAAAGAGGGTTGTGGTTTCAGAACAGCATCTCTGAAAGTCTACAAATTAGAAGAATAAAGAAGCAGCAGCTGGCAACCCACAAACACCACAGGAACATGCACATACATCAGTTTAAGTGCACAGAGACCAGCCCAAGGTTTTCTGAGAACTCTGGCAGGTGCTGAACCTTGGTAGGGATGTATGCAGGATTTAGACTTTTTCTTTGACACACATGTGGGTTATCCTGCCTAGAGCTCAACTTGAGTTTTGATGAGGCTTACAGACTAGAAGAAATCAAGTAAAAGGTCTGATGCATTTAGACCTTTCATCCTGCCCAGGGAGGGAGTATATTGGTTTTTATACTGACTGTATCCATGTCCTGATTGTCACTTATGTAGGAGGGCCATGCAATGGCATTTGGCAAAGTGTTTATTTCTTTCATACAGAGAAAAAATCATGACCACCTTTTTGTGTCTTACTGCTGTTAACTAGGGAGTGCCTTCTTGGAATCCGATCAACTTCAGGTGGATGGCATAGGATCTTCCTCAGACTGACAATACCAGCTAGAGCAGAACATGATTCCTCCCTTGTCCTTCTACTGAGATTGTGCATGAGATGTCTGGCACACAATGGCTCCCTCCACAGGAACATGTGGCATAGCTTTGTGGCAGAGCAAGAATTGACAGTACAGCCTGAGTAACACTTTTTGGTTTAGTGGTGCTTTATCCCCCAATAAGTGAGTGTGTCTGGGCTATGGAAGCTTTTTCCTCTAATGAAAATCTATTTTAAATTTCTGTTCAATACATCTAGAACTTTGGACACAGTATTTTTAAAAAAGTACTTCTTAGAAACCACATAAAGCTAACACAATTAATACCAGTTTTAAAACAACTGTGCATCTTATCTGAATTAGAGGCCTTAACAGGAATACTTACCACATGCTTGGCACTCAGCTATGGTATTTCTCAGAAAAGTTGTTTCTTTGACCTTGAGAATATAGAAAAAAACCACATTATTTGGGTACAGGCGGTTCTGGTTTGCAGCTGGCTGCAAGAAAAACCATTATTCCCCAAGATGCCACTCAAACCATCCAACCTAGGTAATCCGTGTTAAATGAGATGCTCTTCATACTCCATAAAATTAAGGATAGTGATAATGGATGTACTTCAGTTCAGCATTCACCAACAGGACCTTTAAGAATGACATATTTAACCAAAAGATGCCATCAGCAATTCCAGTTCTGACATCCACAAGCAACTGAAACAAATGCAATTTCAGTTCTGTGCAACAGACCTACCACTATCCAACAGTGGGCCTAGGACTGCTGCACAAAATTTTCTAGATCTGAATAAGCAAGTCTCCTACACTCCCACATTCAATGGTTCTCCATAGCACAGAGTATCAGGTTATTTCTTCTCCATTGTGTCACACCTCCAAGGCAATGGACTCTACATAGGGGTTTACTGCTCACATGAATTCTGCACTGACTCAATCAAAGGGACAAGCTTGGGATATTTCACACTGAAGCCTTTATACAGTACCTGTTGTCTGAGGAGGTCTTTCACATCTGCCAGTATTTGGTTCATCTGCATCATCTGACCCATCAGCTGCCTACTATAATCACCTGCAGGGAAACAGTAATGAAAAACAGTGCAAGACATAGCTCTCCTTCATTTGCCATGGTAATTTCTGAAATATAAGACAGAAACTCCATGAAGAGCCAAGGAGGACAGACATTACTGTTATTTAAGCCCTGTAAGAACCACCACAGCAAACACAGTATTTATCTCAAATTTCTATAATGTAATTTGCATGAACTCAAGGCTTTTCTAGAACTGAACTCCATGTATATGACAGAAACAGGCAAAGCAGAAACCTCTCCACAGAGAGAAAAACAAGATTGTGATTTCTCTACCATTATTTCAGTGTCAAGGCTCTCTAAGGCAACTAATGCCACCGGTGTTACTAATTGCCCTCAGACCAGCAACCGTATTTCAGTATTTCTAGACTGGGTATCCGTGATAACTTGTATGGAGGACGAGACAAGGCTGGGGCACGAAGTATATGTGCATACAATGGAAGACACCCTGCATAAGTCCATTCCATGTCACCACAACTGATTAGTAAACATTTTTCAAAGTGGAGTTACCCAGATTTTTGAGCAAGCTCACTGGGAAGCTCTGACCACCCACCAACAGCATCTGCACTGAAAAACAGCGCTTTCAGTAAGTGCAACAGTCATTTGGCTTTTCTTCTGAAAGACAGCTCTACACACTACACACAAGTTTCATGGCTGCATTTGCTCCTGGTGGGTGCAGAGTTTGTATGGACTCACAAAACTCAAAACGCTATCCAGAACAGGGTCACAAGGATGGTGAAGGGTCTGGAGGGGAAGCTGTATGAGCAGTGGCTGACATTACTTGATCTGTCCAGCCTGGAGAAGAGGAGGATGAGAGGAGACATTTGCAGTCTACAACTTCCTCATGAGGGGAAGTGGAGAGACAGGCACCAATCTCTTCTCTGTGATGACCAGTGACAGAACCTGAGAAAATGGCCTGAGGTTGTGTCAGGAGGTTTAGGTTGGATATCAGAAAAAGATTCTTCACCCAGAGGGTGGTTGGGCACTGAAAAAGGCTCCAGAGAAGTGGTCACAGCACCAAGACTGACTGAATTCAAGAAGCATTTAGATGATACTCTCAGGCACATTGTGTGACTCTTGGGGATGGTCCTGTGCAGGGCAGGGAAATGGACTGGACGATCCTTGTGCATCCCTTCCAACTCAGAATATTCTGTGATTCTCTGACCTCACGCCAAAACCAGTTCAATACCAAGTAACATAAAGACCTCTAAGACAAGACCAAAAGTTACATCTACAATGAGCCATAAGAGCAGGACCAGAGCCAATCCAAGATCTTCACATGAGATTCTTACCTGTTAAATGAAATAGTGGTTTTGAGCCAGTGACAGAGGAGAAGCAGAGAGCATGTTTAGCACAGTAGCTTGTAGTTCCTTCTATTTGTTAATTACTTCTGAGTTTGTACCTCTCTGAAGTAGATATTTATTTAATCCTCTAAGTGTGTATTTAAAAACAAACTTCAAAAATATATGCTCTTTCACAGTCTAGGCATGCAGGATATTTTGATATTATGCCCAGTAGCTTCAGGGAGGTCTAGTCACATGTTATTTTTGTGAGTACTGAAAGCTTATATAAAAAATGCTTCTCTTCATGTTTATCTCATTGTTTTGTACTTCAAAGCATCCCTTCTGACCTGAAAGATTTTGTGACTATTACATGCAGCATACTAATCTCGTCTACCAAACCCAGTGCATTTTACACTCTATTTTCTGACCCAGACAGGAAGATCCAAATACACAGGTTCAACAACAGGTTCATATTCTCCTCTACACTGCTTAGGTGTCTCAGCCTCACAGATTAACATGGAGGGAATGCTGCTGCCAAAGCAGTGAGTAATAACCAGGCACAGAGTGAAAGCCATGTATAGTTTTTCAGGTCCTAAGCACTGCCAAAGATTTTCCAATTAATATGAAAGCACACACTTTTACCAAGATACGTATGTCTCACACCCCTATACAACTAAACATTTGCATTCCAGCTTTTTCTGGCTGAAGCCAAAACTGTGGTTATCTGATACACTGCTTCCATAAAAGGGCATCATAAAGTACACACAAAGTGCAAGGCAGCTGAGTTAATATTGCTGTTCTAACACCTAAACCTTTTCCTTTGGTGAACTTGATTATGAAGACTTTGAAGGTATTCATGTGAGTAGCCTTTTTTTAATGTTAATGATACTGAATTCCACTTGAACGTTACAAGCAACTGAATTTGAGAGGTTAAGCCATGTGAAGGTAGCCACAGAGGACAATATCTGTCTGTATTGCTACAATTTGCATTACTGATTAGTGAGCAAAAAGTTACAAATGAGAAAGCTGCTGTAACCTGGAACCTCATTCAGAGAGCTGTGAGTTTTTGCAGAAGGAAACAGTGAATTACTCTTCCCTTCTGTGTTCAAATGCCTGTTGATTTAGTGAAAAAGAGATAGTTGAGGATAAAACTCTGGGGTTTTTTTATCTAAATGTATGTATGCTAAGAAGCAAGAAAATAGAAGTATGTGCAACTGAGGATTTACATATCTAAAAGGTAAACGAGATTTTGTTGTCATTGCACGCTACTGATGCCTACATTCATGTGATGTACTCAGGATGTTCTCATAGAAGAGTTCAGTGTCTGGTCTCTATTCTTATCAAAACCAGCAATGTTGCAGGGTATGGGTTCGGCAGGGGGAACAGCAAAGGGTATGAGAGAGAAGAATTTCTCATGGATTCTATTTCAAACCTTGATCTCCGTTTTCTCTCCAAGGTTGTCACATATTAACATATTGCAAACACAGCACAAAGCCATTCTTCTCTCTCACATCCACAGCAGAAAGGCAGATGGATGGGAACTAGGAAGGTTTAAAGACAGGGGAGTCTAGCACAGGTTTTCTATGTTCAGATGTCAAGAAGCACTCTTGCCTAACATGGGGAATTGCACCCAGTCCCTGGGGACCTGCAGGAATTACCGTAGCCTCAGCTCCTTCTCTTCCTCCCTGTTCCCAGCTCAGTCTCCACAATGCTCAGCAGAGGCAGAAAATGAATTGGTTTTAAATCACATGTCCACTCCAGCTGATGAAAAAGCCTCAGCTAACTTATGGCAGGGCTAGTGGCTGCCTTGCAATGGCTCTTCCCACACAGACCTACAGGTTCTGTAGCTGTAGCACAAATATGTTCTTCACTGTCCTGTGACCTCCTTCACACCTTGCTCCTCCCCTCTTGGGGACAGTCCAGTGCTCAACAGAAGATGAATACCGGACATGAGGATAAGTACATGGATAGGTCTTGCAACGCCATCCATCTACCTATTTTCATAAAGCCTGTAGCAATGTATCACACTTACGACTACTTTCTGACTGCAATTGTCTGCAATTTGAATACTTAAAATACTATTAAGCTGACACAAACAGATCATCATCACAGAAATCTGCCTTCCAAATTAGGCTAAAAACCTCTTTTACTCATTACAGACTTCTTCACTAGGACAGCAATTCATTGTTTTATCAACAGTAACTGTGACTGTTTTCTCTTCAAATTGAGCTATTTTTAAAACATTGACAGAAATTATCATGTCTATAATTCAATTTTTATTACTTGACTATAAAGCTCCACATTTTTAACATTCATCATATTAACTTCCTTGCACTGGTATCATAAGGAACAATTTTAACTCCTGGTTGCAGGTCTTACCAGTGTACTGAGGTATAGGCTCAATTTGTTGAAGGAAACAATCCTGCAGGTTCCCCACTTCGGCAAGGGTGCCTCCAGTTACCAGCTTCAGCTCATCTAGTGTATCCTAGGCTCACAAGAAAAACAGAGCTCACAGTTGGGACAATTAAAAAACCAAAATATGAGAAAAAATAATTTTTTTTTCTTTTTAAGAGATGTATTCCATTTTCTACACATGAAGGACTTCTACACTGTTCAGGGCCATCTGTCACCACCTGAAGTGTATTAAATCCCTAATCTTTGCTTTGAAGATTTTCCCATAGCTGTGGTTTTGTTTCGATTTTTTCTTTTACTGTTCAATTCATACGATCTCACATAACAGGAAGCTCACATATTTAGATATCTGTGGTATACGTTTTTTTTAACGTGAATCCAAAGCAGTCTTTTTTCACCGCCTCTCAAACAGGTATACATTCATGTCAGGAATGTGGGCACCTCAGTTATTCTCCATACAAAAAGACTCATTTTCTAGCCTGCAATGACACAAGGCAGACTGCCTTGCACCTTCTAATGCATACTTTTGACTAATGATAATGGAAGATGCTGTGGAAGTCACTGTTTATATCTTGGACTGCTGATAGGGAGATGACAGGAAGCTGTGCCAACTCCTGATTGGCAGACAGAAGAAAAGCTGTTGCAGCCAAACAGATGAGGATTGCAATCTAGCACCCTGAGAGTACCCCCTTTCTTTTGTCTTTTTTAGTCTCCGTGGCTTATTATGACAAGGAAAGCCCTTGTCATACCATTGCTCATACTGAACAGCTGATGATCTTCCATTACTGTATCTGCTAAGTCTTGCAAAAAGTCCAGTCACCAAAAAGCACCTATACTGAAGTGAAGGAGGCAGTAATTGTTTTCACTTAAAAAGCTAAAAACTGTGTTTAAAACAAATACCATAATTATTACAGGATTCACATAAGCAAAGATTTCACCTGTTCTACAGAAGTTATATTTACATTTATTTCACAACTTAATAGTCAAATATTACTGGAGCACTATTGTACAGAGCTTGGCTGCTGCACAGGATGAGGTCTGAATTCAGTGAACCAGAGGATTGCTGGTGCTCCCTCAAAGTGTTCAGCCTGTTCCCAGTTTTCATGCTCACCTGTGGTTTCTCCTGGAAAATGCGCAACTCAACTACCACCAGCTTCTGAGAGAGCACTGAAAATGGTTTTGGCAGGTCCTCAATGGCACCTACTTTCAGGCAATCCAGATACAACTCTATTGTGCTCAATCCCTGCTGCAGACCACTCAGCCACAAAATGACAGCATGAGGCTTCCCATCAGCCAGCTGGATATTGCTGAAGATCACAGAATTCAACCTTCCATCACTCTTCAGATAGCGCAGCACCACTAGGACAAAATACACAAAAGGACTGTCAGAAGGTAGCAGACACCCAAGGCTGATCAAAGAAGACCTTGTGGAAATCTTCAATTGCCCTGGTATTTTTCCAAACGTCAGCTTTTGTAAATGCATCCCATATGCAGCCATAATGGTAAAAATAAACGGGACATCAACTCAGAGCAGCACTACGAGGACTCTTGCATGACTCCATATTTGTAAAGAGTTGCTGCCTGCACAATGTTTTCCATTGCCTTGTACTGGCCTCTCTAACTGGCTTAACCAATGTCACTTAACATAATGTGCCAAAATACAACACGTAAAGCGACAGGGTGTAGCAGGTAGCCTGCAGTCAGCACTTTGGCATGTAAATATCTTATAGACCTAGAAATACTCTGTAGCAGAAATGTATAATTAGAAAAATCAGTTTCAGTGATGCATAAAGCAGTCAGTGAAGCCATCTAACAGTATATCCAAATGCACACTTAAAGAAACCAAAGGAAGGATTATCCCAAGCCAATAACCTGCACTTCTCTCTAACAAATAGTAAAACCAAAATATAACAAATAAAATATAATGCAGAAAAGGCATATCCCACTAAGCCTCCTCACAACTCTTTTTAAAAGCATTTGTGAATGCTTTTAAAATCCAATAAAAATTCTCATTAAGTAAAATGCACCATGAAAGACCACAACAGCAGACAAACAAATAGTCTTACAACAAATACTTGCTGCATAATATTGAAAAAAATCCCTTTCCTGAGGAAATTGGATCAATAAACTAGGATCTGTAAGCTAAATCTCTTAGATGAGCTAACTAGTTCTCTCCACAAAATCTCTCCCTGGCTCTCCAACTGCACATCTGCAAAAGCAAGGAGCCGAGTGCATCTGGACAGCGCATAACTACCCTAAAATATCAGACAGACCCTGTTTCAAAGATCCACTGATCACCAGCCTGCACATCCCGTATTTCCTGCAGGTGAGAGTTACATGCATGAGGAGTCAAGCTGCACAACCGCTAGGCACCTAAACAGTTAAGTGCTGGCTCTTGTGAACATCAATGTGAAGTTCACTGCTACTGTTGCACCAAGTGAAAGCTCACAAATGGCCTCACATTAGGTCAACTAAAAATTGTGGATATAGTTGAGAGAAAAGCTCTTACTATCTTCGGAGCTAATAACACCTACTTACTGAAACCATTCAATTTCTAATCATTTAACAAATTATAGTCCCATCTCCCCACTACTAATGTAACTACTTTGATGCTGTGATACCTCTGTTGGTGACTTGAGTTACTGTGCACACGCTCCATATAATTTTTCTAATTTCTCAGTCTAATGGTTAAAAAAAAACCAAACAGATTTATACCAGCATGAATGAGGCAGAGTGCATCTCCATCTTTAAAATCTATGCCACTGCTAGAGCCTCAACAGCTGTGATCAATAGCAGGAATGTTTTCACTGCTGTCTATGTCAAAACACTGACAGAGCTGAGATTTCCGCAAAGGTGCATGAGGTCACCAGTAACTTGCTAAAAGGTAGCATTTCTTGGCAAACTCAAAGATCAAGCAAGACAGAGTACATTTCAGGCATTTTATTTATGTGAATATTATGCATGCCCGGCCATATAAAAGGCAAGGTCTTTGGATCTGGGCCCTGCTTTCAGAGTGACCAAACACAACAGTAGTCTAGAGAAAGAGGAGATAGAGGCAGAGCCCAGAATGGACCCTGCCAGAATAGTTTCAGGACAAGGAACAATCAGCCTTGGAAGGAGGATCAACCATTTTTTCCTCAGCCAAAGCCAAATATCCATCTGTTAAATTAGAGTAGGCTTTTGAAGAGATAATTTTTTTTTTAGATCATAGCCTCCACCTGTATAAGATTTAACTCATCCAAGCCCCTGCAGTAAATGTTTGCTGCTTGAATATTTTACAGACATTCATGAGAGTGCCACCTGTACTGCTTAAGAAACAGATTTTCAATTAAACTACCACTTCTACCAGGAATTAGAAGCTGCTTCACAGGACTGTTAAATTACAACACTTCTATGCATTAACTGCTGTTTGCTCCATACAGGAAGCACACTGGATTAGTCAAAACAAGTTGAGCCACAACTCAGTAATTTATACCTGTGCTTTTAAAAACATTCAGGCATTATAAAGTTGTTACTATCAGGTATACCACAAGAAAACCAGAATATTTTAAGGATAACTAAGGCCTGCTTTGAGCTCCTTAGATCACATTTGGACGCATAAGTGAAAATACCATACAGAAGAACTAATGCACTTTCTCATTCTTCCAAAACTGTAGATAATTAGATCATGCCTTTTGCTGAGATGCCAACATTGGCTCATCATTTAAGTGATGATGTCCAGTCTCAAGAGGATCATAAACAGCCCCCACACTCCATATTTTCAGCTCACATGAAAATCTCCTGGATGTGTTTTAACTTACTGTACAAAGTAGCCATATGGAATCCTTGACACTTTGGGAGAAATCACATGTGAAAACACTGCCATATGACTTGAACAAGGTGCTCTAAGGTAATAAAGAGGCAAAGAGATCCATGAAACAGTCTTGCTGTAAAAAGCCTCCCTCTGTTTGGTCAACCCTTTACATCAGATATGCTATATCTACTCAACACCTTACACTGACAGGACAAGTTGCTTCACGCTGCCTTTCTGTGTTCCCTTGGTGTGTTTGTCCTGTCACAGAAGCTTCTCAAAAACCAATATACTGAGAACAAAACTAAAAGAAGCCATGTTACCCTCCATCAGAAAGTTTTTTAAGTGTGTTAAAGTATATCAATAACTATCAGACATGCAGGTATTCTTGAAAATCAAAAGAAGAGTTTGATATGTTCAAACTCGTATGTTTAGAGAGACATTTGTATGCATTCCTATACATATGTTCGATATTTACACACATAATTCTGTGTATGAGAGCAGGACAGAGGGAGTATGTGCAATCTACCATTTATTCAGCAAATAAGTCAGTCAGTGTTAGGAATTGCATGACACTTACTGATAATGCTGTGTGGCCATGTATTACCCACCCTCAACCCACACACATCTCTTATTCCCTGCCCTGAGAAGGATTTTGTCAGACTTGATTAAACTACCAATGTTTTATCTAACTCGTTCCCTTACAATTGCCAACCAAAAGGTGTGCTTTTCTTCAGCATATTGAATAATTTCCCTATGCATATACTGAAATTTCTCTATTAATAGAGTTTCACAGTATACTGGACTCAGCTGCCCAATTACAACACTTGTGGTAGGATATTATCATAGCAATGGTGAAGTCAGTGGAGTAATGATAATGTACATAATTCAACAATTTTTTGCTGAACCTTAAAATTGCAGTATATCCTAGATCTGGTTTAGAGATCAGTGAAAGCTCTCTATTTCTAAAAATCAGTTGAAGTTACAACTCTGACTCCTGATTAACTGATTCCAATAAACAGAGAACAAACACTTTAATTCACCCAAAAGATTCTGTAAGTGCTGGGAATGTTTGTCTTGCATAGTCACATCTAACCTCCAGGGTCAGCAGAACAAGAACCTGCCTTTCATATGCATGAGGCAGCATGTGCGTGTCTCCCTCGAATTCCTGAGTAATAAGAACCAGTGACTGGCCCAAGGGGAAAAAGGAAAAAAGAAAAGGAAATAAAAACCCAACCAAAATTGACTCCTTTCTCCATACTCCATGGGTTTTTTTCCTTCTTTCATAGCACTGCTCAAAGGAAGCACCACAGTCAAGTGGAATATTAGCTGATTGCTCAGTAAGCTTCCCCTGGCCAGGAGAGAACAGCATCAAGGAGAAGGAAAGAAATGAGAGCAGGAATGAGAATGGATATGAAAGGTGACAGCATGCAACAGGAATGACTCAAGCACAAAGGTTAATCACACATTTGTCAACATTCATCCGTGACACACCAATAACTATGGATCCAACACTAGTTTTACCATACATATTCGAAATAGCTCACCTTTATTCATCCGTCCCATTACCGTAAATTCAAAATGCTTGCTGTTGTCAGCTGATGAATATAGGCCAAAAACGGTGGCTGTGCTCTTTGGCTGCAGTTTGAAGGTTGAGAGCAAGTACGCTTCATTCAGTGTAGGATCCCCAAATGCTTGTTGCAAGAAGTTTGGCACCACTCTTTTGTTAGAATACGGAAGAAGATCAAAAACTGGGGGAAAAAAAAAAAAGGCAGCAAATTTCAACAGCAATTTAAATGTAATAATGAACAAAGAAGAATGTGGTCTGAAGCCACTCACTGGAGACCATACACTCTTTGCTATTTTCATATGGATGCTTTGACCTACCTAAATTAATATAAACCCAAAAATTATCAATAGAATGAACAACTCTAAAGATTATGTGGTTCAACCCCTGGCACTGGAAGGGACAGCTTAAGCTACCTGGTCTAGTGAAAGATCCCTGCACATAGCAGTGCGTTTGGACTAGATGGCCTTTAAAGATGCCTGCCAGTTAAAACTATCCTACAATTCTACTAAAATATCGTCTAGATTTTGTTGCAATTGGTACTATTTTAGCAACTTTTATTTTCCAAAGGGACTATTGATAACTTACTAACATAGAAATATATAGCCTTCAAATTGAGATACTTAAATATTTTCAGGTAGATCTCTAAAATTTTTCTCTTCTGAGGATGCACTATAATAGAAGCTTTATAACCTATTTCTGCTTTCATAAATTCAGATGTTTGTGTTCATGTATCAATTAGACAAAGGATTCAGCATTAAAATCTTCAGACAGATTTTCAGAGTACTTATCCTTTGATGGCATTTGCAGAGCACCATTTAAAATGCTAAAAAGCCAGGTAAGCATTAGTACGCTTACAACCTCTTTCTCATTTCACTGACTTTTCAGAAGATGTATTATATAAATAAGACTCATCTTTCTCTTCTGGTAGAGAAAACAAAGAAATACAGGCCGCACACACAAAAAAAACCCCAAACCAAACCAACAAACAAAAAACAAAACAAAAAACCCCTACTCTGAAGGGATAGTGAAAGCTGTTTCAAATTTTTATTTCAGTTTTTCCTCAATGCATTAGCAAAGAGTCTATGGTTATACTTGTACATATGACAGAAATGCCCCTTATGACTGAGACACCAGAAAACTGGGATTTTCCTTAATGTTCCTAAATCCATGATGTCTCCAAACTCAATAAACTAGTCCATCAGGTTTCTTGATTATCTCCTATTTCAACCCACTGCAATTAAAGTAGTATATATATTATATTCTTGCAACAAAGTCTGGTAAGTGATTATGCACAAGAACTATATTTAAATATAAGGGTATACTTAGCCACTGTATGCCACTGCCACTCCATAGTCCTGTCATGGCTGGGCCATATTTTTCTCTCACACCAGCACAATATACCATAGAGCAGCCACCAGAGAAGAGGCACAACACCAGGCAGATGGCTAAGGCACATGACAGCACACTGTGCCTTACCTTGATTCAAGTTTGTGGTTGTACTACTAAGATTTGTTTCCTAGGCTGAAAAAAACAGTGGACCATTGCAGGTGAGCCTTTTCTACACAGCATGACCTCAAAGCTGTCATCATCTACTGAGGTGATGAGGTAATCCTACTGATCCAGGGTTTCCATACACTACAAGTGGGAAAAGACTGAAGAGCACTTGGAGGACAATCACATGGGTACACAGACCTACCCACAGACATGTGGGAAACCCTGTTCCTTTATAGTACAGCATAGGGTCCTGGTGCTTCCATTGCTCATTTTGGAGCATCCATTCATCTAGACACTAATGTTATTCCCAAAAAGAGAAAAATGGCTATTTTTCCCTTTATCTCATGAAGCCATTGAAATACAGATCACCACTGAAGTCTATACTTGTATTGAGTCCAAGGATCTCATGACTCTCATGAGTTTTCAGAACACAACAGAAAAAATGTAAGGCACTTGATTCGCATGTATTAGTAATACTGTTGTCAAACAAGTAAGAAACACATATTTGAGGATGAACCTTGTCAAAAGACTTCTCTCTCATTCAGTTTACATTTATAGCATCCCAGGACAACCACTGCTCCCACTGAAACCAGTAACCCAGACAGCAGATGCAAAAGGCTGGATACTTCATCATATTTACTG
>JAWMRA010000090.1:47763437-47785684 GCA_035584735.1 Pseudotriccus pelzelni | reverse complement strand
TGCTCTTCACCCTTTTCTAGGGCATTCCTAATTACTCAGCAGCTGAATTCTGCAAGAAATTACTAGTAACTTCAAGTATATCACGTTGAGGTGCCCCAGAGTGCCTGGTGTTGCCTTTTGGAAGGAGAAGAGGGTACTTTCCTAGGCTTTCCTGTGTCATATGGATGAGGATATAGTGAACTAAGTATTTTGGCAAAGAAATATACTTCTCTTGTTCAACTTGCAGAACAAAATCACACAAATTCTAACATCACTGGTCAGGCAAACCATGAGGAAAACTTTTTTAAAAGGACTATTATTTTTGCACCTGAAGCTTAAAATATTGTTCTTACAAAATGGTATGCAACTAGGATTTATCTACATTGTTTCCAATTGTCTTTTTGTATTTCATCACTAATGCAATTGTACACTGAAGCAAGATGAAGAAACAAAAAGAGTATTTTTTGATAGAAGCTTTTTATCTTGTTACTTCATAATGATTTAATACTCACTATTTGAATGTCTTTGAGCAACAGTAGCTGTGTTAGAGCATGAGTGAATTTTTTTTCCTTGCTCTCCAAACTTCTTCCTTCATTGAAAGCTGTCTTCCTGAGGAGTCAAACATATGAGGCAAATACCTCATACCTTTTTTTCCAAAATATATTTTAAAGTCTTTAGGTCTCTTGAAAGAAGAGCAGAACTTTAGCTACTGTGGAAGTGCCAAACTTGATGGTGCCTTGTCACCACAATTAGTCTCAACTCTCAGCAGACCTTGAGCAGAGCGTCGACAGATTTTTCCAGGAAACAAAATGCTGGCTGTCACAATACAAGCAGCAAATGTACTTTGATTCTTTTCAGATTCCAGAAGTCAAGTTCTTTATCATATTAAAATTCAATACATATTAAACAAACATTATATTAAAAGGGGCCAACTGATCAAGTCCTAGGTTTTGTGTCCTAAAAGTAAACCAGAGTGTCACATTGTTTCAGTATTCACTCCAAAAGAGGCTTTTTTTCATCTTAAATCACTAACCCTGTAGACAATCAGAGGACATTTTACAGCAACTAACACCTGTGGCTTAATTTAAAAATTCAATGCAAAGGCTGTGTAACAAAGTCTATTTGCAACCTAGAGCCCATTGTACCACTTGTCTCCGAATTCCAACTCTAAAACTCCATTGGTAGCATGGATGCTCCTAGCTAGTAACATTTATTTGATGTGAAATCTTTTCCTCTGAGTCAATATTCCTACAGACTAATGGAACACAATCTATTCCTTATACTTCATGAGCTCTAGTGATTTCTGAGCAGATCTGTTTGTGCTATTAACTGAGTCATTATGCGTATTTTAACAACCTTTCTTATTTTTGGATATCAAGAGGAAGCTATGAAGATATTTCACCTGCAAGGAAGAATGTCTTTAGATTTTTCACTTCAGACAAGCAAGAAAGAAAACTATTTGATTGCATATTCTGTTGATTATTGATGCTGGCTGAAGTACAGCTCTTGAAGAAATTGAAAAATACACCTGGAAATCAAACATATATAGAAACCACAGAATGAAGACAAATCCTCTTGTTGGTTTGCACTTCAGATGTAGTTATAAAAGAAGAGGTTCCAATTTTTGTATCAATTTGAGCTTTGTAAATCTTGACCAGAATCTCTCTCATTATGTCTTACTCAAAGAAAGAGTTATAATCTTTAACTCTTGTTGGCCAAAAGCAAGACCACCAAAGATACCTTTTCAGTTTCCTAAAAGACCATTAAGCAAGTAAAATCTTCCCATTACTTTTCCTTCTGTGTTAATAGATCAGCATTAACAAAAAATGCACTCCAGATAGAGTACCTCTCACCAGCAACTGCTGTAAGATCCTTTCCCATCTCTAAGGTAAAATGAAAATAAAGATTTATTTTGCTACCACTGGTATTGGTAAATAACCTAACATGAATATTTACGCCTCTGCTCTAGATATAGGACTCTCATCTGTATCAGCTATTTAGCTGTAATCTTAAATACTGTGTGGAGTAATGTAATATGATCATAAAACTGTATTGCCTCAAGTTTTTTTCCCCATACTTACTGCTAACTTAATTAATGCAGTTGGCAGGGGCTAGTGGAAGCTGATTATGCTTAACCTCTACAAACATTTGCAGCATTCAGGGTGCCTACTCCTCTTTGAACCACTTACAAAACTTAGAGAGTAAATCATCTGTTCCCAGTGTTTTCCCAGGGTGCAAATGGGATCCAGGAAAAACAGAATGTTTTGCTAACTCTAAACCAGATTCAACAATGGTGGTCAGACTCCAGTTTCCTTTAATGTCTTCAAAGTCTTTGAATTTGAATCACTTAAACACTTGATGCCAGTAACATGCATGCAGGAAGTATTAAAGCTGAAAAATGAAGGTGGTTCATTAGAGCTGACACGTCTGTTGATGAGTAACTACTGGAGAGCACTACTTTATGTGCGCTAATTACTGCGTTCTTCCAAGAAAACAACATTACTGAAGTTTCTCAGAAAATGGGATGTTTTAGAGACCTCATCGGTTAAAATGAAGGGCTCCATCTGAGCAGGAATTTGTTGTGCTGTGGCACTATTTGCAGCCCCTTGCACTGCAGAAGCATCCTGAATCTGACTGTTATATAGCTCTTTCAGAAGGCAGAGGAGGTGTCCAGTGTGTGGCTTGGCACGAGCAGTGCCATGACTGCTGCCTCAGTGACCATATGTTCCCATGGCTGGTGTGGATTTTCAAGTCAAATTAGGACGGAGATGGTGGGAGCATGCTGTGATAGGGGCAAGGCAATCATGCTTAGGGCTCAGGGCTGGCTGCAGGGAGACTCTGTAACAGGGTGACCGAGCCTCTGAGGAAGAGGAGGAAGGGGTCCTTGGGTGGAGTGACTGCCTGCTATGTCGTCTCTGTGTGGGGACCATTCTCTCCTGGGTCATTTCAAGAGTACCTGAGGCCTGGACATGGCCTGCAGCTGCAGCAGGAGCATTGTGGTACCACTCTGCCTGTTGTGGACATTCTGGGTCACTATCTCCTCTCCCTCTCCCAGGCTTGAGGTCCCAGACCCTGGCACACAGCACCCTCAGAGCTGGCTGAAAGGGTCTGCTGGAGCTCTTAAAAAGTTTATCAGGGCAGCCTTTTCCCAGACCCCTTTCAAAGTTTGATATGCAGAGCAGAGAAGACAGCTGCAGGGAAGAGAGTGTGAGATAAGGATTTTATTTGAGTTGGTAATACCAGACTTGGAAGCTCTGCATAACAAGGACTAAAATCCTGGTGTAAGTGGTACACAATTAGAGCATTGATAAGTCTTCACAGTGTTGGGAGAACCTGGGAGCTATGCATATGGTACATTATTCACCACAACAGCTTATTTGAGTGTGTAACATATGCCAAGCAAAATGACATCAGATCTCAAGAATCTACATTGCACATTGCTGCTGAAAATCATGACAGTTCTGAAAAGTGGGAGGAGAAGGATATAATACAGTTTTAAATGGAGAGTGGCAAATTAATTTCAACAACTGGAATATAAGAGAAGAAAAATGTTTACTTGTGAAATGAGAGAACTTGTGTAGCCAAGAGTCAGTCCTCCTGGGGCATCAGAAAATTGCAGGCATCTAGGATGAAGTTTGTCCACTGTTGCAGAGACTAAGCTTGTTTTTGGTGAAGAGACATCTTGTTTCTTATGGTTAGCATAAGCACAAGTAACCTTTTCAAAAACCATACATTTACTATTAATAATGTGCTGGAGTTACTATGGATTTTTGTCATGAGCTCCTGTTATATTGAGTAGGATACTCTAAGCCCACGCTATGTTTTACAATGAAGTATTTTCCAATTTTGCTAGCTTGCTCCCTTCATCATGGATTTGTTCATCATTGCAACCCTACTATTGATGGGGCAATAGCTTCCACTGAAGTGGATCCAAGTATATGCTACTTAACATCCTTTAACCCACCACTGGGTATGAAATAAAGGAATTGTTCAAGTGTATGAAGTAATATTTAAGTCAGATTTGAACATGAAATGAAAAATCATTCTGTAGTCAACTGAAACAGCATGGAAAATTTGCAGAGATAGGTGGTAACTGCCTGAATTGGAATCCATCCAGCAAATCCAAGCTAACATCCTGATGTGAAAGCTTTACTAGACACTCATTCCTACGCAAAGGCACTCCTGAAGTGAAAACAGCAGTAAGCAGTGAGGACTTGTGTCATTGCCTCATGTCAAGCTTGCAGCACACTCCAATTATGTTCTTTTAAAGTGGACTTTGTTTAGTCAGCCAGTGCCACCATAAGTTTCAACATGTGCGTCATCCTTGGAGGGCTGTCATCCAAATACTGTCCTGTTTCATTTGCAAGAGCTGACAAGTGATGGGGTGGTTGCTGCTGACGTAAGTTTTACTACAGATTCACTCCAGTTGCAACATTTTGAAACTCCAGCAGCTCCCAGTCTGGAGAGAGGCTAGATGTAGGCACTGCGTTGGAGGCAGCACTGCTGGAGGAAGTCTGTATGTGACAGCCATGGCTGGACTCACATGAAACATGATGCCCAAAAGGCAGCAACAGAGCTCCTTAGGCAGCTGTGCTCTGATGCTTGCTAAGTAAATACTGAGTTTGTCCTTTTGCTGGAGCCAAAGGACACTGGTGGTGACTGACACTGGCCGGTGAGAATGAACAAAGTGTGGCTCTCACACAAATACTCATCACATTGGGCATCCTTTGACGTAACAACCACCACAATACTCCCTGGGAACACAGGCAAAAATAAACCTGAGCTTTCCTCACACTGAAATGCTGAAGATAGGTAGGTTCAGATACAGACTTCATGACAGCAGCAGGACTCCCACATGATGAAACTTCTAGGCCAGCATGTCTATGTCCAGTCTGCTAAACCTGTGGGGTGGTGCCAAGTATACAGCTAAGTTCCTTCCTGATGTGGGTTTTCAGATGTTGTTGCCTCTTAGATACTATCTCAGTTTCATCTCATCTCTCTTCCAATTTTCATCACTTTTCAAATTTTCCTATTGGCAGTGGAGTTATCTGAATGACACCCACAGTAGCTTGCACAGCCAGTGTTCACAGGCCTGGAAGCCCCATCCCAACCTCTCACTGGGGTTGAGAGAACAAGACACAGAAACATACAGCAGGAATCTGAGGATGGTTGAGTGACTGGCAGGTGGAGGATGACCAAGGCTTACTACTTGATTGTAGACACACAACTACATATCTGGCTGTGGGATACTGGAGTCCTTCCTGCTGCAGATCGAGGCCACCCTGCCACTGCACACCAGTGCACCTCCATTGGGCCACTCCTCTTGTTTGCATGCTTTTTCTTCAGAGATCTGGGCAGCCCTCCTAGCCTCTCAGCATTTCAAAACCAGCATGACAAACTTTGTCATGCTGGTTTTTTTCTGTCTGAAACAGCTGGCTAAAATTTGCTGGTTTCATGTAATTTTGTGCAGTAGAATTCCTCCAGGGAGATGAAAGAATTGTCTCTCACCCATGTCTCTATTGTGTTCCATTGTCTTCCCAGTTTGCTCCCTGTAATGTTTAAGCCATGCAAAAGGAAAGGTTGGACCACTTCCTAGACAGCAGGGGGACAAAAACTAAACCAAAGGCAAGTTTCATGATCCATTTGAGAGTACCGCCTTCCCTGTGGCAGCTGGTGTGGTCCCCACGGCCTCTGAGAGTGCACAGGGAAAACTGCATCATGTGACATCTTCTCCTCAGGGACAGCATGTCTTCATGACTGGGAATCATATCAGTCTTTGTCTGAGCTGTTTCCAGAAAAGCCACAGTTCACCCAAGCACTGACCTAACTCTGTACTGAATTTTGCCAGAATGTACATGGCTCACAGCAGGGTTTTGCTCCACCATCTGGGCAGCCCAGTGGTATCAGAGAGGCTTGGATAACACTGTGACTTGCAGGAAAATGCATTTCATGGATTGGGAGTTTAGGCACATTTTATTTCACCCGATTCTCTTTAGCACTTGCTGTTCCGACTGACTAAGCAGGGATCTCCTGCAGATCCCCTTGACACTTCAGCCCTCAAAAGACTTATCTTACAAAGGAATTGGACAGTTCCAAGAACCATTTCTGGTGGCACCTCCAAGCCACGGTTGGTGACCTTTTGAAATGAGCACAGCTTTTGCTTGAGTAATTCAAAAGCTGAACTTAACAACTTAAAAAACGCCTGAAACTATTCGAGCTCTTGAAACCCCTCAGTTCTGCAGCACAGGAACTGTTGAGAAAGAACCACGGTGCATCTTTGTGACAGTACTTCAGAACTCTCAATATGTCAATATATCAATACCAGTACATCTAGATTAATGGAGTAATTAACAAAATATATAGAAAAAATAATGACTACAGATTTATATTGCAATTTTATTTTCAACACATATATATAGCATGCTTTTGTGTATATAGAGGGCTAGAAAGAGAAGGTTATGTAGTCTGGCTTAAGGATAATTTTATGGCAGAGTCCTCAGCTGGGACATCAAACAGGACCACAGTTACCCTTTTCCACACAGACTGAGAAATGTGACCTGGCATCAAATAAGCATTTAATATTAATTGGTGGGCCTAGTGATGCTTTTTTTGTGGGGACTTTGGTCCACAGCATCAGCAAGTGGTTCACACTTAGCACATGCTTCCAACACTCTGGGCTCAAACTCACTTCAGGCTAACTGTGCTGTGGTATAAAGCGATAGAGACCACTAGTGTGATCCTATGGACTCAAAAAAGAGAGGAAAAAGAAACTGTTGAGGAAAGAATTAGAGGAAGAATTTATAATGAAATGGAAAAAAAAGTCTTGAGGAATACAGCTATAATATTTCTCCTGCAGTCCTTTGAAAACTAGAGATATTTCAGAACAATTAGAAATTAACACTTGTTATTTAAATAACAGTAGTGCTTTTCTTACGGTTGTGTTACGCCCACAAGAAAAAAGAATCCCTGATATTACACCTGAAACTGACAATACTAGTTCTTCCAGGGGCTTTTGGCAAATATTTGTAATACCCTTTTGTCTACCTTGTATCTTCTTCATGGTACAGGGGAACCACTGCAAGGGGGTTCTGGAGGCTCTGCTATTCCCAGTAGTTTGCCCAATTTTGTGGACAGGAGTGGGGCTTGTGCTGTGGGACGAATTGGTTGGGTGAGACAGCCTTTTGCCTCCAGGTGGAAACTAGCTTAGTTGGATTTTTTTTTCCCCTTTCCTTTTTCAAGTGATTCTGGGAACAAAATATTGCTGTTATGATGGCATTTCTGCCAATATCTGAAAAAACAGATGTGTCATCTGAGCAGGCCTGATTGTTGTATAAACATATAACATTTTCTGACAGGCCCACTCTTTGCTTCCTCCTGAACAAAAGCATTCAGCTGTGTCCCTGCCACAGGCAAACCCACCAAACTTCTCAAACATCAGCAGTTCTTTAAATTTTGGAAATTTAACACTATCTGAAAAGGCAATCAAAATGTTTTCATAAGGTGATCTTAAGTATATGTCTTCGTGTTATAAGCCCTTTTAATTTCTCAAACAGAAATATAGGCCAGTATTTTTTAGAACAAGTCTGTCTTTCCACTCTAGTTAACTTGATGGGATATTTAACTTAGGAAAGGAAAATACGATTTCTTTCCAGGTCAGGATTGCTTTGGACACCATTGCAGGGAGTTTATAAACAGTGGAGCTAGCGAGTCCTTCATCAGCAAAGGAAGATGCACATCAGCAAAGGAAGTGGCACATCTGGTGGTGTCCTGCCCTGCTTAAGCTGTGAATCCTATACTCCACAACAGTCCCTTCCCTGCACCCAGCCCAGAGCTTTCCATCCCTTCCTACAGAAATCAAGCTCTGTCTTCATTGCCAGAGAACACTCTAGAAGCTCTGAAGTTTGTCCTGCAGGGCCATGGTGGGGTCTGGGGATGGCTGCTCTAGAAATCCACTGCCACTTACTGCAACCTTCCCTAGGGGTTTAAATTTGTAGTACTGTACATAGCAGAGAGTAAAACCTATTGCAAATTCTGTGTGCTACGCTTGACTACCTGTGGATTTAAAATACAAGCAGATGGAGAAAACCTCCGTATTTGCTTGTAATTACTTCTCATGTTGTTAAAACCCTCCATAAAAAGATAAATTAGAAGAGATGGTGACGAACAAGAGCTTTTAGATTTTAGAAGGCACAAAGAGCCTCCTCAATCAACAAGGCTGTATGACAAGCTTTCCTATCTACCTCGACATTTAAGCATTATCACCTCTGGATACAGCTGAATGCTTCATGACCCCAAACTGGAAATTGCCACAGTAATCGGACACACAGATGTAAAACCTTGCCTACACTGGGCAGTGTGCTACCCTGTTATACTTGGATTTCCAACTGGTTCTGTGTGCTGTACTTCATTTGACAGCACTGTGTCTCAAGAGTCTCTCCAGTATGAAATAGGCCAAAAAGCTAGCATAAGTGTGTTGTTGCATCCTTGAGATGTCTCAAGAAAGGGAGTTCATGGCTTTTTATCTGGTGTTTCCAGTTGGTCTTCCTTCTTGACTAGATGAAGTCAACAGCAATTCACCATTTTCTCCCACTTTGCCGAAATACCTTCTTATTTCATCTGTTGTCAGATGCAGAGTTTACATCACCTGCAGTAGCTCTGAGTTTCTTCCTTGGAGGTGATACAAGGGCTAAGACTGATGCTGTAAAATAAGTGAGACTTTTCATGGGCCTCCCTATATCAGTTCTACCTTGGTAGAATAAAACCAGATCTGATCAATCTGCTAGGATCCCAACACTTCACAAAGCATGGGAAGCTGGTGATGAGCCCCTGTTATAGCAGTATCAAGACACCATTAAATAGCAACTAATATTGATAACTGGTGAATGTGGAGATCCCAGCTTCTTCCAACCCAACCAGCTCCAAGATGTGTAATGCAGAGAAGAGGCTCAAACCTGGCAGCTGTAGATAGTTTGCCCTCATAGCCTGGTCTTCATACTTGTCCACCCTAGGCTTGGCTCTTCAAGATAGTCCTTTTCTCTGTCTGGCCTCACCCATTTCTCCTGCAGGAGATAGTTGTTCATATGGTGAGCTAATCTCCCTTCTGCTTTTCCATATCCAGACCTATTTCCTGGCTTGGTGTAAGGATGGACAACTAAACTGATGCTGCAGTATGTGGCAGGAGTGATTTCCAGACCACCAAGTACCTTTGGCATAGCACCTGCTGACAGCTTAAGCCCAGACCAAGAAACTTTCAGTGAGACCAGCTCACTCAGCCAGGACTGGCGACTCAGGACACCGCTCTCTTTTGGAAGGCACAGCAGCTGATAACACAAGATGCAATTTAATAAGAATTTTCCTCACTCCTATCCTACTCTTCAGGGGTTCAACAGTAGCTATGGAAGATATTAATTTTTCTTAGAATTATTCTAGCTGTGGGCTGGATTAACTCACACAGAGACTTCTGATCGCCACCAGGTGTTTTCGAAGTACCCAAATAGCAATGTGCCTCTGCTTTTAAATATTGTTTGTATTCATGATGAAGAGGAAAGGAGGGAATAATTCCACAAGTGCTGAATTTGAGTGGTAAAGATGATAGATAACAAATTTTGTCTGGGCATCCCCAAATCCAGAAAACTGGTTCATAAGACTGATATCTTCTTAGTGGTTTGGGGTTTGTTTTGTTTTTCTTTTTGTTTGTTTGCTTGCTTTTTAACCCTAGAAAAATGTGATATTCAAGGATCTAGTCTTTGCAAGTGGAACCCCTCCATGAGCTTATGGTCAATGCAGAAATACTGGTAGTGGTTTAAACTCATGTTTAGATACCTAATGCTTCTCATCCTGCCCCTTAATTCTTTTACTTCAGCATGGCCATGATCCCATTATTTCTCATCACAAGTTTTGCTTACCTTCCTGACTATCAAGACTCAGACAACACACTTCTACTTGTGTTGTACTACAAACGACTTGCTAGGGTTGATACAGGAACTTATGCTGCAGTTCCTACTCACACCAGAGATAAAGTTCCCCTTGAGTGCAGCACGAGTGGGCCATCAGTCCCGGACTAGAATTTGCTACAACTTTCTGTAATGCCTAGTTTGACAGAATCCCAGCCTCATAGATACTCAAGGCATTATTGCCATGAGTAACACTGCAGCAGGGGCAGCAGTTTCTGAGTGAATGGGACACATTCTAAAACACGTAAAACCTGATAGCAATGTCAGTCATTACTGCGGCATGGCAGTATAATGCAGCTGGTGCATATAAGAGGCAGTATAAAGCAGCTGGTGCCAAGCAGTCTCAGGACGTCTCGTTCAATACCCCCCTCCTTTGTTTTCTAACCGGGGGGGTAGAAGGCCTGTGCCAAATGCAGCATTTATTCTTAGTATTAGGAGCAATGAGATTTTCTCTACATTAGACTCCCCTTCATCCAGTACTTACAACCCCCTCCCAACAGAATAACCTGACAAATTTGTACCAGTACTATATGTTCTTACACTGCAAATATTACCCATTTGGAGATACCAATACCCTTGGATTACTGAGATCATAATTGAAAAAATTATCCCATTACCTTGCTTTGGAAGAAGCTTGCTTTTTTTCTCCATTCATTAACCCCTGTCAACACACAGAGTGTAAAAGCCTTGTGGTTTAACACAATTATTTTAATACTGATTGGACAAATGTCAGCTGGGGCTAGATCTCTACCCAATTCATCTGCTTGTCTGTCTTATCCATCTGATTATAAATCCAGTTTTCTATGCAGACATTTAATTCCAACAGGATCTTAGTATATTCTATGGGAATAGCCTTTTCCGATTCAAGCAGAGAACAGAACTTGTGTTTTCAAAAGGGATTGCAGCCAACAGAGCAAGTTGTAGACAATAATAAAAGATCACAGATGAACCAATATGAAAAATTAAAGAACACTGCTCTTAAATCTCAACAAAAATGTGGTTGTCCGTCATTCTGGGTTTGGATGCTAAAATAGCCTTGCATGTATTTTCTTCCAAACTCTTGCAGCCTTTCATATATTATGAGGGTAGTGACAATAAAAAAATGAGAATAGGGCATACGGTGATATGTTCCAGGCTAGATTTCTCCATCGTTTTGTTTGCTTAACAGCCCATCACACAGACCAAAGAGTGAGTTTTCAAAGCCATAGATTTGTTTAGCCAATCACAGTAGATTGAAAAGGCAGAGATATAATAAATGCCTAACCAGCATTCTTCAAATACAATGCCCAAAGATTTTAATTAAAGATTTTTATCAAGAGCTGGTGAAAAAATATTTGAATTCATTAATAAACCAAATTATAACATTAACCTATTTAATAATAACTTGTTTATAGGAGTGAAACTATTTTAAAATATGATAACATTATATATTCCTCCTTCCTGGAATTAAAATTATTATTTATTGTTGAAACATCAAAATAAAGAGCAAGACTTAAAATCAGTTTTGCAATAAGCAGTATCAGCCCAGATCTATCCCTTCTATTACACATAAAGCTGCCATAGTTTAACCCCAAGATCTACCACACATCTTTGCACATATAGCATTTGTTGATAGAAAAGGGAGCAATATGTGCCTGTTAGTCTACAGCCTTTAATTAGCTCAGATGAACAACAGATCCACAGGAATAGTATGTTTGTGAAAGAAGCAAACCAAGGATGACATTTGGATGAACCCTGATGAGAGCTCTCTGGGAGCTGAACAGAATCAAAGAAGTTCATACAGCTTGTTCTGCTTCCTGCAGTTCTTACACTCATGCTGATACTAATTAATTCCCTTTGGTAGTCAAAAGGCAAATGAGAAAAGACACTGAGGTATACTTTACAAACTCTAATTCTGCAAGGTATTCTTGAAAAGTAAAGCATTACTGAATACAGAATAGTCTTTGAGTACATAGCACACAGCAGAGGCTATGCCAGTTGCAGAGATGGCTTGGTTGCAATTAACACAGCAGCCATGACAATTGAGGGCTTACAGAAGAACGTGGTTCAGCTGGCAGTGGTGAGTCCACGTGATTAGCTGCTGGGATAGCTGCTTAGCTATCTTAAAACTTGTTCCCATGCACCTGCAAGGAAGCTCGAATGCATCAGTTGTGTAAGGTGGCCATCCCTGCATCCATGCCCTGCCTTCTGTGTACTATGTGTGGATGAGCGCTGAGGAGAGGCTCTGGAGCAGATTCCACACACTTGTGTCCATGTTCACGGTAAACCAAAGCACCGTCTCCTTCGACTATGCTACTATGCACTGTCCTTTTTTGTAACAGTCCTTATACTCGGTCAAAATGGCAGCAGCTACGAGAGAGAGAGAGAGACAAGAGAAGGAATGTGCTGAAGAGTAGTCACCCTCCCTGCTGTTCCTGGAGTGAATAACTAATACTCTTTTTATATTCTATCACACTGCCTGTTAGCAGCACAGATGGTAAAAAATACCCCTGAATGTGAAGGAGTGTAAAATAAAGATATAACCATGTGGAACCTAGACAGGCTGACTGTGTGGGGTAAGCAAACAGAGTACATTTGAATACAGCTAAATGGCAAATCATCCATTGAGGATGACAAAGCATCATGTAGGTGTGCAGAATAAGAGAACTCGTCCCAGCAGTATGAAGGAGGACAAGGGGTCATGACAGATACTTGGCTAATTCTGAGCTCCGTGGGGGACATGGGGGCCACAACAGCTAAAGGAGGTTGTGAAAATGGGCCTTCATCCAGTTGCAAAGTTACCACATCTGTGCTTGACATCAGCGCAACTTCCAAAGTGCTCAGACAGCTCTTGATGACCTTAGTTCAAAAAGGGTGCTGGTGAATTAGGGAGAGTTAGGAATGACTAACAGATCAGAAAATGCCTCCTGGTAAAGTATTGCAGGAGTTCAAACCTGTGCAGCTTAGCTAAAAGTAGGATTTGGATGTTCCTGATGACAGTCTAAGAACTCTTGTAAGGGCAGAGAAATAGGACATTAATTTCCATATCCTGGCAGATTCAATAGCCAGATGTTGCAGTGCAATAGATGCAACCATAAATATGGCATAGTATTCTTAGTTCGGAGAATATTTAGGTTTTGGGTCCTCTTTGTAAAGTTGCAGTGCTTCTGCCCCCGTGGAAACTGTAATATTAAGAGGGATGGCTTTCCAACTGCTCCAAAGTAAGCTGAGATGAATTCAGGATGTGTCTCTGACTTAAGTTTTAGGAAAGCTTGGACTGGATGGTCACAGCATCTCTCCCAGGTTTTGAGCCCTAAGACCCTTGCATCCTCCCTGACCCAACTTTCTTTGGAACTACAGTTTACCAGACCTACCTTTTAGACATACAATTGAGTCTTGTTTCCTGGAAATAGACAGCTCAAGGGATCTGGCCTTCAAATAAGGGAAGAATCAAAAGGTTTTAGTGGCAGAAATCAGATATGGCTGTGGTCTGTAGAAACATGGAACTTGTTTGCTAATGAGCTCATTAATCCATCACTCTCTGAAGATCCTGCCTTTGAAGTTAGATAAAAGCTTTTCTCTGAGAAGCCTTCCTCTTCTCTTACTTAGCTGCTTTTCTTCTGTGAGAGCAAAGGAAAAACCTGTGCAGAAGTTTGGCATCTGTTGAATAGGGCGACCAGGGCATTCTGTTAACATCCAGGGGTGGTAGCAAGTGGCAATTTCTGATCTTAGCCCCTGAAAGATTTACTTTGGTTAGAGGATTTGGCTGCTGAACCTGCTCCACTTCTGGAGGGGAAATGAAATGTCTTTGTGACATGGCACTGTCTGCTCTTGATCTTAACCTTGACACTCATATTAAACCACAGTGTGGTGTCATGGGGTCCTGGGAGCAGGTGACACAGGAGTAAAGGCATGTGCATTACTGCTACCATTCATCTCATTCATTTCTTTTGCTTTAAGCCTGTAAGAGGAATCCATGTGAATGTTTCCACATCTCCTCATCAGGACTTACTTTTACACGTGGCCCGTTCATGCTGCTCCCTTTTCATTGCCAGCTTTTTGAGGCTCTCCAAAGGCCAGAGGAAGGCATATAAGCTGGGGTTCGCTAACAGGAGCGAGACAATAGTCTGTATAGGCCCAGGGATGCGGCAGGGACAGGGCAGAGGTGCCAAAGATCTGTACACTGAGAGAAAAAACTCTATGGTTCTTTAGGCAAACCTGGAGTTATGGCTTCACTACTTCCCAATAATGTACTCATGCATCCCTGAAGGGAAAATTTCTACCTCCGGATTTGGAGTCTGGGAAGAAAAATATTTGCAATGCTTTGATGAGGAAGAGATCATCATTGAAGACCTGATTTTTACATTGGGGTGAAGGTGGGACTGGGAGGCAGTGGGGGTAGAGAACTTCTACTATTTTGATGTGTTAAAGGTGGCAGGTGGCTATTTTCTGCCACTATTACGCAACTATTTTGCATATACCTTTTTTCCTGGTCCTCTGCATATGGGAAGTATGTTATTTATTCCCTTTTTAAAAACAGATGAAGGCTGCTGGTCACCACAGCTTTGTTGAGAGTCAGTTCACTATTTGGAATGTACATGGGCTTGGTAAAATATGTTCCTCTTATGAAATGGCTAATCTTTGAAATTTAAGTTTCCTGAAGTTCCTGTACCATCTTCAAAGAAAAGCAATTGATGCTTTCAGCCTCTCTCTTAACAATCATGCTTTAGAAGTCAAATAACTCAGAAAACAGGAAATTAAATGAATTGCTGAAAAATCCTGCAGATGATTCTAATTTTCCTTTTACAGCTAATAAAGATGTTTTCATGCAAAACTGTAGAGTAACTATACTGCTAGAATTTTTTTGCATGTAGTTTATTTGCTTAAACTATAACCAGTGTTAGAGCCATTTTTCTGTTACCTTTATTCGTAGTGAAAGAAAATGTGTATATTTCATGTAAGGTCTTTGCAGTGTATGTCTCACAAGGATTTCATCATGATATTTTCTGGAAGCTCAGCAATTTATCACTGAGATCTTTTGAGCTCAGTGTTTAAGAAATATGTTTCTTCAGCAGAAACAGAAGGAGTTTTTAAATAAAGACAGGCCCAGTTGTGATACCCTAAAGATTAAGGCAAGAAACCAAAGGGATGGATTTTCTTAAAGAATGAAGAAAGCTCTTCTAACAGAATGAAAGTATTACCACTTGCTGTTCCATTCCAACATTTCTGTTTGCTGAAAATGACCGGCATGCCTCTGCTGTGCTGCTGACAGCAGATGGCACAATGTGCCTGTCGCTCAAGGGGCTGTCGGGCTATGTATGTGGAATGTGTTTTGATGTTCTCATCCCAGTCATGTCTCCTTCCAATGGCAGTCATGGCTGCTTCGTACCCTGGCTGGAAGCTTCAACAGAGAAGCCAGTTCTGTGTGTACACAGCAAATGAACCACCCCAAAGTGTGGCTTTCTACTGGTACTCTGATGTTTTTCTTTGAAGAGACAATCCATCTCCAGGCCTAGTACCTCCGCAAGTATTGGGAATTCATGGCTTCTTAAAGAACATAAAAGGCTGGTTGGTATTTTATGAAAACAAGTACCAGTAAGATACCCAGAGTGGAGTTGTATTGGCATTAGTGTGTGACATGGGACTACACTTAGATAGAGAAAAAGCCTGCCATATGGCATCCTTTGAAAATCTCCACCCCCAAGCTATCCTACTGGCAGGTTCAGAGGTTTGTAATAGAAATATGGTAATTCTACTATATAGTGGAAATATGCATGTGAAAGCAGGAGAAAAATTAAAAAGAGTAAGGGTTAGAAAAATGGCCTGTGCTCATAGCCAAAGGGATGACTGTAAACAATAAAAGTGATCAACACAGAGGAATGTATTGTTTACAACAAAGCCAGTCAATGTCATCTCTGATGAAGCCATGCTGTGGTGCAAGGAGGGCGATAACAGAGGTACAGACTGGTGCATGTGCTGTGCTTCTTCTAGCTCTCCTAACAGGACAACAGACCATAGCTGGATAAATGACCAAAACTGGGAAAGAAAACAAACAGAAAAATTGATTCAGTGTCTTGCTGCTTTGGAATATGTGCTTGTGGGAGTGTCAGTGGTTAGAAACAACTCACTCAGAGAATTGCAAAATAAAATTCCACTCTCCTTTCACAGGGTCTTATGCTTAGTCTTCCCACACTAATTTCTTACATAGACAGTAAATAACACTTGAATTTACAACTGGGAAATTCCCCTAAAGGAGCCCACTCCTGAAGCTTTGTTGAGCAGTACTTACTTTTGTCAACATTAAATCTCGAAAAGAAATAACTGCGTACCTAGCTTCACCTCCAAGACATTTTGATTGTCTGTTTCTAGACAAGGATGACAGAAGGTGCATTAAAAAAATATGCATATTTGCACTTTCAAAATGTCATTAGTCAAATGGCTGTCTAGACCTGTAACTCCAAACATGTAAATCAATGCCTGTCTAGGGGCCCACAGTACACACTTCTTCTCTTTTCACCTTGTAGGAAATTGTTAGAAAAAGTCAGAAGGAAAACTCCCTGCTGTTCCTGGCCTGGAAAGAATGTTGGGTCTGAAATGCTATTGCTGGAGGTGCCAACACAAATAGCTAGGGGGAAAAGCTAACTCTGCAGCATGGAAGGGTGGGAGAGGGGACAAGATGGGACGCACTACTGCAGTAGCAGAGAAAAGATTCAATGGCACATAACTGTTTCAGTGGTTAATGGAAATCACTTCTGAATGAAGTGAGAATAAATAAAATGCCAAACATGAAGATTTGCACTTCGTATGTCTTGTAACAAGCTGGAAGGTACAAAAGCACAGAGGAAGTGCTTATAAAGAAACGGGAGAAGTTCCCATTATTCAGAAGAATAAACAGAAATATATTTTCTTACTGGGAGGCAGGTAGTCTGAAGTAACCAAATAACAGTAAGGGTGATGGGGATCTTGTCCTGGCATCTGACTCTCTCAGCCCCAAGATATGTGCAGAGCAAGTACTCTGAATCTGGACGCAGGAGGCAGAGGCAGCTGTGATGAAGAACCAACAAATAGTGAGGTCTATCAGATCACCAGAAAACCAGGATTAACCTCATTAAAAAATGAAGTAGATCAAAGCAGAGGAAATAGCTCCCCAAAAAAAGGTGATGAGTGTGTTATTCCTGAGATAATTACTGAATTGCAGAACTCCTCAGGAGAGGTGACATCTGTATGTCGATATCTGAATACCTCTTTATATAAAAAGCAAAGCTTCTATTCACAGGATTATAACTGTAATCATGGTAACTTTCCCAAAGGTAACTTTCCCATTCCAGTCATGACTAACATGGCTCAAAGTCACTTTTCTTGGTATCTCAAGGGGTAGATATTTCACCTAATCTGATCCAAAATCCTTGACAAGCTACAAAGCCAAGATACATGAAGTCTGTATGAAGTCTGTACAGACCTAATAAGGATCAAGGAAAGTGTCACAGGGGCAACAGAAACTCTACAAAGGAGTGCTGTTCTCCAACACCAAAAAGGGACTGGATTGCTGTACATAAGATGTTTAGGTAAGATAAACAGTCACATCCATAGGATACAGTTAGAAGACAATTGAGGATGCTGGACTAGAATTATGTAAAAGTAATACACATCATGCAGAAAAGTCAGCTATTATTCTTAGCTTCTCTGACTGATATATGAACGAAAGTGTACATCTGAAATGGGTCAGATCTGAAATGTCACAGCTAAAAATATATCAGGACAGGGGCAGTCCCCCATGCAATCCACTTACTGAGGAATATCAGGTCTAGCCTGATCTCAGACAGATTCTTGAAGGAAGACCTAGAAACACCTGTGAAGATTTCTCCTGATCATGTCCTGCAAGCTGTATTTGATGTATTTGATGCCATTCTAAGCCCACTGACAATGTTGCAGATGTCAGCAGCTTTGGTATTGGTACGTGCAATAAAACTTATGCAGACAGAAATGGAAACCTGCAGCAAATTCTTCAGCTGAATATCAGACACTAAAGCTTAGGCAAAGAATATTTAAGGAACATGGAGTCAACATCATCATTGATTCAACAGATCACAAGCACCTTGCAGACTGAATAGGCAGGAGTTGTCCTTCTTTCACAGTGTTTTCTTCTACAAACAAATGGGCTGTGAGAGAGAGCAATGCATGCCCATATTAAAAGAAAATAAACAAAAATTCAGAGACTCCATCTTGCTCACCAGAACAATCCCTCTATATATCAGGCAGCATTACAAGACCACCTCAGCATCAGTGTATTGAAAGTACCAGGATAGCACATTGCACAGGCTTAGGAGTAAATCCCATCCTACCATAAGTAGCTCTCTTTAAAGCATGTGGGTCTGGGAAACACCAAACCAAAAAGATTTAAGCAAGGTGATTTTAACTATCAGATGGCAGAGTATGACCTACCCAGACTTAAACAAATTCTGATGAAAAACTGGATCATCATAAAGTACAGACAACACTGGTTAAGAGCTGCCTCTAGGGAACAGACCTGGCTGAAACACAGGTAAGGATTTGGGTGGATAAGACAATAATTTTTTCATGTCAGAAGATCTTAGTCTTACCCGTTTGGAAGAGTATTATCACTGAAATCTTAAAAAAATTCTGTAGGATTGAAATCTCTGGAGTCTTTCCTGAAGCCCAGGGTCTAATAGGAATAGGATGAACCTTCACTTGGTTCTTAAACACAACTGAACATAGCTCATCAACAGCCTTAAGACCTTAGTGCAGGGAAGATTTTGAGAAGGCTTCCACAGGCTATAGTGAAGCACCTTCAGAATTTCATAGATGAAAGAAAAAAAATTATGAAAATCCTCCTGAGTGCTACATTGTTAAATCTCAGTAATGAGTGAAACTGATGACTTGTGGATTCCATTACAGTATTTTAAAGTGGCAGTTCCTGTTAAAGACTGAACAGTGTCTTCCTAAGTCTCAGCAAGTGACCAGATGAAGAAATCAGCTTTATTGCTATTGCAGAGGTCAGTCCCTTGTCATGGAGCGGGGTTCTGTTTGGGGCAGGTGTTGTGCAAGTGCAGAGAGACAGCAAATGCCAATCTGCCAAAGTGTCCTGCAACCCATGGGTACCAACAACTCATCTAACAAGACCCTTTCTCTGCACCAGAACCCTTAGGGTTTTTTCTGTCTTGGCTACAGGGTCACAAGGTGTGCCTATTTCCACAGCATCTAGCTAAGTTCAGGTTCAGTTGAATGAGATGTCTGTTGAGAGGTGAAATCTGACTCAAAGGAACTCACAGAATGGCGTTCAGACAATCTTCCGAAGATCTATCTTTCTTCAGAGATATAGAGCCAATACCACATGTCCATGACGGTCATTATCTTTGTTTGGTTTCCTGTGAGTTTACATATCACAATCAGGGTCAGTTTTCATCTTTGTGAGTTAGAACAGCATTTGAGTTAAAATTGTTAAAAGGCAATGGTATTTATGTGCTACTACACGGATTGGATCTTTAATGGTAGTTTTTAAAAATAAAAGGTATTCTAACATCCTGAAAGTGAAGACTCATGATAACTGGAAAAAAGTCAAAGCAGAATTAACTGCATTCATGTTTTGCAGTAAAATCCCATTGTGGATATCATTACCAAGACATAGGACACACTAGGGCTAAATTCCGCAGCAAATTCCAAACCACAGTCTTGGTAATCTCCCAGTTGTTCCATAGTTGTCTATCAATAAATCCTAGGGATCTGGGAGGATATCAAGATATAAAATTGCAATTTCTATTACTTTAAGCCTGAAAAGTGATACATATTTTTCTAGCACCTTATAGTATCTGCAATTCTCGTTGGTGATCTTTCTTGCAAAACTTTTTATGGGACATGCTTTATTTGCTGCATATTGACACACTGAATTTTCAGCTATATAATTGCAGTGCCAGCAGAACCTGTTCCTGGTGAATTCCTGCAGTTTTTTTAATTATAGAGTCTCTTGACCATTCTGGCCACAGTGGGAAATCTGGGCCAACCTCCCTGCTAAACCAGGGTCATCCCAGAGCACAGGATTGCATACAAGCAGTTCTTGAATATCTCCAGAGAGGGAGACTCCACAACCTCTCTGGGCAATCTGTTCAGTGCATGGTCACCTGCACAGTAAAGAAGATCTTCCTCGTGTTTAGGTGGAACTTCCTGTGCATCAGTTGCCGTTCCATGCCACTTCTTGTCCTACAGCTCAATGCCACCAAGAGCCTGGCTCCTATCCTCTTAACACCCTCCCTTCAGATACCTCTGTACTTTGATGAGGTCTCCTATCAATCATCTCTTCTTGAGGCTGAACAAGCCCAGTTCCCTCAGCCTTTCCTCACAAGAGAGACACTCCAATTCCCCTCAGCACCTTTGTAAGCCTCTGCTGGACCTGTTCCAGGAATTCCATGTCTCTCTTGTACTGAGGAGCCCACAACTGGACACACCACTCCAGCTGAAGCCTCACCAGGGCTGAGTTAGAGAGGCAGGATGAGCTCCTTCGACCTGCTGTCAGTGCTCTTCCTAATGCACCCCAGGACACCATTGATCTTCCTGGCCATAAGGCCTCACTGCTGGCTCATGGGCAGCTTGTTGGCCACCAGTCCCCCAGGTCCTTGTCTGCAGAGCTGCTTCTCAGAAGATCAGCCCCAGCCTGAACTGGTGCTTGGGGTTGCTCCTCCCCAGGTGCAGGACCCTGCATTTGCCCTTGTTGTGTTTCAGACGGTTCTCTGCCCATCTCCCCAACATATCAAGGTCCTTCTGAAGGGCTGCACAGCCCTCTGGGGTATTGGCTTATTTCTTGGTTTGAAAAGGAGAATGAAAATTCTCCTCTCATATTTGTTGCAAATTATGGCCAGATTGTTTTCTCAACATGGATGGTGAAAGAGAGTTTAAAGTCCCAAAATGCCTGAAATCAAGCCAAGGATAACAGCCAAAAACTAACTCAGCTGAGAAAAGCTGCATGATCCCATATCACTATTCCTGCTTTTGCTTGATTTAGGTGGATGTGACAGAGTAAGGGCTCACGACAGCAGGAACCAAGGTAAAGGGGGAGTTGCAGCAGGAGAGCATCTTTCTTGACCAAAAAAGAAATAAAAGCTAACAAAGGGGATGCATTTTTGCAGAAATAGGGGGAAAAACAGTGAGGTAGTTCCCTCTGCTTTTTGAGTGCAAGGAGAGGCTCAGTCATAGGAGACCTGTTGCTCAAACTGTGTCAAATGATATCAAAAAGATGAGCAGTTACAGCTTTTAGCAAGGACTGTGGGAGAGTATAATCCAGTCCAATAGCAACACAAAGAGTTTGATAAAGCAGAGTACTCACAAGCTAATCAGACTAACACTTTGGGCTAAGCATGTTTAATATAAAACTCCCAGTTCCCTGTAGAGTCTTCAGTGTGTCTTCTTGGTTTTACCACACTGAGAGGAATATTTATTCGTCCATCATTGCTGCTGTTCTGAGTTCAGCTATTCACTGTTTGGTATGTGACACAGAAAGATTGAGACATGCACACTGCTTTCCAAAACTGAGAGCTAACCACACACTGTGCTGCCATGCAGATGAAAACAACTATCCATTCATATAGTTTAGTTAGATCATCCAGTATAGCTTAACCATCTTCTATAGACTTCAAAGACTACTCTGCTGGGAATGTGATATTCCATGGTCTCTCAAACTAGTTATTTAAGTGTTTTCATATGAATGCTCTTGTTTGATTGCTGCACCCCCAAAAACTATTTATTGTAAGTTTATTGAGGCTGATACCTCCCCATACTGCTTCAGAGGAAGGATCCACCTTCATTTCCCAACAGGAATTTCTAGCTCAGGCTGACCAGTACCACATATTATGAAGGCTGGTCATTTGGGAACATGTAGGAAGAGGAAACATCTTTTACCTCTCTGCAAGGCTTGTGACAAGGCTATGAACATCAGATTTCTCCCCTAATGTACAGACCTCCAACTGATCGGTCATAAGAGCCTTAGGTGTTACTGTGGCAATTACTGGCTTCCAAGAAAAAAATTCAGAGTTCTTTCTGCAATGTCTCAGTAATGAAGAGCACAGGAAAATAGGTGGTAAACACATTATTCATGTGGAGGAATCATCTCTTTCACAGTTCTGAGAAAAGAAATTAGTCTAATTTTGATCTTGGAGTCTGCAGACAATCACTCTAACATAGTTCTTTTTATCATCATAATAATATGTTTTTCTTTCCTAGTGCTTATTTTTCTCTTATTTTCTGGTGTATCTGACGTATAGTAAAGAGCCTGCTGTATATTACTTCATTTCAAAGCGAGAAGAACTTTGCTACTTCACTGTACTATCA
>JAWMRA010000090.1:47737184-47753620 GCA_035584735.1 Pseudotriccus pelzelni | reverse complement strand
AGAAAAAAATTACAAGAAGAAACTATGAATTAAAAAGAAAACCACACCAAAACCAAATGAACAAAAAACCCCAAACCAAAACAAAAACACCAAAAAAACTCCAAACAAAACAAAAAACCAAAACACCAAACCCCAAAAACAAACAAAAACCTCAAAACAAAACACACACACACCCAAAAAATTGAACTGTTTTCTCTAGAACCCCTAAGGGATGGACATTTACACTCTACAGATGAATCTATTGCTTTAGCATTTCATTTGGTCATGGCACCGCTGCAGTGGGAGCAGAAACTCATTTTAGACTCCTTTCTTCTGCCTGAACTTACTATTTTTTTTTCCAGAGGACCATCTGTTCTACGTATCAATTCATAAGAGAGAAACGTTTTCAGTTTTAGAATTTTAAATCACTTTATCTCCCTCTTTTGTTTTCTTAGTATTCTTGTTTGTTCTAATTTTAAACACATATTTGATATTAAAATTCAGATAGTATATTGAAGAGAGGAGTTATGCGACCAGTTAGGGAAACTGGGCAAAATTAATATTTGAGGATACTCTTTTGGACTTGAGTCCTTTGGTGCTCAGTCAGCTTTGATTTACTGCAGCCACAGCAGAGGCAGTGTGATGGAAGTGGTTTGCAAAACCCCTCATAGAGGTCTCCTCAGGCCCACCATCTCCAATCCTGGTGGAAGGCAGGTGTAGCCACAGGAGAAGACAACTAAGAAGAAGCAACTACCTGCATAAGGATTTACTGGAGCTAAATGTTCAGACCAGGCTGTACAAATATGAAGCCACCATCTTTTAAAAATGGCTCAATTTCTGTCAACACAGACCCTGGCCTGGATTTTCTGAGCCATTAGTGACAAGATGGCATAAGAGAAAAGTCAAATAAATCATAGCTGCCCTGGTGGTGGCTACTGCTGCCTGGAAAGGAAGAGGAGGAGAAAAGAAAAACAGGCTTAGGCTGTGAGAAGGGAAAGACCAGCATCATACAATATCTTTTTATGTACCTGCAGCATCGGAGCATAAAAGACTAGATTGTCAGATGGCCTATCCCAAACCTCAGGTAGATGTGCCGTGCTTCACACCATGATCTCCAGCCCTGGGGAACGACAAAGTAATTGTGAGGTCACACGCCTCTCATTTTTCAGCAAAGGCGTGATTTTTTTTCCTGAAGAGATGATCAAGACTGACTTAGACTGCCTAGTAGTTCAATGACACTGGGAAGCTGGTCTTTGGAGAAACTAACAATTTTACTTATTAACAGAGTGAAAGTATTTTTCTCTGCTATTCCTGGCATGCATTCAGAAACATTACCATACACCCAAATACTATTGTACAATTTACTCAGACAGCAGGTGGATTCACTTAAGACATGCAGTTCCAGATCCCCAGTTCACAATTACTGTCCTCAGAAAAGAGAGTGAGACTAGCAAGGTCTCCTCTACATATTTTTTTTTTCTGGAACTATCACACAGTGTCTCTTGCATAACACATGCTACATGTTTTTCAAGACAGGTAATGATAACTGCTGATATCTGTCAGAATTGTAAAGTAATCCTGCAAGCACACATTACTGTGACACAGATAGGACCACACTACCATTTGGCATCACAAACACCGACCAACCATGCCTAGCACAGGCAGGCTTCTTGTCTGTTGCATGCAGGAGAGTGCCACTGGCAATTCTACTCCCAGACTGTGGCACAGGTAAAGGAAATAGGATATGGCTGTAACTTAATTTTTTGCCTAATCCCAGCTGTTGGGTATTGATAGCTTCTGCCTTTTTTTATTTTTTGTGAATGCTTAGGCTGGTCCAAGAATAGCAAGGTCAAATACAACTTGGAAAATCATCTTTCCCTCTTCCAGTTCTATGTGGAGCACTGCTAAAAAAGCATAAAGTGGATGAACTACCAGTGAAATGATCTAGATTTCTCTTTTGATACCACTGAGAGGATATTCCTCCTATACTCCCTTTTCTCAATGAATTCTTTTTCCAAAATAGTATAGCTTCAGCTGACAATGTATTTTACTAGTTCTTGCTACAGCATACCAAAAGGAAAAAAAAATTTCTTACAGATATTTTTTTCTCTCTCTAGGCAAAAGAGAAATACAGCACAATTGTTGCAACTGAAGGCCATATGTACACAAACTAAACTGAGCTTCTCGACAGCCATCAGACATAACACTTTTTCAAAACAGTAACCCCACAGGTTTGAGAGCCTTTAAATTCCTTCTCAGATGTAGAGAAGCAGAGGAAATCCAGTGGCAAAGATACATCTAATCTTGGGTCCTGACAAAATTTCCTGTGCAGCTCAATTCTTCTTGCAACATGTTGCCCCCTTATGGAAAGTAGGTGACCAGAAACTAAATTGATTCTTGAAAAAATATATTGTTTATAATTTTTTAATTGGAAAATACATGTTTCTCATTTCCGAAATATCTAAACAAAAGAAGGATTACTGCAAGGAGCAGGAAGTGGAGGCCGGTGGTGGCTGTTCCAGATTTACTTCAGTGATTTGTATGCTGTTAAAGGAACCTACAACGGAGCCTGAGACCAGTCACAGTAGGGCACAGGTGTTGGAAGACAGAAGCAGAGGCCCAGAATACTCCTACCTTATCTGAAGAAGAAGAAAAAGCACCTTAGGTAAGAATATAGAGTAACACATGCATAGGGTGGTGAGAGTGATGGGTGGTGGCAGTAATTCAGGAATGGGTCTGTAGGTTTCCCTGAATCAGAAGCTGAAGAGCTTAGTCTTATTGGTAAATTCACATATATTTTGTGGGAGTACATAAACAAAAGTATGACTTAAGGAAAGGACTTTTTTTGAATCAGTACTAAATGGTCTCTACTTCTTGTATTATTACATAGATGTCAGGGAAAAAAAAACCTACAAAAAGAGCATAGCAGTTGGGGAACATTCAGAAGATGAACTTTCTTTTCA
The DNA here is from genome assembly GCA_035584735.1 of Pseudotriccus pelzelni. Lineage (NCBI taxonomy): Eukaryota > Metazoa > Chordata > Aves > Passeriformes > Tyrannidae > Pseudotriccus > Pseudotriccus pelzelni. The sequence continues at coordinate 47,750,678 of JAWMRA010000090.1, read as the reverse complement.
GAGGTGTGGAACATATAGGGTCTGAGAAAAGACATTACAAATTGGATTTATGCATGGAAAATGTTGCACAGAGACACAATGATGTAAATAATTGTATGCAAAATATTAAAAAATAGATTTTCCTCATGTCACTTGTGAGAAACTTCACGGCTTATGACATAGCATGGAACAATTACCTTCGGCACAAGGAAGAGGTCTAGAGTCACAAGGAACATAAAATACCAGGTACTTGAGAGCTTATAGATTTCAGAGGGCTTATAGAAACTTCAGAGAGCTTATAGAATTCAAAATTTGATTGGAGAAGAGAACTTCACTAAGCAAAATGATGGTGAATTCTGCACACTAGCCTTCAAGACTGTGGTCCTACAAATAGATCCAAAATGTTGCCACAGAAACCATATAAGATGCTTGTTAATACTGCTTTAATATTTATAGAAGGAATTCCAAAACAACTTCTTAGTATTTACAAAAATTACCAAAAAAAAAGAGGCACAGCAATGTAAATCCATACCAGAATGAACTTATTAAAGGACAAGGAAAATGACAGAAAAACTGAGATGCATGAGATAAGTTACCTAGGATGTTATAAAAACTTCTTAGAGTTAGCTTTCAACATAGTGAACATTGAAACCCAGTTGAGAAGAACATTTTTTCCCTTTTGTCTCTTCTTTGTATACGGTGTATTGTTTTCATGGCTGGGAAGGATGCAATAAGAAGCAAAGGGAAAGAACATACCCTTTGTCCTGCAAAAAAGGTTCAGAGTATCAATGGGATTCCAGCTTCAGGAATAGTTAACAACCCAGGACAAGCATCTCTTTGCCAGTGGTCCTGCAGCTCCAGCATATTCTGAATGGATTGTGTGAGACAGGACTGCATCAGACATCTCTGGATGTTCCCATTACTCACTGGAAAATAACTGTTGGTCTTGGTTGGGCTCAGCAATTTCTTCTTTCTTTCATCTGTCCCTTTGCAAAGCCAATTCTAGAGCTCTGAAAGATCAGTAGATGCTGCACATTAAGGAGCAGGTCTCCTGTGGTAATTTTACAAGTGAAGGGACAGATCCTCACAATGACAAGCAGGTACTGAGCCTCAGCTGGCCCCAACTCCCTGCAAGGTGCATGGCCAGTGTTTCTCAAGGGTGGGCTAAGGGTGGGCTGAGAAAATTAATAAACTTCAGGCAGACTTTCAGAAGCCTGTGTTCTGACAGCAGAAGTCCTCTTGCAGACCTATAAGCCATGATATTCTGGAGGAAAGAAGTGAGCGTTCGTCTTGTCTTCAGAGCATTGGAGAAGTCTGCAAGGCCATGGTTGGCTCTGCGTTGTGCTTGGTTCAGATAGCAACACAGATCATAGGTTGAGGTACAAAGCCATTGGTATCTTCTTGGAGATGAATGGGCTGAGAGTCACTCACTTTACAGTTTCAGCACTCCTCCTCCTTTCTGTATGGAAGTCACAGCAACCAGCTCCCGGGCTGCAAAGGATTTTCTTTCTTGTGAAGGAGCTTTTGGTTGCTAAGAAGTAACTATGTGGGCATCAGACCTCCACAAAATCTTAGGAATCTGCCTCACCAAAATGTCATGGTGAAGCTCAAACATCCCACTGAGATGTGATTACACGCAAAATTTCCATTATATAGTGCTAATTTTACTGCAGTAGCTTAAAATAATTTTTGAAGGGTTTACAAAGGAGAGGCTGGGCAGATGGATTCAGCATGGTGATCAGTGATATGGACAGCAAGCCAATGGGCAGTGCACTGGGAAGAAGTGTCATGTTAACCATTCTCCATGTCTCTGCCTGAGCGATATCAGAAATGCAGCTCGTGTTGATGGATGTCTCCACACCTTCTACTTTTACTGCATCTGGCAGTGAGCTGCCACAACACCTGTGTGATCACTCTGCAGGCAGTCTTTCAGCCACATCCTGCACACGATGAGGACAGACAATAACTACATGGAGGCCATGGTCAACTTGATCTCCTGCCAGAAAAAGACTGTGGCTAGGGATCAGGTGGATAGTATATCGTTGCAGCAGTGCTACAACTAAGCTCAAGGCCCTTGCTCTTGCAGTGAGCACAACACTGAGAGAAGGGGGAGTCAGGGAAGTTCCAAGCAGCTCCAGGGCATCCCAATGCCTCTACACAATAGGTCACAGAGTAGGGCACGGCCAGGACAGTGGAGGAACCTGACAGCTGTTATGACCTGCTGGTGGTGAGACGTTGCTTGATTTTACAGAATTTGAATAAAGATGCAGAATTTCTTATATAGCATTTATTTCAAGAACAAAGCAAAATTACTGAAGAGAAGGCTTTTCAATCTCCTGCCCTCCCAGCCAGGGCAAAGCTGTCTAAGTATGGCTAGCATCTGCTGATCTACCTGTCCTGAAGACCTGTCAGGCAGGTTCCTGGTGACAGAGGCCATGCTGAAAACCACAGCCATGCTGGACCCTCCTGCTGATGCCTTTGCACCCAAACAGCCCCTGTCCTCCCCTAATCATAGCTCTCTATGCCTTTCCCTGATACTTCTCTGAAACAGCAGACCACTGTGGGAGGCCTTCACTGGGGTTGGGAGGCAGCAAATATCAGGAAACATTCTTTTACATTGGGGGTGACAGAGCAATAGCACATGTTGCTCAGTGAGCTGGTATAGTCTCCATCCTTGGAGATCTTCAAAAGTCACCTGGACATTATGCTGGACAGCCAACTATAGGCAGCCCTGCTTGTCAGGGAAGTTGGGCAAGATGATCTACAAAAGTCCCTTACAATCTCAAACATTCTGTGATTCAGGAGCTGGAACCTTTAGACTGGTACATCTTCAGGATTCAAGAGGAAATGGCACTGAATTCCAGAGCAGAATATGTAATGGAAGATACAGATCCATCTTGTTCGAGTTAGTGAGTAACTTAGGATAATATTTCTAAGCCACATAATTCTGTCTTCTGCTGCTTTCCCAGAAAGTTCCACATAACACATTAAAGAAAAAAAGAGAAATTTTTCTTTCCTCAATCTCAGTTATTAATATGCTGGCATAAAACTGCCCAAATCAGTTGCACCAGGGTCATTCAAAAAGTGCAATCAGAGGAAACTGTTCTAAGAATTTGTCAGTGCTACTTGTGAAGCCATGCTTGCATGATGTACTCCTACACATTCATACTTTGACTGTAGACTAAAGTAGGAAAAAGTGAGAGTGCTTCTCACACTGCTGCAGTCACTGAATTAGATACTTACAGAAAGAGAAATCAGAGATGTCACTACAGGCTGCAGGAGAAATGTGAGAGAAAATCTGATACTTGCTATGGCTGTTAGTTTGCTTACTTGTAGGTGTTATATCTACTGGTTGTGCATAAGATCATGGATTTATAGAATAATTAAGGTAGGAAAATACATTTAATTTCAAACATGATCCCAGCACCACCATCATGTTCACTAATAACCATTGCCCCAGGTGCCACATCCAAACCCTTTTTGAACACTTTCAGGGATGATGACTCCACTACTTTCTTGTGCAGCCTTTTCCAATGCTTTACAATGGTTTCTATAATACTTTTCCCTAATATTCAATCTAAACCTCCCCTGGTGCATCTTGTGGCCATTTTCTCTCATTCTGTGACTTGTTACCTGGGAGAAGAAACGAAGCATCAGCAGTCTACCACATCCTTTCAGATAGTTGCAGAGAGTGATAAGATCCATTTCGAGACTCCTTTTCTCCAGACTAAACACCCATAGGTCCCTCAACACTCTTCACAAAACTTGTGCTCCAGACTCTTCTCCAGCTCCGTTGCCCTTTTCCAGACTCACTACAGCACCTCAGTGTTCTTCCTTGCCTTGCAGGGTCCAAAACTGAACCCAGAATTCATGGTGTGGTCAGTGCCAAGTAGAGAAAGACGGTCACTGTCCTTGTCCTGGTGGCCACACTATTTCTGATCCAGGCCAGGAAGCCAGTGGTTTCCTTGGCTACCTGGTCATGCTGCTGGTCATGTCCAAACAACAGGCCCAAGTGCTTTTCCACTGACAGCTTTCCAGCCATTCTGCCCCCATTCTGTATCACTGCATGCAGTTGTTGTTACCCAAGGGCAGGATGTGGCATTTCACCTTGTTAAACCTCACACCATTGGCCTCAACCCATGCATTCAGCCTGTCCAGATCTCTCTACAGGGCCTTCCTGCCCTATAAAAAAATCAACAATCCCACCCAACTTGATGTCACTTTCAAACTGACTGAGGGCGCACTCAATTTCCTAGTTCAGATCACTGTTGAAGATATTAAACAGGACTGGACCTACTGAGCTCTGGGAAACACCACTGGTGACCAGCTATCATCTGAATGTAATTTGGTTTACCACCACTCTCTGGCCTGTCCAACCAGCCATTTTTTTACCCAGTGAACAGTGCACATGTCCAACGCATGAGCAGCTGGTTTTCCCCAGAGAATACTCTGGGACACAGTGGCAGAATTTCAGCAAGAGACACATGGCTCTGAAATTGTCATAAGTCAAGTACACATCATGCTTATCTACTGTTTTCAGCTCTGGTTAGGAGCTGTTTCACGTGCCAGCACATTTTGTAGTCTTTCTGCTTCCTGATTTAGACCTCGCATTCTGTCATTCCTGGTTTTCTGCTGCTGTAAGTATACAATGAACAGGCTGAGAGGTTTAAGAAGGTGCAACTGTACTCTAGCATCATGGTGCTTTTCAGTGGTTCCCTTGGTGGCAGTCCCAAGGAAGCTGCCCCTGCTGGCCATGTCTGCCCTTCTTCTCACTGTTAACATTAATTCTGCAGTACTATTCTCCTTTGTCTACAAACCAGACTGGAAGCCTCAGCTGAAGCAGTGAACCAATGATGGCTGTTCCATAGTTCTCAGCTGGAGGGTGGTATCCAAGAAACCAGGCTATATCAAGCTCCAGTGTGGGAACTGTCGCTGTGGGTGAATTTCAGTACCATAAGTCTGACAAAATGTTTGCTTTACCAATGCATATGTATATGATCCATTGGGTTCATTTACAGTCTAACTGACTGTACATTAAAAAGAGGATTTATTTCACAGAATAACAAAATCACTTAGGTTGGAAAAGACCTCCAAGATCATCAACTCCAACCTTTGTATGAGTACGAATTGGAAATACAATGTGTGTAATGTAAGTCCTGAAAAGAAAGGTATTGTTTCTCCACAGATAATATCCAGAGGGAAAATTCACTTGAACTTTTGCTGATAGTGTGTTTGCAACCAACAGCAAGCTATGTGGTGCATTTGGCACTCAGGAGGGAGAGGATGCAATCCAGAGGGAATCTGAAAAAACCTTGAGAGCAGAACATGTGGGAACCTCATGAAGGTCAACAAGTCCAAGAACAAGGTTCTGCACCTGGATTGGGGCAATTCCAAGCACAGATACAGGCTGGGTGGAGAATGGATTAAGAACAGCTCTGAAGAGAAGGATTTGGAGCTGTTGGTGGACAAGGAGTTCAACAAGGTCTGATGATATGTGCCCAAAAGACCAGTTGCATCCTGGATTGCCTCAAAAAAAGCTTGGGCAGCACGTCAAGAGAAGGGACTCTGCTCCTGAGGACTCATGAGACCTCAGCTGGAGTACTGCATACAGCTCTGGGGCCCCTTCTCATCAAGGACATAGACTTGTCGGAACAAGTCCAGAGGAGGATCACAGAGATGATCAGAGGCTTCACCTCTGAGAAAAAGCTGAGAGAATTGGGATTGTTCAGCCTGGAGAATGGAAGGCTCTGAGGAGACCTTCTAACAACACCTTCCAGTACCTAAAGGGGGCCTGCAAGAGAACTGGAGAGGGACTTTTTACAGGGGCATGTAGTGACACAAGGGGGAATGACTTCAAACTGAAAGAAAGCAGGTTTAGATTAGATATCAGGAAAAATACTTTACTGTGAGGGTGAAGCACTGTAACAGGCTGCACAGAGATGTTGTGAATGCCTCATCCTTGGAAGTGTTCCAAGCCAAGCTGGCTGGGGCTTTGAGCAATCTGGTTTTGTGAAAGGTGTCCCTGCCCATGGCAGGGAGGTTGGGACGAGATGATCCTTAAGGTCCAGGGTAGGCATTTGTTCCATTTCCTTCCAGACTGTCCTCCTTCAGGAACTGTGCTGACCAAACTGCAGAGTGGTCTTTGGTCAGCAGTGCTACTTTGCATTGTGGCATAAAATTGGACAATGAAAATTGTAGGTACTTCACTAGTGTAATTTCTCTTGCAGAGCTCATTGTTGGAAGCAGAAGAGTTACTATCACTTTCTTAGTGATTCTGTGACTGTCTGAGCATACTGGCATTCCCTATAGCTAGCAAATCTATCAGCAAAATGGCAGTAATGCAATTGTGATTACACCACAAAATGTGCTTGAAGTCTTAGTTCCTATCAGCCAAGGTAAGTGACATCCTTTGCTGGTTTTGAGGTATTTCTAAATGCTAAACTAGTCAAACACAACAAAAACACAGTGACTGGGAGTTTTTTGTCTTTTTTTTCTGTATACAGTTACAAGCTACAATGGTCAGAAAAAAATGGATGCAGCAAACCTCAAAATCTTAGTTCATCTGAATGCAAAGTTATATGGATAGCACTGTATATTCAAGTATCTGAAGGCAGTCCCCTTCTGGAAAGTGAGTTCCTGAATATCATGCCCATCAGGCAAGTAAATTTGATAGCAGATGTACCTCTAAGCTTTCCAGAGGCAAGAGAGTTTGCACTATTTACTGTAAGTCCTAGAAGCTCAGCTGTGGCTTTCAGGGTCTGCTTTCTTCACTAATATGAAATTTCTCCTTATACCGAATCTTGTACGTGGTTTCTGTTTGGTGTGCATTATGTTCCATCCCTCTGAACAGGGTATTCTTTCTAGGCATTTCTTCATCTGGCATAGTTTAATGCAGACCAGATTTAGACATTCAAATTAGTACTGTTTAAGCTCTTTGAGTGACATTTCCAATTAAAAATAACTTATTCCGTTTTCACAAAAACAGTAAATACAGTTTTTGTTACTGCCCGATCTAAAACTGAACCTTTTATAAAATTAGGAAGAAAACAGAGTCAGGGTATTTTTTGAAATTTAACCAAATATTACTAAGAATGATGTGCCTCCAATAAAAACATTTCGCCAAGCTCAAATACTGCAGTAGTACCTGGGTAGCAATATGTGGCAACAGACAAAGCTTTACTTTTTTTTTTAAATCTACTAATTACTAATACATTAATTACTAATGTTCTCCTTTCATCAGTCTCTCCCCTTGTCAATACATCATGCTGGTGTCCATGAAGCAATCCTTCTTTTGAGATGGCAGTGACGAGGATGAGGAGTACACAAGTAAAATCATTCCAATACTGGAATATGTCAGGCTTATTTCCAATTACCACTTTAAGCTCTGGAGATAACCAAACCTTCAGTGAGCTCACTACCTGCAGAAACCTGAGGAACACACCCTGCTGACACCACTGATCTGCCTCTTAGTTTATCACCATCTGCTCTGTGTGAGTTTCCAGCCTACCTTCTGTTGCCTCCTCCTCAACATTCATAGTAATGCTACACTCAACACCCTTTCTGTATTTCTTTCTCAGTTAATCCTAGACCATTTCTCACCATCCTCCACACCTCTACAAAGGCCTCACTTGAGCCAAAAGGGCACAATCCTGCTTTTTCACTCCCCACTTTCCCAGGAAGGGACTCAGAACCGGCACCCTTTAATTGAAATGCCAGAAAGAGCTCTGGCTTAAAATAAATGGTCACAAGATCTTCTTTGTGTTGACTTAACTAGGCTCAGGAAAGGCTGAGCTATGACAATGGGGACTGTGGCTCCCCTAGGACACAAAGCATACAGCAGGCTTGAGCAGCAAGCACATGCCTTCAGGGTGTTAAATCATACAGCAGCAGCAGCAGGCACCTTCTCTGACAATAAAAAGCAGAAGCTTCATTGTAACTCATTTAGCTTCTCTTTTCAGACACAAACTCTCTCTATTAGACTCTTGAAATCCGTTTTACTTTAGAGAGTTCAGCTGAGCTCAGAAATGAGACTGGCAGCACAGCCCCCTGAGGCAGAGATCTCCGCAGCAGGCACAGCACATAAAGCATTGCCTGCTTCTTTAAGATTAATTTCCCCTCAACACTCACTAGAGTTCAGCACCACTGGCATTTGTGCCTTCAGCCCTTGGGACAGGAGGGAAGACAGCCATACTACTGATGTGTGAAGTACTTGGTAAAATGGTTTGAAAAAGCCAACAGGCAAAATCAACATCCTATTCCTTTGCTACTATCAACCAAGTTTAGCCTGCCTGTTTTGATGATCCTGATGGCAACTCACTGTCATGATGCTGGTGCTAGTGCAGATAGCAAGAGAGACCAGGGCAGATGTGGGAAAATGTACTCAGCCCTGAAATTAGAAGCATCATTTTTGTAAGAGCAAAGGTAAAAAAGCAGTGACTGAAAAATGGTGATCCTCATTAGAAGGTCCTCATTAGAAATATTCCTTTCACCATCAAAACCACTTAACTAACAAACTGAGAATGAAAAACAGAAGGGAAGATTTTTATCACTGCTATCAAGTTTCCTTATACATGTGTTTCATCAGTAGCTATTCACAGGCACAGATAATTACTGACACAGTCAGGTAGATGTTAGTCTGCTGTGAGCAACCTAGGTGGCTGTGCGATACTCAAATTTTACATGGCTAATACAAAAACTAGTTTGGGACTCATTTTGCAAACATGCACATTTTTAAGTCTCCAAGTTTTCTTAATTGATGAATTTAAAGTGTTGGTATAAAATAACACAAGATATATTAACGTGCAGAATGTTTCAGTTGTTGACATTTTTACACATTTTCTAAGCCCGTCATCTTGGATTCAGGCTCTGACTACCTTGGTAAATGATGAAATGATGACTTTCACATATTGCAGTGAGAAATGCATTTATTTCTTACATGTGTTCATAATTAACTTTAAAAAGACAGCTAGCACTATCATATCTAACAAAACTTCTTTATCCCCTTAGAAGTACTGCTGTGTGTATCACTGGGTGCATCTCCATCTGAAGAAGTTGATTTTCTTTCCAGGCTCGAAGTGATTACGTGTCTGAGCACTAGCTACAATTACTGGTTATGTGAGGGAGAGCCGTGCACATAGTGTTCATCAGTGAAGACTAGACATCCCTTCCTGGCACCCCTCTTCCCCTCTCTATCCCCTGATGCTATAATTGTCAGTTCTATGGAAAGTGTGAAGAAGGATATCAGCTGCGCTTCACAAACTCCGGCAACTCCATTCCTGTGCACAGGGTAAGCACTCCTGCCTTCTCCAGAGCAAAGGCTGGGTGAGCAGCATCAGTGAATTTATGCCTCATGGCGAAGAGCAGTAGTCCTCTGTCTGCATTGTAGAACAACAGTCTCCCACTACTGTAATCCAACAGGATGCCAATCTTGGCCAGGTGTTCTGTCACATGGACATCACTCATCACTCCAGTGTGAAGAAATCTGTAAAGAAAGCTGTGGGAAAAGGGAAACCAGAACACAGTGAGCCTCCTCATGACAATTTACCACAAATAACCTGTGGCTTAATTCCGATCTATTAACAGGTGGCTGCATACATCAGCTTACCACATGGTAACAGCATTTTTCTCAGTATGTAGGCAAGGCAAATGTGGCATCTCTTCAAAGCCCTGCCTGGCATACTGATGAGCCTTTTTGCTTGGCATCTCTGGGCTCTTAGAATAAAAGCATCTTGGATGTTTCATTTAGCTAGTTGTGTTCGTACATCTATATGATTTCACAATGAAAAAAGCACACTTGTTTAGATCAAGATCACCTTTACACTATTAACAGGGTGATACCTTACAAACCTCCAAGCAGCCTGGCACTGACCTGCTACCACAGACTATTCCAGCACCCTGCAGTCCTGCCACAGTGGCATGTGAGTGCCTTTTGCTGTGAAGGATAAGGCAGGAGAAAGCATTCTCTGTTGAGGCTTGACATCTCTTGAAGAAGGAAATAGATTATAAAAAGATTGCATTTATGGAAATAAATACACTTGCTGAGGTTTAATGAAGCAGTTCAGGGTATGAGCCCGGAATGACAAAGCAGCAGCAAACTAGTTCTTTAAGTTTTATTCTCTGGATAAGTGAATAAAGGCTGATTAATCTCTGTTTGAGATTAATTTTATTTTTTAATGCACTTTTCTATGGAGTGTTTTTAAGGTATTTGCTCAGGAGGTCTGAAGACCTTTGCTAGTTGTTCTTTTCTTATTATTCAAATTTTCAAAAAGAAAGCAGAAGAATCTTTTCTGCTGTTATGATTCTTGAAGCTGTATGGCTTTTTTTTCATGAATGACAAGTAGTTTCCCAAGTAGCTAGACCGACTTTTCTTTACCTGGTTTTTGTAGGACAACACTGCATGCACCAGGAGGTATCACTCAGCCCCAGGACCCTACTCTGTGTTATTGTCTCACAGCAAATTCCAATCCTGTAGCTTCTGCAGGCAGAGACAACAATTTCCCAGTAATGACATCCTTGAGCAGGCAGCAGTTCACCCAAGACTGAAGGAAACCTGTTTGTGAAAGTAAGTGAAGTGAATGTGGTGGTAGACGAACCATATTGTGATATTTCTTTCAGTCACATCATGAAGCATCACCTAAAAGTACTAATGAATTGAACTCTGTTGTTCTAACTGCAGGATTTTATCAAAGATTTAAATATTGTCACTGAGAGGCTTTTCATCTTTGCACTTAGATGGTCTCATCTAAAAGATGTCAAATTTTGAAGGCTTGTTCAAACTAGAAAGCGTGGTTGTTTGAGTAGTCATAGTGACAAATATCTTGTGTACATTCAGTTGTAACAGTAAAAAATGTGCTTAAACCATTAAATCCTCATCACCTTTTAAGAAGGTATATCAGTGTGTCACAACTTTTACAAGTAGACACCTGTTTATGATAGGACTGATGTCAATATGTCTAAAAATCCCCCAGGTTCACAATGTATACAGCTAGCCTGGTACAACCATGTTAAACATATCCCAAGAGCACTTCCAGGTTCTCTGAAGCCACAAATACTTTGGAAAATATTACAAATAATGCCCTCAGGACAGTAGCAAAGTATGAAAGATGGATTACTTCTATCCACAGTATATTAAAAAATAAGCCCACAAATCTGACCTTTTCAGGGCAGCAAAAAATTTCTTTGAGACTGAAGTGCTCTGACAGATTAAGCAGTGACCATGGGCTGAAGCAAATCGAGCGGTCGCAGAGATACCACTGCCTTTGACTTACTGGCCATTCCAGAGTGTGGCACTGAACTCCTCCCAACACCTACATCAATGCTACCACTGTCTTTATTGAGATGTTGCAATGCTTGAAAGGGGGAAGGGTAACTGGTACAACGTCCAGGGGCTGCATGACAATGATTCAGTTCTTCACAAATGGTATGATGTGAAAGCTGCCTATAGGCAAAAATACAAGTGAGGGATCTATCTTAAACCCCACAGGGTAGTTATGCTCATCATGGTTCTACTCACCCAGTGAGTTTAGTTTTCTCAGGAAGGTGGATCACTGTTGCATTGGAGGAGATTTGCAAAGCTGGATGGGCTGTGTCACTCAGCAGGCGAAATCGAGTTCCTGGTACAATTGATGAAAGGAAATACCAGATCTGAGAATCTGGCTACTTTAGCATGAGACAAATCATAAAATGTTAAGCAACAATAACTGCTATCTTAGCTGGACACAGTTGTATCTGCTGGCAGTTACGAGTGACAGAAAATTGGGTACAAATGCAAAGGACTTTCCAAGCCGTGCCCAGTTGGGACAGCAGTCTAATATTCAGAAATGCAGGTAGCTGATAAAAAGGTCTTCGGTATTTAAAAAGGCTGAATAATTTTCAATAATGTTGTTTTTCAAAACAGCAAATTTGAATTTTGAGGCTGATTTGGAAGAACCATATATAATTTATTCAGGAATCTTAGAATTTAAAGCATCCATTACATTTTAAGACTAGTTTGCATACTTCCTCATTACTGAAACTGTAAGTCCAGAAGATTTTAATTGTGAGAAGGTTTTTTTTGATGTCACTGGAACTTTTATCTGAGTGTGTTCTGCCAGACTCATGACACTGTGATTGCCTGAAAAATATTTAATGACTTCATTTCTGACAGAATTCAATGTTTTTGTTTCTGAGGTCACATCAGTTTTACATCGACATATATATACAAACTTCAAGTGAAGCAGTCCTGCTTATGCTAATTTTAAGTAAAAAACCCCTGATATTAATTTCAGTTATTGAGATAAAAATTTCAATAACTTGTTCACTCCCCAATTGGGAACTTCAGATATGATTTTCAAAGAAAAATGTTTGGCTGCTTTGTCCTTCCATCCCACTGTTTTGACATCAGGAAATTATGATCTACCTTTAGTTGAGATGAGAGCTGCTTCACTTTGTTCACTTGTTCCGAATGGGTTGACAGCCCTCAAATAGAAGAAATAGTTCACATTGGGCTCCAGGGATACTTGCAGTTCAGGTTTCTTTATACCAGCAAAAGATCTGCAAATTTTGAACATACATGAAAATTTATGCATTTAACCAAACTAGGAAAGACTAACTTAGGCAAACAGCTAAGCTGCCTAACAGTATTGCTTACTACTGAAACATTAGGCATCACACAGGAACTCCAAATCAGAAACGTGAACACTGTTTTTACAAACAACTGGGTTATGTAGGAGCTTCAGTGTGTAACTTGAGGGATTGTCCTTACTTTGACAAATTTTCAGGCCCTTGTTTCTGTACCACCTTTTCACTCAGTCCAATCATTTGGTACAATGATCACTTTACGTTTGTTTGGCAGCATAATTATCACAGAAATTTTAAGCACCAGAGAGTCAAATCCTCATCTGCCTCTTATGAAAAGTCTACTTTACCAAATGAGAAATTTCTGAAGAAAAAACCCACCCTCTAATTAATTCAGTTGCATGACAGTGAATACACATATGTTTTTACTGTCTGGGCACATACTGCAAGTCCAAAAGAATGGCTACCCTTATCTGAGGATACACAGAAATCACGGACTTCATTATAGAATTATAATAAAATACTGATTCGCTTTCTTATTATGAACTCCTTGCTTACAAGTCCTTCACAGCTAAGTCTGGGCCCTGTCTCCCTCACGCTGCTGTGCACTCAACAGGGCAGTTTTACATGAGGCAGCAGCAGACGAGCTGGCTTTATACAGTGCCCACCTTTGACTAAGTCTCCCCATTGTGGTGCCTCAAAAGCTCCAGACCTCATATCCTAAACCGCTGATGTCTTCACATATTGCTGGAAAGCAACAGTCAGCACCCACTCAATCTGCTTCACAGGTGAAGTACCAGTGAAAAGGTTTTGGATGGCTAGAAAGATGACAATTTTATTTTCTGTTTTGGCAGGGATATGAAAGATTGGCATAACAAATTCTCATGCACTGGATCTTGATTTTCCTCATTTTTGCCTCATATGGTTACAGCAAAGCCAGACAGTACGTATCCACTGCAT
>JAWMRA010000090.1:47697899-47719330 GCA_035584735.1 Pseudotriccus pelzelni | reverse complement strand
CTGCATAAACTTCTCTCACCTTAGAGCAATTTGTGGGGGGTGTGGTAAAAATTGTCCCCTAGGCAAACCCATGACACATAGGGGAAGCATGCAGCCAACCACTCTGAATATTTTTGGTTCACACTGGAAAATTTATTTGGGGCACATAGGCTTACAGTTGAACACTCTTCTCATAAAGGATGGGACTCACCAAAATTACTCCCGTGAGAAAATCCCACAGAGAACTGTTTGTGATTATACACATTTACTGGTATGTGCAGGTGGACCATGACGCAGCCGTGATGAGGCACCAGCCCTCTGACAAACCCTGAATCAGGCAGTGCCAATGAAGAGGCATGGGAAAACATCAGCCCGTAGTCTTCTGATGATGTTTTGAAATCTACTTAATGTCATTTTTTTTCTGGAACTGTGTTCAGAAACATAGTCCAACAACACATAAGTGATGCTTTGTATTTTAACCTTTCAGAGACCAAGTAACACAGAACCAGACTAATGAAAAAAATGAATATACCAGTGATGTCTAACAGATGAGAGCAGGGTTAAAATGATTTTTAGTATATGTATATATAATAATAACTACGACGAACATCTCTTTAGAAATGTCTGGGTAGAGATTTGAAATTGAGCTGATGTTTCAACATGCTATTTGTTTAACTGTTGTCTTACAGAACATGTGCAAAATAATTCAAAACCAGTCAGTTACAGCAACAAGTATAAAACCTCTTGTCTTAATTTCATTATTTGCAAGGTTTATTAAAGTAGGTCTGAATATTAGCAGTCTGTTTTCAAAGCTTGAAAATACTAAATGAAGCATCCAGCATGCTAGGCCTAGTACTCACTACAGTGCGCTTAACCCATACTTCATGTACCTTTTATTCAACTCTTTAGATGACTAGAAGAAGAAAAGAAAAAAAAGCATTAATAGTTTTCAAAACCCCCAAAATGTTGAAAAGTCGATCATCTAACAGTCTTTCTACTCTCCTTGTACATAAAATACACATGGCTTTATTGACTTGATGCTACTTGGAATGCTGTGCATTCACACTAGCAGAGGATTTACTTCCTTAGGAATATTTCACTTCAAAGCTCTGACTCAGCAGGGTATTAGAGTATAAATCTAGTTTTAAGTGCCTAAGATATCACTATTCAAAATCTAGGTTTAAAGACTGAAGCATAGTCAAGTACTCTCTTAAGAGACTTCTAGAGAAAGAAATCACTTGCACAGTAAGAATAGTTAAATTCTAATTCTGGCTAAAATCTACCTCATACTCCTTATTACTAGAAGCTGGGTGAGATTTTTACTTTTGGAATGAGAGTTTGGCCCATGCTCCATGAATCTTCAGCTAACGTTTCCTGGTATGTGGACAAAAAACATCTTGTCTTTTATCACTAACAGAAAGAAAAAGGGAATCCAATGATTTTCACACCCCAGAAAATAATTACAGATTACAAAACTTTTTTTTTTTTGCCAAAGCACTGATCTTGTACCTCATAAAGTTCAGGAAAATAATCCATATTTTTCATCCATCACAAAAGAGCCAATCTACCACAATATTCACTTGATTACAGGACATAGTGTAACTTGGAATAGGGAAGAAAGCCAAATATTGGTCCATCATTTCTATAATTGATATGGGTTGGGTACTGGCATTTGGAAAGCTGGTTTATTTTGCATGAACAATCAGTCTTTAGACAGTAATTTGATCTTTTTATTTCTGGCATCCCAGGATCGTTTCTCTGCAACTTCTAAAATACATGTTCATTCCATAACAGGAGATTATTATCCCAGAAAATCCATTCTCTTCGAAACTGTTAATACTTGTAGAGTATTTTTACTTGTGTAAATACATATATATATATATACATACTTGTGTAGAGGAGAAAGTAGCATGGTTTAGTTATGGACAAATCTTGCAGCACAAGAATAGTATTTGAGGATCCAGAACCTGCAACACCCTCTGAATAAAGTTTAAGACAAATGACTGCGGACTGTATGAGCTAGGTAAGTCCAGTCCTGCAGATTCACTGGAGATGTTTTTTACATCCAGAAAGGACCATCATAGACAAGCACTTCAAATGGACATCCCTAACCAAACCCCATCGTCTGGTTTCACCCCAGCCAGCATCCAAATACCACACAGCCTCTCACTGCTTTTCAGCAGTAAATATTTATCACAGCCCCAAGAACTTAAGTGCTTAAATACTGTCTGTGTCTGCTTATTGTAAAATCCAAAAACAACAACAACCAAACAAAGAAACCCCACAACCCAGAAATAATTCTATTTCAGATACTTCTCTTGTTTCAGAAATCACTTTGTTGTTTTTGATTATCATACCAAAAAAAAAAGTATTTCATTTTTATACAGTAAAATACCTAAATCCTCTAACATTTCTTATTCCTCAGTGAATAATTAAGTCTAGATAAATTATCAAACTGTCTTTTTACCTCCTCCTTATAAAACAAATGAGAACCATTTTAATAGCATGTCATGTTTTCATCCTGTGCATCATCTCTGTAATTCTCTTTGAGAATTCCCACAACAAATGCAAATGATTCAGCAGTTTCAGAGTGGAATAGCTGAGCTAACAGGATTTAGCTAACTTCAAAAAAAAAAAAAAAAGGTAAAAAACTCATTGCCAGCCTGGATACAGAACTCTTTCCCTAACTAGCATTAGAAAAACTACAGCATGAAAGATATTTTTACTTACATTTAGGAAAACAAATCCATCCACTTCATCCGCTTCTTTAACTGTTGTCTCCAAAGTTTCCTTTGCTGAATCAACAGTTTGCTGGAAATTAACCATCTGCTCATACAGGTACTCCATTTTCATCTTCTTCACTTCCTCAAAGTTCTCTGATTTCTCATCATATTGTGCTACCACTTTCTTAAGCATCTCTTCATTCTGCTTTTCCAGTAAGTCTGCATTTTTCTTACAATTTTCCTGCAAAATAGAAACAGATGTAAATTGATCTGCAGAATAAAGTTATAAATTTTAACGAACACACAGAAATTCTCAATTACTCATGTATGAGCTATGCACCAGATTCATTCTGTTATACTGAAAATAACAAAATTTTATTTCTGCAAGCAAACTCCTCTGTGAGAAATATCACTAGAGAAGTACATTAAAAACAATGGCAGCTTTTTTTTTACTGTTAGTGTTTAAAATTAAGTTAGATATTTAAGCATTGAGACAGGAAATCTGACTACAAAATAGCTAAAAATTCATACTTGCAACTGAAATTAATACAGTTCTCAAGGCCTAAGAACTTGGGTAACAGAACTTAAGACACTGGGCAACTAATTTATATGCTTCAAAAGAGATTCTAAATAAAGACACAATATGCATTTTTTTATAGGCTTAAACAAAATTAAGGGAACTTTTTCTTTCAGTGCTTGACAGTTATATATTTCACTCTGCACTGATGTGCAAAAAAGCAGTCTTTTTCTTCCACTAAAGTTAACACCTTCAGGTGGGAGAAGCCAATTTGAGGACTGGAGAAACAGCCCATTTTGGTGAAAGCAATGATGCTATAAAATAAGGCAAACATATCTTAGAAGTAAAGAAGAGAAAGTGTGGTAAAACACTGGACTTACCTCAACTGAGTTAAATCGCAATTCAATATCACCCACAAACTCCTCAATCTTTATTGACTTTTCTTCCAGTGCTATCAGCAATTCACTTAACTGATCCTGAAATTTAAAATCTAAACTTAGGCAGGTTATTTTACAAAGCTTTTACACAAAATATATTTTAGGTGAGTATTTTCCTTTAGCCATGAGCCACCATTAGAAATAAATAAATTCAAGTATCACTCTGATTACAAAAATAAGCACCGAAAAAGCAACTGGAACAGTCACAGAACCATTTCCAAACCAAAAAAAAGGAGCTCAGTTCAACAAGATGCTGAGTGTCTACACCAGGTTTTGAACATTATGAATTTCAATGCAGCTTTGCTGAGAGTGAGGGTACTTAGAGTCTCATGAGGGTCCTTGAGAGGTCACAGGAACAAGCCCATAACAAAGGTAATGATGAGGGTAATAAATTATGCACTATCATGGTTTTTTTTTAAATTAGAATTTTAAAGATATTTCCTATAAACAAGAATACATCAAAATCACTTGTTGAATTAGATGTGGAAACAAAAAGCAGTCCAAGTGGCAACAGGCATCAGAGACAACTCAGAACTTTTTCTTAGTCCTTCTTGACCTTTTATGAAAGCAAGCTGTCCATCTGCTCAGGTGCAATTCATAATTTGTAAAAATGCTTACTTTTAATTAGATGGCATAAATCTAAAAGAAATGTTCACAACACCTTCTTATTATGGCAGAACGTTACAGCTAGATCTGTAGAAAACAAGCTTTTCATTATTTGTAAATATCGTATTGGACAGTAAAATTGAAAGCTCACTTTTAAAACATTTAGGTAATCACCAACATTTGGAGACTAACTTCTTCTTGTCAAGACAACCTATAAAATCTGACAGATGCCATCCATAGCTCATTTCATTTACTGGGAAGCTATGATCTTACAGTTTTCTTGCAACAAAAAATTCAGGCAACAAGCATGTTGCTAATAATGTTTTCCCAGTAATTATACAGAGGTAACAAGAAACATACAAATGCAGTTTCTGAGTAACCTAAGCCATGAGGATTAGAAATCACGTGAAGCTAAGCCTATGCTGTGGCTAGATTTAATACTGGCTCCATATCCATGCTCCACAGCCAGGGAGTGATGTCATGACATGTTTATTTGCAGCTTGCAACTTGACTTGTTGTAATGCAGGTACATTTGAGGGATGGCTGGGGTCTCTGGCTTTAGTACTTACTAGTGCCTAATTATCACTGCTAAGTCAAGCATGAATGGCCATACACAAAAAGCAGCTCACATATCATACATCTGCATACTATGGAAATAGTTTATAAACCTTGATAATTTAAATTGTCACATGGACTCCTCCTACACTTTTGATTTCTCTTTTATGCACATGACTTGACATAAAGATACACAAATACCATTGATATAAACCTTTTTGGAATTTCAGTGAAATGACACAAAATTTATTTCTGTCAGATGTGCATGTGCCAAGAAAGAAACTTCACCTGTCAGAGGGGTGAGAGGAAATAGCTGGAACATCTGTATACTTGTACATGAACAACTCTGATATGGGAGAAGCAAGATGTTATGTGAATGCTGTTTTCATAAGCAGAACTGCAATTTCCACAAAAATGAAAGCATTGTCACTAGTATTGATAGCAAAGGATGAGGCTACTGAAATGGAGGGCACTTTATTTGTCTTTTGGAGTGGTACAGCTCAGAAATAATGGCAATAAGTAGGACCTGATAAACGCCTACATGTGCTACAGCTAAAATATTATTGGCAGAGGTCACAGAATGGTTTGGATTGGAAGGGGCCTTAAAGACCACCTAGTTTTAACCCCCCTGCCACGGACAGGGACACTTTCCATCAGACCAAATTGTTCAAAGTCCCATCTAACTTGGCCTTGAACACTTCCAGGGGTGGGGGAGTCATAGCTTCTCAGGAAAATTTGTTTCTGTGTTTCACCACTCTCACAGTGAAGAATTTCTTCCCAATGTCTAATCTAAACCTGCTTTTTTCAGTTCAAAGCCATTACCCCCTGTCCAGTCACTATGCACCCTTGTAAAAAGTCCTTTCCAGTTTAGGGACATCTTGCAGATGAAGATGAACTGAACAGAAAATAAGTTGCATTTCAGCAAAACTTGTAGTATAAACTGTGTAATTTGGCTAACATCTCCAAGCAATCAACACTTGTAAGTGGAACAGGGAATACTTCATGATGATAGTGGTGTCCACATATGGAGGCTTCTGTACCTTTACAAGTGAAGTAACCTGCTGTTACTTGAGCTTTCTTTTAACAGAAACAACATTCTTCTAATTTCTTCCCTTGCATATCCAAACCAGAACAAACTTACACAGGCTAAAAGTTGGAAAGTCTCTTAACAGCTACATACAAACAAGGCCATTTAAACTTTGAACAAATAAGAATACAAGCTAAGCAAGGCTAGGACTCCAGAGAATACTTTAATACGATAGTCTCCCTTCAAGATCTGTAACAGGTGTTTAGGAGTAGCTTTTATTTCATAGATACTGCAGCTTAGCTTCTAGACTGCTCTCTGAAGCCCCTTGACTACACAAGAGGACTGGAGAAATTAACCTCCTTAGCTCTTTTTCTTACCCAAATTAATTCTTACCTTCATCTTGGTTGAAGCATCATCTAGTGTTGTGACTTCATGGTCTTTATGCTCTCCAAAAAGCTTGTCAATAGCAGATATTGGGCATTTGCAGTGGTAACAATATGTGTCTACTTGTGCTTTCTTAATTTCTCTGTGGGGGCTCTCAACTTGAGAAATGTTTGTTGCCGATTTTTCAGGATACATCACCACAAAACCTGAATCTTCAAGCTCAACAGGTGTTCCTTGTTCTGGCTCATTAACAAATTCGTAACTGTCAACAGCATGCTCAAAAGAGTCCCTGTCTTCAAATAATAGCTCCTCATGTGTAAATTGAGATGATATTTCATCTTGCAGAAGTTCTTCTTGCGTAATCACATCATAGTCCATTGACTCGGCAAGACCTTCATAAATATCAGGGTGCTGCTCCTGTCTTTGAAAGCCTGGTTTCTCTGTTTGATGAATGGTAGGGACATAGGAAAGATGTTCCTGAGTAAACTGATCATCTACACTGTCTTCAACTAATGGAATGTATTTTTCCATTTGAGCAACAGCTGCTATACTGTGCTGTTCTTCCTCCTTTTCTTCCTGCTTATTACCAGCTTCTTGATATGCAGCTCCCTCATAATCCACTAGTTGACTATATTCTTGTTGACTTGAAGGCTCTAGCAACTCCTCAGTTGTTTCTAGAGATACATTTTCTTCTTCTCTTTGTTCTGTGGTATCCGTTCGTGCACTTGAAAGGATTGTTCTGCTTCCAAAAGGAATGGCTTGCGTTGGTTTGCAAACTGTTGCTTGAATGCCACTGTCAACCTGGATTTTGTTTCTCTCCACAACACCCCTTTCTGGCAAAACCTCAGTTTTGACATATTGAACATCACTAGGTCCCTGCTTCTGCTTGTTCTCTGAATTCCAAGTCAAAATTCCTCCAGTAAAGGACTCATCCTCCGGTGTTTGATCTTTTAGAGGCCCTATGGCCTTATTTGGAATTTCATCTTTAAGAACATATTTTTCAAAATATATTCCAGTTCCATCATCTGTGTCTGAATTCCTACTAGGGAAAGATTCATTAGAATTACCACTTTCCTCATCAGAGGGAGCCTCATCCTTTGTCTTTTCTCCTATTGCTTCTGCATAGAGGTCCTTGTATAGAAATGATAGAGCAGGTGGCTCCTCTAGAAGCTCTGGATTAATTGCAGCAACACTGGTAGGGAACAAGAGAGATCGTTCTAGCACTCCTTCGTCTGAGTCAAAGAGTGGGGTCCCTGGTGACTTCCGTTCATCTTCTATGTTTGTAATGCTTTTACTGCTAGAATCAATCGATTTCTGCAGAGGTAAAGGTTTTGAAGCATCTGCATAGGACTGCATTTTGCTTTCTCCTTTCATGGTACCATAAAAGACTTCATCCAGATCCTCAAGTAAGGAAAACTCTTCTAAAGTATCTGCCTCAGTGCTTTCTTTAAAAGATTTGGCTTGTTCGATAGGTTCATTGGGATCTTCTGTCACAGGAGACAATGAAATTGGTCTTTCAAAATGTGGCTTAATTGGGGATTTGTCATCAATCAATGTATATTTTTCAAAATAATCCATATCAGCAGTACCATTATTAGGATCCAGCACTACATAATTATTGTTCTCTGGCAAAAAGGGATTTTCTTGTTGTGTTTCTCCAGTTTCCTCAACAGTATCTTTTTTGACCAATTCTAGTATTTCATGGCTTGCAGTCTTTCCACACACTGAGCCTTCTGAAATTTCTGTGGTTCTTCCAGAAGGTGGGACTCTGTGGCCATCCTCAGCTAATTTTCTTTTAAATGAAGGATTTGTTTCCAAGTATTCTAATTTATCCGGCATGTGTTTACTTTCTTCTTGATCAACAGAAGAAATATGTGTAGGAGCATGAATATTGAGTATTTCATAACCTTCTGAGATTATATTAAATAGATCTTTTTGTTCAGTAGTCTCCAGGGTGCATTGACTGTCTTCTACAGCACTTGCATGTTCCATTTCTTCCTCTTCTCCTCTCAGGTAATGTTCAGGCACTTCAGACACTTTGCCTACCTCCAGATGTTTCATTATTTCCACTTCTGTGGGTTTTACAGCACTAGTTTCATACTCCACAATGTTATCTGGACCTTGATTATCTCCTACCCGAGATGGTAAATCATATGTTTGTGTACCAGGACTAGTGTCTGAACACTGCCTGTGAGAAAATTCATTTGACACTGATTCAGAAACTCTAAATGTACGCCCCTTTTTCTCCATAGTCCCATCAACTGTAAGTTCTGTGCAGCTTCCAGCTGGGAATTGTTTTGATCCAAAATCAGAAGCTTCACTTGGAGAAAACTGAATTCCTTGCCTGTCTACATCTGCAGCCCTCATTGGACTAATTGAGCAAGCTTTCACCTCTTCTACCAGCCAGCTAGCTAGATCAAAAGATGGAATATCTGGATTCTGCTTTTCATCAGAACTAGAGCCAGCAGACTTAATATCTGCTGAAGAAAGACTGTCCTGTTCACCAGAATAATGCTGATTTTTGTGTGTCACAGTTTCACAAAGAAGATCTGATGAAATAGCTTCCAAATGCTCCAAGCTTGTATGCTTTTGGTCTTCAAAACATTGTTGCATTTCACGTTTATGCTCTCCTTCAGTATAAACACCTGAAACTATGTTAGATTGCTTTCTAAGCATGCCTGCTACATCAAAAACAGATGATGGAATATTTTGTTTCTCTTCATCATCATTAAAAGCCACCAATACTGACCTTACAGGTTCTGACTTTCCAGGTAACATATGAAAAGGTACAAATGATTCTGATTGCTGGTCTGCTACAGCAGTCACCTCTGAGTCTGTGGTCACGGACCTTGGCACTGTCTGTAGATCAGGTTGCAGTTCTTGCTCATCTTGCTCAGTAATGAATTTAGGGGAACTTCTTAGCTGCTCTGGTGACAAATATTTTGTGTCGAGCAAACAAGATTCTGGCTTGTCTTGATCTTGTGTGTGCACTGGAGACATACTCTCTAACTGCACTGTCTTTGAGCTTGCTATTTCAGGTGAACTGAGCTGAATTTTTTGCAATTGTTTTTCATCATGGGGTGGAATTACGTGTTTACACTCTGATTGTACAGGCTGGGTAATAAGTGGCTGCATACTTTTCTTCTCCTGTTCAGCAAGGGACCATGTGGGAACCAAATATTCAGAGTCTGGTTTTGAATAAGGTAGAATTTCTTGCTGACATGTTTCATCATCCGAATAAAATGAAACTGAAGGTTCAGAATCCAAATTTGAAGGTACAGTCAAGTAATCCTGACTTTCTAAAGTTTCTACTTTATCTGTAGAATATGATAAACTTGATTGTTTAGATTCTAATTGTGTAGCTGTGTGGAAGTAACGTGAAGTCAGTTCTCTCTTTGCTTCAGGTAAAATTTCATGTTCAGGCTCTGACTTTGCAGCCACAGGCAAATGTAGAAGACTTTTTGTATTCTCTGCTTCTTTTCTTGGAAAAAAGGACCCTAACTCAGATTGGGCAGTTTCTGAGTGCTGTGCTTTACCGCAGGAGTAAGATAAATTTAAATGTTTGGGTGACAGGCCTCCAGTCACAGGTGAGGACTTATGCCTTCCATCTTGGTTTGTTTCAGAAACAGTATGTGAAGCACCCAAAGGTACAGACACTGTTTTTTCAGTAAGAGATGAATAGAGTTGAATTTTTTTTCTCTCTGCTTCCTCAGTGGAAAATGATAAATCTTGTTGTTCAGTTTCCAGCTGAGCAGTTACAGATGAAGTAGCCCCAGTGTCTCGCTTCTCGGAATGTCCTGCTCTCAGCAGGGCCATTTCATGCTTTTCTGCTTTGTCAGTAGGACTTAATAAATCTGATAGTTTGAAGTCTGGTTGTGCAGTTCCTTGCTCCTCTGTCCTAATGAAGGTATATGATACAGCAGGTTTTTCTGGTTGATCTGTTTCAACATCAGTGTACTGCAAATTAATACATGGCAATTCAGATTGGGCCCCATCCCTTCGCTTTATTTCACCCCCAAAATATGGTATCTCTGGATGCTCCAGCTGGGCAGTCTGTGGTTGCTCTGACTCACTATAGGAGTACCATGAATCTGATGGCTTCATTCCACGAGTCTCTGCTTTGCCAAGAGAGCGTGACAAATCTGGATGTTTTGATTTCGGTTGTTCTGGTTGCAACTGCTCTGATTTTCTGGTGTAATGTGAAAAATCAGAAGGCATGAACCCTGTTTGTGAAGTGTCCTGTTTTTCTGTTTTGCCAGATGAATAAAAGTCTGGAAATTCCCCTTCTAGTGGGGACATATTTGGTTGCTCTTTTGTGCCATGAGGACTTGAAAACATTGGTTGTTCCAATTTTAGTTGTACTGTTTCCTCTGGATGTAATGTATAGCTTTGCCTCTCTTGCTTGACCTCCGGCTGTGCACTTTGTTTTTCTTCACTGACAGACGAGGACAAATCTGTGCGCAGTACTTTGCCCACAGCATCTGAGACATCTAAATGTTCAGACTCTTGTAACCCAGCCTGTGATGGCTTTGTTTTTACAAAAGAATACAACAAATTCTGTTCTTTCAACTCTGGCTGTGTTGTTTTATGAGATTGTGCTGTGCCAACAGAGAAGGACAAATCTGCATATTCTGATTTTGCTTGGGAATTTTGCAGTCCTTTTTTCTCCGTAGAGCACTGAAACTCAAGGTGTTCTCCCTGCATTCCTTCATCTTCCCATTGCTCTTCTTTGCTGAGAGATGATGAAAAATCACCTGTTTGTTCCTGCTCTGGTTGAATCTTCTCTTGCTGTACTGTGCCAGTGGAATGTAATAAATCTGGATACTCCGAATCCTCTTCAGCAATTTGAGTTTGCTGTGTTCCACCAATTGAACATGATAAATCCATTATTTCTCCCTCCGGATGTATGATTTCATGGTCTTCCAATATGTCGGCAGATAAACCTGAGTGGTTTGATTTTGCATTTAAAGTTTTCTGTTCTGCTTCACTAACAGAATAAGATAACTCTAAATGTCTCAATTCTGTCTGTGCTTTCTCGTCTTGTGCAGCTTTTTTGTAAGAATGCAAGAGATGTGGCTTCTCCTCTTGAGCAGTCTGTCTTTGCTCTGTTTTGCCAGGCCAAGCTGATAGAACTGGTTTTCCTGACAACTGTTGTGCAGTTTCTTGAGGTTTTGCTTTAGCAAAGGAATATGATAAATCAGGATGATTTGGCTCTGCTTTTGCCATTTCTCTTTGCTCCACTATTCCACTACAAGATGATGAATCCAGAGTTCCCTGTTTCTCTTTGGCAGCTTGTGGATGCTCTGCTCTGCTGGTGGGCTGTCCCTCATTAAGGCATTCCACAGCTGTGTGCTCCACCCTTTCTTGTCCCACTTTAGCAGCTGGGGGTGCCAAGTCTGCGTGGCTCAGCTCCAGCTGTGCAGGTGGAAGTTGCTCCGTTTTGATGTGACCGTACAATGCACCTGGCTCTTCCAACCCCAGCTGGATTGTTTCTTGCACTTTGTCGATGCAACTTGATGGACTAGGGTGTTCGGATTTTGGCTGTGGTGTTTGCAGCCCCCCTACTTCGAAAACAGAGTAAAGCAAGTCAGGCTGTCCCTGCCCTGGTTCTGCCATTTTTGCTTCTGATGAACCTGCAGAAGGGGACAAATGTGAAATTTCCACTTCTGGCTGAACCATTTTGTGTTCTGCTTTTCCAAAGGGGTAAGTTTCCTCAGTTTCTTGTTGTCTTCTTCTTTGCACCTCTGTGTTGTACAGAGGAGATATCACATCAGTGTGCTCTGTCTCTGGTGGCATTATTTTGTCATCTGGCCTATCAATGGAAAATGATAAATCTGGTTGTTCCAAGCCCTCCTGGCCATGTTTCAAATGCTCCATTTTACCAGGAGAATGAGATAATTTTTCTTGTTCTAACTGCTGCTTTGTAGCTTGCTGTTGTTTTTCTCTGCCAACAGAAAGTTTTCTGTGTTTCTGACCCAATGGTACTTCTTGCTGTTTTGCTTCATCTGTGGAACGTGACAAATCAGGATGCTTCATTTCCCATGGTGCAGTTTCTGGATGTTTCAACTCTATTTGTGCAGTTGCTGGAGAAGCTCTTTTTTTGGCCACTTTAGGCAATTCTTGATATTTAGAATCAAACTTCTGAGTTTCTTGTTCTTTGCTTGAATATTTTGAATCTAATTGTGAAGTTTCTTGCTGATTTCTTTGTACATCAGAACATAGCAGATTTGGGTACTGAGATTCTACTTCCATACTTGCATCTTGTGCTGCTTTACCCAGGGTTCCTGGTGAATCCGAATGTTCTGACTGTTGCTGTATTTCTCCTGTGGAGTATGAGAGCTCTGGATGTCCTGGCTGCTGCTCTACAATGCTGCCTGGTTTCAGCTCACCACTGTCACATGAAAAATCTGGATATTCCATCACTACTGCTTCAGCTTCTCGTTGCTTCAAAGGAAGTGGTAAGGTTGGATTTTTCAAATTTTTTTCTCGTTCAGCTTCATAAAAGGAATATGACAAATCTGGGTATTCTGAACTCATTTCCACTTCCAGTGTTGCTTCTTTTCCACTGGAAGGTGGCAAAAACATTTGCTCCAGCTCTGGGTGTACTTCTTCTTGTTGCTCTGTTTTTCCAGTAAAACAGGAAGGAAATGGTTGTTCTGATTTTTGTTGCATTGTTTCCTCCTGTGTTTCTATACTTACATAAAATGTTTTTTCTGGATATGCTGGTTCTGTTTGCATTTCTTCTTGCATTTGTTTACTAAAAGAATATGGCAAGGATGGATGTACTAACCCTGGTTGAGCTATTTCTTGCTGTGCCAAATTAATTTGGTCTATGACCTGTGTCATCTCTTTATCCCAGCTTTCTGACAAATCCGAATACTCTGTTTCCATCGGCACAGCTTTTCGTTCATCTGTTTCCCGCTGTTTCAGCTTTCTTTGTACTGTATCTTCTTCTTCCATTCTTCCAGTGGAACATGATATATCTGGCTTAGACACATTCAGTGGTGGTGTTTCTTGTTGTTGAGTACTTGCAGCAGAAAAGGAGGGAAAAGACTGTTCCTGCTCCATTTGTGTCATTTCCCAGGGCTTTGCTTTGTCAGTCAAATCTGACCCCTGAGAGCTTGACTCCACTCCTTTTTGCATTACTTCTCCAGTGATAGATGAGAAACCCCTGTTTTCCGAAACTAGTTCTACATTTTCATGCTGCTCTGCTTCACTAATGAAAGACTCTGGACCTTCTAAGTTTCTTCGTACAGCTGCCTGTGCTGTTTCTCCCTGGGAATAAGAGGAATCTGTTTGTTCCTGCTTTGGTTGTAATAATTGATGCTGTTCTGTTTTGCCAGGAGAGTATGTTGTCTCTGGTTGTTCTGCCCTCAGTTGTGAGGTTTTATGTTGCTGTTCTTTTCCAGTAGGATACGACCAAATCGAATGCTCTGGCTGAAATTGAGTAGTTTCTCCTTGCACTCCCTTGTCACTAGGATCCAGCTTACTGTCATGTTGTGAATCCTGCTGTACAGGCTGTGGCTGTTCTCCTTTGTCACTAAAATATGCATCAAGAGAATTGTCTCGATCTGCTTGCAACAATTCTTTCTGCTTTGTTTTATTCACAGGACATGCTAAATCTGAAAATGCTGTTTCCAGATACTCAGTTTGGTCTTTCTCAGCTCTTCTGGTGGAGTCAACTATGTCTGCATGTACCAACTGGACTCCTGTAGTGTTTTCTTTCTCCACTTCCTTCCTCAAACATGATAAATCTGAAGGTAACAGCACAAAGTCTTCTTTTTCTTCATGTTCTCCTTCTTCAGGGAAATAAGATTCTGGCTGTTTCAGTTCAAAATGATCAGATGCTTGTTTTTCTGTTTCTTGCCTGGAAATTAAAAATTCCTGATCTTCCATTTCCAGCTGTATATTTTCTGATTCCTCCACTACTTTCTCGGTAGTAGTGGAGTCTGGATGATCCATGCCGAGCTGTGCACTCTCCAATTTCTCCATTTCTGCCCTGGAGAAAGAAGAGTCTGGATGATACCCCTCCAGCTGTGCACTCTCTGATTCCTCCATTTCTTCTGTGAAATATGATGAATCTGGATGTTCTGTCTCCAGCTTTGTGCTTGTTGGTTTCTCCATTTCTTCCCTGGAAAAAGAAAAGTCTGGATGCTCCTGCTCCAGCTGTGCACTTTCTGAGTTTTTTGTTTCTTCCATGGAAAGAAATTCTTGGTGTTCTGTCTCCAGTTGTGAACTCCTGGATTTCTTTGTTTCTTTTGTGGAAAAAAGCAATTCTGGATATTCTGTCTCCAGTACTGCACTCTCTGATTCCTCTGTTTCTCCCCTGGAATATGAGAAATCTGGATGTTCTGTCTCCAGCTCTGCACTTCCTGGTTCCTCCATTTCCTCCCTGGAAAAAGAAAAGTCTGGATGCTCCATCTCCAGCTGTGCACCCTCCAATTCCTCTATTTCTTCCTTGGAAGAAGAGAAGTCCAGATGCTCTGTCTCAATCTGTGTTGTCCCTGATTCCTCAATTTCTTTGCTGGAATATGAGAAATCTGGGTGTTCCGTCTCCATTTGCGCACTTTCCACTTGTTTGGTTTTTTCAATGGAAAAATCAAACTGATCAAAATCTACTGCTTTATCTACAGCTGAAGTTTTCTGAGTTTCTTCTGTTCCTGTATCAATAGGATATGAAATGCCCAAATATTTAGAATCTATATTTTCTGGAATTGGTGGATTTAGTTTAATTGCTTGCTCATCTGCTTCCTGAAGGGAGGAGGAAAAGTCTTGTTCCAACTTCGTTTGGTTCTCCAGATGAATATTTTGAGTTTCTGAGAGAGGGGTTTCTTGACCTTCTTTTCTTTCAGCAGAATGCATGAGACCTGAAGTCTCATATTCAGACAGTGCAGTTGTTGATAAGGGACACTTGGTTTCTTGCTTCTCCATTTCACCTCCAGAGTTTGGTAAAAGCACATTTTCAGACTCAGATTGTGCAGTTTCTGATGACTGAGGAATAGTATCTTCCTGTCTTGTTTCAGCTAGAGTGGAATATTTGGATTTAGCTGATGGAGCACTAGGTAAGTAAGACTTCTGTGCTTCCCTCTCAGGATGTTCTGACACAGATGCTGTAGGCAAAATATGCTGAGTACTTCTATCTGCAGAATTGGGCTGAAATTCCTGCTTATTCTGTTCATCCAGATGACCCGATGGTGTCAGCACAGATTGGTCTCTATTTTCAGCTGAGGGAAGTGGCACCTGTTTCTCATCAGACTCTATCGACCTGGAGGTTGTTGGTTCTGTCACAGATGTTTTGGCCACAGGTGAATGACTTAGCTGCTTCCTGGCTTCTTTAGGAGGGCAGGACTTCAGTGAACGTCCTGATACCTCATTTGGAGTCTCCAGAAGAGACTGTCTGTCTTTTCTTTCCTCCTGTTGAAGAGTTCCTTCTTTCATTTCAATAGGTTGAATATTTTCAGATGAAACATTTTTTTTCTTAGTAAGCTGTTTTTCAAGAGGTGGTGTTGGTGAAGAAAAGCTTTGATTTATGTGTTCTGTGAGTTGTTCTCTTTGCTTCCTTCTTCTCTCTGATGGTGTTTCAAGAATTTTACTTCTTGCTCCCTGAAAAGATTTTGGACGTGTTGCTTCTAAGTGTGAACTGAACTTTTGCAGTCTTTCTTTTACTGACGTTTCAAGGAACTGTTCAGAGTCTCCTGAAACCGAGCTACTTCTCCGTATTCTGGTTTTCTCAGATGTTTCAGGGGGTAGACCAGTCCCTCCAAAAATTGAGTTGAACAGCTGGATTCTAGCTTGTACTGGTCCTCCAAGGATCGGACCAACTTTTCTCAGTCTGCTCTCCCTAAATATTGATCTTATCGGAGCACGTTTTACTGGCTCTTCTGTGATGTTCTCTAAACCCTCTTTGTTGTCCAGCATTTCTTCATCTGTGTCTTGTGCTTCCACCTGCTCAACATTCAAAACAGAGGCCTGCACATCTCCTAGAACAGTTCTTGGTTCTTGTCTCTGCATTCCAGATGAGTCACGTTTTTTATTGCTCTGGCCTCCCTTCAGGCTTGTAGCCATTGGCACCCTATTTGAAGATTTTCGTGTCCTTTTCCGAACAATCTTACCTTCATCCATAATAAAGATAACTTTTCCTGGAGGAGAACCTACTGGTGAACTTTCCATACTGTAAAGATCAGAAGTTGTACTAGTTTCTGAGGTCCAGGGAGTAGAACATCTGCTCGAGCTTGTTTCCCAGGTTATTCCACTGTCTTCACTTTGACATGTTACCATAGAAAAGGAGGGGTTAGTCATGATGTACTGAAGCTTGGGTTTCACATCTTCACTTTGGAGAAGATCTTTTAAACTACATAAAAAAAGAACACAATTTAAAAAAAAAAGAAAGAAACAAAAGCTGTAGAAATTCACTAGAAATTAAATTATTGCTGTAAAACCTGATTTTTTTCATTACAGCAAAAATACTTTTCAAATTTGTAACAATATTGCACAAGCATAAATTTTGAAGTACAAGCATAATAAAAGTCCTATTTCATCTGACAAATATATTTTAGATGAATTTGTGTAAAATTGCATGTTGCAAGGTTAGTTCAATGAAGGAGAGGTATTTAAGTGCTTTTGACAAAGCAGGAAAAACAGTCTTTGATCTGACCTTGTTTCGCCAGTGTGAGATTGAGCTGATTCTGAGGCTGGTCTCCAGCAAGTATTTATTTCACAGCTCAAATTAAACCTTGTATTAAACACTTAGAAGATACTGTCAGTGTTTTAATAGCACCACACTTGTTTTGCGGAAGTGTGAATCATTATACAGTGCTCAAAGGAGTAGGGAGTCTATCCACTAGTTTGATTCTGTCTTTTCATATGTTTCATCCCCTAAGCACTCTCGGTATTTAACAAAGTAATTTAGAATGCATTCAACATAAAAAAATACTGAACTCTCCCCAGATGAAATAGCAATGTTTCATAAAGCTAGCTTTAAACCTTATGATGTACACTACCATATGCTGCAATCAAATTTTCAGTTAAAAGAAAAGGCTGGAGAAATGTTTTTCAGGGAAGCTTTAGAAAGGAAATTGGTCTTCAAAATAAGAGTGTAAAGACTAGCAAAAGCAATCAGAAGACATAATGTAGCAAGGGAGGGGAAGTATTTTTAGACTTGCAACATATACTCCCAAAAAAAGCAGAGAAAATGTAAGCAAAACACTCAACGCCGAATTTTCTTGAGTAGACAGTAGTTCATTTATGGAAATCACATTTGTAGCTGATGGACAAAAAGACAACGTGTCTGCTGGATAAGGCCTTTAGTAGAACAGAAGTGGTGAAGTCTCTGTCATTCCCATGGAAGAACACACACCTGTGCCCATAAAACATCCAGCTTCCACTGAACAGAGGGAAGGCTCACTTTGCATTTGGTTAGGATAAAGCACTCAAGCTTCAGTGAAGAAACCTAGCTCCTGATCATGGGATCAGAGACATGTGGCTGTCACTCAGTACCACACTGAGTGGTACTGAGGTGCCAGAGATCCCTGCAGGCTACAGAGACAGAGACACATCTAGAGAGCAGTCGATTTTGCTCCAGAGAGTGCCAAGCACTAGGCAGAAGGTAAAGGTCTTTGAAGGAGGAGAAGAAATCCTATGGAGAACCATAATTGCTCCACCAAGCACTCTCTGAACTGTAAGGTTTTTGTAAAGGTCACTCATGGAAACAGAAAGGTAATTCTGCTACTAGCAGTGCTGCCCTTACCTTTCATGAATTTGCTTCCCAGAACATGGAACAAGAAGGACCACCCTGGGCTGGCCCATGCTCAGGTCTGTGCAAACTGAGGCACAGACTGTCTCTTCTCTGGTTTCCTTGGTGCAAACTGAAGACTGAAGATTTAGACTGAAGTGGAACTGGCCTGACCAGCCAGAGGTGGGACAACACAGTATCAAACTCTGGTGATGGGGCTTAAAGCCACTTGTGGTGATGGGGCTGGCCTGGAAACAGTGACTAGCAGGACAAGTTAGACTGAAGTCCACAGTTCAAAGCCAATCTGACAGTGCCATATTAGATAGTGACATGTTAACCAATCCGACTCCTCCTCCCCCAGGCCCAGCCCTCAAACAGATATAAACCCCAGGATGTACAGCCGATTCTCTGCCTTGATGTAGTACTCTCTATCAAGGAGCTCTATCTAGCTATATCTATCTCTATCTAGCTGCATAAGCAAAAACTTACAGGTTGGAGGAAGAGGCACAGTAAACACATTTATACTGATTTTTCTGCTACCTTTTCCTTTGCCATTTCCATGGTTTGGCATTAAATTGACTGAGGGATAGCAAAATAAAATTAAATTTAAAAAATAAAACCAAATAGCAATAGTACTAAGAAAGCTTTCTATTATTTGAGTCCACAATAACAAGATGACAAATCTTTTTTTCCCCCACATATTTTAACATGTAAATCACACTCATATTTTTAAACTTATTTTTCTGTAGTACCCGGCACCATTAAATAAAACTTCACAGAGAACAGAGTAGGACACCCACTTTAGCTGACATTACTGAACACGAATGGGTTGCCCTGGCCCTGCCTATGCAAAAAGCTTGAATTATTCACATCATTATCTCATTTTCATGGCCACAAACTGGTCACAGTTCATATTTCTCTACAGTGTGATGAGACAGTGCTTTATACTTTAAAAACCAGAATGAAAGACACATAACTCATGCCTTTCCTCAACACATTCCAAATGCTGCCCTACTTTTGTGAACAATTTGTATGCAGCACAGTAGTAGCTAAAAGACCCTTCTTTCTAGTCAGAGGAAGTGTCTGCCATT
Organism: Pseudotriccus pelzelni; assembly: GCA_035584735.1. NCBI lineage: Eukaryota > Metazoa > Chordata > Aves > Passeriformes > Tyrannidae > Pseudotriccus > Pseudotriccus pelzelni. Next base: position 47,700,280 of record JAWMRA010000090.1, on the reverse strand, counting down.
GCAAAAAGATGTTTGCAATGTTTCAGCTCCATAGATGCAGATATGAAGCCACTGATATCCAGGGACAAAAGCCAGTGCTGTCTTTTTTCCATGTAGGTATTTCACGCCCAATCCTGTTGGCACAAATGCGATCAGTTTGTTATTTCACCGCTAGGACATCAACTTGAACTTTTTATAAGTCTTGGAGACACTGACAACCACTTTTGTGCTTCCTGCCAAAATAGCTCAAAACCAGATTTATCTTATTGCCTCCCCCTTCTTCCCACATGCTGTGTCCACTGGGATTTCAGGTTTCTAGTCCAGCCACTCAGGTTGGGTACATGTTCCCTCATGTATCATTCCAGGGAAGAGTTTTCAGCTCCCCAGCTGTTGAGCAGTCGTGTTTAGACACATGCTGAGTGGGGTGCACACACCTGTGCACACCACAGCTATCACAAAGAGATGCAGCCAGCCCATGATCTTTCTAAAATCCTCCACAGCCTCCCTTTATCATCTCCACATCAGACCTTGCCGTTGCTGGTATCATCAAAATTTGTTGCTGTTTGCTGCATAGCACCTCACAAGCTGAAAACAATGCAGATGAAACGACCAAGATGTCAGCCTAGGGGTGCATCAACAAGATATTTCATTCTCTGAAGGCTCCTACTTCAGGAACAATGCAGGGGTCATGGAAACTTGTAGTGGCCAGCTTGCCTTCCCAGGAGCAAGGAACTACGTATTTTGCTGTGCTTTTGTCTTTATTCTGAATATTGCTGTAGTTTCAGTCTTTACCATGCTGCCCTTTTTCCCCTACAGAAATCGGTATGCTCAGCAAGGTCTCTGCCTATTGCTCTGCATTTCCCAGGGTTATAGCTCATCCATCCCCTTCTTCAGGCTAGGAGAATTAGGAGCTATAAAAAGTCACCATTTAAAACCCAGTCTTTAACTTGATAACCTATTGTTGATTTCCTTCAATGGAAATGAGGCCTCTTCTGGCAACAGAGTAGCTCATGCATCATCCAAATTCAAATGAATAATTATCCTGAAAAAAAAATAAGACAGCTGCTTGTCCAGCTACAAAGCTGATTTCTATTATGAGTTGCTGGGAGCCAGGAGCTGTCTCACATATTTTGTTCCATCCCCAACAGACAGAAACGTCTGGGAAGGGACACAACTTGCCACAGTGCTGATCACTTTTCCAGACACCAGGTCATGGCATGTCCTAGTGGCATTACCAGTTGCAGGATGAGATGGTGCTTGGAGAAACTGCAGCACCTCTGTGCCCCAAAGATCTGCCCTGCTCCTGCATTCTGAATTCTCCACCATACGTGCTGTGGAGGGAGCACAGGAATCAAACACTTGAGTCTGGATGGAAGACTTCCTTTCCACAGTTATTTAATCACTCTGTTGAGACCCAGTGAGGAACTTCTTGAAGTTCAAGTGTTATTTTACATCCCAACTGCAATGCAGACCTTTATTAAGGACTCAGTTAATATTATCCAAAAGGCTGAAGAAAACATGGAGTGCCCAGTTGCGGGAGCCAGCAGAGGCCAGGGTGTGTGCTGGGGTCACTGTCTGCACCCTTCCCCTCTGCTATGCCCCCACTTCAGCATTCTGACCCTTTGGCTGCTCTCAGTAACCTTTTGCTCAACCCTCTGCCCCGACACCCTTGAAGTGGCTTGCACAGCTCTGCTTCCCAACACCCTCACCTTCCCTGCCCACGTGACTGCTGCATGTGGCAGAAAAGCAGCTCTGCCAGTCCCTTTCACCCAGGGCCAAGGCAGGCACTGCCTCATCAAGGAAACTAAAATCACACACTCTTTTCCCACATCTTTCTCTGCTTTGAGCAGGTTATGGTAAACCTTTCCTTGGGAAGACAAATCCCCAGCACTCCACCTCCCACCCCTTCTTGCCCACATCCCATTTACTATCATTCCACTCATTTGCTCTCCTAGATGCTGCAGCAATCCCCACATGGCAGACAGATGCTTTCTCCACTGTGCTTCCTCTTCTACCCGTTTTCACCAACCATTTCAAATTAGACTGGCTTTAAAGTTAACACACCTCTGATCTTGTGGAAGCAGTGCTTCACTTAAAAAAAAACCAAACAAAAAACCCAAAATTTAGCAAAACCCAACAACCAACCAACCAACAACAAAATAAATAAATAAAACAAACAAAAGAAATAAAAACAATTCCAGAACTCTGGGACTTCTCTCCATCTACTGGTTATCATTTCATCATGGCTAGGCTTTGCGAACGAAGATCTGGGAAGGGCTCTACCCACGCTTGCTACAAGCGCGTTGATGGCTAAAAAGGCCAATGCGAGACAGACAAGTCCGATCCCAAAAGGCACAGCAGAAAGACTCCCCAGGTGATATCGACAAGACGCGATTCTTTCT
>JAWMRA010000090.1:47668785-47679382 GCA_035584735.1 Pseudotriccus pelzelni | reverse complement strand
CAAGCACCAAATTAGGTATTAGAAAAAATAAATTTCACTGAAAGAGTGGTCGGGCATTGAAATGTGTTGTCCAGGAAAGTGGTGGAGTCACTGTCTCTGTAAGTATTCAAGAGGTGTCTGGATGAGGCACTTGGGAGTACAGTTCAGGGGTGTTTATGGTGATGCCAGGTTGGCAGTTGGACTAGATGATCCTGAAGGTCTCTTCCAACCTTGAAGATTCTGTAAACCAGGGAACTACTCTATCAACAAAATGCCTGGATGCCCAACAATGTATCACCATATATCCTGACTAAACGGGGCTTAGAAATAGGAAATAGGTGGTTAATGTGCTGCCAGCTGTACTGGTGTTATGTATACCTGACGTGATCTCCTGACTGAATCAATCTTTTGACATAATGCAAAGACAGTGGAGCTGGGCTGGGTACATCAACCACTTGCAGTAAATCTGTAAATATCAGCTGGAAATTAAAATACCATCTATAATTCATCAGTTACATCTGGAAGAACTCCATGCTCCCTAGGCCACAGATAGGTGCTGTAACTCCGTTAAGTCAGTGGTGCTAAGACAGCTAAAAATCTATGACTGTAATTCTACAATTATCTTGGATACAGCTCATAATTAAAACCATTTATGAAAGTCAGTCGGTTGAATAACTGTACTTACATAGAACATGCATATTATTCTTTTATTTAAAAATATGAATAGGGCTTATTTCCAAAAAGCGTATGATGTAGCACACGAAGTAGGTTTAGGATACCTCAGTGTGTATATTTAGACTTCTCCTGATATATTCTTTAGAAAATTAGTACAGATGATGATGATTCCTAGCACTCAATACAAACTAAACCTTTCATTCTAACCTATCACCCTTCCTCTCCTTAATTCCCATAGTAGACTACTTTTGCAAGAATTACAGATATTGTGAAGTATCAAATACTTTCCTATCATGTCTTTTAATAAATGACCATCAACTGAGGCTTAATTCATATGAATTGCTAAAAAAAGAACAGAACATGAACACATATAAAAAAAGAAAAAAAAACCAAACAAAAAAACCCAAAACACACCCCCCCCAAAAACCAACAAAAAACAGAACCAAATCAAACCAACCAATCAAACAAAAAACCCCAAACAAACAAAAAAACCATAAACAATCAAGTTTAAACTGCAGCCTGAGGACAATGATTGTGAGCAGAAGATGACAGTTCAACTCATCTGCTTTTTCTAAAAGCTAAAAAAAAAGGTCATGAAACAAAGTATTTGATCTGCATTTAGTTTAAGCAGGCAGTACTGTTTCACTTGAAACAGTAATTCTTCTCTTGAATTCTCTTTTTTCTAGGTTATACTCGATTCCTCTGCAAAAAACAAATCCATTTATAATACACTGGTCAAGCAAAAAAGCAACAAAAAAGTGACATTTCTAGCTATTTAAACTTGAAAATAACTGTTCTATCTGATAGTCTTACTAAACCCGTCTTTGTACCAAAATCATCCTGAATTAGAAATTTATTGCCAACAGCAAATTATTTGTGTATCAGTTTTAACCATTTTAGCTTGCATACAATAACTTCATTGTTACCAACACAAAGCAAACATTCTCCACATACTGATTTTCAATCCATAAGTTAACAATGGCTATTTAAACAGCTATTTCAATTATCAGTTATTTCTGTTGTTACTGCCTTCATTAGATACATGATCTTCACAGGGATGACAAGTATTTGAAAGAAAGATTAGGCAATCCAAGTGTGTGTATAATGACATTACAAATAAAATAAAAAGCTTATCTTTTCCAGAGCAAACTTACAAATCAAAGCCACTTACATAAACACACAAATTGCATGCATATATAATTCAATAGGATATTAAAAATGATTCCTTTATTACTTGACCAATTCTACTGTGAAAAGAGTTGCCAGCAACTGCTCACTGTAATTTTATATTTTGTCATTAAAATGTAATCAATCTTCAGTCATGTCAAATACAACTTAATGAGTGACCTTAAAACAACTGCTACATAACTTGCAATAATAAATTTAAGAGAAGTAGTCATAAAGGACAATCTCTAGGTTCCCTAGCAGCATATTCAGGGAAACAAGGCCTTCCTTCAAGGTCTCAGTTTGGAAAGAGACAGCCAAGTGAAAACCTGCTGCCTTCACTCACAGCTGCTGAAATGAAATCAGACACCTCCTTTGGAGGGACTGGTAAACATGGACCAGTTTCCAAATACTTTCTTTGGACAACATCTAAATACATTTTTCACTGGAATACATCCACTGCATAATCAGCAGACCTTTGACAATTTTAAGTACTTAAAATGGAGTCATAAGCATGCTTTTAGCCAGTTCTATCATAAGAAACATTATGCAGACTTGAACTCTTATGGCAAGATAATTATACAACCATAAAAGCAAAACAAGCTCTGCTATATGTAGTGTGTTAGTCCAATGTATGTAGCAATTTCCAAATCACATTTCTTCAGGGATAGGGATGAAGGAGTATAAAAGTTACTTCTTATGGACACACTGAAAGCCCAAATGCAGAACTGTGGAAAGGGCACTGTATAAATATATGGCAATAAGCAGTTTTCTGAAACATCTTACAGTCTAAATAAATCAAATAGGTTAAAAGGATAAGGGGAAAAAAACACAGCACAAGAAGATGAACTTATTCATGGCTGCACAGCATACAAGGTGCCCTTGTTTCTTCCTTTGCCATGCTCTTTGGGCCTACCCTCCCTTTAAATATTATGCACTACCTAAAGTAAAATAAACCACAGATTTTAAATTAAATTCCTGATGGCCTTTGCCAGAGTGAGAGACAAGTTTAAAGCAATACATCCCTGTCTTCTCCTACCTTCCTGACCAATACCTTTAAAATAAATGAGTAGTTAAGCATTCTAGGCAGGTGGCTTCAATGACTCATTCTGTTCGAAATTATGATCTTCACATGTGATCTGATCATTCTTGATTGCGTGCTATTCATTCAGCAAAACAGTTCCTGTGTATCAAACCTGGTAGTGCATTCTACTCCTACAAAAGACAGAAACCTACAACAATCACTTTTACGAAAATTAAAATAGCAGTCTTTTTAGTAATCTTTTCATCAAACACATTACAGTGTAGTGAAAGTTCACTGGCTAGATCATTGAAATATAACCCAGTTTTACAGTTGCAGTATCTGAAATATAATCTCAACATTTCAGTGCATAAAATTAGCAAATGTATCACTGGGAAAGCAAACCCTTAAAAAATTACTAACTACACCAATGAAAATATTCAACACATTCTGGAGTAAGATACTAGTTCTTCCATGAAAGGCAGAACTAAGAGAGCACTGTGTTGTGTGTATTTACAAGGTGAATGAATCAGCAGTGCCCTGGCAGCCAGGAAGGCCAACAGTGTCCAGGGAGGCATCAGACAAAGCACTGCCAGCTGGTTGAGGGAGAGGATTGTCCTGCTCTGCTCTGCACTGGTGTGGCCTTACCTTGAAACTTGTGTGACTTGTGTGCAGTTTTGGTCACCACAACATAGGAAAGATATTAGGGCATCAAAAAGTGTCCAAAAGAGGGCCATGAGGATGGTGAAGGGTCTGGAGGGGAAGCCCTATGAGGAGCAGCTCTGGTCACTCCGTCTGTTCAGTCTGGATAAGACTTAGGGGAGACCCATCAGGGTCTTCAACATCCTCACAGGGGGCAGCGGATGAGCAGGTACAGATCTCTTCATTCTCACAACCACTGACAGGACTTGAGGTAATGGCATGAAGCTGCATCAGTAGAGGTTTAGTTTAGATATGAGGAAACTCAGTATATTCTGTGATTCTACCTATTTAACTCTCCTCATTCTCACTTGTACTGTTTTTTCCATCAGCAACTTCAAAGCAAAGAGTGCCTAGCATGACACTGTTCTTTGGTTCTCACTGGTCTGCTATCTCACACACAAAAAACTTTTAAGACATGATCATGTTCCTCCCAATGGGCACTAATTTTTCTTCTCCAGGCAATTTCCAGGTTTTAGGAAACTATACATATATTTACTACTTTCAAGACATGAACCCTATTCCTTTCAAACATGATTTATAGTTGTCAGGGATTCACAGATGTTCAATTAAACAGTACACCTGACTAAGTTTTATTTCTGTAGCAGAAAGAGTAAAAGAAACATAGTCTGCTGCATTAGGTGCATTATTTCCTCAGATGATTTCTCAGCTATGTAACGTTTTCAACACAGGAATTCTAATGGCTATTTTTTACAGGGGGGTTTGGGTTTTTTTTGTTTGTTTGTTGTTGGTTTTGGTTTGGTTTTTTTAACAGAATATCATGAGTGAAATGTTTAAATACTTAACAGATACTGGACCCTGGAAAAAACAGCCAGAGAATCTTTTTTTTTCAGTTGTTTTTTAAAAACATTTTATTCCTTTGACATCAGCAACTATCCTGTCTTCAATGTTCCTTTTTCAAGCCTTGTTTTAACCAGAATTTAACCTGCGTGATTAAATTTAGGTAACATTTTTTACTGATTTATGAATATCCCTCAAAAAATAGTATTTAGGGATTATCATCACTTCAAGTACTGATATTGCAGAAGTCTTCAAATATCTTCATATATCCTGTCTAATAGCAGACAAAAACAAAGTCTTTCTGGACCAGCCACCAACTAGACAGAAAACTGATCCTGGCTATGTTTACAAGCACTCAAACCAGAAAAGTCAAATTAGGCCTTTTTTCTGCATTTAGACAAGATCATCTCTACTACTTTGCCCAGGCAAACCAGAAAATTCTTCCTTATTGGAAAACATATTTACTTTCATATATGAGAAGATTAACAGCTTATTGTTCAGATAAGTGGTAAAGGGTTCATCTAGTGCTCAACATAAATCAGGAAGCTGAGGTAATTCTTCAGCAGTGTCTTCTCATTTGCCTCTTTACCAAACATCACCTTGCCAGCTGAAAAGACAGGTACTCAGGAGAAACATTATATTATAGTGTAACATAACAAACCCCAGCAATTTTTAAAGGAAAAGGCTCTCTAGCATTCAGCAGCTATTTCACAGGACAGAATGCCTGGCTAAATAGAAGATGTCAGATACTTTATTGGCATTCCTATTGTCATTTAGCCTTTTCACCCCTTTCCTCTCTGTCAATTACCATTCCTTCATTACTGCAGTTCTTTCTTTTCAAGCATTACATAATATTGCTATATTGAATAGAAGGAATTAAAGTTTTGCATATTCCAAACCACAAACACAAGCTCATTACTTACTCAAATTGTGTGGCATAATATTTGAAGAAGCCTATTAGCAAATCTCCAAGGCTTGATCCATTTTTTGAGATGTAAGGAGGAATGGCACATGGAGCTTGATGAACAAGATGCAACCGCATAGCAGGATCAAAACATTCCTGTCAAAAAAAAAAAATCACAGTGTATATATATATACACACACACACACATAGAAAGCCTTAAAAAGGTGCATTTATTTTTCCCAATAAGAAAGCTGCCTATCATTTGCTTATTAGAAGTTCAAGGACAATTTACAAGCCAACAACTATTTCTCTTCTGCTTCTCTCTTGAATTCTAGTAACTCTCTCCGAACTCAGGTAGAATCATCTTGCACAGGAGTGTGTGAGACCACCCCTTGACTTCTGTTTACTAAAGAACTTTAACGTGGGAGAACCTTTGAACTGCACTGAGCCGGCTGCAGTTGAACTGAGATAACATAGGTAAAGCTAATGCACCCATTGCCACTTTCTAATACCTATGGTACAGAAACAATCCCAAAGGAAGGCCTGACTTTTCTCCCACAGCACAGAGTTCAAATTATATGAACCCCACTGGCAATAAAATGATTCTGCATCCTCCCACATAATGAGTTCAAAGACTGCAGTCATACTTCCTCTAGCCAAGCCATCTGTAATGTAATGTAATGGCCAGTCTTCGCAAACGAAGATCTGGGGAAGGTCTTTACGCCTTCCAGCCTGCGCATTGGATTTTTTAGGTGAGACCCAGTGTGCGCGGAACTGAGCCCACCCTTTAATCCTAAGGTTCATCTGCCGGGGCCAAGCGAGCTTGGCCGGTGGCAGCGAGGTCCTTAGAACGTAGGTGGATTGCCTTACAGGGCTAACGAGCTCCACCTGCCCGGGGAGTGTCCCTGGCTGGGAATCGAACCCTTGGCCTCGGTGGTGAAGGTGCCACAATCTAACCACTTGGTCACCAGGGGTTCCCCCAAGCCTTCTGAACGAACAGAAAAAACCCCAACGGTGAAGTTATACAAAAAAACTGAATACACAGAATGCAGCACTTCAGCTAAAGTATGCTTTTTTTCAGAGGGAAGGGGGTGGGCGTGATGGGGATAAAGTGAGATTTGCTATGAAAAGAAATCACTGTTGCCAGTTTAAGAAGAAATCAATACAAGGCTAAATTAGCACGGGTTTAGATCTGCTGTACTGTTTCAGTGTCCACTGCATCCTTTAAGTTCTCATGATAGACTGGAGTACATGGAGGGAAACATATCTTCATTTATCAGAGAAACAATTTTTATAACCTGGTAATACCAGGTTTTAACACTACTTTACAGCAATGTTGTGTATTTTACTGAAAATTAACCCAAGATACAAAAGAGCAAGCTTTACATTCAAATAAAGGAACACATTTATGTAAATTTAGAGACCTATTCACTCATTACTACATCTCCCCTCTCCTCCCATTCATTTTGCAGAGTAGTACCAGGCATGATTCAAACTTTATAGTACTAGAACAGCACTAGAAGCACTACACACTGTTATGCTATTTCCATGTCCACAGTGGCAGCTCTTCCTCTGAGAAAAGCACAGTTAGGGATCAAAACCAGTAGGACTGAAAAGTCTAGGACTTCTGTCCTCTTCTGCCAATTCTAGCAAAACTTCCTGGAATCTTGTGCAGTATCTTCTATGAAAAAAAACCCCATTCTTCTAGCAATGAAAAAAATTCAAGTGTTGATCTCATATGATACAACTTTACATAGAAAACATAGTTAGCGCAGCTCAGAAATTAATAGCTTATAATTCATCAGAAGACACCAAAACAATGGAGACAGGCAGACATAAAAAGCAGATATGCAGCACACAAATATGTACTAAGGGAATAGCTGTTCCTGTCATACAGTATATACAGTTTTAACACTAAAGGTAATCAGAAAGGTAGTAGAGTGAAAGTTACTCCTTGCCCCTTCCCACAGAAAGCTATAGAGGAATCACAACAGTTGAATTCAGAATTAGCAGTATATCAGCTCAAAAAGAACATACAAGGGAGGAGGCAAAAGGAAGAACAAGGGACGCTGACCTCCAAACAATACAAAACAAAAATGCAATGAAACAACTACAACAGATGTCTACTAAGACCAGTAAGTAAATGTTTGGAGGCAGCAGACATCTTTGAAAAGGACACGAAGATTAATTTTTTTAAACTTTGTATATTTAAATGCCTGAGAACTTCTCAACTGCAGGAAAATACTGCCAGCACAGTGAGGCTGGCATCCTGAGCAGCTAAAAAGTTGACAATAAGATTTCAGACAAATCAAAGTTTTCCTCACTCAGAAAGGCATTTGCCTTCAAAAAATATACATGCATTACACTACATAAGTACTCCAGTAAAAACCCAGATTACGGTCTACAGCAGCTAATAATTAAAAAACCCAACCACCTAGTGCTATAAATAATTCCCATTTCCACTTGGTTTAGTGGTTATATCTCTATGAAAATTATTCTTAAAAAGGCAATTAAGTACTACAAAAGAGAAAGCATGACTGAAATTACTTTTCTGGAAGAAAACAAGATTTGTTAACTTACACTAACTAAAGCAAAGTATTAATCACATCCTTGTGATACTGTTAGTAAAATTATTTTTTAAGCACTGTCAGTTGCTGATAACCACATATAAAGGCAAAAACCAGTGTTTCATCTTTCTGAAATACAGAATTTTTTTTATGGAAGAAGTAGCTATTCCTATATTAGAAAGTTCTACATGTAAAACCAAATTAGTTATTACTTAAAATTCAATATATGGAAGATGTAATGAAAACTTCTGATAAGATACACCAACATTCAATATATCAATAACCAACAATGTAATTTGTTTAATATAATTTCTTAACAAAGCCATCACTCAGTGTCCAATGAACAAGAGGTCAGACCAGCCACAGGATACATACTCATTTTTCTGCTATGCCATAGAGAACCCGTGAAAATCCACTAGCCTCAACTCACCTCCATTCACCTGTCATAAAACAAGGATAACAGTATTTTCCTTCCTGCTAGAGGGACTCAGGGAATAACTAAAGATAACAAGGTAGATTCTGCACATAAAGGATGTTGGTTAATAAAATAGATTTAGAAATCATGCTTTAAATTAGCTTAGTTTCAAGTAGGCAATCTCTGTAAGTTTTCCCTTCTTAACGTGCACTAAAAGGCAAAAGATCCAACTTCTATTAAAATTAGTCCCTAATAAATTCAACTATGTCTTTGCCTCAAGCCACCTTAAGAGATGGAAAGGAATTTCAGGATCTGATGGAGTAAATATAAATGAGTTATCCATTATTTCAAGATACCTTAGAAAAAGGGACTCCAAAGTCCTTTTCCTTTTTTGCTAGATCTTTAATCTCTACCTTGGTTGGCTAATTTCTCAAGAAATGCCAGTATTCAGCAGCATGTTTCATGTTCAAGCTACATAATGTTTACAAGTACACTCACTCCATCTTACATACACAAAGAAAGACAAGTGTACATGGAAAAAAATTATATTTGAGTATCTTGATGTATAGTGAGTTTAACTCTGAATGTACAAGATTCTTTGTTCAACAAACTTTACAGTTGAAGCATCAGCATAAGTGTCTTGCCATTTTTTATATTCACAGACATAAAATACCCTCCACCAGTCTTATAAATTAATATTTAGGTCGTGTTTTTACTTTTTAAAAGTGCAACTCAACATGTGAAGCAAATTGTGTCTGTCCAAGGACTGACTTCTGCATTGAGCACCATCCCACCTTCTGCTCTACCATTTTAAGACATGATATGAAGATGAGGCAGCAGATACAAAAATGTGCTCATGCAAAGTCCACAAAGTTCACTATGCAGAGCACTCATGGAGACCCACTTCCGTCTTGATTTAAGGTAATACACTTGCAGCTGCTTGAACACTGGAGGCTCAGACACAAGTTTCCTTCTGACTGCCATGGCAGCAATGTGCACCAGCCGCAATAGCCTGAGCCATTACACGTTCTCTAATCTGTAAAGTCCTGACTTGGAGGCAAGTTCTACACAGACTTCAGAACTGATCAGCATATTTTGTGGGCTACCATCATCTACCTTATCTGGATAGTGGGGACAGGAAGCCCATGAAGACAACCCCACATCTGATATGGTCCAATACCCACTCTAAACTAGAGGCTACAAAACACATCAGCTTGGTGCCAGCTGGAGACTCACCCACGGCAACAGAATGCACCAGTGGGCAAACCTGGTGGCTTTCCAGGACTTCTCATCCCTTCACATTTGCAGTAGGAATATACTGAGACACAGATTCTGCCTTTTGTCTCCTCCTCAATGAAAGCACGTCTCTCTTATATGGTACTAACAATTTAAAACAGAGCACAGTATTTTCAGGCTGCAGAGTTGATTTTGAAAAACTGTAGGTAGATGTATGTAAGGGAGATGTAGTATTTATGTGTAGCATTACCATGGAGACAGAACTTTGACCAGCTACAACCACCAGAAAAACATATGGTTTCCTTCAATACTGACATTTGCCTGTGCTTTGAAATTATTACTGTAAGGTGCAAGAACAAATCTGTGTTGTTGTATTTTTCACATTAAATTTCTTTGAAATATCAGTATTTAGAAATTTTAACTTTCAATTTTTAAACATTTAACTATAATTATACTCCTAATGGAAACAGTAGACAAAAAATATATTTGCAAATTTGAGTTTACAGTAAACAAGTATAAAAGATTCTTTTAATTTTGTTAGCAATCCCAAAATTCTTAGTCCATTCTCCAAAGGTATGATAACTAACAAGAAAAAAGAAAAGTACAACAGAACAGGGTAAAAAGCCAATTCTTCCAGCTGTGTTCTCAAAACACAGGTACCTGCAGGTGATTTACCATTTTCACATAACACAACATAAAACCTTGAATTTAGTACAAATTTTTAAGATTTTTCAGGTTTTGGTATTGCATACTTTTGTTTTAATCATATACAGCATTAATGGCTGTATAGTACTCTGAAGGCCTTTACACAGTTCAAACATTACAAATACAAATTTATTTTGTAAATGTAAATAATTATAATTTTGCATTATAATTATAGAGGAGTAAAAATTTACCAATTCTTAACAGTTTTATTTAAATAACATGCTCCACAAAAGTTAGAACACTACAGCATATGAGCTTTAAGGAAACATAACTAACAAATTTAGCAATTCAAACCCTATCAGATAAAGCTAAGTGTACAAGAAATGAAAGACAACTTCAAATGCTTTTCAGCCTTCCCGGTGAAGAAATTAGAAAGCATATAATAATAATGGCCAGTCTTCGCGAACGAAGATCCGGGGAAGGTCTTTACA
>JAWMRA010000090.1:47648215-47668685 GCA_035584735.1 Pseudotriccus pelzelni | reverse complement strand
AATCTAACCACTAGGCCACCAGGGGCTCCCAGAAGGTATATAGTGCCATAAAAAAAACCACAGGAAAAGATAAAGACCATAAAAATGTAGCACAGGTATCCTAAGCAGATTCACCATACAGAAATAAAACTGAGTGTATTATCACTCTATGCTTTCTCCTGCACCTTGATTACACTAATTACCCAAAATGGCTGACACCACAGTATTTTCTCCCTGATGTATGGTGTCAGTAAATATTCCCATTACAGCATTATAGGAAATGTATGCAAAAGATAGAACGGCTTTCTGATACTACCTCAGCACAACTGTCAGCAACAGATTACAGAAACATACAGGGACAGGGACATCAAACTATGTGAACTATGAATAAAAAAAAAAAAAGTGACACATGAGAGGAAAAGTAAGGAGGAAGGAACTGAGGAATTTCTGTAAATAAGTTGTAGCATAGAACTATTCATCAATAGAGTTGAGAAACATTTAGGAGGATAGATCTTACTTCTCGATCATCTTCCTTAGACTAAATCTCATTAATATCAGTCCTAATTCTGGAGGGATCAAAGCATACTGATTCACAGAGTTCACTGGAAATGAACAGAGTACAATTTGGATACACCACCAAAGTCCCAAAAAACTGTTTTCCTGAGGCCAAATTTTGTGATGTCACAAAAGTTTGCATAGTAGACATTTATCACTCACTTTGCACACAGAAATATCAGACAACTCAACAGCTGCCAGAGAGTATGGAATTCTGAAACACCAGAGTTGGCTCAAAAAAACACTACTTAACATATTAAAAATAGGAACCAGAAAGTTACAACCGACACAGGGATATTTTCAGGCTAGCATAAAGGGAATTAGGTCAGCAGTTTTCATTAGCACTTGTTTCTAACTGTATGTGGAATATTCTCATACTTAACAAAATTTTCCCTACAGAAATTATCAGAGGCAACAAATAACCTCTTTCACACTTATGTTTAGCAGCTCAGTGACCAGATTTACAGACTGTGTTCAACTTAATCCATTAGAGACAATTAAGAATTGATATATTTAGATAAGCAGGGTCACACACATATATTATGTAGTAAAACCATAAGAAACACTTACTGGGTAATTTTTCTGGAGGGATGGAAGGATTGGTTCAGGTAGGGCTATAAAAAAGAAAAGTTTAAAGTTGCTGTGATTCATGTAATTCACAGGAAGCATTATCATATCAACTACACCACAGGGTTGGATTGAAATTTTGTCTTAAAAACACCTATTGAGAACTTCACTTTCACTTCACTTTCACTTTGCATTTTTTAAAATAGAAGTTATTCAGCAAACATTTCTATTAGTGTACTTCCCACTATATAGTACTATAAGAAGTTTATTCAGCTAAGGGAGGCTGTTATCAAGATACTACTATATGTAGAAGGCATGAAAAATTCTACAGTACCTGGGTACAAATTAATTTCTCAAATTTATATTAATTCATGGCTATAAGAAAATCATCGAGATTCCCTACAGGAAAAATTAGAGAGTCATTCTTTTTTTTTTCCCCCCTACTTCTAATACAATTCCATCACAGCATAAGTCTATAGATACTGCAAAAGCATGCATTGTTCAGCTGCAAAATATTACATACTAAACCTCCAAAAGTAACCTAAAGGAAAAATGCCCAACACACTTACTAGGCATTGCTAGCGAAATCCCCACAAAATACATAAATACAGTCCAATATTGTTAGATGGTCTACTAAATGGCAAACATGTTATAATGATCATGCAGTCATTAACAATACAAACACAAAATGAATTAAACGTTTCTCATTTTTATGAAAATCATGGATTGGGAGAGCATCTCTTGCACAACATAAAAAAGAAAGAGAAAACTTATCACCCAGATTAGGTGATAGACTAAATTCCAAAAGTACTGACATGCCACTCAAGCCTTAGAGCAGCTATCAAATTGCTAGAGCACTCCTCAGACTAACGCTTTAACATCATCTCTTTAGCATGTTTTTTTAAACAACTGGTCTACATCATTCACTAGGGAGAATAATAATTAAATTCAGGACTTAGTTCACCCTTCAACAGGGTCTCACAGGGCAAGAGATGTTACAGAATCCTTTTCCCATAGGGACTAAGAACCAGAACAGCAGAATTCTCAGAATATGCTTGGAGTATCTTCAAAGAGTATAATATATTACCTACCAGGTCTGCTAAGACAATGATCACAGCTTCTTTAATTATATTTTTATTTTATTTGCAGGTGTTTAGAAATATGCAAGAGCTCATAGTTCTGCAATATCTTGGATAATTTCCAGTTCTCTGCCCCACTAAAACAAAAGGCAACAAAATCTAAGCAATCAAGATATTGTATCTGGGCCTGCATGCTTTACTAAGAGGACAGACCTTAGGGGAAAAGTTACCACTTATCACTAACATTTCCCACAAGAGTTCCCTTTTCTTACTGTACAAGTTAGTTAGAGCTGTTACCTTGAAGAAAGTTCATGTATAAGATACTGATGTATCTATAAAATAAACTGAAGCCACACCGAATTTGTGTATGAAGACATCCACAGGAGTATAAGAATATGGAAATTAATTAAGTAATACAGGAAAGAAATTTGCCTAGCGAAGACAGTCACTATTTATTGCAAATGAAAAACTTTGGTTTGTTCCCTCTCCAGTAACATGAACAAAAACACTATTAGAAGTTCTAGGATACAGGCTATTTTCAGGAGAACTACATGCATGTAGCAGGGAAAAAAAGACACTTTAAAATCTTCATGAATAAAACACCAGAACCTAAACAGATGGTGCTAAATACATGTACAGATCCACATCTCAGGCAGGTTTTTTTTTTGCAGAAAAGGCTGATAAAGCACAGGTAAAAGGCTTCTCTTTGGTTTGTAGACTTCTGATCCTCCTCAGACAGCTGACTGATCACAGTTTTGCATGAAAAGGCTTATCTGAACCTTTTTTCTCCTTCTCTAGAGAGTTATGCCAGCTGCCACACATGATTATAGCTACTGTTCTCATGCATTTTTGTTAAATAGTGCTTGAGCTTATTTTATAGTTACACAATGTTCTGCAGGTACATTTATTTAATTTTTTTAAACCTTTTAAAGCTGGTAACTCTGTTTCCAGAGAAGAGGTCCACTTGTTAAAGACAAATGCAGTACTAAGGAAATAGAGTAAATGCACTTTACTTTCAAATCTTTCTGTGTGGAAGATGTCTACTGTGTTTGATTTTATTAAACAGGAATACTACAGAAATATGAACTAAAAAGAGGCAGTTTCAACATGGAAAAAAAATACTTACTCTGTAAATAGTGCAAAACCATCAGCACAAGACTGTAGCTGCTTAAAGTACCACGACTGGCATCATTTATCTCATGAAAACTTGCCCACTTCTTAATAACCAGTACTAATGGACGAACTCGATTCTCAACTGCAAGTAAAATAAGTACATCTCAAAAAAAGTACATTTAACTACATAGCAATTAATCAGCATTCGTTCCTACTTGATCAACATATTTTTTGTATACTAAGGTTACCTTTTGCAAGTATTTTATACAATTTACTTACTTATTACTACAATTATTACTACAATTACTAACCATCCTACAAAAATCAGAATCAAATATTTGCATTTGAAAACAGTCTTTTGTGTAATAAGATCCACAGACACATTATAAATAGGCATGTCAGAAAATCTGCATGTAAGACAAAACTGGATACATCAGTCAATAGAGTAGTGTCACATTTGACTTTAAAGCTCTCTCCAGTACCTTGTACTAATTTTCCCTGAATTAAATTGCTGCCAGGACCAACCCCATGTTATTTTTTATTGAAGGCAGGGAAAAGAGTTCTCCTTGTTGGAGGACACAGATCTCATTCTTAAGTTTACCTCAGGATCCACGCAGGCAGTAACCCATGAATACAAACATAAATTTTAATTTTGCCTTGTCCTCACTAGCTTTTTATGTAGATGAGATGTTAGATAAAATATCTCTTTAAATCAAGACATAGGTATCTCATGAGGAATGACATAAATAGTCAATATTCCAGGTATGATCTTCTGAATTTCTGGGGAATACTGATATCTTCTAATTAAGGGAGTATATCTGTTGTAGGGAGGTATCACTCACCACAAAGCTCTAGGGATCCAGCAGCACACTTAATTTATTATTTGCAGATACATGGAAGCAGATCATCAACTCAGTCAGTGCCTTACAATGGCCTTGAATACTTGTATGTTCTGGAGTATCTTTTATAACCTGATATCATTATGCAAGGTTTTGTACTCTGTACATCAGGACCAGAGGACAAAAGACATCCTACAACCACACCAGTCAGTTCAGCACCTAGGCCTGTGTAAGCGCTACTCTTCCTCTAAGAAACAACATCCTAGATCTGGAAGACCTCTTGGAAACAACGAAACTCCTTAGCACCAGTTACTTTATTCTCAACATTGTTCTCTCATGATTGAAATAAAAAAATGTAACTATTAGCACACTAACTGTGATATGAAAGAATTACTTTACAAACACCTTATTGAACATGCATTAACTGAAATAGGATTTTTCCATGACAGAAAAATGCAAATAAGCTCCAAGTCCAAACATGATTCTTTAGTGTGTGTGTCACAGTAGAAGAGATTTCTTTTCAGCTGACCTCATTCTGAGACATGGTTTTATATAACAAAGTCAGTGTGCAATATGGCCAGTAAACTGTCTCTGATACTCTGATACTAGGTACCCCCTCAGGAAAATGCTCAGTAATGTCATTTGCTCCAAGCTAAAAAGTCTAGCTTCCACCAATTGAAAAATACCTAGCAGCAATTGCTGACTTAATCACAGACCCATCTCCTTTGGCAAACCACTGGTAACACAAGAACACAGACTTCAGTTTCTAGCTCTGCCTAATCTACCTACATTTTCTGTGGACATTCTGCTTCACTCATCTCTCCTCATCATCTCTGATGTTTTCCACAGCACCCATGCACCTACAGAGAAAGGCTAACTTCAAAAAAGTCAGAAGAACACCCACAGAAATATTTCAGAATTTTGGCTTTTCCATTATGTTCATTAACTAATCCCCTTTTTGCCTGAGCATCTACTTTGTTCTAACGGAACAGAGAGACCAATACATCTTCCACATTAGAGGTAATTCAATCTTCTTTTCTCCCATGCAGGGTAAAGCTCTTTACCTACACAATTATGTGACCAGGATAATACTTCTAACGCTATCCACCCTTGCTGATATGACTTATAAAAGTATGTAAAAGAGACAGTTTGATAAAAGTTTCCATTTAGTTTTGTTTGCCTTATGTCACCTGAGAGTTTTCTGGTCCAAGTAAGACAAGACAGACAAGCTGTATGCTTGATATAGTTTGTCTGTTTAGGAAGGTCCAGCACATCAAGGAGATAATTTTCAATCACAAGTCTCCCTTAGTTATTAACTCACTACTTGACCTCAAGAAAATAACAGTATTTGTCCTTCATTAGAAGGCATGAAGTTAATTTTGCGGGCCTTACAAAAGTGGACACCAAGGTGGAATACTACAACTCCTTCCACAGCTCTTTTCACATCTGGACTTGTCTGCCTTGCAGTGACTTCCTGAGAGAAATAAGGGAAATCTGAATGACAGTGATTATTTCCTAATCTTTTTAAGCTTGGAAGGGATCCTTCTCCATTCCTGGACATATGAAGAAGTCAGAGTTAACCAATTGATCCAGGACAAGTTGCAGACTCTCCTAACATAAACACAGAACACAGACTATTCTGATTATTAGTAAAAATTAACTAGTAATTAACTAGTAAAGGTAGCTTCTATTGACATATTTGTATCCTAAACAGAAGGGAATTCCTTTATGCAAGAACTGAAGAATGGGGTAAAGGAATAAATGCAAATGCTCTAGAAGAAATAGCCTGAGGTACACTCTTTATGTACTTATCTGCTAAATGACATTATGATGCTGAGTAAGAAAACTTTGTTACAGCACTGAGAGTGCAGTTCATATTACCTCATATTACCAGTTTTGATTTGGGCTTAGTATAAATACTGAAGTAGTATTTTGGATTTTCCAAGAAAAGACTCTAACAGAATACAGACACAACTAGCTATCAGCCACACAGCCTGTCAGTGGCTGCAAGGAAATAAAAGAAATTGGAGATTACACCACTACATAGCCATTAGTATAATGACCTTGTTATCTCCAGAATACTTGAAGCAACCCTTGTAGTAGATATGTAGACAGTAGATATAGACCTTAATACGAAGAATCTTTGTTATCTTCTGAATACTGTAATATTCAATTAAAAACATACCTAGCTAATATGCTTTCTCATCTATTTAGAACAAGCAACAAGAACTTATCTCAGAGCTAACAATGGAGCTAAATAGGTAATGATATATATAGTAACATAATATATTAAACTGAATTTTAATAGTATACTAATGCCAAAATAAAAATTCAAAAAGAAAAATTTACAGAAATAAGAAAATACAATAAAAACTTACTGAATGCGTAAGTTCTCAGAAGGAATGTATTTCTTATCCCTATAACATTGTTCACATTTAAGTCAAACTCCATACAGCTATTGGAAAGAAGAAAAAAAAAATCAAGCATTATGGTATTCAGTTTCTGAATGTTTATTACCTGTTTAGTGACAGATATGCAGAAATGTAATTTTAATATAAAACCCTAGAAACTTTCAACAGGCCTTTAAATGCTGTCATTTCTACAGTTTTGCTTATAGTTCCTGAATTGCTTACAGACTGGAATTCCATTCTTATAAAAATATAATTGTTGTTTTACACAAAGAATACACGTAGATCCAAATTTAGACTCTTCCTCCCAACTAGACTTGAACTACATGATATACTATGAATTAAGAAGAGCTTGAAAGGTAAGAGTCTAATGATGGTGAAAAATAATCAGCACTTTGAAATAAAAACTAGTTATAGTTAACACTGCATGTTTTGCAATAAAATAGTTTTGATAACTTTAATTCTGTTAAGAGAAAATAAGAACAAGGCAAACAAGCACTAACAAGCTTTACTTACAGCACATCCCATCCCCGAGTCTGAATTTCATACTGCATATGGAGCTTAACTACTCACAGTACTCAAGAAACGACATTAAACTCATGGTCAATAAGCCATAGCAACATTAATTTGCAACACCAAGAGCCTACTGTTGACAAAGAAGTAGCTATCTGCTATCTACAGCTATTTCTATTTTATATATCTATGTATCAGTCACTATTTGTTTGCCCAAATATTCATTCAGCTTTTCTTACATAAGGGGAACATGGACCTGAAATTTATTACACTGGGTAAAACATTAATTTGATATCAACGAGGGGTTTTTTCACCTTTAACTACATGAAAACATTATTTGCATTAAAAATACTACATAATTTTAAACATGAATTAACATCAAGCATGACTTTTTACATGTTTTCAAGAATATACTACATACCAGTACAGGAAATAAAGAAGCTTGAACTACCACTTGACAGTTGCAAATTTAAGCATAAACACCAGTAAAAACATTCATTGCATTTGCAAATACAATAAAAAAAATGTCAGGTGGCATGTGTAAATCCAGTTATTCCAAATTGACAAGATTACTATTTACCAGATGCAGACTGAAGCAAGTTCTATTGCAGTTATTTTGTACTTTACTAAGTACATTTAATAGCTGCTGAAGTTATGGCAACCGAAAAAGGTTTTACTATTTGGCTTAAGTTCTACTAAAAGCACTAAAGGAGAGAAAAAGAGTCAACTGCACATCAAATGTACAGAAGTTTTTGAGGAAGACGAGGAAGTTTTTGTATCCTCTGTAGTACAAAAATCTCGTTAGAAAACCACAGGCTTGTTGGGAAGCAGAGACAGTATTGGAGTTCTTTCCTAGTAAGACTACCCAAAACAAAAGGTAAGACAGTAACTCCTAAAGTGCTAAAAAACCCGTAACTTTTAATATGAAAAAGGAGAACAAACACAAACTGAATGCTTTCTTATTCACCAAATCAAAGTAAGTGGCAAACCTGAAGTTATTCTCAGGTATATATGGAGCATTGGTAACACATCAGAATGTGCATGACCAGATACAGAGATACCACCCATTGAAATTTACCATCCTTTCTCAGCAGCTGAGCATCAAGAAAACCAGTTTTCAGAGGAAGCTTGTTATGTTTAGTTTCCACTTTTGGCAAAGAAAAAACTAGTGCCATGGGTACAGAATATCCAATGCATTTTTCAAGACCTCTGTGAAAAAATGAATGACTGTGCATGTATGTGTATGTATGAGCCTACAAAAGACATAAGCCGATTAGTGATTGGAAAGAGACAGATATTTAAATAAAATGACAACACATGGGTGGAGAAGATAGGTTATATAACAGAAAGACAACTGTAAAGACAGAAATTAAACAAAACCAAACACCAAAAAAAAAAACCCCAACCCAAAGTCATGGCATTCCCTGCTGCTCTTCTCTTCCAAAAAAGCAACACAGGAAACCAGATGGCAAACAGCATTGGTTTTTACTCTGCAAAAATACAATGTGCAGCTTCTAGTATAAGAAGATTATATTTTGCTTTATTAGGAAATAAAGAGTTCTTTAAATCATCTCTGTAAGGCATATAATTAGCATTACTTACTATTTTTTGAAAGTGACTGTAGTATGGATTATAAATGCCTTCAATCTTCTCATATAATCACTTTCATACTTAAGGTTTCTTTTTAAAGTTTATTTTCTGATTTTAAAGTGGAAAAAAAAATCTTGCTATAATTCCATAATTTATTCAATATTTGCAAAAAGAATTTACCATTTCATGTATTATGAAAAGACTAGCATTGCTCTATGTAGCTAAGCCATAGAACCCAGATTTTAGCTTGACAAGTATAATACTTTCAGAAAGCACGGGAGAAACAATCTTCTGTACTGTTAGGAGAGAAAGTTACTAGATAAAAAAATATTCAAAATTTTAAAAAGTAGACAACTATACAAGAGTAAACATGGGATTAGGTGTAAATGAAGAAAAACAGTATGAAGTAAAAATCCCTACAAGTGTTAGATAATCTCAGATGAAAGAAAGATTTAAATGGACAATATAGATTATTTCAAATTGTAAATGTGACCAGATTTAGTTTTACCATGTCAAGGTTCCTGCTCTGATAAAGGCATATTGTGATTAAAAAAAGCCATACGCTTTTAGAAGGAGACACCAGAGAAGTGGGCTCCTTTGTTTTCACAAGACAGGTACAGTGTTGCAAAACTTTAGATGCATATAGACAGCATAAGACAGTTAGATACAAAGTTGTTCCAATTTAGAAAAATAGTGAAATTATGTTACTACATGAAGCTTATACACATCAATCTTATAAAGCTAATCCAATAAACATAAGAAGATTTGAACATTACTCAGACTGTTAACATATTTCAGTGCTTTGCATAACTTTTTCCTCTATCAGATACTTTTATCACACATAATAAAAAAATACATCATTCTCTGTCCTAGTACATCCTTCTCATGTTTTTATAATGAAGATACAATGAATACTACAACGTATAACACATCCACTTCTCTCCAATTACTTCCTACTTCTAAACAAAGCCATAAAATTACTATCCAATAGGGTGAATGCAACATGCAATACGATATTGTTAAACACAGAATATCTCCCTAGAAGACAGAATATACTCTCCAAAACAAGAACTTTTTAATCAAGAAAACATCACACTAAAGTTCATTTTAGTGCTCTTTGTATAGTGTAAATACTGTGAATTAGTCCTAAAGTAGCTTAGTAGTTATGTTTGCACAACAAGCAAAATTATCTTTCACAGCAGTTTTCTTCCCACCATTGTTTTTTGGTCTGTCAACCTGAGTCCACTACACACAAATAACTCATAGAAATACATGACATACTGCTTCTAATTCACATCGCAGAAACCAAACAGCATTTCAACCACAACGGTGTTTCAGGCAATCAAGGAAATAAGCTGATTGCCACTGCATACTATCTGAACAAATCTGCAATACAACTAAGGCACCACACAAATAAACAGGCATGACAGTAGGATTACTTCTAAGGACAGTACATATATGGAGTACTTTCCCATATCAAAGTCTAAAAAATTGTTTTGAACAGAATACTTGCCTGACTTTATCCCTGAATTTCACTATTGGCACTTTTGCTCTAATCAGCTGAGGTCGCTCGATGTAGTTTGCTGAAAGGGAGAAAAATATGAAATTAATTTTTGTGTAAGATGATGACATTAATAAAATATTCTAAAGTGGGGTCATATTGACTGATTTATCACAAATAGTAACTTATTAAATTTAGCAAATATATTCTCAGAATGATTGTGCTAAACTAAGTAATCTTTAGCAACCACAGCAAAAATATAGGAGAGTGGGTAAAAAGAAAATCACTCTAAACATTATAAAAGAAAGTAGAACATTAGAGTAGAAGATTTTGCTGTGGGAAATATACTCCAAAAATTTGAATATAAGGAATACAGTTCTACAATGTTTTCATGGAACAGTACTTGTAATAGAAATCCTGAATAGTTATAATAAAGGTTCAAAAATAAGGGAGCAAGAACATATATCCAACCAGGATGGGCAGACACCTAAGCTCAACACTACAGTGTAGCAACACTACACGCAGCACCTGATCAGCTGCATTCTTTTTAATTGTGCCTAGCTGGCTTACAGTTGCAATTATGTATTTTAATGATCAAAAATTAATATAACTGTCTTTACTGTTCATTTACTACTATTTACCCATAGACTT
Source organism: Pseudotriccus pelzelni (assembly GCA_035584735.1). Taxonomy (NCBI): domain Eukaryota; kingdom Metazoa; phylum Chordata; class Aves; order Passeriformes; family Tyrannidae; genus Pseudotriccus; species Pseudotriccus pelzelni. Next base: position 47,657,890 of record JAWMRA010000090.1, on the reverse strand, counting down.
AAAACTTGCTTTGAAAACTGTTCATTTGAACAATAAACTACATACCAAAAATACTGTCCTGTAGAACAGGACAACACTTTCTATTGAAGATGGCATAAGCTGTATCTGCCTTTTTCTTTAATAGTGATAGGACATGCAATAAATTCACAATCACCGGATGGTACCTCAGATTATTATCCACACAGTATTGACACATAGGCTCAATGCCATCCAAACCCACACACATTAAACTCTGACAGACTCCCTCAGTGCCACCAAATATATCATTCACACTCAGCTCCCCAAAACTGTTCTATCAGTAATATTACTGTGATTTCCCTATACTTCATGATACCTCAGACTATGTCTAGCAGTTGCCCACAATCCTGAATGAAAAATGCACCCAAGAAATTAATGGAGAAGAAGGAAAAGTAGAGCCTGCAGGTTACATGATACGAATTCAGGCAAAAGGAACAATTTTAATAATTTATTCTGTTGCAAAGACTAGGACCACTTGAATTTGCCCATATCCAACATCATACATTTTCCCATTGGTTCTACAAATTAATCTCAAATTAATATAAATAAGTATGACACAGCTGGAAGTAATATAGATTAAATGCAACCTTGAATAAAATCTGGTATTTTTGCCTCCCAAAAAAAGATAAAAAGATATTTCTGTCAGTTTGGAAAGCCATCTTGATTAAACAGCATCATCTCCACCACTTCTGGATGACAAATTCAGATTTGGTGAAATGCTGCTGTGCAATTCTCAAGTAAAACAAACTTAACTTTTTTTTCTTGAGACTTTCTGAAACTGTTTTATGGATACACGTGTTCAGACACATTCGACTTGAGGCAATACTTTCTCTGGATTTTAATGCACTGTACATGCCTAAGTAACATACAGACTGGCTTTCAGAGTAAAAGATAATCTTACTAATTTATTATGGTAAAGGAAGAATCTTTAAGAACTTCAGTTCACGTTCACTGAATTCACACAAGCATCCCCTCTTTCTAGCTTTGCCTTCAGACACATCCAAGCATCTCTCCTCCAGCATCCCAGAACATTCTTAAAGTGAAGCTGTAAAGCACGCAGAGCTCTCTGACTCATTTTCTTTCATTACAAAACCTAAGACAAAGATTCCCAATGCACTTGCACATAGGAGACAATGGTGCATATCTGTCTGCATGCCATAGCAATTTAACTGTCTTTACTATGACCCTTCACAAGTGCTCTTCAGAGGTTAACTGAACTCATTTGTAAAGGCAATCCACTTCCAAACACACTCTTGTCCCAAATGCCTCACAACACTTGATGGATGCTTGTGCCAAATTAGTTGGCTAAGAAGAAAAGATACATCCCAAAACGTAATCCCAATCTGTTTCAAGGAAGAAGTTAGGAGGAAATAGGAAATCAGAAGGAAGTAACTTCCTGCTGGTATCCTCTTTCTTGGCTCAGAACAATGACACTGTTAGCAGAGCCTGTACTGTACCTTAGATTGTTATACATAAAAGTGAAGAAACAGTCACAAATACAGAATGTGGAATTCTGAAATACATACAGGTTGAATAAGTGCCTTAGCAAACCAACTAGGTGACCTTGAAAGCTATGACCAGAGAGGCTACACCAAAATACATGCAAAGACATCTATGTGGCTTCTCCACAGCTTTGGACATGGCTGTGAAAAAGTCATGAATACCACTTCAGCTTAGCCAAAAAGAATATAATGGCTTCAAAGAAGACTAAGCATTGGTTCATAAATAATCTATTCATGCATAATTTCAGATTAAACAGCTCAATTCTCTCTTTTCTTTTACAGAATAGAAGATTAGGAATTGGACAAAACATTAAGCCCAAACACAGTATATGCCAAAAAGATCTTCGACATCCTGGACATGTAGTCTGGCCTCATTCATTGGGTTATACTACTGAAGGAGAAACTGGGCAATACAAAAGTCTGATCGTATTCGTGATGAATCTAGGAAGGTACAACCCAGCACAGGACGAACTAACTGCTGATTTTTTGAAATTCACTCACCTAACTGCACAGTCCTTCACAGTCATTCGAGTTCAAATTCCCCTGCTTATCTCACTTGTTGCACATCTCCTACTAGATAACCATTAGGCAGATTCCACTCTGATATCCCAGTCTCAACACTACTGCCCCTCTTTGTAAATCCAAGAGAAAAAGAGCTCTTTGTTATTTATGCAGATAGTAACCACCAGTCAAAGCAAAACCACCAAGTTGTTCTTCAAATGAATCCTGCACAGATGAATCTGAAGAGAGTACTCAGTCTGAGATTTACTCAGTGGTTTGGATTATAATCTCTTCAGTTATCACTCCAAATTAACACTTCACATTTCTAAAGACATAGACTTGAGCATACATTTCTGGGAATGTTAGGCAATATTGTAAAAAAATGTATGTGCAGGTATCTGAACAAATAAATCAAGAACTTAGATGCACTTAGCTAGTCTTTGAAATGGATGATATATCTGCTATCCCCACATCTCTGCCTTAGGAGAAACACAATACACAACAAGTCCCATAAAAATAGTGAATAAATACCAAAAGCTTTTTCCTACTTTTCTCTGTGATTAGACTATTCAAAAACAGAACACATTTTCATTTCACATGGTATTGTAGATGCAGAATGACAACAGAAAAGCCTCTGCTCTAAGAAACTCTGCTCTGATGAACTAAAATTCCTTGCTCAAACTTGTTACCTTTTGCAAGCCTGAAACCGAAATAAGATGGAGCTTATCCAAATTTTGAATCCACTTCCCAAATCTTATAGAAGGAAATTCTAATCTAACAACCACATTTAACTGTATATAAAGGATAAGAGATAGGCCTTAAAGTTCTGAAGTTGATTTACCTAATATAAATGGTGAAAGAGGCTGATCTAATCAGCACTTGGAATGCTTCTTCATTTGGCAATCATGGAATTAAGGTAAAACAAGCAGAGAATCACATCTCCAGCTGCCCTTATTTTGGAATATACAGGAACATTGCACAACAAAGAGGAAGATGCTAGGAGAGGTACAGCTAAAAGACCCTGAAGTGATCTGGAAAAGGGTTAAAAAAGCTCTTGAACTTTACCTATGTCCCAAATCTCCTTCTTGTTTCTTTTTGTCCTTTAACTCTTTCATAAAACTAGAACAAGAACTTAATTTTTTAAGTAACATCCTCTTGTTGTTTCTCTTACATCTTGGCACATACTTTGTTAGCTTTGATGTTTGGACCAAATTACATTTATTTCCATTATCTCGTGTAAAGCACTGGAGAGTCAGATTAAGTTTTGGACTCCTTATGCAAATGTCAATATAGGACAGTAATAAGCATTCAATATCAGATGCCTATTCTGCAAAGGATCTATCAAATAACTCTCCTAAGTGAGCTGTTAAAATCTGTGTGTGCTCCCTTGCCAATGAAGAAACTGTAGTATAAAGGGATGTATCACAAGTTTGAGAAGGAGGGTGATAAAGTCATTGATATCAGCAAATGTCTGGGTATTTTACAATTCAAAGGATAATACAAAAGCCTCTCTAAAGTAGGAGGCTTTCACATTTAAATTAAGAACTGCTTGCATGAATTCTTCATCTGAAGGAAGACTAAACAACAGCTTAGAAAAACTGCGAATTGATCTTTTTTATCTGTATGTGCTGGTACTATCAACATTTAGTGATTGCTTTGTAAGGCACCTAAGGTAATTTTTTCACACCTATCAAGGCCTCCCTGCCCCCCAGAAAATCAATTCTATACAGTCTACTGTGAGTAACATCTTATTTTACAAATTCTTAAAGAGTATTTCCCCAGGAAAGCACTGCAATCTAAAACAGGAGGAAGGGTTCACTAACAGAGGTCTCCCAAACAGAAATCTACTCCCTTCTCATTGTGTTCCACAATTAAAAAGTCATTTGAGATATTACCTGTTACAGAAGTTCACTAGTTCTCAAGAAAACCATTATGTTTTCCTAATTACCATCACCAGCACCAAGAAACATTACTAAATACTCATAGCTTTGCTTCAAACAGTACTGTGATTAGAAGCTAGACAATATGCAATTACATACAATAGTTGCAATTGTGCATCAGTACTTCTTCCAGAATTGCCAGTAATCTTACCACCTCACTGCAGCCAGGAACTTACAAAGTTTAGTACTGAAGAGTTTGTGGACTAAGCTGAGTATACGTCTCGCTTCAGTCTTCTGATTCACCTGAAATATGATATTAAAATTAAAGAAAAAAGTTGATATCTCCCATCTAAGTGTTCCAAGTAAGCATGCTTTGCTTTTAAAATAAGATTAATTCTCTGAGTAAGACATGAACATGTACATCAACACATTTTACAGCCTAGATACAGATTTATCATGGCAAATGCCAGACACAACAATCTATATTTAATATTCAAAATAATTATCAGACATTCAAAAATCACAGAGCTAGGTGAAAATCTAGCCCCACTTATACAGAAATGTGCTCTCCTTCTGTTTAAATGATGCTTCAATTCTTTCAAAATTATGGTCTATTTAGGTTTCTTTTTCATTACATCCTTTCTCTCAATCAAAATTTCGCTCATAACATTTTCTATCACTAAAAATATTTAAGATATTTTGCCTGTCAAATTCCTCCTCACACCTGCTCATTAAAATAGGTAGCTATGAATCTAAATAATGGTATAAAAAATTTGACTTACCAAAAGTTGTTTCTGCATCTAGAATAAGTTAGAGTTCTCTAAACAGTTTTCTTCCTCATTCTATGCACTTACTTCTGCTTTGCTGTATTTCTTTTTCACTCACAAATTGAAGGCAAAGTTTATTTTTCAAAGTTTTATTAGGTTTATAGGATTGAATTTACATTTGCAACATTACTGGGCCCACAGTTCACAGCTATTATGAATGCAAAAATATATTATTAAATCAGAAGGATTTGACTATCTGTTTATCATTTCAGAATCTAGCCTTTTAACAGCACACACATAAAAACCAGACTTTGCTTTAACTATATAGTTTTAAATTACTTACTGGTTCTTCTTTAACCACCAAGCACAAATCACCATCACTGCTACGAGTGCCAAATCCATTCAGAGAGGACCCAACCAAATAAAGTCTGCTCTCTGTAATAGAAGAGTAACAGAGAATAACCATGATGTGACATATAACAGTTTGACAGGAAGGAAAAACCGTGAACCTGAAGAACATTCAGGCTGGTATTAAATAATCAAATTCAAAACTTACGTGGAAAAATTAGCTGAATTTCTCTCTGGAGTTCTGCTCTGCAGAGCTCTTTTCTGTTCAAATCAGAGGCCTGTTGCCGACATGCTTGAAACAACTCCAAAACCTGTTGACTTAACTGGACACACATATCCAAAAAGTAAAGATACAGAGATGTGAAAGTCCTTTCCCATCAGAGATGCAATTACATGAAACAAACACAGAAGGCATTTCTTTTTAATGCAAAACCCAGCATTATTTCACATCACCTTCTCCTTTGTCTAGAGTTTTACTACACTTAAATTTCATATCAATTAACACCCTCAAAAAAACTTCTGCTAAGTTTTTAAATTTAAATTTATTCAATTTGTTGTAAAATGTCTACCAATGGAAAATAATTTTTGCGTCATCAGTATCAGCAGCCTCTCAAGAAATACGTAGTGAAAGACTAAAGACACCTTCTGCTGACTTCAATGTCAACAGTTTGCCTACCAGTAATAGGGTGAAAAAATTATTAAAAAAACCAATTTAAATTAGTTTTTTGTTTTTATCCCACACAAACTACTGAAGAAGTAGTCAGATCTTTGTTGGAACGAGGTATTAACTGTTTTCCTTACACAATACTGCTATATGGTATATTCAGCAGACACATTTATACTAAAAAAAAAAGTTTCACTCATGTGGATACAAAGTATCAAGATTGATTAGCCACATGGGTTTTTTTGTATTTATTTAAAACAAGAAACAGTTCAAAGCTACACTGTCCATCTAAAGAAGGCATTCTCTTCTATATTACAGAAAAGCTACAATCATAACTTTTACATCCTGTTGAAAAGAAGTAGAGGACATCTTTACAGGCCCAAAACTGTATTTATTCAGAATGCACTTCTCTCACATTACCACAGAGTTTGTTTTTTTTAAAATCAGGATTCTCCGTCCACTCATATCATGTGAGAAATGGACCATTCCTCCAGTTTTTACTTCCTGGTGCAGACATGCAGGTTTCCTGACATTAGTATGGAAACCAAACAACACCCTGACTTTCCCTACCCCCCAAAAAAATGTTCCAAACCCAAGCACACATATGAGGTTATACAGAGCTATAGCAGCAGCCACAGTTATTGATATTTCTTCTAAAGACAACTCAGTGATAAGAGACCTTGTAACACTGTCAAAAACCCTTGTACAAACTTTTGTGGTCTCCCACAGCATCTCCGGATTCTGCCTACTCAGAAGGCAGAACTAAGAACAAGCGCAGAAAGTTACTACCTCATCTTTGGCCAGCGGGAGCCTGGCTTCTGTAGGGTCTGGAAACAAAGTGTCTTGCAATGGAGGGACACATCTAGATAAAACTGGCAAGCCACGAGTGAGGAACAATGGTGACTGAATTGAATTTGGTCCTGGGAAGGAGTGTCTACGTTCTTCTGGTAAAGGCACTGCTTGGTTAACTACAGTTGTGTCAGAATTCTGTGAATCAATTCGCTGCCGTTTGACATTATGTGAAACACTTTGTTCACTTTGTCTCCTAGAGAGAGGCAGGGGAAAGAGAGAGTGTAATTCCTCTAGTTCACAAATTCCAACCTATGATTAAAAGACAGTTTCTACAAAGTTCAAATACCAACACTTAATGACGTACCTGCTTCACTAAAAGCAAGTATTCTACAGAACAGGCATGCCCATCCTAGATATTATGTGAAACAAATCTGGAATGGGAAAAGAGACCACACAACTGCAGAAGTGCAGTTACCCTAGAACTGAACTGATGCAGCTTTAAGGTGAGTGTCTGCACTAACAAGCTTTGACCCAAACAGCAGGTTTGGTTAGGTTCACTGCAAGTCTCCCAACGTGGCACAGCCTTCCATAAAACACACTGCTCAAGAGCAGATGCATGCAGCATGAAACCAGAAACTTCCTTAGTTCATGGGATAGTTACATACTCAGCTATAACTTAATAAGATATTGTACTTATTTTTATATCTGTTAGATCTGAAAGAGAAATAGCATACAGGAAATAGTTCTGAAGACAGGTTACATAAACTTTGTTCCCTCTCAGCTGATTCACAGAATTATTACAAACATGTATCAACTACTATACCTGAATCCCTCCATATGCTTGAATTTAATACTTTGTAATTGAAAAAGAAAGCATCACATAATAAAGAAAATCAGGAAAAACATGTAATGTGTCATGAAAAACACGAAAATTCCCATAAAACCTTTAGGGTGCACTCTTAAACAGGAAAAGAACATTTGCTGACACACATCTACTTACAGTCAATTACACACAGATTACAATCTATTGTAGCATTAAAAAAACCCCACTTAAACCACAGTTCTGCAAGGCTACAGCTGTTGGAAGAGAAAACCTCAGTATAGGAAGTCACTTATGAACACCGAGATTCTCAAAAACATGAATGCTTCACATGACCTGTTTCATAAAAAAAAGTATTCAGTATTGCAATTTCTACCATAACTCAAGTTGCATAAGTAATTGATACTAGATGAGCTTCACTATGGGTATATTACAACCAGTGTTAGTCATACACATACAAAGAACTTACTTTCTTCCTTGAAATGATGTGAAGGCACCTGATGTAGACACTGGACTGACATTTCCATAAGTCATTGGTTGCAGTGTAGCAGTTGACGTAACAGTTGGAGTAGCTACAAGGTTCCCACTCAGAAGAGCTCTAGAAAGACTACAGTCCATAACTATTAATCATAAGATAAGATGCTTTTTATAGGTTGGTAGTTCTTGTTAAATTAATATTAAACTCTACAAGTCCTGTCATTTTTCTCTTAGAAGCAATGTCTTTCTTTTCTATTCAAAATGAAAACATATTTCAGTATATGATAAGTATTTCATTAAAAACCAGAAAATTAGCATTCTTGACAGCACGTGTGTAAGAAGGGGTTAGCAAACAAATTAACTTAAGGCACTGTTAAATTCAAAAGCCTAAAGAACACTACAATATCTATAAACCCAGACCCAAGGACAGATGTTTCTTCCCCTTTGCATCTCCTCCCTGTTCTTCCCAACAAATAAATAAAATTGAAGCCCCTTAAAACCGAACTGTGGATTAACAGTCAGTGCAACAGCATTTCATGCTCTTTGCACAATGCAGGGGAGTGTTAAGACTTGCAGGTCACCAACAGAAATGGTACAGCTCTGTTTTACAGGTGACGTCTTCATATTTTTGAAGTCCAATGCAGTTTAATGTTAAAAACGGCGAAAATCATCTTCCATAAACAGAAATACCTCTTTCAAACCCAATCTTCACTACCAAATCTTACTGTACTTACACTGCAGTGTGAAAATTCAACGGAGGAGAAACAGTTTGATGGTGAGAAACAAGAGTAGGAGGTATATTTACGGGAAGTATATTGAACAAATTACTCTGTTGCTGATGCTTTGAAAGGAAGGGTGGATGACCCAAGTTGGAAAAATTTGGGAACATGCTCCTTTCTACTTCAAGTGAACATGTATACTTTCACCTATGTTAAAAAAAGAAAGAAAGAATGGCACTGAAATTAGGCAAAAAGAAATACTAGTTACCATTTAAACTCTTGGTTTAAAAATTCAAGTAATCTAGAATATACTTCCAGGAACTGCTTCAGAGAATTGTGATTGCAGGCTAGCTTTTACTGCCTTTCAGGAAAAGAAACTAAATAAAAAATACTGTATACCCTAAAGTTTCACAATTACTACTTACTTTATTTATGTTTAAAAGTGGATTTTTATTTGCTCCCCATCATTTTAAATTTAATTTTTGAAAAATTACATGTCACAAGGCGTAAGAGTATTCATCTCAAGGAAAAGCAACATATTACAGTGGAACATGTTTCATAATCAAACATTCCACAGTAAGTTTCACAGTACATGGGAAGAAACACTTGACTACATCATAAGAACATGAAGATGCAGCTGATCACAACCTATAAGTAAATATTTTTTTCATGACACAACACATAAAAAAGCAGCCAAATTATGACAGGAATTGCAAATAATCTACTCATGCTTTAAGAATATCATACATATTTTACTGAATGGCCTCTGTGATAAAAAAAAATATAGGTTTACTACCTTTTAACTTAGAATTGATTCTTTGTTCCTTACTTCCCGTGATGACAACCCACTCTAGTGAAAACCCAGTAGTACATACATGGACATTGCTGCAACAGCCCTATAAAAAAACATGTCAGGGTTAATGCTCTCACGGTTCTTCCTTTTCTTCCCCCCCCCCCCCCTTTGTAGAGGTGGTAAGGGAAAGCATTATGTACTCATGTAAGTTATTATTCGAATGTTCACTTTCAATTCTGCTGAATGAACGAACCAAACTGCATGACAATAAAGTCACTTGACATTTACATTTAATCTGAGTGATTACTTATGTGCTGTCTAAACTTTTCCATTTCCAGTAGACAAAATGTCTCATTCCTCTCTGAGCAGACCAGGCACTCTCTACAGCACACAC
>JAWMRA010000090.1:47629429-47642630 GCA_035584735.1 Pseudotriccus pelzelni | reverse complement strand
CTATCTCCTCAGTACATTCCTAAGGATGTGATAAGGGGGGTACAGAAGGGGGAGAAAGAAACAGTGACTTAACAAAACCTGTAAAAGGCCATTTTGAAACATTTCACTTAAACCTTTAAACTTCAGCTTTCCTTATATACTGCAACAAATTCCTACTCATCAACTTTGTGCATATAGTAACATCCCCAAAGTGGGGGACAGACAGATACAAACTTTTTTCTCTCTTACATTAAGCTTTTAGTAAATACAGTATTACCTCTATTTTATACTTGATTTAAAATTGATAATTTTAAGTATGCACTTAGGGTTTATAAGTTCCCAACCCACATATTGGGATTTGACCTTAAAATTGGTGAGGTCCTACTGTGAGTTAATAAAAAAATGTAATTTCCTACCTGCATTCTCTTTTCCCAATATTTCTTGTGTACACTGCCAAAGGTTGAGCAGGGTGCGAGAGCTGTCTGTTAGTGGTCAACATAAATTGTGCTGTATTATATTTCTTTACTACCTCCTTCAGGTTTTTATCTCCACCCCACAGTGGGTCATCTGGTCCAACCTCGCTGCTCAAGCAGGATCATCCTAAAGCACATGGCAGAGGAGTGTGTCTGGACAGTTCTTCAGTACCTCCAGTGAGGGAGACTTCACAGCCTCTCTGGGCAATGTGTTCTAGTGCATGGTCACCCACAGAGTAAAGTTATTTCTTGTTATTCAGGTGGAACTTCCTGTGCATCAGCTTCTGCCCCTTGCCACTTATTCTATTGCTTGGCACCACCAAGGAGAGCCTAGATCCATCCTTTTAACACCCATCCATCAGATACTAATAGATATTGATGACTGAAGAACATTTTCCTGCACCATAAAAGCTTTGAAATAAAATGTACTAGTGGAGTTTTTGCTCCAGAAAGCATTTTTGTTAACAAGTTTAAAGGTTACCTTAAACTTTTCAGTGTGTATAAATGTGTTTTCTTCAGGACTTTTCTATGAAGCCTTACAATAGGAATAATTAAAGACATCGTTTTTACTAACCATTTAATTAAAGCAGCCTTTAAACAATTGGTACTATGTACCTGTACCCAGGTCTCTCTCTATCAAATTGCTAGCATTTATGTTACTAGTAAGCTATAAAAGTGACTCTAATTTTAAAATGCAGTTAGCCAAGAGACGGACACACATCTGTGTGCCTATACACACTTGCTGAAGTAAACTACAGAAGTCTAATCAAAAGTTAGAGGGTCAAAATTGGAACAGTTCTATCTAATGCAGCAGTAATCCACAGTGTTGCTTATACTCACAACAAGCATTTTTCCAGGTGCACTTGCTATATTTTCTTACAGGAGTTGTAATTCAAATAAAATAATTTTTCCAGTTTTACACTGCACATGTGCTCCTCCTCATCTTCAATTTTAATACAGTGTTTTTCAGGCCAGATAGTTCTTCAGCCAGTGTCACAGAGAAAATGAAATAGAGCTCCAAAGGGGACCTGCCAGCACCTTATCTATGAAGAGGCTGCCACATATCCTTAATACATTACACCAGCTTGAGGCAAGTACAGTCTTATGTGTTAGTACAGTTTCTTCTGAATAATTTATAATGTTGCTTTGCAAATTGGTTTAGTGTTAGGAGTCCTAGAAATGTCAGGTTTCAAAATAATCCTTCTATTGGTAAAAGTATTCAGTGTGAAATACTATATTAAAGGTACAGTAAAGCTGAGATTTGAAATAACTAAAGGCAGGAAATGCAGAGTTAAGACTGCCATGGAAGCCTTAACTCTATACCTTTAGGTAGGTAGTATACTATGGTTTTAATTACTTCTTTATCCAACTCTATATAGGTGTCCTTCTTTTATTATGTGAATTCTAGTTATATTGAGTGCTATTTATAATATATATATTAATGACTGCTCACCAAACATCAGATATCAGATGTTAGTTGTAGCACACTTACGCTCCTATACTAAGGTGACTGTATGATGTGAAACTAGAAAATAATATTAAGGCTAACTTATTGGCCAAGGTATTAAAATACACTTTTTCTGAGTTAGAATTGCACAGTATGGCCATCACATTGCAAAGTATGATCACATGAATAGTAAAATTTTAGAAAACACAGGCAATCTACAGGGGATAAACTGAAAATGGTACTTCATGGAAGTTTAACCAGTATAATGGTACACTTCTTCAGCAAGGCATGAAAATAAAGCATTTGTGCTTTGCAAATGTGTCTTCTGCATAAAGGCTACAAATGTGAAAGCAAGTATTTGTAGTGGACTGACCCTGGTTGGATGCCAGGAACCCACCAAAGTCACTTTATCACTCCCCTTCTTATCCAGAGAGGGGAGAGAATATCTAACAAAGGTTCATTGTTGAGTTGAGACAAGGACTGGGAGAAATCACTCACCAAAATACCATCACAGAAAAAATAGACTCAGTTTGAAGATATTAATTGAATTTATTACTAAGAAAATGAGAACAGGATAATGAGAAGTAAATTAAAGCTTAAAAACATCTTTCCTTCACTCTTCCCACCTTCCCAGGCTTTGCCTTCTTTCCCCCAGCGGCTCAGGGAGATGGGGAATGGGGGTAATTGTCAGTTCATCATACATTGTCCCTGCTGCTGCTCAGAGGGAAGAGTCCTTCCCCTGCTCCAGTATGGAGTCCATCCCATGGGAGATAGTTCTTCATAAACTTCGACAACGTGAGTCCCTCCCACAGGCAACAGTTCTCCACGAAGAGTGGGTCACTTTTCCATAGAGTGCAGTCCTTCAGGCACAAGCTGCAATAGTGTGGGTTTCCCATAGGTTCACAAGTCTTACCAAGAAGCAGTCTCCACCTGGGTTCCTCTATCCATGGGTCTGCATATCCCTGCCAGGAGCCTGCTCTAGCACTGGCTTACTATAGGGTCACAGCCTTCTTTTGAGGCATCCATCTGCTCCCACATAGAGCTCCTCCATAGGATGCACATAGATCTCTGACTCCCACTGGCCTCCATGGGCTGCAGGGACACAGCTGCCTCACCATGGTCTTCACCGCAGGCTGCAGGAGAACCTCAGCTCCAGCACCTGGAGCACTTCTCCACTGACCTTGCTGTGTGCATAGTTGTTTCTCTTACATATTCTCAGTCAGCTCTTCAGTGGCCCCAGTTACATCTGTGCAATAACTTGATTTTCCCTCCTAAATATGCTATCACAGCTGTGTTACTATCATTCCTGACTAGCTCGGCCTTTGCCAGTGGCAGGTCTGTCCTGGAGCTGGCCAGTGTTGGCTCTGTCAGATATGGGGGAAACTTCCAGCAGCTTCATAGATAAGCCACCTCTGTAGCCTCCCCACTATCAAAACCTGGCCATGCAAAACAAATACAGCATCCCACTGCAACTCCTGAGGGCTGAGGGGACTGCCCCTGTGAGCATCTGCCAGTGGGCTGACCAGGAGAACCCAACAGCCATACTGCAACAGGCCACAAGTTTGCCCATGGCACTTTCACACTACTCATCTGCTGGCAGCAGCAACTTCTTAGCATCACTTCTGCCCCTCGTTCAAAATGCTGAATTTTCTGGTGTTTCAGCATACTTTTTAATAGGGGGACAGGGCGGAGGGGGCCTGCAGGGCAGTCTATGTGAGGAGAGGCCAGAGCTGCCCTATGCAGGTCACAGCCAGCTTCACTCAGGGAAGAGCTGAGCCAGCCAGGGAAGCTGGTGTACAGGGAAGTGTTTAGGGAATGGCACAAGGCTGCAGTGTCTCAGGAAGTGTGTGTGGTGTTGGGGCCTGCAGTGCTGTTTGGGTAAGTTTATTCAGCTGCAGAACTGTAAGAACTGGAATGGTTTGACAGAGAAGAAATTGCATTGAATCACCTCAGGGTGTGTGTCAAAAGTTTTGCATTCTCTTCTGTGACAACTACAATAATATACATTCAGTGGTTAATTAATATGCTGGTTCTGAAAATCAGATTCGGCCTTCCAGCTCTCATTTTTTTCCATTTAATTTCTCGAAGTGTGATTTGTCCTCTTCAGGCTGCTCCCTGTTAGGCAAAGACATAAATTTACCCAAAAATGCTTCCTAAGATCTACACAATTCCTATGAAGTAATTGAATCTGCTGCCAGAATTTAAAGAGCTAACTGCTACAGCAGGGCAGGTGAGATTGGGCGGGGATCTTCCCCATTGCATTTCTCAGGATGCTGCAGCCTCGGTTAGCTTTCAGACAAGATTTCTGAGTCAGTAAATTTGTAACAGAGTGTCTACATTTACATCGCTAGATATAGTGTCAAGCAGCTACCAGTGAGATATATGACTGAAAGGTAAATACTTAGGAAAGTTGGTTCATCCTGATGGTTTACACTGATTTTGATAATTTCTGAGATCATGCTAGACAAACAAAGGCCTAGATGCAAGAAAAGGCATACTGATGCCTTTGGGGCCATCTGGCTGGTGACCAGCCACCAGAATGCTCCTCAGCAATGTTCAGTTCTAAGACCTGTTCATTTATCAACGATTTGGATGCAGGAGTGAATGTACCCTGAGCAAGTTTGCTGATGACACCAAACTAGGAGATGTTGATAACTCCCTTGAGGAACAAGAGCCTTGCAGAGGGATCTAGCTGGCTTGGAGCATCAGGCTATCATTAATGGAATGAAATTTAACAGGTCCAAATACTGGATTCTACATCTGGGTCGTAGTAAAGCCAGGCACAAGTAAAAATTTGGAACAGCTGTAGGGCAGCCCTGCAGGAAGGGATCTGTGTGTGCTGGTCAACAGCAACTCACTGTGAGTCTGCAGTACCTCCTGGCACCCAGGAGGATAAACAGCATCCTGGGGTATGGCAATATTATTAATATAATAAATGAATAAATAATGAATCCGTGTGGACCAGACAGACACCAATGTGGTGTATAAACGAACTGGCTTTATTGAGCAATAGTAATAGCCAGTCTTTGCGAACGAAGATCCGGGGAAGGTCTTTTTTTTTTGAGCAATAACAAGGGTTTAAATAGGGGGTTCAAACAGTAACACGTCATAACATGTGACCACCTTGACCAATCCTGTAGAGGCACAGTACTGCACATGTGTCTCAGAGTCCTGGGACTTCATTTCCCAGAATGACCTCCTGGCAAGCCTGAAACTCAAACCTCACAGTGGGGTGCATCAGAGCATTGTCAGCTGGTCAAGAGAGGTTGCTACCCCACTGTATGCAGCATTAGTGCAGCCTCACCTGAAGTGTTGAGTGCAGTTCTGGGTCTCACAATTTAGTAAAGATGTGAAGGTCCTTGAGTGCATCCAGAGGAGGGCAACAGAGCTTGTGAGAGGATTGGAAGGCATGTTCTGTGAGAAGCCACTAAGGACTTTGGGCTTGTCTAGTAAGCTGAGGGGTGACATTGGTCTCTACAGTTTCCTGAGCAGGAGAAGTGGAGAGGGAGGTGCTTACGTCTTCTCCTTATGTTCCAGTGATAGGACACATGGGAATGGTTCAAAGATGTGCCAGGGAGGTTCAGACTTGAGATTAGGAAACATTTCTTTACTGAGAGAGTGGGCAAACACTGGAAAGAGCTTCCTAGAGAGGTGGTTGCTGCTCTAAGCCTTTTGGTGTTTAGGAAGTGTTTGGATAATGTCTTAAACTTTTGGTCACCCCTAAAGTGGTCAGGCAGCTGGACTGGCAGATTACTATTGTAGATCCCTTCCAACTGAAAGGAATCTAACTGTTCCATTGCACTCTATTCTATCTACTCTTCTCCAAATGTAAAACACTTTGAGTGCAGTCTTTGAACAGCAATGCCCTGTCCCGTCCTGCCAGGATGCTATGGCCAAAGGAAGGGGAGGTTGAATGGGGTCACTACTAAAGGCTGTATTAGCTGAATCACCCAGCCCATGGACTATGCATCTGATCAACAGAAGTTGAGACAGAGTAGTGGAAAGGTTAGGAAGAGGTGTTTGTCCTGAGGAGAAGGAGAGAGGAAATAGAGGAAACAGATTTTTCTTTGGGCTCTTTGAAAGTAATAGGAGGGTGGCGGTGTCCTGGCCGCTGGTGGGACAAGACAGTGGGCTCTTGCAGAACTTGTTAAGCTCTTTAGATGTGGAAGATCAAGATAGTAGAAGTACAATGAAAATACAAAGGGAATAATAAAATGCAGAAGAAAATGGGGACAGCGATGGAGGAGAAAGAGAAGATACTAATCTGACTTCTGTATTTTACTGACTTGTAAGAAATAAAACCTCAACCCCTTTCCATGAGTCTTAGACATATGAGAAACTATGCTAAACTATGCTAACAGAATTCAAATGTAAAACCAAGTGTTTAAGGCTGGGGTATGACAGGAATGAGATTGTTAGTGTAATCTGAATTCAGCTGTTTGGTGTGTGTGCACTATGCTCACTAAATATATCCTTTAGTCTGTTGAATCTATTAACAATCCTAACAGCTAGTATTTTCAAAATCTTGAGTTTCCCTGAAGATGGAAATTTTTCTCAGAGGGTGATGAAGCACAGAAACAGGTTGTCTGGAGAAGTGGTGGATGCCCCATCCCTAGGAGTGTTCCAGGCTGGGTTGGCTGGGGCCTTTTGCAACATGATCTAGTGAATGGCATCCCTGCCCATGTCAGGGGAGTTTGAACCAGATGATCTTTGAGGTCCCTTCCAACTCAAACCATTCTATGATTCTATGGAAAGCACTTATGCTAATTTCAAGTTCATCCCTCAGCTAGAGTTGTGTAAGTATTGTAGCAAGGACAAAAGTATTGTTTCATTGGACAGAATTCAGTTACTATAACTTTAAAATCATCATCACTTCATTTAATTTCATTTCATTTCTCTTACTCTTCCACATCTAAAACTACTTTAGTACAAGCCTTTTGTTACTGTTGAGTGAAAACTAAGTTTCCACTAGGAAATGCATACATTCAGGTAATGCAATACACGAGGCTTCTTCAAGGGAGATTTTCTTTCACTGCAGATCATCTTCAAAGATCCATCCTATTTGTTGAATGAGTTAGGAATTCTAAAAAAAATATCTGCAGTCATGTATTACTTTATCAGAATTAAAGGAAATTATAATGTTTGTCTGTGCAGTCTCAGCTGTGGAATTTCTGACCCTTGATAGGCTAATGTTACAACCTTTTAGTGCACTCTGAATGTCCTTAAAAGATCTGAATGATAAAAGATAAATCCCACCCTATGCCATCCTATGGTCCCACATGGGCCACCAGCAGAGTGGAGTAACTCCACTCTTCAGAATAGCTAGTACCTTGTCAGGCTTGAGAGATGGGCCTGTGCAAACCTAATAAAGTTCTACAAGGCCAAGTGTAAGGTCTTGAACATGGATCAGGACAATTCCAAGCACAGATTCAGGTGGGGTGGAGAATGGATCAGGAGCAGCCCTGAGGAGAAGAACTTGAGCATGTTGGTGGATGAGAAGACATGACTTGAAAATGTGCACTTGCAGCCCACAAAATCAATGGCATTCTAGTCTGCATCAAAAGAAGAGTGTCCAGAAGCAGATCAGGTTGAGGGAGGTGTTTCTGCCCCTCTAGTCTGCTTTCATGAGACCGCACCTGAAGTCCAGCTCTGGACCAACCTGCCAGAAGAACGGAAGAAGATTAAAAGTAGGGGTAAAAAAGATATTCAGTGTGTTTGTGGCCAAATTTCAGTTTTCTGCATCACAGTATGTAGATGTTAGTATTTCTTAGAGCTTGGTTAAAATCTTTGTACTTGAAGTAAAAACTTTGTGTATGCTAGGACTTCATTCTCAGCAGCATCTGAAGTTCAAGCACATGGAAAGTCTGTGAAAATAGTTAGAAATTCTAGATTTTCTTCATGGAAAGATTTACAGAAAGCATAATTTTCTCCAAATATGGCTTTTTCAGAGTCTCAGAGAAACTTATCTCTAAAAAGGAAAACTCAGGCAGAAAATTAAGCAATTTTTTCAAATATTCACAGACTCTACAAGAACTTTTAAAAAACAAGTAGGAAAAAACTGCTGAAACCAGAAGCTAATTATTCTAAAGTAATCTCACATTCACTAGTGAATTATTATTCCACATACTACAAGTGTTCAGACTCTGAGAAATAAAAATATTAAATTATTATTTCAAAGATAGGAAAAACATATAGAATTCATGGGTGATGTTTGGAATTTGTCAATTCTGTTAGAAAGCAACTTGGTCTGGTTTGACAAGAGTGACTGAAAAGAATGGCATACGATTGCTATGACTTATTCTTTCTGGAAACATAGACCATATTGTCTATAATGTAAATATGACTGAAAAAAAACTTTTATCAGTATTCAGTTTCTCAGATGTGATCCACAAAGGACACACTAGAAAAGAAGACTCATTGTATGCAAGTACAGTTTTGCCAGGAAAGGATACTTTTGGGGAGGTTTCAGGTCCACAGTGCCATGATTGCTGCATTTCAAAACACATATGTAAAAAATACACTGATTTTTTTTTACAATATTTTTATAATCTTAAGCTGAAGCTGCAAAAACATCTGCAAAGACTTGTGGAAACACAGCTGAGTGATGTATCTAGACAAACTTGGCAATAAAACAGAAATGACAGCCTGAAATAATATGTCTAGTGGCAAAAACTGTGTTTCTGTATGGTCAGAAAAAGCATTGGAAGAAATAACAGCTACTGATAAACCCAAGTAAGAACTGAAAGCATTAGTTGGGGATCAGTATCTTAAAAAAATTCCAGTAGGGATGTAGTGCCACCTCCAGTGTAGGAGATGTGCGATATATTTCTGGTGGCAAGACAATGAAATGTTGGAAGTGGGTGCTGAAAAATTAGCATTCATTGGCAAAAGGATAGAGTTAGAAATATTGGACCATAAGGCATCTCAGGGAATTATGTCATACGATTGCTTTCAGAATCAAATCTAGTCTTAGTCTGAGAATACCACATTCACTTGAACATAAGGCAACACTTATGTTTTGTCATCTATTCTAGGAGAAAAAATAGTGGTTGTAAAATTGCTCCAGAATCTCTCTAGGTCCATCTGATATGAAGATTCTTCTAGAGTGATGAAAATGCAGACAAAAACTTGGGCTCAGGGAAGAGGATGACATTTACTCTCTTCCCTTTTTTCTCTGCTTCACTTATAATCCTGCAAGGGGAAATGATGGAGAAGTGATCCCACTCACTGAAAGAAACATGTGTGTGGGGAGGAAAATTTGTGATTAGACAGGAGAAAGGAGGGCAAGGAGAAGATATAAAGGAGTAGGAGGAGGGAAGAAACACTAAATAGCAGCAATGGATGAGAAGTGAGGCAAGTGTGAGGTGCTGGCTCCCTTATCTTCAAAGGGAATAAACACCCTTGATTTCCTTAGGGATTTTGGAATTTACACTCATCTGATATTAAACAAACAGCAGCTGATTAAGGGAGCAGCAGCAGTACCCCAGCTCAGAGCCTTGGAGGAGGTAGTACCCGCAGGCTGTGAGCTGCCAGAGCAAAGATGTCTCTGTCCTTACAGTCGCCTCTGTCTCCTCCCACATGGAGCCAGTGACGACTGCCATCTGCGATAGCTTCTTTTGCACACAGTCTTTGTTTAGGAAGACTACTCTTGAAGCTATGAGCTTCTTGAAGAGCAACAACCTTTGGAGTACCAGAAAAAATATTTATAGTGAGTTCATACTTGTTAATTTTGCCCTTCAGTAGCCCTTTTTGCTCCCTTACTTTTACTCCCTGACCTCACCCAAAATATTTAGAGAGCATCATATTATGTGATATTGGATTTTCATTTGATAAATCAACCAAGCAAATTTTTAGATTTTTACTCTCACATAATGACTCAGAGGTTCCCTAAACATCCTTAAGAGTTTCTTTCTGGTTTTGGTGCAGCCAGAAGTCCTTCTTTTTGAGTGTGTTGACTAGAGCTAAACAAGCAATTGCAGTTCAAATCTTTTCAGTGTCTAATCTAGCAAAATGGGATTCTCCTATCTTTTCCATGAGAATGGTACCTCCTAACCAGTGTGCAATCAAGCAGTACAGATCTGGTTTTTCATGGAGAACACAGATACCATTGAAGATTAGGCAAAATGAAAACCTTATTGGTGTTTCTTGATTTTTTAGCTCTGTAATTCTGCTCTTGCAGGACTTTGAGCAGTCCAGTGGCCATGTTGATACACAGCAGGCCCGAGATTCCGACAGCACAGCCATCTGGGGTTTTTTTTCCATCTACAGGTATCCCACTGGGAGTTTCAATGCAGCGCTCCTTTCAGAAGTATTGATAACTGCTGCCAAGCTCACAGGTGTTGCCCCAGCTGGTTGGCCATTCCGAGCAAAGGCATCAGAACCGAGTTTGGTAGCTTTATAGCTGCCTGTGAATATACAGGCCAGGAATATGCTACTTCAGAGCAGTAAATGACAGTCTTTCTCCTGCAATACCCTGTGCTTTGCCATGCCTGAAGCCACCCATCTCTTATTTGATTGTGGCATTACTTGGTATTTTTGTGAAACAGCTACTGTATAATTCTGTCAGGCAGCATACTCAAGACTGCCTCCATCAGAATGCTCTAGACACAGAAGTGTTCTAAAATAGCAGGGGGAAACCCCAAATTAACTAACTTAAGAGTTGAACCTCTTCTCATCACTGTTACATTCTCTATGTTATATTACTTCAGCCCTCAAAATGAGATGATTGTGTATTGTTTCCCCTGTTAACATCTATGATTTAATCATCAGGCTTGCTTTCTTTATATCTGCATATTCTTCGTATCTGCCTTAACTGATGTAGATCACCATGTTTTTGTATCATATGTTAATCTGGGAAATGGCAAGACAGATAAGTGATTTCAGTAAGCTTGGCAAGCATAAACAAAGGCTTTTTTCACAAGATAACTAATCTTAACTCAACTAAATCAACCTGGAAACTGGTCAAAATTGTAAAAGGTTGTAATTGAGACAAAGTTTAAAGCTTAGAGAAAGCTGTCAGACCCAGAGGAACTGTAACAGTAAATATGGAAGGGAAATAAACAATTAGGTGGACCTTCTACACCTAACTGTAATAATAAATAAACACTGTTAAAAGGAAAAATTAAGAAGAAAAAAGAAGAATAATGAGATTTAATTGGAGTGATCCTTTCTTTGTCCCTTTCTTTGTTCCTCTGGCAGGATCTTATCTGTCCCACTATTCTGTCCCACTTTATTACTTATAGAAGGGCATGAAATATATAGGGCATTTATTTCACAAGTCAGTAAAGAGATTCCTGGTATTCCACGTGGTTTTTTGCCTCTGACTCTGTTCACACCTCTGAGTCTCAAGAGAACACTCAATTCTTTACCCTAGGGTTCAGTGTGTGAGGGTTCAGTGTGTGTTTGGTTTCTTTCCTTTATATTTTTTTCTTTTATCTTCATTCTTGGGAATTTCTGGTTTTGTACACATACTGTATGAAAGCATACTTCATGCAAGACAAATATGTGAATAAGTTGAAAGGCAGAGACAGATGGAACCATCTTTGTGATATCTAAACAAAATGCTGTGAACATAATGAAATACTAAAGCATTTGCATTACTGTGTGAGCTTGAGCTGAAAGAACAAAACTGATGCAACAGTTAGTCATATGTGCATTTAAAGCCTTAGTTTCTTTGCTGTTGACCTGCTGTTACTGCAAGCAGAATATAATTTGGGACTTTCAGAAGCTAATGAATATAGATTCTTAGCTACTTCACATCAATTAATACGTATAAGCCCTATGTATTGTTTATGCTTGATTAGTCTGCATTAATTTTTATCATAGTCCTCTTCACACTAATCATGTGGAAGAAAGAACCGTGAATCTTTGTCTTCCTCCCCTGCCCCAACACAGGCACTGCACTAGTTTTACCAACAGAAGCCTGTACACATAGTTTGATTTTCAGAAGAAAATACATAGAGCTTTATATGTTTCAGAGCTAGCATGTAAAACCCAACCAGCAAATTACAATGGCGGTCCAGAAAAATAATGCAGCCTCATCGTAACTATGCAGGTAGGTTCTAAGAATTGCCCATGACAGACTTAGACTGTAGTAAAGTTTTTTTAGCTCAGTGGCTTTACTTTAGCTTATTAGGTATTGTGTGAGAAATGAGAAATGGTAAATTGAGGAAGCTATTCTTTTCTGCAGTGAAGCAGTATACCTCGCTGCTACTGCCATAACAATAATTCATGCTAGGTTTCCTATGCTTGTTCTTGATTAGAGGTTTCCCTCGATATCTAATTTGTCGTTCTTGCTCTTCCCATAGCTGATTACTTTTATAGCTCGGAATGTTGAAACAAGAGTCTGCAAAACATCTGCATGTGTATATTAAAATATGTTTTGGAAACGTGTGTCCTGACCCTGGGGAGATGAGATTGTTAATACTTTCTCTTTCATTCTAGCCTCTTCCTGGGATAAACTTGGTCCCACTAGAGGTCTTATGAGAGGACAAACCACTCTCTGTTGAAGCAACAGCTGTGAACATCCTATGGTTGGTTTTGTCATGCTTTACAATGCCATAACATACACTGGTAAAACTTGGATGTTCTTCAATTTTTATGTGGGGATTGGCACCTAGTATTGTATTGATATTGCCCTCTTATGCTCATTGTAGTTTACTATGCCTGTGGTGGCTACATCATCTAAACAGGAAAATACTATGAAAATACTGAAATTCACCCTAGCAAGGAGCAAAGAGCATGTTCATTGTGGGGTATCCCAATGCCACAGACATTGTCTTGGAGCAGTTAGACCTAATGTTTACAAATTCAGGGAATCCCTGAGAATTATTGGAAGTATTTGCAGAAGCTAAGATGAAGTATATATACATATATACATGCATAAGTAGTGTGGGGTGATGGAGCTTGGGCTATTCTGATGGATGAGAAGCAGCAACACACGCCGCTTGCATTGCACCGTTGAAGAACTGAGCTTGACATTGTAGGTCCTACCAAGCTCACAGTGCTGGCATTTCCTTTGCGGTAGTACGGACGTGCTCTAACCTACATTTTTTGCGGAGACAATTTTAGAATGGCTGCCGCGTTTCTCTCCCGTTTATCCGGTAACGCCGTCGGGTCGGCAGGCCAGCGGGATGCGCGCTTGACAAGGCAGTGGCGGCGTTCGGGGTGCCGTGCCCTGCCCCTCGCTCCGCAGGGGGCTGGCGGAGCTGCCGCAGCCGCGCTCCGGAGCGGGCCCCGCCGCACGCGCCGCTCCCCCGCCTCGCGCGGCCCGGCCCCGTTGCCGTGGGGACGGCGCCGCAGG
>JAWMRA010000090.1:47610463-47629390 GCA_035584735.1 Pseudotriccus pelzelni | reverse complement strand
GGAGGGGGCGGGGCACGGGCCGCCCCCTCCCCGCGCCGCCCTGCCCTATTATAGCAGCGCTTCCGGCCGCGCGGACCGGTCTGACATCATCCTCCGCACCCTGGTGACGTCAGCGCCCGGAGCGGGCCGTGACGTCGGTGCGTAGGGGCACGCGGTGACGTGTTCTATTTAAAGGCGGCCGGGCGGAGGATGGAGGCAGAGCTGGCGGGTGCCGCTGCTGGCGGCAGCGCGCTGGCCCCTTGCGCCGGGGGGCTGTAGGGCAGGGCTCGGCTCGGCTCGGCTCGGCTCGGCTCGGCTCGGCTCGGCTGGGCTCGGCTCTACCCTCCTCTTTCCTTTCCCCGGCAAGGAGGAGCGGGACGGAGGAGCGGGTTGCGCGCGGCGGCTGCGCCTGCCCACCGCGAGGGGACGGGCGGGCGGTGGCGGAGGTGTGAGGCGGAGGCGGGGGATGCGAACGGGCAGAGGCAGCGGCTCGGTGGCGCCGGAGCAGCCGGGCACCGCCTGACGCGGCGTCGCTCCCTCCTTCCCTCCCTCTCTCCGTCCCAGCGGCGGGACTGAGCCCGCGGCCCCGCCGCAGAGCAGCGCGGGCTCGGGGGGTGCCGCCCCTCACGCCGTCCGCCGTCAGTGACCGATCCACCGCGGCCCAGGACGATGCTCTCCCGCCCGCCGCAGAAGAAGGCGTGACGGCGAGGAGCGGGCCCGCCGTCGTGGGAAGGAGGAGCGGCGCCCTGCATCTCCGCAGCCGGGGGTGGGCGGGCGGGCGGACGGATTGGGAAGCGCGGCTCCCCGGTGCCCGGGGGCGACGCGCGGCCGCAGCCCGCCGGTAGCGGCCTCACGCCGGGAGTCAGATGACAGCGCCGGTGCCACGGCTCTCTCAGCCTCCTCCGGAGAATGCATCCGTGTCCGCCGCGCTGCTGGCGGCGGTGCTAGGGGCAGCGGCGGCTTGGAGCTTTGCGTGCACCGCCTGCCCCATCCCGCTCCACCGCTGAGGCACACGGAGCCCTTGGCGGCCGCGCACGTCCCGGCCAGAAGCGCCGCAGCCCCCGCCAGCCCCTCGCGGAGAAGGCGAACGCCTCCCCGTCTGCCCGAAGAAGGGGACCCGCCCGCCCTCGAAGCCCCCGCTGTCGCCCGCCCGGGGGCCGGATCCGCTGCCTGCGGGCGCCCGGCGGGGCCGGCGGCCATGGGAGCCCGGCCCGCGGGGGGCGCTCCGTAGGGTGCAGGTGGCCTCACTCGGCCCCCGGCAGCTGCGGCGAGCCCAGCGCAGCGTCTCCGCCGCCACGGGGCTGCGGAGCTGCCGGCGAGGCGAGGAGCGCCCCGGGGACGCGGCACCGCCGGTGCCAGGCGCCGCCGGCCGCCATGGGGTAAGGATGTCGCGGGGGCCGCCGCGCTGGTGGCGGGGCGGGAGCGGGGGCGGCTGCCCGCGGAGCGCTGGCGGTGCGAGCGGGCGCCGCTGTATGCGCACGGAGGCGAACGGTCTCGCTGGAGGGTGCGCCAGCGGCAGGAATCCTGATGCAATCGGTGCTGTGCATCAGTCTGGTGAAGGGAGAACGGTGCGATCCGTGAGGGGCTTACCGCGATGTGTAGAGACTCGCCTCTGCCGTAGCCACATCGGATCACTGGAAGAGCCGTCTCGGCTCCCATTTCCCCACCTTGAGGACCTTTCCCAGGTCGTTAAGGGATGGTCAGTCCCTAAAACGAGTACTTTAAACTCGGCGTGGTAAGGTGAAATTCCAGAACAGCGAAGGCTCCCTTTAACTCTTCTGGTGTCTTTATAGGATATCAAACAACATCTGAATTTCCCAATAAATTGAAGGAGGCTCTAAGCAAATAGCCTTTACAGCAGGTTCCCTAGTAAAATGGTGCATCCACTTAAGGTTTTAAGGAAATGAGAAGGAATAAAATCGATAAAATTAATCAGATATCATCTAAATTAGTAGATAAAAAGTGACATATAGTCGTATCCTTACGAATTTGTGTAATAAAATGAAAAAATAATCTTTGCTACCAAGCTTGTCTGCTGGTGGAATGGTAACTCATCCATGTTGAAAAGCAACAGAAACCTGGTATGATTTGGCAAACTGCAAGGTGGAGACAGATTTTTAATGCATTAACAAGATGCTATTTTTATAAGTTTATGACAATAGTTAAAGTCTACAAAAGTTATAAATCATGTCTTTTGTATTTTGTTCACTTAGGAATTCAAATGTGAAATTGACATATTGCTGTGGAAGTTACAGGTGTCTCTTTCTTCTAGCCGTTTAGGACACTTGGATTCTTCAATTTATTAACTTCCTTGAATGTGTGGTGATAACAGCTGCATGCTTGTCTCTGCCCTAGTCACTTGGGTTCATGCTACAAGATGTAGAAAGAAATGATTCCTTAGGTTATCTTTTATTTTTCGAGTACCTTTCCTTCTATTAAAAATAAACAACCAAACAGAATAAAACTAAACTTGCAGCTATGTACATATCCAAGAAAGTGATGTTTCAAAAACGTGCTGAAAAGCTAAATAATATTGTAATATTTTGGGATATATTCTTAAAACTGCTAGACAGTCATAGGTCTATGTAGCTTTTAAAAGTAAAATACTGGAAACCCCTTCATTTATTTAGTATCAGTACTGCATTTGTAGATATTTCAGTTAAGTGTATTATATTACAAATCTAGGGAGCTGCTGAAGAGGAGTAAACATCCATTCTTGAGAAATCCAGTGCTGCTGGTGTTTTAGTGTCATTGCTTCTTAACAAACGATACAAATCTGTATCTGTAGAGAGTTTAAGTAATCTTAAACACTGCACTTGTTAGTGTGATGATTTGAATAGTATCTTGGCACACTGAGGTCAAGAAGATGAAATTTGCTAGCAAAGATTTTTGAGACTCTTTGGACAGTACACATTGGGGTATTGCAATACAGAATTCCTTTGCAGACCATTTTCTAACAAGGTGGACAAACCTAGAAATGTGGGCATGTTACTGGTAAGCTTCCAACTCTCTGTGAGTGAGCACACCCAAGGCAGGGCCAGTACCTACTCTGGATCTGTGGTTAAGTATCAGACCCTTGCTACTGTTCAGAGCAGAAGTCTTGATTCAGTAGCTATTTTGTATTAATTTTTCAATGCAGTTGCCCATGAATTTCAGAGTATTTCTAGATCAATGTACACTGAACTCTTAATTCTGCAGTTGTAAAAACAGTGTTATGATATTCTACTAGGGTTTAAAAACTGAGTGTTCTAGAAGCAAGTTGCAAAATGGTTGGTAATTCCTGATCTAGTGCCACACAAGGGTCTGTGTATTATATTAGTATTTAATGGGTACTGCTGTGCTATGTAAGCTTGTACAGTCATCTTGTAGTACATGCTGGTGAAGAGTTTACCTATTCCAATGGTCAGAATACAGAAAAGTTTATGTGGGGAAGGGGAGTTGGCTTGCCAAACCAACAGTGGCTTTCTTAGTCTCATTTGTTTTGCTGAAGAATTCACTGCTCTGCCAGTGGTTCAGGCTGGCACATTGAATACTATCAGGCAAGCCAGCTAATTATGCACTGTGTATGTGGATACCAACTGGTGAGTGATTGGGCACTGGGCTATTAAATATTTTTTTGAGAAGCTTGAAACTAGAGAAAAGGTCTCCAGAGCATTTCAGGAGGCATTCTCCTTGGTACTGTCCTATCTGTGTGTCTCATCTCACAGCAGAAGGTAAGTGAATCAAGCCTAGGGATTGTATAGGCCAGGTGTCCACTCTTGCTTCTCTACCTGCCAGTCTATCTCACCTTTCCTAGTTCATCCTCCCTGTTGCATAAACACAGGTTCTTATTGATAATCACTGTTGAGTGATATAACCATTGTGGACACCCTTTTTTTGGGTTGACCACATACACCGCATATATATATGACCAGAATATAGTGTACTTTAATAGGGAGACATAGTTGTAAATAAGAAGACCTTAGTATGTTCTGTTCTAGTTCATAACATGTCTCTCCTGTATTCTATGTGTTGAGTGATGCAGAATTTATCAGTATAGCACAGTCTTCTTTGAGCAGAGCTTTGATTACATTAACAATCCTCTAGAAACAGCTCTGAAGTAAATATACCCAGGATGTATAATGGTAGCCTAGGCTGTTGTATACATTACAGTAGTAATGTAGTTGTACAGTAGTTGTATACATTCACAGGGAGTGAATAGTGATTTTTCAGAGTTGGAAGTGACCCACAAGGATCATCGAGTCCAACTTGCGTGAATGGCCAGTGTGGGGATTGAACCCACAACCTTGGTATTATTAACACCATTCTCTAACCAACTGAGCTAAAGCTGGGACCCATTGCCGTATTTTTCTGGTCAATGGTACTGCTTGTACTTCAAGCTCTGGGCAGGGGAGGTAGAGATTTGTGTTAGTGGACGGTGATGCAATTGTTGCTTAGGCTGGAAGGAATACACTACTTGCTAGACACAGTGAGGAAGCTGCACAGCTGTAAATTCTGTTAGGGATGGGAAGTTAGTGTCCTCTTAAACATAATCTCCAGGGTTAATTTCTGATTTATTAGTCAGTAGTTTTTATGCAGTGGACAAATATCTAAATTTATGTTACTACCTTTTCCTTTCACTCATGCTGAATTATAAGGAATTACAAGGTAAAAGCTTCTGTAAGATATACTCATCTGTCATGTCATGTTAATCAAGGTGTTTTTATAAAGACTTGACTTCATCTTCAGTTTTGTTGGACTATATTTAGTATGTTATCTTCATAAAGGTAGTTATGATATGTGTCAGTGGGAGATGGCAGAATTAGAATACTAGGGTTCTTAAGTTGAGAATATTGTGGAAGATTAGTATTTTAGGGTATACTTATGAGTGTTGCAGTTGCCTAGAAATAAGTATGTTGATTTTTGGAAGTCTGCGGCTGTTTCATCCACTCTTAGCTGTTACTCTATTTGAAGGATGTGAAGTTAGTCAAATGCATTTCTCTAAAGCGCTCAGGATCCAGGATCCCATTTTGAAGAGACGATACTATAGGAATAGGGGAATTGACAAATCACATGAATTCTAAACTGTAGGATGTCATGATTCTTGCAAAGCCCAGCTGAAGTTTTAAAAGCTAGACCTATGCGAAAATTTATACTGTTTGAACACATGAGATAGACAACTCCTGGTGTGGAAATTGGTTTCGGTTTTCTGCCTGTTAACTTGCTTTCATAGGTATTTCCAAACTACAGTCTGGCCCTGAAATGTTTCAGTTTCCTTTCTGTAGCTGAGTAACAAGACATGAACACTATAAAGCTGTTAGGAGCCAGAAGCTTATTGACCATTGAATTTGACCAGACTTGGGTTCTTCAACCTGTTTTTCTCCCACAAGACTTAATGGTAGCTTTCCCAAAACTTTGTCTTAGCAACACTTCCATGAGCTCTGCTGCTCTGACACAGAAATATGGCAGAGAGTAGTGCAGAAGGTGTAGCTTCTTGGCAGTAGTTCAGCACTGCTGCAATTCCTGGCCATCTTGCTGTCTGGTGTAAAATGAGATGCTCATTGTGTGAAAGCAATGGCAATGAAGTAGTTTTGCTGTCTTCTGTACCAGTGGGAAGAGTGTAACAAATACTCAGATAACACACACAAAAGTTGATTATCTGAAAAGAATTAGTAACATATAAATACCATGACAGATAGACTATATGTAAATTAACTTGAAATGGTTAATAAACTACTTTTTGGCAATAGTGTGTTGAGACCTCTACCATGCTTAAATAATCTTCTGTCACAGAGGTTTATGACTGCAATACACATGAGAAATGTAAACCAGATCTTCAGGCCTGGCAACATATAAACGAATGTCCTCAGCACCATGGGGGATACCTTCTGTGCTAATTTAGTGAAGGTATTGTGTCTTAAGGTTGGTCTCTTTCAGCACTTCCATATATTGTTAAGACTGTGTAGACCAACTCTTTGGGTAAAATCCTAGTTCTGCTGAAAATAAGCATTTAAGTCCTTCCAATTCGTGATGTTGAGATGATTTTTTTTTCTCAGTGTCTCAAGGTAAGCAGCAGATACAAGCTTTGTACATGTGTTCTTGTGATTTCTCTCTTCCAAACAGTGCTTGCCCTACCACAGTTATTATTATCTTTGCAGGGCTTGTAACCAGATACCTGAGGAAATACGCGGTCTTGAAGCCACAAAGATTGCAATAGCTTGAAATTCTGTAACAGGGTTTCTAGTCAGGAGAGGCGATGACACTTAACTAGCATTAGAGTGTTTCTGCTTGCTAGTTAGTTAAAGTTTTAAGTAGATTTTAGATATCACTTTTATGGGAACTGTTTTGCAAAACAGTTATTCTTTATGATTGTCTCTTAAAACTGTAATTTGATTTAAAGCTCTTAGCTGATCACTCTTTAAATCACTGCTTTCTAAATCTGTATCTATGCATTAGTGTACTACAAAGAAGAGCATTATCATGTGATGTAAAACTAATTCACTAGTAATGTTTCATTAGTATAGGTGCCTGGGACATAATTTTAGTTGAGGCTATGGTTTTCCAGAGTATTCCAGATCAGTGACCATCTAAACACAGATTAGAACTTAGTTCTTCTACTCTTTAGATACCTGTACTTCGAAGCTGTTGCGGCCTAAAGTGATTACCAGGAACCAATGTTCTACTCTAGTCCAGAAGTTAAAGTTTCTTGCTTAAAGATGCTTAGCAAGGAAATGAGTGTGGTGCAGAGATACCCAAAGAGGCTGAGATCAGATCTGGAGTGGAACTCTGATAATTATATGTAAAAGTGCCTGTGTTTTAACAATGTGCACTTTGTGCCTGAGAGAGTCCTGTACTTGAGGGAAATCTTAGGCTTCCCCATGTGCCTTGGTTATAGTGTTACTAACAGGTAACTGTAACGATGAGCAAAGAGACAAGGTATTCTGTATTATTTGAAGTAAAAACAAAAATCGCAGTTCATATCTTCTTTTTTTTTCCTTCTTGTTTTTTAAAAATACCATGTTATGTTGAAACATGTATTTAAAAGCCCTACTTAGGTGAAAGCTTTCTATAAAAAATTTGGAAGAGCATGCTTTCTAGTTCAAGGTTTTGTGCTGTTCTCCCTGCAAGGCTTTTTCAGATATATTCTGTCTTAAAGCTAAGGTGCAATGGGTGTAAAAACACTCCATTATAAAAAATCTTCTTTTAGATCCAGTTTTGATGGTAGGTTTCTTTTCCCCATTCTTTTCCAAGTTTTTTATATTTTCCAAGGCTTGGCCATGTGAGATCCACTGAAAATTAGTATTGTGTTCAGGACAGAGAGATTAGAGGAGAGAAGAGGCTAGAGGGAGCTGTCGTTTTATTCCACATGGGACTTGCACCATGCAGTGTTGGACACTGTTGTATCTGCACAGAGTTGGTATTTCTCCATTCTGCAAAGTAATGGAACTGTGTTTCAATAGTGTATTGATTTGCTGGAACTGCGTCACAGACATGCTTCTGGCAACATACTAGGTTCTGACATGACTCTTTGGTAGCAAATAGTGGTGAATGCCAGTCATTGCTAATAAATTAATCTAGAGAGAGAATGTTTAAACATACAGTAGAGGATGCTGGAGTGCCAGATACAAGCATATATTGACATTTCCAGTAACTAGTCATGTTTTGTGGGTTTTTTTTTGTTTTGTTTTGTTTTGTTTTGTTTTTAAGCTACAGATATCAAGTTATCTAACTTAAGCAGTCTGCATCACTTGTTTTTTCTAATAGCTTTTACCTGAATAAAGAGGGAAGAACTTGAAAAACATAGTTCCTCTCAGGTTTTTCTTCTTCCTCCACCTACATGCAAATGATTCACAGGCACTGTTTTGTTGATCTATGTGACTGTACTCTTTGCCACCATCTCGATTGTTAAGTTTTCGTGGAGCCACCAAATAGTGGGAACCACAGAAGACAGGGACTGCTTTTTCCAGTTGTCTCTTGTGCCACCAGTGCTTGTGCAGTGAGCCATTGCAATACTGTAACCTAACTGACTGCAAATACAGGGATGTGCACAAGGGAAGTGCCATGAGAGGTGGGATAGACCTACCTTTTACTACAGCAGTTTCTGTTTATTCTCATGGGAGTGTTCAAAAAGATCCAGGCTCAGAGCTATCCCTGTTCAAGTTTGCACTCAGTTTTGAAGCTCAAGTTTGGAAAGGCTTTTTTTGAAACTGTCCACTAGGTTGAGTCTTAGCTTATTGAGAACTAGAGTTTTTTTGCCCCTTTCTATAGTATTTAATAGTTTAAAAAACCCTCAAACTACAAACAACCCCCCTCCAAGAAATGGAACACAAAACAAAACACCAAACGAATGAAAAACCCCAACCCAAACCATTGTGGATAATATTGCTGGGGTTTAAAATTTGGGTTTCTAAAATGCTTTTAAATTACTTATTCCATAAATAGTATATTCTAATCTCAGATCCATAGTTAATCTTGAAACTCTTCTTGTAAGAGGACATATGATAAGATCTTCTGGTGCCGAATTTTCGCCCCAACAGGCATAGAAACTGCTCAGAGACAAGTTTTGAGTCTTTAAGCAGCAAGGTAGGGGAAACTCCCAGCTCTTGCCAAACAGAGTTCCAGAGTAGTCAGTGATTAGTGTGACTATTTATACAATTTTTGGCTATAGATTACATCATTTTACATGCATATTCATAACATTACAATATTATAATATTCATGGTAGGCGGAGTCTGGGCGGAGTCTTCCTTTTGGGGAGATGTAAAGGGGGAGATCCTGTTTCTTCAGCCTCTGGGCAGGGGTCTTCTGCTCCTCTTCATCAGTGATTTTTTACCTTTCCTTGATTTGAGTGACTCTAATGTGTATTTGGCAGGATCTACTTGACCCTGGCCCTCTCTCTTCCTTTTTATCTTCCCGTGTCCTTGCTTATGCCTATTTATATATATATGTTAACATTGTAATGATTTCTGTTTTCTTGTATTTTGCTTTATGTTCCTTCTGTGTCAGTGTGTCCCCGTTCTTTGGCCAGATGTTATTTTTCGCTAGCCTTGAGTTTTAATTCTTTTAGTTCTTTTGCTCAGATCCTACACTCTGAGTTAACTCCTTCAGGATCCTGCTCTGTTTCACTTCCTTGAGTTTTAAAAATTGAAGAATGAGCTTTAAATGGTCAATGCTTTTCAGTGAACTGTTCATTAAATAAAACATCTTTGAAATATATTCTCACAATTCCTACTTCTTAGGCCTGTTCATTTCCATAAGAGTGCTAAGCATGGCTTGTCTGTACAAAATTCTAGAAGAATGTACTGTGTGATATTGGACAAAATAGTGTTTTCTCGAACACGTGACTTACTGTGGAGTATGCAGCTGTGTCAGGCTTCTTAGGCATGAAGTGTTTTTCATACCAATGAAAATAAGTATATGGAATAATATATGTTGTATAGCTCTGTTGTCAAATGATTGCATGCGGTAAACTGAGGTCCTGAGCAACTATTTCAGTGATAGACTTTGAAACTGGAACACCTGTGCTTTTACACTAGTGATATTTTTCACTGTGTGACTAAAGGAGTTAACCTGCAGTTAGGAACATTTCTCTTGGTTTAACTTAGTTTCAGCTTCTGGATACGGATTTCCAAGTACTTTTTTAACATCTGAGTATATATCCCTTCCATGTCAATATTTGCTCTTTTCCTTTTACAAAACACAAAAGGAAATAATTTGCTTTAGCAAGCCTATTGCCCAGGCATCCAGAGCTCTCTGCATAGGGAGAAACTGAGTTTCTACCAGGAAATGATTGACAGTGCTTGGGAATAGTGCTCAAATCCTGCTGATTTGAGTCCAAGGTAGTCATGGTTCTTCAGAAGCACTGCACAGCTCAGATGGCAGCATGTTTAGCTATATATGATAGTAAAACTCTCAGAACCTTTGAGAAGTTTTCAGGAAAAAGGCACAGGCACTGAAGCACATTATTAAATAATGGTCCATTTTGGTTGAATTCTGTGAAAAGTGAGCACTGAATGCTAGATTCTGTGATTTACCTCACATCTGAATGTAAGTGCTGCCTATGTCTCTTACAATGGATCCTGATGGGCCACTCAAGATCTGAAGTAGTTTTTACTGATAATTATGTATTTGGTGACCTTAAATGTAACATAGATATTTTTAAAAAGTCCTCCCCTTTCGTCCACGTTAGTTATACTTTTTAAAATCAGGTTGCAACAAAGTCTAGAGTAGTTCTGTTACTGGAATGGATTGATGAAGTGTTGTAGGGGCTTTAACATATTCCATTTTTATTACTTGGTAGGATTTGAGAATTAGTATTATTCTAGAGTGGAGTTCTTAGACAAAGAAAGACAATCTGCTTCTTCCCTAATTGTTCTTACAAAGACCAATTTTACTTACCATGAAAATATACTTAAAGAGTGATTATCTTCTGCTCCATAATAACAACCTTAAATCCTAGATTTAAAGAATACTGCTGCTCTTGAGTACTCACAGATAGACATGGTACTTCTCAAATGGCTTGCACTAAGTCAGCCTTAACAGATAGGATCGAAGTCTAGATCTCGTAAAGGTTGCCTTCTGTTCCACCATCTTGCTTGTCTTTTTGTCTTGGTACTTCTGACAAAAACTATTGTTTTTGTAAAACTTAAGACCAGTACGAAATATGGTGTTAGTACTTCCTGCTCATGGCATTCTATTTATGAGGCTATGGAATCATATATCATATTGTGTATTCTGTTTCTAAACACAAAATCTGTTAGTAGTGGGAAATGGCAGTTTCTGCTACCTAGGCTAGTATTTGATGCTTCAGTTAAGGCTCTTTTGGACATAAACATGGGAGCACCTAAGTGCTCCCGTTTGGCAAGAGTATGTCCTGTTTAGCATAAGCTATAAAATGTTTTTAAATACAGCTTTATTTAAACCTTACTTTGCAATAGAAGCATTCTGTAAATAGCTGATGAATAGTGTTTTGGCCACTGTTCATTTCATGAATAGAGAAACTCTAGGGCTTGGCTTCTTGCATTTAATACCTGTTCTGATATTTGTGCAAAGGCGTGGGTGAGGGAGCCTTTTCTAGTTCTTGGTTCACGCATAGGTTTTGAATGCATTGAACTCTACTAGTTCATTCAAGTACCGTGTAAGGAAAATTGTTCCTGTTTATAAAAAAAGGTCATGCTGAAATAACTGACTCTTAACAAGCACTGATTCCTGGTCTTTGATTAGTTGCTTCCTGACTAGTAGCAGGCATTTATTGCTGAATGTTTTTATTGAGTTAAGTATAAGCCTCTAATGTAAGCAGTTCAATTCCATGTGACATAAGTAAGAAAATTCCAGATTTATCTATCACACAGGCATTTGAGCCAACACTTCTGCACAAACTGTATGGTTTCCATTTTTTTGCTCAGTTTGTCAAAATGCTAAGCAGTTTCCTGAGACATGATTTTTTTTAATTTTCATCTGAGTAAAGGAGTGGCACCTACCTGCTATCTTGAGTTTAAAACTGAAGTATGTGCCTTACTGAAGTATAACTTAAATTTTGAAGTATTGTTTGCAAAGTGGTTGGTAATCTAATTCCAGTACAATAACCACATTGTACTTTGTCTTGATCAGCCTCCACCAGCACAATCAAAGCAAGTGCATGAGCTGTCAGTGGAGAAATGTTTCTTTACATTATTTCAATAGCAATACCGAAGGGTAGTATTGATACAGCCTTTGTGTTTTGGGAAGTCATGTTCACAGAATCACATAATCACAAAATGGGTCAGGTTGGAAGGCATCATAGTGTGTCATCTGGTGCAACCTCCCTGCTAAAGCAGAGCCATCCTAGAGCATATGGCACAGAATTGCATCTTAGTGGTAATTAAATATCTTCAGAAAGGGAGACTCCAAAACCTGTCTGGACAATCATGTGCACAGTAAAAAAGATCATATTCAGGTGGAACTTCCTGTGCATCAGTTTCTGCCCATTACCTCTTGTCCTATTGCTCAGCACCACCAAGAAGAGCCTGGATCCATCCTCCTGGCACCCTCCCTGCAGATACTTGTAGACACTGATGAGGTCTCTTCTCAGTCATCTCTTCTCAAGGCTGAACAAGCCCAGCTCCCTCAGCCATCCTTACGAGAGAGACGCTCCAGTTCCTCTCATCATCCTTGTAGTTCTCTGCTGTACCCAGCCCAGGAGTTCCATGTCTCTCCTGTCCTGAGGAGCCCAGAACTGAACACAGCACTCCAGGTGAGGCCTCACCAGAGCTGAGTAGAGGGGCAGGATGAGCTCCCTTGACCCGTTGGCAATGGTCTTACTAATGAATCCCAGGATACCATTGGCCTTCTTAGCTACAAAGCCTCATTGCTGGCTCATGGGCAGCTTGCTGTCCAGTAGGACCCCCAGGTGCTTCTCCACAGAGCTGCTTTCCAGAAGGTTGGCCCTCATCCTGTGCTGGTGCCTGGAGTTATTCTTCTGTAGGTGCAGGACCCTGTACTTGGCCTTGTTGAGTTTCAGATGGTTCTCTGCTCATCTCCCCAACCTGTCGAGGTCCTTGTGAAGGGCTGCACAGCCCTCTGGGGTATCGGCCGCTCCCAGCTTTGTGTCACCAGTGAACTTGCTGAGGAGGCATTTGTCCCTTCATCCGAGTCATGGATGAACAAGTTAAACAATAGTGGCCTAGTATTGAGCCTCGGGGACACCACTAGTGACAGGCCTCCAACTAGACCCTGTGCTACTGATTTCAACCCTCTGGGATCTGCCATTTAGCCAGTTCTCAATCCACCTCACTGTCCACTCATGCAGCCCACACTTCCTGAGTTTGTCTATGAGGGTGGTGTGAGAGACAGTGTTGAAATCCTTTCTGAAGCTGAGGTAGACAATACCCACTGCTCTTTCCTCATTTAAGTTGCTTATCAGTGAAACACCTTAGTCTGGGTATGGTCATTCTTCTTTACCTGTTAGGGCCCATCCCTATGTCACAGCACTTGGCACAGTTCCTTGGCTGACATTTACTATGCAGACCTGTGTACCTGTTTCTCTGTCAGCCTCTGTAGTGGCCTGTGCAGGGCACTGTTTGCTCCATGCACAGTGTTCATACTAGTATATTTAAAAACAGATTGTGCCCTTTATGAGTGTTGTGAATCTCACTACACTGGGAAGTTGCCTTATGGTGCAAGGCTTGTCATTGGAAAAAAACAAGATTTTGAGCCATCCTAGGAAATCCTTCAGCAAACTGAAAGTCTCTCAGGAGTGGTATTTGGGTGTCTCAGAGTGTTTGGTGTATGTGTGGTGTGAACAATCAGGGAAACAGATCTGTCACTCCCAGTTACAGGTCAATATAGGTTCAACCTCTGCATCCAAAATTCAACAGAGTTTACTAGGCTGTAAGTTGTCACAAGGGAGGGACTTGCTGGTATGCTCAAAGTGAATTTAAAAGACTTTATAGTTCCTTCAGTGCTCAATGGGATGATTCAAATTGATTTGTTATTTATTAATATAAAATTAATTTGTTTACCATTCTAGGAGTCTAATTCAGTTCCCTTGATACAAATTAAGTAATCCAATTCTCATATTTTAATGTGGACCAGTGATTTTTTTTTTTTTAACTTAGCATGGAGCTGTAGTGCTCTGAGTGGTGTTGCAGATTGTTTGATGATGAGTTAATGGTGGTAGTGATGAAATGCATGTTTGTTTGGGCCAGTTAATTCTGCTCACTCATTATGTAGGTTCTGATACTTCCACAGGTACAGGTGGAAGCATGACTCTGAAGTGTCTGCGGTCAATGGGCAAGTTGTGCTAATGGTTTATTTCAGGGTGTTTATTTATGAGTGTTAAGTGCAAAGGCTCTCAAAACTTATTAACTGACAGCTTCTTAATGTTAAATAAGTGGTTTGTGGGTTTTAAGATGGAAATGAAAAGCATGACAACTGCCAAGCCTACTAAAATGAAAGGCTCTTCACATGGAGAAGGCATGACAAAATTAGTAACTTGGAGATGTGGAAAAAGATAAAGTAGACTTGGTTAATGGGGCAAGGTGTGGTAAGCAGGTGTGATTGTTTCTGTAGGAAGCCCTACAGGGAAGCAAAATGGAAGTTTAAAGCCAACAAGGAGCTGAATTAAAACTGCTAGGAAGTAAGGAGGAGTTGCTAAAGATTGTGGTACCATATAAGGAAATATATATTTTACTACAGAAATATGTTTGACACAAGTTCCAAATGTAAGATAGTAAACAAGGAAAATATATATTCCTTGTTTTTGCTGTTTTGAGCAAGTTGCTAAGAGATCTGGTGTTTAGAATAGCAAAATTATGACTAGTATTAATTGATTGTTGCCTTTCAAAGTCATGGTTGATTGGAAAAACAGCAGTTAGGCTAATTTTTAAATACTGTCACTGTTTATCATATAATGGCTGATTATCTCAATGGAAACACACAAGTAACTGATTCTATGATTTTGTATTTATTCTGTTACTTTTTAGGTTCCAGAGTTCTCATCTGTCTCTATTGTCAAAAGCCCCAGCTTTGTCTCTGTTGCTTCATACCTGTGAAATACATCTGTCAGAACAGAAATACTGTGTTTACATTGTTTATTGAACTCTGCCATATTTTATGCAACTGAAGCTGATGTAGGGTTGCCACTCATATTATTTCAGTGCTCTGAGTGGCTCCATGTTGTAGCGCCAAGCCTCTGTTCTCCATTCCTTCATGCTGCATGGATGTGCATGATGACACTTCTCGGTGCTGCTGAAGGATTTCTTTACAGTCACTAAATTGATCTAACCAAACTTTAGAACAGAGAGTGTTGGTTTACAGACAGTCATGCTTTCATATCAGGACAAAGCAAGGAGTTTCGGTCTGTCAGTTGTCTGATTCTCCTGCTCTGGGTGGCACTCCTACCACTGCTGTCTTATGACCCCTATATCCCACCAAACAGTATGATTAACATCAAAGAGCCATCATCCACTTGCAAGGTGCTGTTTTTCCCTATCTGTGTCTCAGGAACAGCATCTCTGTGGCCCCATGTGATTTGGCTTAATTCTCACCCTGTTTAGTCAGCATCAGTCAGACTAATTAGTTATTTATGAGTGCCATAAACAGCCCTTATCACAAGCTGAAAATTGTTTTGCAAAGGAAACTACTGAACTTGAGATCTTCAAGAGTGATAAATTAATTTGAATGTCTTTGAAACATGACAAGGAAAACATGCAGTTTGGGATTAGGCCTGCATTCTGGAGATTGCAGTACATTCAAAATTATGTCCTGTCTGGAGCCTTCCTCCTGCACCTCCTCTTCCTCCTCCATGCCTCTGGAAAGGAGAGCACTTCTGGGACTGTTTATAAAGCAGTGCACGAACTCCTGGCTCACTAGCAGTGTGTCTGGATCTCAAAGCAACTTTGTGGTCCTGCTCTCCCTGCTTGTATATTTGGAGAGCTGTACTTGTTCTGCTTGTGTAAAGGGTTTCTTTATTTTTTTCCTCTTCTGTAATTTTTTTTTCTTAAAACTGTGGGTCTTGTAATGGGTTTGAAGACTACAGATACTGTCCCTGAGGACCATGTCTAGAAAATATCTAATTTTTTAAACCCAAGAAAACTGGTGGTGCAGGAGGACAGGAATCTATAACTTAACTATTGCATGACATGTGTATTGAAGTGCTGTGTGAACTAACAGTAGAAAATCAAGTTGAACACTTAAATTACTTAGTATTCTACCTTAAAATATTTGCATGACTTCTGTAAGAGTAGTCTGACTAACAGAGGTCCATTGCATGGGAGATTTTAGGTAAAGATTACGAAGAAAATATTGTCTCTATACAGAAAGGATTAATGAATCAGGCGAACCAAAAGAAAATGTGGTTATTAATTGCATTTGGGCCTTTCTAAATTTATTTTGCTAACAGGCATGAACGCCATTATATCTTCATTTGCTGAATTGTTCTGTATAGGCTTCATTCCTCTCATTTCTGCATGTGTTGCAAGTGGGGCAAAGTTGGGTTCCTGTGCAGTGGAAGGGAGAGGAATGAATATTTTTTACATGTAGATTAATATTACTTGCCTGTTTCTTATTCCAGATGCAGCTTAGCCTAGTTTGCTGTATGTAAGGGCTGGAATGTTAACATTAGACTTCTTTCAGAAATACGTCATTAGCCTGTCATTCCAGTGTTCTTTGTTCATAGAATATAACTTGATATTAGGTTGATTTTTTGTTTGCTTGTTTTGGTTGTTTGCTTTGTTTTGGTTAATATTTTCAGTGACTAGATGTGGAAAATAGCTGTACATCTTAAACTTGATTGTCTAGTTCTAAAGATAGAAGAACTTCTCACTTGACTCCTGACAAGAATTTTTGGACAGTGCAAAAGTCAATATTAAAGTATAACTTTTTTACTATCATGATTTCTTAATATTTTCACTGTAGGTAAATACCTATCCTAAAATTCAACCTAACATAGTTTACTGCTCTTAATTTGTTAAAAGTTCTCCAATCTTCTAATTTAAAAACAAATTTAAAGTAAAAGTTTATTCAGAGATGCCTTTATCCACTTGCTTGCACAGTTTAGAGAGATAATCACTTGGGTACCCGGGAAAATTCTGAAGATACCTATATCGCTGGAATAATTTAATAAACTGAAGTGAGATGCATGAACACAAAGCTGAATACTTGTCCTTGGTAGTATGCTTTTTGTTACCTCATCTGACTCACAAAGCTCTCACTTGATTCATGGTATGAAAATGAGCTTCTCAAGGTTGTGTGGAAGGACAAAAAAGGAAAACCTTAGAGAGATGGACCTTCATGCAACTGTTGGGAGAGCTTTCAGGGTCAGTGATAAATTATTGCTGCAGATATTTCTTGTAACACTTAAACTGGTTGCCTACCTGCAGAACTTGAGCAGCATCTGATAGCTGGAGGCACCAGAGAACAGGCATTTTAAAAAACACAAAGAATTGCAGAAATGTAAGCAAATCCAGTATTTATCAAATTTTTTTTTTCTTTTAAAGAAAATAATCAGGTTAACGTTATCCTACACATAACCTCCAGGTAGTTTTATTAATCTTTAGGGTAAGCAACTCCATATTCATTAACATTACACCAAAAATTTGAAAGTGTTTTTTTTTTTTCCTTTGCTCTTCAGTACAAGTTTAATTTTAAGTACTGGGCACTGATTTGACTCCAGCTTTACAACTCTCCCAGCTTCCACGCTCTTGATGGTACTAAATTTGTGAAACTGTAATTTCTGTGCTGTCAGTTTTAAATATGTGATGTGGAGGAAACTCCTCACTCTTTTAACGTTTACCAGGAGCCTTCATGGGTGTCTTATGAATGGGAAGCTCAAACAGAAAAGAAGTGAGTTTAGATAGACCTTCTCATTTCTCAGTGTTTAATATGTGTTCAATAGCAAGAGCTTTATTTCCCAAGGTAAGGTAATTTAACTCCGACAATTTTATGTGATGACCATATATTTTAAGTGCTGTCAGTGGCTGTCTTACACTACCTACTTGTATGATACTGCTCTGTCTCTTTTTTTTCCCTTCCGTCTCTGGAAGGTCTTCTGCATGGGTTTCCTGAGCACTTCGCTGAGATTGGTGCGTATAGAGTGGTTCATTTTGTCACCAAACAGACTGTATTATAGGATTACATACCTGTGAATCATAGAATTGTTAAGGTTGGAAAAGACCTCTAAGATCATCAAGTCCATCCGTCAACAGAGAACTACTACTATGTTCGCCATTAAAACATGACCTCAAGTGCCCTGTCCACACATTTTTTAAACACTTTTCAGGAATGGAGACTCCACCACTTCCCTGGGCACGCTGTACCAATGCTTGTTAACCCTTTCCATAAACAATTTTTCCTAATGTTTAATCTCATGGAGGTTTAATTGTGAGGAGATCCCTAAATTATTTTCTACTAGCTTCCTGTACCTTATGTCTTAAGTACTGTGCAATAGCTGATCTTGAGCTGAAACAAGCTGATCAAAACTTCATATCCTTGAAAACCTAATGGACAGTATATAATGATGTTTCTGGCAAAGGTAAATATATTTTTTACTTAATCTTAAAGGTTTAATGAAAGTTTCTAGATCATTTTTGTCCCTTCAAATCCTGAAAAATTGTTGGTGTTACTTGTGATGGTATGGTAACTCAGAAGTGCTTAAAAATCTAATACTAAAAGCCCATTCTTAATTAGGAACACAGCCATTTCAAAGAAACCTTGAAGGCATTGCTGTGTGCAGTGTTATGTAGTCATAGAACATATCTTATAAAGCCATTGAACTTTATAGATAAATAATCATGTATATGTATTAACTGCTAACTGTATATGAAAAACTTACCAAGCTTTTTAGTAACAACTTCCTAAACTCATAAACTTCTAAACCTAGAGTGAAACCTGATTCAACCCCAAAACATAACAGCAAAAGCAGGTCCATGAATGTAAGTGTAAAAGTAGATAAACCATTGGTGGTATGGGAGAAATTTTGATCTGCTTATTCAGTTGTAACTTGCACTTTTTTTTCTATCTCAATGCTTGTTTTGAGATATGAAAGTTGTTATTGTGTGTATGTAAGACAGAAAGCAAAATCTGAAGTTGTACTCATTACACAGGTATACAGAGTGTGTTTGTTCAAGAATTTTATAATTTTAATTTTAAGATGTCAGTCACTGTCCAGAAAAAGACTTTTTTTCAGAACAGTTTCCATACAATGGAAACCAGTGTTACACAATACTTTCCCCTTGAACTGTGTCATGGGTTTGCTTAGGGACAATTTTACCACACCCCCCACAAATTGCTTTAAGGTGAGAGAAGGTTTATGCAGACAAAGAGATCTGATTGGGAAGAAAATAATATCAGGATTTATTACTAGCAGAAATAAAAACTAAGCAACTACATCTACAACAATTCTAATTAAGCAAAACACTATGTATTTACAGAAACATCCCTCCCCCCTTTGTATCAGTCCAGGAGGAGAAGGAGGTATTTTCTACTTTTAAA
>JAWMRA010000090.1:47583004-47603604 GCA_035584735.1 Pseudotriccus pelzelni | reverse complement strand
CAGTCATTTATCAATGTAATTAGCTTTGGCATTGTAAAGGACATCTGTTCAGTGCCCATAATCACTTAGTAAATCCTTTGTTATGTAATCTTCCAATTTTTGCTGTAGAGAACGCGAGGATTCTCTCCTAATAAAGCCTGCCTAATAAAGCTTTCCTTGGTAAGCTTTTATCAAAACTCAGTTGGTCTGAGCCTGGACGGGAGGATGTTGTGGTTTTTAAATTTTTTTTCCTTACCTACTTTAATTAGAAAGGATAATGTGCTGAGCTGCTGTCGCAAGAAACGTTGTCTAAGAAATCTATTTGATGTGCAGAAAATACTTGACTGTCTCTAAGGTTCTCCCCAAGTAGAACAGTAACTTTACAAACAGCATATCAGAAAACTCTGTAATAAGGGTATTAAAGAGATACAAAATGTAATCAAAAGTTGTGATCCTTTCCAGAGACTTTCATTTGAATCTTCTGGAAGCACATTAGTTCATAATCATTAGTTCCGTTGGAACAGAAATACTCTTTTAGAACATAGCAGTATTCACAGATATTTTGTGACTATTTATTAAAAGCTGAAAAATATTACTCTGTATTTTTTAAAATATCCAGTGTACAGCTATTTTAAATGAAAAAGAAGAATTTCTATTGTAAAGAAGTATTTAGGAAGCAATTTCATGGTCAAAGATCTCTACTTCAAGTGATTGAGGCTCTGGTGTTAAAGTCTACCAGATTTTTTCCAACTTTAAGCCATAGTTTTTTTCCATTCCCAGCCCTCCTTCAAATGATTTCATCAGTTCTGTCAAATAATTAACATCGGTTTTGAGTGACTGTTTATGAATAAAAACTTTGGGATTGGAACTAGATGAGGTATGAAATCAAGACTACCAGTTATAAAATGTATAAAATGCTTTAACTGATCTGGAGAGTTTCCAAAATCCTTTTTCTGCTATCCAGTGGGGTTCCTTTGCCTTCAACCAAAGCTGCAACTCCTGCCAAGTGTCTGCTGAATTAAATTTTCAAGTAGTTGTTTATCTATTTGTTCTTTTGTCTTCTGCGGCATTCCCTTTACATTCACAGTACTGTTGGCAAGGTATATTGATAATGCAGTTTATCACTTTTATTTACTCTGTGAGTGCTGCAATCCTAATGTTTTTATCCAAGTCTTAAATGACTCAGATCTAGGATCCCAGTCATGATTAAGAAGGACCCATTTTTTTTAGGCATTCACAACACTGCTCTGAAATATACACAGGTGAATAACAGAATTTTAAGGAGGATTCCTGCGTAAGTCCTGGAGAGTTCTTTTAAATTAAACCCCTATCTTCTTTTAGCATGTCTGCACATACCCAGTGTGGTATGTACAAAGGGCTAAATGTAAATATAAAGCATTCTTATGTTTGGGGTGCATCCAGATAGTGTCCCTGTTGTATGGCTTTCAGCTGGGTGTCAGTAATGCTACTGGCAATACAAATATTGCCAGTGACCAAAAATACTTGTCGGACCCGTTTTGAAGGTGTCATGCCCCTCCCTCAGAAGGAATAGATCCAGCTAGGATTTATTGTATACCTGGGTGCTGGTGGGGTTTGCAGCACACTTTGGATTTGTATGGTGGAGAGAATGACATGAATGTGGCTGCTCAGTTGCTCAGGTGCTGAGCAGTAAGATAGTGTTGGCAACTCACGTGTATATTCACTTAGACTGCAGTAAGGGGGGGTTGAGGGAGAGATGCTTTAGATTTGAGTGGTTATCCTATTTCTGCACCGCACCCTTCCCCCTTTTTAGATCAGTGGGTTTCAGTAGTATGCCTGGATAAAATGTTGAAAATTCTTGAAAAAAAAAGGACATTTTAAAGACACAATCTCATTCAACTGATGTACATTGCAGATTCCCACTTGAATTTGCTTAGGGGAGGTCTCTGGTTTATTTTTTGAGGGATTTTTTTTTCTTATTTTGAGCCAGATGTTTACTGCTTACTTTTAATGCATTCTGTGTAATTTTTTTTCCTGAAGCTACAGCCTTCTCTTGAAATACCTTGCATCAGAAGTTAAGCGTGTCCCACTAACTTGACTATTTAAAAAAACATTCTAGGACCATAAGGTGTTCAGTGTACAGGCTATAGTTTACAGTCATGCACAGTATTTGGAGCCCTGTTGCCCACAGCAGGAAAATCCTGTAACTTAATAGAACCTGAGGCTGATTTCTGTGACCTCTTGAGTAAATGTCTTTTATGTAACCCTTTCCTCCTACCACTCCCAGAATCAAAAGAAAGCCTGAGCAATAAAATTTCTAATGCAGTATGGCATGACAATATTGAGCAGTTGTTGCTAAGGCTTTTGCTTCTCATTAATTATATAGTCATTTCACAGTTCCTCGCAAAAATGTGAGTACTTTTTTCTCCTGGGTGATGGAATGAAGCCTCCATTATTTCTCCAGTAACAGTGCAGACAGACATTAGGATTATTCACAGAGTCCCACTGTATTTTCCATTCAATCTCTGAGAAAAGGAAGGAGATCAAGTAGTGTAGTTCTTGCCGTTCTAGTTAACTCTTTGATAATCAATTTTTTCACAGCTGCAAGATAGGAAAACAAAATTAAAATTTTTGTTCACTGAAAATAAGGGAAGACTCTGGAAAAGAGTGGTTTTCCAGTCTGTAGGTTCCATCAGCCT
The DNA here is from genome assembly GCA_035584735.1 of Pseudotriccus pelzelni. Lineage (NCBI taxonomy): Eukaryota > Metazoa > Chordata > Aves > Passeriformes > Tyrannidae > Pseudotriccus > Pseudotriccus pelzelni. The sequence continues at coordinate 47,600,947 of JAWMRA010000090.1, read as the reverse complement.
TATATATATTACTACTTTGTCAAGTCTCCCATCAGTGTTACTACAGTAGATGATTTTTGTATTTTAATAACTGTCTCACTTTAAAGGGACAATCTTTTAAATGCTTGGTAGAAGTTTTAAGTAGGGCCTGTAAGCTCCAGACTTCAGTAATCTTCCTTTAAAGAAGTTAAAAAATACTGTGTCTTAATTATTATTCCTATCAATTTTAGCACAAGATAAAACTGTATTTGACCATTACCGTATGTCTTGCAGCTGTTGGGTTTGCAGTCAGTAAAACGAACAGCCCAGACACATGCCCTATTTTCTCATAGCTAAACTAATATGAAAGGAAAACATGAAAGCTATTTTATAATTCAGAAAAGATTCTGAAGATAACTAAATCAGTTTTCTTCAAAAGCTAAATGTCTGCCTGTCAGATTGACTCTGTTCTGTTTTTAAGATAGTCTTGTTCATTTATGCAAATAGCATTCTTGAAAGTTGAAATATTTGACACTTGTTATACTGCTAACTCTACAGTGAAATCTGGATTAGAGGAGAGCAGTTAAAGCAGTACCTGTTTGAATGTGGAAGACAGGCTTAATTATAAACTCTGAAATCTTTATTTTTTTAAGATGAAGATATAAAAGATTGGTATCTAGTTCTTTCCAGAAGCAGCTGACACTAACCATATCCGTAGGATGCTCTAGCATTGCACTTTTAAAAGCAGAATTTAACACATGAGAGATGTAGTGTACTAATGCTTTTAATTCAGAGAAGACTGAAAGCCTTGATTTTCTTGTAAAGTTGGTAAATCTAATGAAAGAGCTCTTCTTCTTTTTTTTATCACTGGGAATGTAGTCTTCCCAGTGAGACACTTGCTGTGTTTGGTCTAATATTGTCTGCTGAAGTGAAGCCTTCTTATTTTTCTCTCCTGGAAAATAAAGGGAAGAATTACAGCAACTCTTTCTCAATATAATTATCTTTTAAAAGTGTTCTTCCTACATTTCTCCCTTGCAAGGAAGCAATTTGACAGTTAATGTAACTTAGCATAAATGTGGACTGCTGTCAAACAGCTATCTTATCCCAGTCCAGGCAGTCTGTTCTGGTTCTCTGTTCTGCAGCAAGCTGTGTGGTCAGCTGAAGAAGTCTCAGCTAAAAACTGGTTGGTTTCTCTCAGGTTTGTCACTGGGTTAAGCTGCAACCAGCTATGCTGCTATCACTGCAGGAAATGGCAGCCCTGCAGGCTTTAAATCTGACATTTGCTGGGAGGTCCTAAGTCCCTGTCATCATCTTCTGAATTGAGAAAGTTACGTCCATGACATAATACGCACACTCTCAGATCTGTGATGCAAGTTCCAGTTAATCAAACATTGGATGGACCTGAACTTACGCAAGCTAGACAACATAGCTAGAGCTCAAGTTGGATGAAGATACTTTTCTACACAGTCCCCAGCATATTTCATTTCAAGCATATTATTGAGGACAGCTTCCACAGCAGGTGAGGTTGAGCATTAAGTGAACCTGCACAGCTCTGTTCTGTTTATTTAAAAAGTGAGCTTCCAACCACTAATAATGCAAAAGAATACAAGAAGCCTACAAGTAAAAGAGAGATCCAGAACACCTCCTTTCTGAGAAGTCCACTTCCCTCTCTCACATTATCTCACCTGTCCTATGTGGCATAGGCAGCCATTTTCTATGAGGTCAGTTGGAGGTCATAGTGCAAGTACAAGCCTGCTGGCTTTGTTTGGGCTCCAAACCGTATGTCTAAAGAAAGGAGAATAATGTTTCATTTACCAGTGACTTTGTTGAGCAATTTCTCCTATATGAAAATCTGAGATATATTTTTTTTGACAATTATAGCTGGAGATGGTTCTCCAGTCTCTGGTCACACGGCAAATCCTGTCTTTGACCTGATGAGGCTCGTTTGTTCGAATGTAAGCTTTTAGGCATTCCAATATTTTCCAGAAATTGTTCGCAGTGGTAGCTAAATTTGCATTTTGAGGCAAAGGTTATCAGAGACAACTGCCTGTTTGATATTCTCAGCTTTGAAATTTTTCAGATTTGTGCTTCTAAATTGATGTGGGTATAGTGGAGCTGCCAAAGCCACTGCAGAAGGTGCCAGTTTTTTTAAATTTATCCGTACTGCAGTATCTTTACTTGTCTTTTTACATGTTGCAACACAACTTGTTCTCCTTTCTTTCAATACTCATCTCTGCCACTTAATCTGAGAATCACCATATGCACGTGGGAGCTGTTTGTGGCTTTAGTGGGCCCCTCAACTTAAAATTTGTCAGGCTTACCCTGTAGAATTCATAGAAAATTTTAAGCTGATAGTAGCAGTGCTCCAGCAGTACCCAAATCTCAGCAAAAGCAAAGGATGCTAAGTCAACTCCTTATTGTAATATGCATCCAGACGGCCATATCACACAAGTAGTATAGGCTGATTTTTGACTTCTAGAAGCTCTTGGGCTTTTGAGAGCAGCACTTTGTCTCTCTGATGTTGAAGTTTCATTCTGTCACCATCCCAAGAAAATAATATTATGTTCTTCACATCCATACAGTTTGTGCTAGTCAAAGAATAAAAGAAAGTTTGTATTATTTACAACAGATAGTTTGGACCATGTGGATTTTGTTGTTGCTGCAGGATTCCTCAGTAATCACTGTCTTTGACCTGCCAGACTAAGGCAGGAGTTATGTTTTTATGGAAACAGGAACCACACAGACAGCTTTCAACAGATTGGTATTGTAAGACCACTGCAGTAGGAAATACACTGATAATAACTTTTGGGGGATGGTAGCTGACATGTAAGAAAAACTCTTGCTGAATTGTTCTGCTGATAGTGTGTGCTATTTTCTGGGAAGTTTTTAGGACATTGTCTGTCACTTGGGTGTAACAAAGCACCGGGCATTCATGAAAGGGGCTGTGAATTATTTAACAGATGTGACCGAAATTCTTAGTAGCACCAGACAGTTGAGGCACTATGCCTGCATTTCACTTCAAATACACCTGCCTTTGGGTTTATGGCTAGTCTTTCTTGTTCCTGTTGACTGCTTGTAAACTGTACTGACCATAAGTTTTTTAGTTACATGAAACACATTGGTATCAGTATAAGGGTTTATCCTGTCATACTTTAAAGTCAGCTGGACAGTTCCATATCACAGATTTAGAGTATGCTAGACAAACGGAAATACTGTTGAAATCCATGGTGAAACTCCAGTTACTTTTAGTGGAATCAGCATATCATCTCATAGTTGCTTTTTGTGTTTACATTAGCAGAAGTTTACATGCTGGAGGATGTGCTTCTTCCATCCAAAGGCAAAAATATGCCTTTGCAATTTTATCTGTGATTGACTTAAAAAACTGTGTCCTAAGTCTTAGTGTGTGTCTCAGTCAGTGTACAGATACTTCCCTACACTGTTGGCATTTTCAATTATGAGTAGTCTTAAAAGAAAAATCAAACCCACAACCCCCTTTTTTTACAACTGTTACTTTTTCAGGCAATAATAAATAGCACCATCACCCCCAACATGACATTTACTAAAACATCCCAGAAGTTTGGCCAGTGGGCAGACAGCAGGGCTAATACAGTCTACGGCTTGGGATTTTCATCTGAACACCACCTTTCAAAAGTAAGTATGACCAGCTAATGAAGCCATTTAAGTATATTTTATTCCTGCTCGCTGTATCTTGACTCAGTTCTCATTACTGTTGTTATTTAAAAATAATTTACAAAAAATGTTCTGTATCAGTCTTTATTATGTAAAACCACAAGACTAAATGTAAGACCTGCAAATTTTCTTTTAAGTGATCGAGAAAAGGAGGGACATTTAAGCCTATCACAGTGTATGTTGTTAATGCATTCTAAGTATTGATTTGTTAGTTTATTTTTTTTAAATTCCGTTACACTTTTTCATGATAGAATGTACAAAAGTAAACAATTTGGTGTTTCTTCTCTATTTAGATCTTGTAGAAAAAAGTTTGCTGGTAGCCTTCAGATGCATTTTTGTCTTTTAGGATAAATTTACTTCCACTTTTCTACTATATAGTGGATCAAATTACTGATATTACAAAGTTTGCAGGCTTAAAGTAAAGGTAGTGTGAAATATATTCAGTGGGGAAAAAAAAAGCATTTTCTATTGAAACGCGAAAGTTGAAATGTTTGCCAAAAAAACTTTGTGCCATGCATGAGAGTTTCTTTTCCAGTCTGCTTGTGCAGGAGGGAAATACACCTTATTCTGAAGAATGCAGTAATATCTGTTTCTCAAACTGATGGTGCAGTTCCTCTGAGCGCCCTTGCTGCAATATGTATTCCTTTTGCTGCTGCTCTGGTAGACAAGTCCGAGAACCTGTACAAGGCACTGTCGTTTTTCTTCAGATAAGGAATTTCAATTCAGTTTAAGAACTTATATTTATATTAAACAGAGAATTTTTCTATTTGAAACATACAGAAGATCTGGACACCCCAAGTGCAGTAAAAGGAATGCATAGCACATATTTAAGTAAGGAATAATGACGATTAAGTATTTAAAGAAATAGCAATTATAGCAGCCCTTTTGAGAAAGTACTTGTTGCTATCCAAGGATAAGCATGGGCCTGCCAGAAAGGCATTAAAATGAGACTCAGTACAATCTATTTTATTTGAACAAGTGTCAAACTTGTTGGATTTCTTCCTTTTATAATCAGATAGTTTTCCTTTCCACAAAGCAACAGATTTGTTCTAGAACTTCTTTTCTGTACTCTATTTATTAAAGTCCTGAAATGAACAATCCTGTTGTATGTAATTTGTGTTGCAGTAGTGGCTCTGTGCCCCAGTGAAAGATCTCAAGTTCCAGGGACCAAAAGACAGCCTGCAACCACAGAAAAGACTTGTTCTCGTCTGTGACTGATTTCCACAAATTAATGATTTAATAATCAGAGCAGACAAAGTAAACTGTTTATTCTCATATCATTGTCTACTTATCTAATAGTAAAATGTTTGACTTTGTACTGTTTGTTTTTGATTTAAGTGTCCTTGTCCTCCTGAACTAATTGCTAAAGTAGAGTGCAACATCAGTAACCTCTTTCTGTACAACTATTGTGACTGAGAATTAGTAGAGTGAGACTGTCTGACAGAAAAGCAATGGCACTCTAATGAACTTCACATTCAAGCAATATAAAAGAAAATTAATTAAACATTTATTTATTTTCATTAGGCCTTTTTTTAATATGTTAGATGACAAATTCATCTCAAGGCTATTCCATCAGAAGTTGGTGATACCTGAAAGGTATCTGTGTTGGAAAACATGCCATTCATAGGATCAGGATTTGTTAGCAGAACCCCTCTTGCTCATCCACTATGAGAAATAGAATGCCCCATGATTTATAGGAAAAGCTAAGAACTGCTTTCTCATTCAGAATATGTTTATGCTTTTGATAGTATCCTGATGCATGAGAAGAAAAATTCTTTTTAGAGTTTGCTATCTGTCTTACCCTTTTGAATTAGTTAATCTGATTTATTCTGTAAAACTTAAAACATATACTAAATGGAAAGTGCCACCATGGATATTTATGTAAGCCTCATGTAGACTTCCTACACAATTTTTTATCTTTTCCTTAAAATTTTGATCCTCCAGGGAACCTTTCCTTTCATACCATGAGACTTTGTTATTCAGAAATTTTATCAGGAAATAACTATTATCACCTGACTGCCACAAGGAATTCTGGAAAATTGTGAAAGTTTCTAAGTTTGTCTTAAAATGGCCCTTTCTAACAATGATATCTATTGATCTGTCTATTAGGTATTTTTTACAGTTTCTATGGCTGTCATACAGAAGACCATATTTACTGTCTTTATGTCTTCAGTCATTTATTCTAAACCTCAGCATTATGTTTTCCACTTAACAATCCTCTGGTCTTAAAGCTGATTTAAATAATAGGTTACCCATCAGATTTTGAGGTTTAAGAGTACAGGTCTTAGGTAAGTGTCATCTAGTTCTGATGATCTGTTGCCAATTTTATCATCTGTTCTGAGATGGTTTTTTGGATGTTGGATTAAACTTTCAGGAAACATAAGCTTTGAAATAACCTGACAGGTGAAATGCAGGGTACAAGTGGAGAGAAGTTACATTTCCTCAAATATTAGTAGCCTACCAGGAGAAGACCTTAAGTTTTTTTTGGGTCTTGTGTAGTAAGTGAAGTTCTGCTAGAAAATAAATTGATAAGGTTGTGTCACACCAAGAGGCCTTTTTACCTTCGAAGTACAATGAGTGCAAAACAATTTCAGTGTAGGCTGTTGCCAGATAGACTTAGAACCTATTGTTGAGGCTTCCAGTATTTTTGCAGAATCATTTCAGTCTTAAGCTGATCATAATAAGGTAATGTTCTGTAGGACACAAAAGCAAATGCTTGGCTACTATAGCAATTAGTGTAGAGTCAAGATGAGATCTATGAACCCAAATTTTTCTCTACCCATAAAAACCAGGCCCCATTCTTAATAAATTGATCTAATATCTCAAGTTTAAGGGCACATGCATTTCTAAATTGGTGTTTTAGCTAGAGCCTTTAAGCATAGAAATAAAGTCTCACATGGCAGTTCTGTGCGCAATTCCTTGATTCACTGTTCATATATGCAGGGGTTTAGTTCAATTAATTTGTTCTTTAACTTGATTGATGTCAGTGAACAATCAAGAAATGAACTTGATTCAGTATTTCCACTGTTGCTTTCCTAATTAGCTATTGAAATTATAAATGCAGTTAAAATTTGGGAAGAAACCAATATTATTTCAATCATGAAAGAATGAAGTCCACTGAAAGATGTAGGCTCATGGTGACCACATTAGGCTTTAGAACCCAATTAGTTATTGTCAGAGGGAGGGTAAAGCCTGAATCTAAAAGCAGCTGTGTAAGGCAGTGTGTCATTATTATTAGCCATCTCTGAGGTGAGTTCTTTTAAAGCTATCAGCAACAGATCATGTTTCATTGCATTGTAATTTTTCTAACATGTGAACAGTGTACATTATGTCTGAAAGGTATATCACAGGGTAACTCATTTAAATGAGTATCTCATAAGGAGAAAATTTTAAAAATACTACTGACACAAATTGACTTTGTAAAATGCAAAGTGCAGTGTTCTATTCTACATGTATTGTATTGCTTCATGCCCACTCTTTCTCTCTTTTTTTTTTATTTTTTTTTATTTAACATATGTACCTTCAGTTTGCTGAAAAATTTCAGGAATTCAAAGAAGCTGCACGAATAGCAAAGGAAAAATCCCATGAAAAGATGGAGCTAACAAGTACACCTTCTCAAGTGAGTCTTATTGTCTGATTCAAGCATTGTACTTCATATCTGTTCTACTTACTGTATTCTTACACAGACAAGTATTAAAAATTAACAGGGTATTTCTCACTTACTGTGAATCCTCCCACCAGTCAGCAAGAATGTCAAGAATTCTCAAGAATACATTTTGCATACACTGCAGAAGTGTCAAAGAACTTGCTTTAAAATAAAATTGGTTTTTTTTTTTTTCCTTTCTTTTAACTTTCTAAAGAAAACAAGTAAACACGGTCATGTAAGTGAATCTGTAGTAAACATTTTTTGTATGTTTTCTTATTATGTCTGTGAAAGTTCAGGTATTGCCCTGTAAATAACTTTTATAGAACAATCTTTGCAACAAAAATGAAAGTTAAAATAGCAAACTATTTTTACTTATTTCCTACTGCGTAGTTTTCTCTTGTGAAATGTGTTAAAGGAAGATGACAGATTCACATGCTGGTTCTGGAGTTTTATTACAGTTAACCATGGTGTACAAGAAGAGTTTATAAAGGTATCTCAAAATGTGAACTGGGTTAATAAAGGCCTAATAGGAAGATAAGTTACTATATTCTCATTTACATTAATCATGCTGAAAATGAATTACGAATACTTGAATTTGCTGTGACAAAAGAAATTGCATGAGGCTTTTATGGCCCGTGTATACTGCCCTTCCACCTAGTATTTTTGACTCAGTGTTAGCTATTTACTTTGCTTTAAGCAGCAGTAAAGACAAAGTAATTCCCTCTCTTGGAGAATGCAGCAGCTTTAAAACTGCAGCAGGGATTCCTGAGTTGAGCATGTTTAATGTAGCTGAGTACTTTTTCCCTGGGGACTTTTTGTTTATTGAACCAGTGCATCTCTTAAGTGCTTTGCACTGTAATAGACTTGTGATGTTTGAAGGAGCAAGGATGACAGGTAGTTTGCAACATGTACAAATAGTTTTGTTGCCACTAGAAAGCTATATCTAATGGCCTTCCAAGAGGAATCAGTGGAAACCGGAACACACACAATTCATGCTATTTTCCCAGTAGGCATTTTGCCCAATTACTAGATTGGCTTTGGCTATTAACGGAAGCCTGCTTGCTCTGCTTTAACAGGAGAAAAATAAGGCAGTCTTTTTTTATTAGTTTTCCTGACTGTCTCTAAATTTATGATAAATTCCACAGAGACAATGGAAGTGTGTGTTTCAATACTATACACTTGTTGATAACATACACTTGCCTTTAGAAACAGTAAAGTGCTTCAGCCAGGCCTCTAGTTTCTTGATGCTATAAGTAAAAAAATTACTGTGCTTCTCTTTTGACATGCTGATTAATATTCTGGACTCAGAAGTTCAATCTGACACTGTCAAACTGAGTGACTTATTACCTGGTTTGGATATAAATTTGAACTACTCACTCACAGACAAGATTCTTTCTTTAGCAGCTCCTCAGTGTTAAAGCCTTCTCTTAAGCTCTATGAGCTATTAATATTGTTCGTTTTCCTTTACAGAGTTCCTTTTATACTTGAAATCTAACATTATATACTGTGGGCAGTTACAGAAATGTTACCTTGAGTGATTCTGTAATGCCTTTTGAGGGCTGCATTATGGCACACTTAGGTGTAATTTCCTATTCAGGCCTTACTTTTGTTCTCTTGGTTTTCACTGTGTTGTTAAGCTGGTGTATTGTTCTGAATAATTTAGTTAGTGCAAGTGCTGACACATGAGCATAGTAGCCTTCACATTCTAGTTTCCCAGAGAGAAGGGAGCTGAATCAAGAACCTCAGCATTTGGAACAAATGAGAAGTGATGGCGTCATGGCAAACTGCCATGAGACTTGTGTAAATGACCAGGAGCACCTGTGTCATTTTCATCATCTGCCAAGAAACGCTGCAAGGCAACTAATTCAAGTGTTGCCTTTCACAATCATTATATAGTTCTTTTTTGCCTTTTGCATAGTGATCCATTGCAGAGAGGGAGAGTAAAAGAAGAAGGAGGTCTTTTCAGTGATCAATCAAGGCTTTGCAAGAACCTAGTTTTTTTTATGAAGCTTTGACAGGATTGACAGGGAGGACATTGGGAGGGAGCGTATGAGAACCTCTGTAATATTAACCCAGTGTCAATCCCTCTGCTGTCTTAGACTTGCAGATATCCTTCTGCACTAAATTAGTAATAGGTAGGAAGTTGCATATAAAACCTGGAAAATACACATGTAAAAACTGAAATAATGTTTTATTTATTTATCTTTGTATGCCTTTAAAAAAAGTCATAGAATCATAGAATCAGCCAGGTTGGAAAAGACCTCTGAAATCGTCAAGTCCAACTTTTGATCCAACGCAACTGTGGTTACTAGACTGTGGCACTAAGTGTTATATCCAGTCTTGTCTTAAAAAACTTTCATGGATGGTGAATCTACCACCTCCCTGGGCAGTCCATTCCAATGTCTAATTACTCTCTGTGTAAAAAATTTCTTCCTAATATCGAACCTAAACCTCCCCTGTCAGAGCTTGAGATTGTCCTTATTATTTACCAGTGAATTCAAGTCCCAGATATGGCACATTGTCCACCCTCTCTACTACACAATTCTAAAAGAGAAACTAAGTGCATGTGCCTTTTTCTGCTTTGGTATGCCCTTACACATTGAATCTTTATTAGAATGTCTCCACAACTACTGTAACAAAATACTGCACAAGGTACTTGCTGTTCACTGTTTTATGCAAGCCTGCAAATAGCACTGGTACATGTCAGTTTCAATTCTGAATGTCCTGCAAAAACCTGTGAATCTGCAGAGAAATAGAAAACAAGAGGTAAAAGCATAAATAGCTCAGAAACTGAATATGTATTTGTAGTTCAAGTACTGACCAGAGTTTAACTCAGCCTTAGATAATAAAAATTTGCAATGCTCTTGTCTTGTTTACGTAAAACTAAAATACCAGCTCCCCTTCTCTGTCACCTCCTATTTCCCAGATACATCTTTTAATATAGGGAATTATTTTGCTCTTGTCATAAACTCATGGATCTTGCCATGATAAGCCACCCATGATGTATTCTCAGTAACAAGCTTGGCCATGCACTAAGAGCAACACTTTGATCTGGATTTCACTGAGCTGCATAAAGCAGTAGCTTGAAAATTGTGTCTACCTCCCCCCGCCATTTTTTTCTCTTTTTTAGGCTAACCTTAATTAGGTTTGACTACAGAACCAAAGAGAGCAATCTGTGAATTTTGCAACTGCACCCATCAGTCTTGAGGAGTTTCAGCCCAAACAAGTGGCCTCTGAACCTCGGTTATTTTTTTCTCTAAGCAACACCATACTCTGATAGTTTTTTTAACCTCAGTCATTTCTAATTAAGACCTTTTGTTAGTTTCTGAAGTTGTGTGGTGAGTAAACCACTCAAAATAGTCTTGTCTATGATTCTAAGCCCATTCTATGCAGACTAACGAATAGCTATTGCCTGAAAAATTTTAGAATCACGTCATTTTTAGTGCAGTGTTGGTTTACCAAAATGGTCCTGGTTTATCACCTGTTGTCTTTTTCTTTGTAGAAGTACAAAATCTACTAAAAGCTAAGAACTTTCTGGGACGTTATGTGAATTTCTATACTAGAAAAAATGTTTCATATGTGTTACAGTGTCTGCATCAGTAACTGGGAGAGTTATGCCATTTCTAATCACTACTAAACAAAGAAGCACTATGAAGAGCAGCCAGAGAAGTGTATGGAATAACTTAATGAGAAGACAATATAATACTCCATAACAAAACATGCTGGACTTGGTTTCATTTGTTTGTGATTTTGTAACCACTGACTCCTTTTTTTCTGTTCCTCATTTAGTTACCATTTAAAGGTGGTTTGATTTGTGCTGTGAAGTGTACTTATTTGACTTTAAGGACTCTTTTGTGAGCATACATGGGTTTTTTTTAAAGTTGTTGAAATCTTTTGATGAGTACCTCACTGTTATGTTTTGAATAGATATTGTAGGCACTGCCATTTTTATACTGCTTGGGATCACTAGAGTTCTGCATACCCGTTAATATGGCTAGAGCTCCTTTAGACAGTGCAGATCTCTGACAAACTTGCACATTTCTTTCCTTCTACTGAAATAATTTTTGTGCATTCACAATTCAACATTATAGTGAGTGGGCTATGATTTTATGTATCTAATAATAATGTTGTAGAAATTTTATATTAAATATATAAGCCATCCAGATTTTGTAGGGTGTAGTGTGTACTTTTTTAGAATACCTAGTGTAGTTTGGGAAGAAGAGGAAAGAGAAGAAAAATATTTAACTCCATAAAGGCTTTCATTTATTGTCAGTGGAAACTGTTTATCAAATGTCTGTCCTATCAGAGGATAATAACAGACATGGACATGTATAGAATAATTTATTTACCTATTTATTTTGGCAGCTCTGTTCTCCTTTCATTAACTGTACACACAAATGTACATGCTGGCCTGATGAAGGGTAATGTAAAATGCACCAGTGCTTTCTGCTCTGAGGCAGCCATTAAGTTTTTTAGGTGTCCAGTTACATAGCTGTATCAGAAGCTATCTGGGCATAGGTGGAGTATCCTCCTTCCCAGATAATACCATGACCATTAAGAGCTAGACCATGCTAGCATGCCTATGAAAATTTTACCCATGCTCTGCTGAATAAGCATTCTTTACAAATGCCTCATAGGTGAAACTGCGAACACACAGGTGCCCTTCCACTGTTCACTTTGGTTAATAAACAGTACAAAAGCTAGATTTTGAAACAAATATCAGAATTGTTTGTTTCACTGTGTTAAGATATAAAGTACAAGACAAGAATCCTGGGTGTCAATAGTCACCCACTGTGTATGAGGATGAGGGCTGAATGTAATACCAGGTAAGAGAGAGGTCTGTTGGATACTTGAAAAGAATTCATAAGCCAATTGTGTTTTGTACAAGATTATGAGAATCTTATGGTAATATACTTCTATATTAAATGCATATGATGAAATGTGACCATGGAAGATTCTGGACATCTGAACCTCATATTAATACTACCTAAAATTTGTGTATCATGTAAGAATTAATATTAGTGCTTTTATGCACATAGCCTTCCTGAGTAGGGCAGTTTGTAATTTTGATGTATTGTTTGTTTTACTTAAGGAATCAGCTGGAGGGGATATTCAGTCTCCTTTAACGCCGGAAAGTATTAATGGCACAGATGACGAGAGAGCGATGCCAGAAGTGACGCAGAACTCAGAACCAAGGGCTGAACCAACACAGAACGCATTGCCATTTACCCATAGGTACAGATTCCATTCCCACATCCTGATTAAGTGATACTTGTCTCCTTCCTTGTTAAAGGGACCTGCTCCTGTATTGTGTGGGGGGAAAAAGGTAGCCCACTCCTCCCCGAAAAATAGACCGATTTTTGGATTTGCAATATAATCTTTGTTTTAATTTAAAAGAACGTATGAGAAAATCTGTTGGAATAAGATTTGGGGGAACATTACTTTATAATCAGCCATAGAACACTGGTTAGTGTAGGTGTCCCTTTAACAGAAATCGTTATTTCAGTGTCGGAGATCTTAGTAAAATTACCTGCTTCATAGAATATTCCAATTAAATTATTTTTGCACACATTGTTTTTATGACTTATGGGACTGAATGTCAATCTTTCGTTGACAAGTTTTTGGAAGAAAAGGGACTCTTGCAGCACTTTTGGATTATGAAGTTTAAAGCAGCCTTTAACTGAACAATTCTCTGACAGTTGTAAAATTTTTCAACTTCTTTCAAAGTACCAGAAGAGTGTAGGTCTGCTTCAGACTGAATTATAACTTGTTGCAGTAGGAATGCTGTGTTTTGTTGTTCTTTAAGAAAGGTAGGGCTTTTTACTTAATGATACAAAGTTGCAATGGATATATCTTGCCTATTAGAAGTAATTGTAAATGAGTCACTTTCAATAAAACACGCAATGTATTGGGACCATTGACAGTAAGTGAAACATTTAATAAACTTAGAACACAGCTAGAAATACTAGATTTAATTTTTTTTAGTGTTGTGTAATTCCATTTAAATAGAGTTTGAGCTTTTGATCAAAGGTTAAGGAATACTAGCACATCAGATATGTCATGCAATTCGGAGTGAGCATAGGTGAAACTGAAATTGAGCAGGATGTCTCAGTTTTTGTAAGAGAATAATACTATAAAACAGGTGGAAATAATTAATATACGTTTTCAAATGAGAAAAAAACCCAACCCAAACCAAAACTTGAGAGTATTTTTTTTAACAGAGTGATTGTGTTTATTTTTATACTGTCAACAGTGCATCTATTATATGTTTTAGAAGAAATGGTGGACTGTATGAGTGCTATGTGCATGTGGAAGGAGCATACAAATGTTGCACATCTGTCAGTGTTCTGTAATTACTTCATTTAGACTGTTTGAGTGTTGAAATTCTCTATCAATATTTTTGTGAAAAGAAGCTGTGATAAAGTCCACAGATGAAAAGTGTGGCTTGTTTTTTCAAAAAATAGTAGCTTGAAGTTCTCCCCTCTGTTCAGCATAATGTAAATATGTTTTCTGGTATGTGAGTATAGTAACTAAGTTCGCTCTCCACTGAGCATGACTAGAACTGCTCTGAAACTACACAGTGGTCACTACTGATGGTGTAGAATAGAGATTTCAAAACTTTTAGATGCATTGCATTTTTCTATCTACTTTATGTATGCAGTGAGAGCCTAGTTTTAGATTTTTATTCTGTTAATACCACTAGCTATAATTGGTTTTCCGACAATAGCTCTTCATTTTGAGATTCACTTCTCATGTTGATTCTTAAAAGATCAATGTTTTGTCTTGCTAATGAATGGTAGCTTCAAGTTTGTTAGTGAGCTGTTACTGAAGAAATTTTTACACCCTTTGAAATAAAGTAATTTTTGGAATAGCTAAGGGTTGTATTATAAATAAATAAAGTTCATTTATTTATTATAAATAAATAAAGATGCATGAAACACATGCACAAAAGAGATGGAAAGTGAAACCTTCAGTAATGTGTTAACCCTGGTTAAATAGGTGTGTTTTTGTAGAGGCTTTTCATAATAGTAAATTAGCAAGTGGGTAGATACACCTAGCCACTTGTGCTGTCTGAAAGGATGTTCTCATGCAGGCAGTCTGCTTGCCCTGATTTAAAAGGAAAAAAATTTAAAACCTTACAGCCTGATCATTGGAGAATCCCTGGACTTCTCATGTGTCAAGGCTACTGAAAAGTATTGTGCTTAATCTTTTTCCCTGCCCTTCTGATGATGTGGTGTGTGTGGGGCACTACATGTGTGATGGAGAGGAGTTGCTGAACTGAGCCTTTTCCTTGTGCGCCCTGGTAACTTCCACTGATCCTGAACCTCTTTCTCCTGATCCTAAGTTTCAGCAAAGGTAAAGTTTAGTCAGCGCTTTAGGATGAGGAGGGTAATGCTGGAAGGGCATTTGAGTATCATCTTCTTTGTGACAATAATTTTTACTTATTTGGCTTTAGTCCAGAAGCTGCTAATTGGTCCCTAAATGCTTTTCAGAAGAAAAGGCATAGTGGATTTCCCTCAATGAGTTCAGCTGTAGTGTTCGTCAGAGTCAGTAAGGGTGGACTGAAATAACACTACCGTAGCAAGTTAATTTCTTAGATAAATAGGAAAGCTCTGTTCTGCTCTGGCATTGACAAGGACATACTTATCCCGTTAAGAGTGGAAAGAAGTGGTCCTCAGTGTAGGCTGGAGCACAGGGAAGGCACATGTGGGACTGCATGGAAGGAGCCCAGGCAGTCATGGTGCAAGTGTTGGAGCTTTCTGTGCAGGATGAGGTGCTGCAGCATTGTATGGCAAGGGTGGCTGGTGAGGGGTGAACTTAGTTGCTGCCAGGAGGGTTGGCAAGCACAGCAGAGTGCAGGTGTCTCTGTGGCAGATGATACAGAGGAGAAAAGGTTTGAAGGGGGCTACTATCAAAGAAGTGGTTTAGACAAAGCGTTTCATGTCTTTTTATGAACGGGAAGAGTCTGACAGGAGAGGAAAAGGTCAGAAATCAAAGGTGTGGAAGTCATGCTTTAGTTTACATCCCACTGCTTGTCATTTTAAATCTGCACACCTGAAAAATATTCAGTTGGCTTTAGTTATAACATGTCTTCATTGGCCAGAGATGTCGTCTTCTACAAATGTTCTTCTCTGCATTCTTTATGTCTTAGTGTAAGTAGTTAAAGCTTGTTATTTCAGCAGCATAAGTGTAGACTACATTTGTATTTATAGATATTTTCTGACTGCTTATACTCAAAAGCCAAAACCAGCATTACGTAAGTCACCAGAGTTTTATTAAAACTTAAATATCTTATTGTTTCAATAAATAATTCTACATACTGAAATTAATGTTCTCCAGAATATGACTAAAATCCCATTCATATCCCATGAGCATGGTAGGGCTGAAATCTAGTTGCTTCAATTTATTCTCATCTTGAAAGTCCTAATGTTCTTCACAAGTGATGTAACTCAAATCAACTGCTTGAGATAAGGGTATTAAACAGAAGATAAACTCCTATAATTAAATATCTTGCTTTTTTTAACTATGCATGATGTTTAATGTTGAACTAAGAAGTAATATTGTGAAGTCCCACGTCGTATAATATGCTATATAGCCTGAGCACTGCTCTTGTGGTTAAATGTTGCCAGAACAACTGGAAGTAAAATGTAGCCTGAGCCTGCCACTAGAATTTTTAAAAATCTTGCCTTAGATACTAGTTGGTCCTTATCTGAATAATAGCTGGTCAAGGAAGACTTTTTTTGTAGCAGAGACTGGATTATCGAATCTACTATTAAAATAATTAAGACTAAAAAAGGTACATATTTTTGTTCGATGTACGTATTTTTGTTCTTAAGTTATTTTTAGTTTCCTCAGAATTCTTTCCTGTTTAAAAAATGTGTCCTACATTCTTCAAGTTGCGATTTTTTTCTCCTACTAAAACCGTTGATCATAAAATGGGGTTTGATGAAAAAAAAATTGCTAAAAAATTTTAATTACTTCTGATGCAACTGGCTTTTACATAAAAGTTTTCAGATGACCAAGAACTTTATACTATGCATCATGAGAATTAAAACTTTTAATAAAACTATTCAGTTTTAATATTTGAATTATATTCTAAGGCTGAATAGTGTATATGGTGAACTCTACAACTGCTGCTGGTAAACTTGCTCTTTGACTCTTGAAGAGAATACATTTGTTCATAAGAAGCTTTATTCCACTTTTGGCATCTTAAGAAGCTAATAAAACACATTTTCAGAAACAAAATATAAGAGGATTCTTCTGGGACAAACCTTGAAAATCTTCGATTTTCTGTCAACAATGACTTGTACCTGTTACCTCATTTTTTCTTGTAATACGTAAACTTGGAATTTCTATTGCATAATATTTTGATCAGACAATATATGTGTGTGTTTGTTGTTTGTTGATTGAAATTCCTATTTTTATATTCAAATGAATTTTTAATAGGGAATTTTGACTCATTGCCTTAGTGAAAATGGACTTAATTCACATGATGCTTATATTTTAGATGTGTTATTGTCTAGATAGGTTAATGTTTAATAATGCTGCCTGTAAATCCAATGCTGTACAACAAAGAAAAACCAAAAATCTTGCTGCTAGACCATGTTCATTGACTGCATTTTCATTAAAAGTTGCATGTAGAAATCTCTTTAGTAGATTTTGCACTGTGTGTATTAAAACTGCTCAGTTCTGCAACCTTAAACAATGTAGTTGTATTACAGTATAGGTACTTTGTGAATCATATGGAACTGCTAACTTAGCTTTAAGGAAAAGTTTTGAGTTAATAATTTCTGTGGTGTTTTGTAATTTGAATTTATTCTCAAATCCTAGTATTTGGAAGTTCTGTGTAGGGTTATGCATAGCTTCCTTACCAAGTAGTCCTGAGGTGTGCATTTCTTTATTTAAAATTCTTTGTTTTGAATGTTATTTAACCTGATCAGAGGATAATTCATTGTTCTGAGGAAGCTCACAAGCTCTGTAATCCAAGCTCCTGCTGAAAGAACAGCTATGAGATCAGATCAAGCTGCTCTAAGCTTTATCCACTTGAGTTTTGAAAACCTTCTGTAATGGAAACTGATAGAGTCAGGGATTTTTGAGAGGTTTCTGTATAACATAAAAGGCAGTAACTGTCTTCACGTTGCACAGTACTATTATGAACTGTGACATTTTAGGGCACACCATCGGAATTATGGTAAATTCAATTGCTCTATTGAAAAAGATTACTATTTCATGAGTCACTCTCAGAGAAGAAACTCAAAGGTGGTGTTCCTGCTATCAGTGTAAGCAAAGAACTGGTTAATATAGAAACTTAGACCTAGATTTTGACTTCACCTCAACCAACGTTTTTTGATGTTGTGAAGACCATAGATGTATTGTTCTGTGGCCTCTTGTCTCTATTAGCAAGAGCCTGGTGCTCTCTCCTCCTTCCCTGACCCAATTCTTGCTGCTTCCCAAACTCCTGCACTTCTGCTTAAGCTGCTGGGATCTAGTTAAAGTAGAGTCTCCTTCAAAATAAAAGTTCTTGCTAGGAAATTATTAATTTGAAAGGAAAATCTTACATTCTGTTTATATAATTATTTTTTTATGTCTGACTTTCCTGATTTCTGACAAATTCATTAAGGTATCTTTGCAATACCTAGTAAACCATT
>JAWMRA010000090.1:47566761-47581317 GCA_035584735.1 Pseudotriccus pelzelni | reverse complement strand
TATTTGACAACGAGGGTGATGAGACACTGGAATATGTTGCCCAGAGTCATTGTGAATGCCTGATCCACAAAAGTGTTCAAAGTATGGGGCTCTGAGCAACCTGGTCTAATGAAAGATGTCCCCACCCATGGCAGAGGAGGTTGAAACTAGGTGATCGTTAAGGTCCCTTCCAACCCAAGCCACTCTGTGATTCTACTATAAACCAAACACACTAGCCCAAATCTTTCAGTTACTGGCTCTTTTAAAATGTAGGGTCTTAGTATCACTTGGCCCCCCTACACTGCATGAGATACAGTGTCTGTTTTGGCTGCTCCCGTGTTCTGAAACGTCTCTGTGTTGCTGTCTCTCATCTGTCTGCTTTATTCTAAGAGAAAGGATCTTTAGCACACTTTTTAAGCAGTGTGGCCAAACCCAATGGAATACTTGAAAGAAGTATTTTTTGAAAGTGGGAGAGGGGAAGAAAAAAAGCCTGTAACTGAGTACCTTTTAACAAAGGTGAAGCTCCATTGGATGCATATGATTGATATAAGTTTAGACCTCTTTTACTTATACCAACAAGGTACTCTGCTTCTGTGTTATCTCAGGTATAGTGGTGGATCATGAGATGTGTTTTCTCATATGAAAAGTTGAATAGGTAGCGAAGTACATAAACAGATAGATGGATAGATAGATAGATAAATAGGTAGATAGATAATCTTCTGAAATCTTATCTATACTGTATGGTTATGGTTTCACTGCCATCTGCTAGGCCTGATCAGACAACTATGAAGACAATATTAAAGACTAATTAGTTACTATTCTTGAAACAATATAAAACTCATTTCTCTTGAACTTCCAAGCTGAATATAAATAAACATAACTTCATTCTTTAACATTTCATGTCAAAGATGAAGTGATCAATATAGTTTATGGATTTTTATATTCCTTTTAGAATTCACTGTATTATTCTCTTCCTATCTGCCCCCTCTCCTTGCAGGAGAGGTACACTCTGGAAACAGAAAGGAGATGGCTAGCATCATCTTCTGTAAATATTTAAGCTTAAGAGTCAGCAATTAATTTTATTCCTGCTCTTGTTTATAAGAATATTATTAGAAATGCAATCAGGGAATTTACATTACATCTGACCTGAGATACAAGATGCCAAACATCTTAAATCATGAAGTGTTTCTTGAGTCTTGCTGAATTGTTAATTGTGGATTCCCCTAAAACACTACATGGATCCTTGCATCCATGAGCTTTGCTATTTTAAAGTTCTTAGGTGGTGTTAATAAAGCCCATATGGACTTCAAATAAGCTAATTTTAGTCAATTAGATACCTTCATACTAGAGGACTAGCATGGAAAGTCAGAGCCAGTAATAGCTGGCAACAGTTATTTAAATTACAAGTTCTTTCTTGTCGAAGATATGAGATAGAAATTCTGCTGTACCAAATTCTGCTTGGGTTTGTGTGGCACATGAGTTCAGGAGGTGACTGTGGCTCCTGTTCCTTTGTTACATCTCTGATCCCGGAGTAAAGTTTCAGAATTGGCAACTGTACCTTGAGCAGCGGGTACAGGCTCCTCCAGTGATTACACAGAATGGAGGGTTGGATAGGATTGCGTGAATGCTTTTGTCCCCTGGAATATTTTTCACTCCCAGGTGCACATGGCTTAGGAAGTAACTGTACAGTGCCTGTTGGTTTCACCAGTTCAGAGCCAACATACAGTTGTCTGTGAGGTGCAAAGAAAGCATGATAAACTTGATGAAGCCATTTGCTGTTCTGAGATATTTATTGGTACGATTCAGCCAAATGGATTACGTCTGCCCACTTCTTGAAAGAACGCATATCTAAAAACGAAAGTTTGACAAAGCAGAGAAAAGCAGTTTAGAAAACTCTTTATATTATAAGTGCATAGCATGAGCACTAACTTAGTGTATTTTTTAAAAGGATTATTTAATATTTAAATGAATCACTTTTACAAAAATAGCTTTCGTCAAAGTTATTTTTTTCTAGAATTTATCTGGAATTCATAAAATGCATATATATATATACACATATGTATGTATGCATGCATGTATGTATGTATGTATGTATATAAGACGTGTCTTCGAGGGGTCATCTCTGCAAGAGATGTAGGACCTAGGATCAGGAACTCTTAATTATCACAAGAAGTTAAAAAAAAAGGCTCTGTTTCAAGTCTAATCCAAAAGATCCATGCTGTTTTATTAATACGATACTCTCTAAATGTCTTGGTTTTGTCAGATGAATTAGGATTGCTAAAGATTTATCCCTTATTTAGAGATAGGGTTTACAAGTAAACCAAGTTATGGTAATAATTCTTTTGTAGGATGCTGTAGTTTAGGTCCTCTGGTGGAGAACCAGCAAATTCTGCTACATCCATGTGACAGTGAGGTAATAAAATTGCACTTGATGCATTTCCTCTTAGATAGGCACCGGCCTAAGACTGGGCAGATGAAGTGGCATGTTGGGATAGTTAACCTTTTAAACAGCTAAACGCAGGGGAGATGGGTTTCGTCCACTAAGCCCTCTTTCCCAGGTCCAGCCTTTATTTGTACTTCCTGGCAATGTTGTGATTCAGAGTTTTGCTTACAGTTTTCAACTGAGGCAACACAGTGTTGTATTCCCTGCCATTGTGGTCACCCTACCATGGCTTCCTGATGAGATGTTTCAATTACTCCCCTACTCTCCAGCTTAAGGTTCCTGTACAGATAGCATAAGCCTCAAGAATACTAGGCTAAAAGCTCATTGATCAAGTAGAAATCCAAAGGTGCTTTTTTGTAAGCCATTTCAGCATGTGCCTGTCTGATGTGCAAACAGCGTTCAGGCTCCAAGTGAACAAGTTGTGTTATTGAACATAATGGTGTCATTTTCATTACTCTCTGTCACAGTGTAGTAGGCAAATGCCTTGCAGTGGGACTTTGATAGTGTCAACCTGCTTCTGGCAGACACAGGCAAAATTAGGGGCAAGCACATATAAACACAGAAGTGAACTATTTTGTCAGTCGAAAGTATGTATTTAATATATTCTCTTTTTGAGATTAAAAAAATAAAATGGTGAATACAGCTAAGTGGAGATCAACATTTCCTGTAGCTTTCCATTAGTTTTATGCTTTAGGGAAGGTTTCTGTACCTAAAGAAATCACATCTTTTGAGCTCCTTTATTATCACTGTAGATGTCAGTGACATTTTATAGGACAGACAGGAAGTAATTTGAGTTGATCAGTGTTTTTGATCACATAACAGGAGGCTCTGATGAGATGAATTTAAGTTGCTGAATAGCACTTTGGTGAAATGTGGACAGCTGGCAATTCATAAGTGTTTGTCAAAGTACTTCACAGTGACAGCAAACAGCCATCAAGTTTTTTCTGTAATGAATTGAGTTGGCACAAATCAGCAATGAACTAGAATATAGGGAAGTTTTTTAATCAGCTCTTAAGCCATTTGGCAAATGATGGAAGCTAAAGTTGGGTGAAGGTGCTGAAATAAAATGTCTGGAATGTCTAGAACTCTGTTTCTTCAAGTATACAATAAAAAAGCTTTCTGTGTCATCCACTTCTGATCAGCTTCAATTGTATGGTTGTTGCCTTTGCAGATTTTACTCTGTGGCATTGTGATGTAATGATATTCTGTCTTCTTGATATGAAATGCAAAGAATTTGGTTTCTAAATTAAAGTTAGAATAGTGGAAACCATTCTTCTGGGAGACTGCAATCCCACAGGTAATTAAGAAGTAATTTTCTTCAAATAGCATGGCTCAGACAGAAAAACCAAACCAAACCAAAAGCCTGAAAGTGAATTGACTGAATCCTACTAGGTTATTCAACTCTAGTAGTTTGCCAAAGGAAGAAAAATTAAAGTTTTTTTTCTCCTAACTATAGTGATAATAGGTGTAGAAATAAGGAATGGTTTTGTTTTCTGAAGCCAAATGCAGGTAGGCAATACATTCAGATTAATTTGGCCTGAATTTTAAGAGGATGGCCAAAATAGTTTCCTACATGCTTGAAGTGTGATCTAACTGATCACTATGTATGACTGTGAATTCCCTGTTCACTTTACATAGGAAATACTTTGGAATTTAAAACTAATGTGTTTATGTGACAACACCAGCTGTGTAGTGCCTTCCTTCTGTACTCTTCTGAGGTTTTAGTATTCTGGTTTAACTCTACTTTGTCACTTTGCGGATCATTTGTGCTAGGCTATGTTCAGCACAGTGGAGGCTGAGCAGAGCTAGCTTTTAAACGTCTTCATATCATGGTGTTTGCCCTACCCTTTCCCTAGTCTACGGGCCTTGTCAGGGAAGGTGAAATAGAGCTTGCAGTACTAGAAAACGAACGTTGAAACGTGGCACATAGGCATAGCCTCGTGAAAGAATGAAAGCTCGGCATCTGCTCTGGTGTCTGTGAATTCCCAACTAGCAAAATCCATGTGCAACTTCATTCTTTTCCTGTTAGGTTTGTGACAAGTTAAGTAAGATGGGACAGAGAGAGAGGAGCCAAGCTTTATATTGTTCTTTGAAACTGTTGCATCAATTAAACGTTAAATTGGGAAGAACAGATCTATAAATTATCACACTTTAACTTCCAGCTCAGTTCTTGAGACAAATGGTCTGCATTATTCTGAAAAGATGAAGGAAACCTAAGATCACTTAGCCTAGACTGAGCAAATTAAAACTATCAACTCCAGTTAATTAAGGAAGGTGCCATGTTACACTTTTTCTTTAAAAATGCGATTTTTTACAATAAAAGAGAGAAAGGAACTATATAGGGACTTCTTCCTCTGAACATTAACCTGTAGTTCATGGGAAAAATACCAGTATCAGAAACTTTGCATGTGTTAAATTTATTCTCTTATTTCACTCATTTAATTTGTTTTTAGTAAATTTGACGCTAGAATCAACACAGGGCAAGCAATTTAGTCTCTTCTTGAATTCAGATTTGGTTTAAACAAGGCAAATTTAATACTTCCATTCTCTTAAAGAACTGGAATGGGAAAAAAATAGGAGTTGCAATATCCACTGGTGTTACAACTCACTTGTGAGTTGTTTTTTTCAAACCTATACAGTACATAAATGCTTTCCTGTGATCATATCATGTGACTTACTGCTTGTTCTTCAAAATACTTCTGATGTCTCTATAGATGGTTTATTTTGGACCTTATAGAGAGGCTATTGACTCTTAAGCAATTGTATAGCTATCACAGAAGATAAATGAAACTTAATTAAATTTTTGATGCTTCCGCATAGCTTCAGTTCTCTTAATGGAATAAGCTTATTTTGTTGTTACCATGTAAACTGACAATTCATCTCCGGCACTAACTGTGCGATTAATGCATGTTGTATTTACTGGAATAAGCAAACTGGCGATTGTAAAGCAAAAGTGAATTGCACCAGCAGTCATTAGTTGATATGGTAAGATAACCTAATGTACTGTCTGGGTGGAGCCAAGTAGTCATAATTCAAGATCTTTAGAAGACTGTCGAATCAGATAGAACTATTTCTATTGGTCATTCTGTAAGAAAGCCTTTCTGCTGCTGGTAGCGGAGTTGTGAGGCCCTGCAGCTGTAATGAGTGTTCTGCTGAGGTCAGTGTTTGCTATGGAAATAAGACAGGAACCAGTATTAACGGGTCTTAGGGACTGAGCTGTCCTGTGGTATAAGTAATAGAAGGTTCAGCTAAGATCTAAAATAGGCACTTGTAAATCTTTCACACTGAGCTATTTGTAACAGCTACTCTGTCTTCAGCAGTGGCATAATACACTCCAGTTACAGCTGTGACAAAACCTAGAAATGCAGGTAGAGGCTTGTTCTGAGGATCTCCGCCATTGGCATGTGCTATCTATCAGACTTACAGGTTGGGAGAGGTCCCTTTAGCCCTGTCACTGCTCTGCATGTGGCTGGGGTTGCCCAGAGCATAGCTTTTACTGTCTTCACTCTGTTATTGTTGTGCTGAGCTCCATAGAATCAACCTGTTGTTGCCACAGCCTCACGGGCTGCATCTATACAGCTAAATAAAATGTGCCTTGACACTGAGGACTGGACTGTTTCCTCATGAGCAGCAATGATGCTGCATCTCTTCTCTGCTTATTCAGTGTCCTTGCAGCTGTAAGACACCGTTACTGTGTTTTGTACTTTCCAGTCTGGCATACTTGCAATAATTGGAGGGCTTCATTGCCACCCGCTTGAATGGTAGGTATTCTCCTTGCACAAAAGCACAGATCTACATCTCATGCCCAGGAGTATTTCAAGTGGGAATGTGAGGTTTACAGATCCTATAAAACCTCACAGACTAGAAATGGAAGGGTGTTAAACCTGACTATGTGCAAACTGTGTTTAGAATCTCCCTGGCCAGGTGTGACTGAGCAGGGCAGTTTGTGAAGAGTGCAAATTCCCCAGTCCATACAGCCTTTGGAAGCTCAGGGCTTTTTGGCCATGAGCAGAAGGAGTTGTCCTTGTCCTTACTACCACAGCATTTTTGTGATAAAGCTAGGGAAGTTTCTCAAACTCAACAAGGTGTAATTAAGAGCACATTTCACAGAAACTGTTGAAATCTGAATAGCAGTCAATAAATGAGAGCCCTGGTGAGAGATGTGTAGGAAAGTCGAATACTCTATACTGTTACATTGCTGAGAGAGTGTACACACAAATTGTTCTTATTATAGGATTTTTTAGAGAAAATTTGGGGTTTGTGTAGCCAGGGGCCTCAGCAGAATTAATCCATACTAATTCAGAGTGTGAATTTCCAGTTAAACTGCTTTAAATTCTTGTGTGTACAGATGAATACTGCAATGAAAGTGGCCGTAATTCAGATCACTTTAGCGTCAGGGTCACTGTGTCCTAGTATCTGACTTGCTGATAGCCACATCACCTAATTGCTTTCTTAAAGTGATTAAGTGCCGTAGATGCCAGAGTCTATTTTACTTTCTTTGCAGCCAAATACCTAGTCATTTTAGAAGATAGGATGTAAGTTCCTAAATAACTTTGTTGCTTTTGAAAATGTAACTTTGTTGGTGTATTTGAAGTATTCAGCACCATAGCACCAGTAAGGAATTATACTTAATGTTCAATGAACTAAAAAACTTACTTGGTATATGAAAAATATAGGGTACATTACAGATCTGAGAATGAACAACTTACAATTATGCCAATATGCAGTTTCAATAAAGGAATAAAGGGAACTTTTTTTTTTTTTACTTTTTCAAATATGTGATAAGATTTTAGGTCTACAAGGTCTCACAGGCATGAGAATAAAATACGTGCAGTGATACTGATAATCAATCTTGGTAAGGGAGCAAGGACAAATATTTTTTAATATTTCAGAGAATGTGATAATTGTTAGATTGATAAGGTTTTAATGATTAGTGCAAAAAAGCTAGAAATTAATTACCCATGCTTGCTCTTTGAAAGAGCTAAAAGTTATAAGAAAGAGCTACTGTTTTTGGGTTATGTTCTATAGCCTTCATGAAGAGGTAACCAAATGTCTGTTTAATGTAAAAAATTAAATGACTGAGATAAAAATGTGATCTTTTTAAAAGTATAAAATTAAAAGTTGACCCTCTTCAGAGAAATCAGGGACTATCTTTGGGTTAAATATAAGTCTTTGTGATACAGTGTACAAAAACATGCTTAAAACTGTTCCAAGCAGTGCAATTTTAATGAGAAGTGGAGTTTAAATATCACCTGTGTAAACACATCCAGCATCCAGTAACAGACAATACAAGAAACTTGGAAATGTTGGTTTTCTCTGTTGTCCCCCCTTTTAACTTTGGCCAGGACTAGGACCTAAATCCCTGATGGGTAGAGATCATTGCTGAAGCATTAATTTTGTGTTAATACCTAATCTTCTGCATCTCTTGGAATGCGTTTCAAGAGCTCTTCTGTTCTGTTGACTAAGTGTTTCAATAAGCAGTGAACACCACCATACTTTGCCATTTTTAGCTCTGGCTTTGTTGCCTTTTGCAGGAATACTATACTGGGTTACCAAAGGTAATATTTATGAGACATTTCCCTTCCTTAAAAAGAATTTCATATCCAATCTATTCCCTAGTGGTAAGTTCCCATATTGAAAACAGCGTGTGTTGTGGCGGTTTCTATAGGCCCTCTGATGAATGATGGCTGTATTATAAAATACAGAGCATGGATTTAGGTGGTGGATCTAAATAGGGTATGGCTGTAAATTTGCCATGCACAGTGGTCTGCTGTATAGTGGAAAGAGTTTATATCAACTTCTTTTGTGATTTTCATCTGTAAAATCTGCAAAGCTTGTGATCCTTCCCAGTGAGCTGATAAGGCACAGCACAAGAGCTGTCTAAGAGCAGTACTGCCTATAAAAGAAATGGAAAGGCAATTCTTCTCCTGTCCATGGGCTGCATGGGTACTCTGGATGATTGAGAATGCAATCAAGAGCATGGTCAAGCTGAAAGACTAAATGAAAGATCGTATGCAAAACACCTTGAAGGAGAAATCTGTAATATCTCTGTATATGGAGATGCTAAAATTTGCAGAAAAAGCTTCTGCATTTGTCTTCTACACTGATATAGAAATTAGGAGTTCAAGTATATTGTAGCTCAGAGTTGAGAAAATCGATGTGCAAAACAAAACAATACATCCTGGAGTGGGATAAACCTTCAGCATTCATACAGAATAATGGACTCCCTGAAATGTAATGCTCTCACCTGCTGATTTCATCCACCCAGCTGCCTTTCTTGTTTTCCAGCATGTGTGTGTGGTTTTGATAGTAGGCACCTCACTTAAAGTACAATATGCTTCTAGGGCCTTCTTCATCTCTTTTGCTATGAGCCGATTCACAACCATGTTTCCCTGGTTTTGTGCTGATGTAATTCCACTGAGATCATGTAGATATTTCTTATCCCAAAGGGATATCCCAAAGGGAAGATCTTTCATGCTCTGTTAATGTTCCTTCTCTCATCAGGGGAGCTATCCTCCTTTGCTAAAAATTCTTTTGAATACTCTAATTAAGGATAAGGATCTTTTTGAATATTAATTAGCTTTTCATTGGCCTTATTCAAAATATTTAACTCAAAGCAATTTCCTGGTATTTATCTCTGGATTATAATTTTGAGAGGCTTTATTTTTTTTAAAATGAATTCCAGTTTATCAAATAAGACTTCCTTTTATATGTGTCCAGTTAATCACAACTACATATAAAACAATAAGCAGTGGCTGTGAAGATGCATTTTTTTTTGTTTCTTAAGTTTTCTTCTTACAAAATCTGTCATTCTTACCATAGCTTGCCCTCTTTTGCTGTTCTTTAATTATTTAACTGAATGACTCTGTCCCTCGCCTCATGTATATAATGCAGAGTTTTTTGAGTGGTATAGTCTACTGGGCCCATACAAGCAGAAGTTCTGTACAAAAACTAGAATAGCAGAACAACTCAAAACCATGTCTCTTCCTGGAATGGTGAGATAGATCCTGGTCTATTACACTGCTCTTTCTTCAACTTCCCACGCACTGTAGGCCTCCTAATTAGGTATAATTCAATAGAGGACAAAACTCCCTTCTGTTTCCAGTTTTTCTTTAATGTTCAAGAGAGAGGGAGAGATTTCCATATCATTACCAAGAGCTTATGGTGCTTTGGACTAGCAAGTGGACAAACTCCCCAAAACCATCTTGTTTAAATATTTTCCATAATAAAGTATTGAAATTTCTGAAAAGAGGTGAAATTACAAAAATTCCTGTTTAAATCAGGACGTAAACTGAGGAGATTAAGTTTCATTTTCAGAATGAATGAGAGAAAGGTTCTTGTGAGCTTTTAGGAATACCTTGAGGTATGCTGCAATCCCCCACTGTGCCAGCAGAGTCAACATCTCCATCTAATCACACAGTCACATAATTTCAATGTAGGCAATAGGAAATGTAACTTGTTGCAGAGATCTCACCCTTCCAGCTTTCAGCATTAACTGAGGCTTATTTAATATGGAGGATTTCCTAAGGACCTATTGCAGAATTGCTTTCTAAATGCACTGTAGAGTTTTACATAAACCAAATACTTGCCTTACACTTCCAAAGAGGAGAAGCGACTCTACTTGTGTTCACTACTTGTGGTCTTCTTGGATACTACTGCAACAGAACCAAAAGGTTCACAACGTCCCTATACTTTATCAAGCATGAAAAGCTGCTCTGTAAGGCTCACCAGCCAGGCTATCAGAAGAGATCACCACTTGCAGCCAGCACAGCTGATGCATTGCTACCAGCTGATTGATATACATCTCCTGCTGTTTGGTAATGCTCACTCCACCACACTCTTGGGCTGCTTCCAACACATGCCACTATTTATAATCTGGGCAGCAGCTACAAGGACTGTGCTCCATTCATATTTGTCAAGTCTTATGGATTTAGTTACCATATCAGAATCCAAATTTTGTGGTGAAAGTGCTTCATTTTTACTTGGCTGAATTCCTCCTTATTTCTGCTGTCCCAAGATAGGGCTGCTCACTACACACCCACAGTGCACATCACAGTGATACCTGAAGAAAAGAATTTACGTGCTCTAGAAAAACTTTAGTTTTTGAAACCATGACTATGCTGTAGAAGAATTTTAAAATTAATTAATTTTATGCAATGAATGCAGTATTAAGCCCCCTAAATATTAATAAAGCAGAATTCTGCACACATTTTATTTCAATAAATCTGAAACAAAGCTTAAACCATGTTATTCAGTATTGGTACTGCATCCAACTTTGCAAGCAATGAATAAACAATTATTCAAAAAGCATAAACTTGATTTCAAGTGCTTTTGTTTCTTTGCTTCATGAAGGCATCTCTCAAAATACCTTCATTCTGAATGCAGCTCATTAATGTGTGCTTCCCCCTCCTTCCGTTCGCAAGCCTCCTCCAACTGGCTAAATATGGTGACTGGAGCTTTTCGGATTAATTTTCCTTAAGTGACCTACTTTGCAGAGAAAGATAATCATGCATTTATAGCCTCTGGCACACTATTCAGGTCACAGATGGACAGATACCAAAGCTATTCTTCAGTGATTTACTGGGCTTGTAACTAATCCCCAATGAGAAAGGAGATCGGCCTGATGTTAATTGGTTTGAATGCCTAAAAGTATGGAAGGAAGATCATTGACTCTGGTTTTCAGAGCATGTCACAGTTAGGCTGAGTGATACCAGCCTCAATTTTTCTAGGACTGTTTTGTGGAAGTAATTGAATTACTGAATGTCAAAGATATTAAATACCTGACTTTGAATCCTTTGCCTTGATGGAGGAGCACCATGTGGTATTCTGACTGGCATGTCTGATTTTATACATGTGCCAGATTCTGTGGCCAGCACCAAGGGTAAGAGATTCAGGAGAGTTTTGACATTTTGCTTGCTAACAGGTGCTTGTGATCCCGTGAACAGTTGTTAGGATCAGATCCAAGCCTCTGCTATGAAACCATTTTTTTTATTTGCATGAATGGTTGAGCCAACAAAACTCATATTTTGCTATTATCCATTAGAGGCCCTTTCTCCCTCTTGTATTTGACACTAATGGGATGTATGCAGAACAGTTTTTCCTCTTGCTTTCAGATGGTCAGAAGTTTCACACAAAGTGTCCAGGTTTTAATCTCTGTTATTTTTAATAGTTTGGGGGAGTTTTTCATATTGAAAAACAGACAACAAGCATGGTTCCAGATGAAGGATGTTTTTGGGTTTTTTTGAAGGGCTGTCTTGAAACTTTGTGTCAGGCAGTCAGTGATGTTAATTCTCACAGGTTTGAAACAGTAAGCTGTCAGTAGAGGGATGGATAGCTTTCAGAAGAAAACAAAAAACATGTATGCAGGTTGAATTCTTGTAGCACAGCACTGCAAGTATGTATGCCTGCATGTCCCCAGGTGTGTACACACAGCTTTACACCACAGTGCAGAGTTGGAAGATGTTCTGGTGGAAATCACACTGCACTTTGGATCACTGTAATCGCTGAGTAAGTGTTGTATTTGAAGTCCTTTGTAGAGCACATGTTCTCAGAACACATGAGGAATGATTCAGATTTGGTTTAGATATTTGCAGCTGTTAAGACAACCTGATAGGGCTGTGTGTGTATTTTCTATGACAGAATCTAATGCCATTGAGGGCAAAATCAATTCCTTTTAGCAAAAAGCCTTTCAGACAGGAATTGAGTAAAAGGTTTTAGGGAGAAAGGGTGTTACCCCTACCATCTTCTCCTCCAAGGCAGAATTCTTTTTGTGTCTGAATCACACATTTCTCAGTTTCCTCAGGAAGTGCTGGTAAATTTGAACCAGTGTAGCTCTACAGATACAAGCGTCAGTGAAGATACTCTCAGTCTAGCTTAAGAATGGCCTCCTGTATGTGTGCTTTTATCTGATCCTCAAGTAATTAATCTAACTCCAGTTTTAATCAAAGTAATCCACAGAGCATAATTTAATTATCTTTTTGTCTCTCAAGAAGGTATTTGAGAAAAGTCAGTCTGAACCGCCAAGATTGCTTATAGGCTATTTTAATCACATTATGATTTTATGAAACAAAAAATCCACATCTTTGGTTCTGTGTTTCCTGGTATGATACCCATTAAGAAGAAACAGGGTAAGTCTAGATATTTGAGAAGTCATTGTATATTATACAAACCTAGATAATTTAAGTAATGTGTTTCCATTTTATGGAGCTATGGTAGACTCTCTAGAAGATACCATAGCAATTATTTGTTGAAAAAAATCCAGTATATGCTACAAGCCATTAATACCCACATTAAAATAGGGCATGTTCCTGCCCAATATGTAGATCCTTTGGGGGAAGAAAAGTACGGTTTGGAAATAATATTGATGCATTCCTATTGAAAAATAACCAGCTCCAAAGAAACCTCACAGTTTTTGTTCCACGGTAACCATAGCAGTAATGGAAAATACATGCTTCATACTTCATGCTGACATTCCATTATACAGAGAATAACTTAAGAGCTCCTGGCTGTTTTCTTGAGAGGCAATGTAGTGAGGGCATCAGGTAAAGGTGATAGTGAAACACACCACAGATCACCCTCATGTTATTACTAATCACTCCCTGAGAGTCTGTCTTCTTTGTGGCTTAGAAGGATATCACTGTAGATATACAAATTATTACATTTAAAAAAAAATTAACTTCCTTGTGACAATAAATGATCAAATAGTTCTCAGCCTGTAACTGTCCCAGAGGCAGCTGTGTTACGTCAGTATAAAATTTTGTGTGCATGCTTCTTCTGTGGGCAAGATGAGTAGTTAGGCACATTTTCTAAGAACGTGTCAGTATCACACACAATTTGCTAGTAGCTACTAGTTTCTAGTAGTCCTGCAGGACTACTAAATGGAACTATTCACTTGCATGAAACTACTGGAATGGGTATTTTTTTGCCATATCTGAACATCAAGGAGGACTTATGAATATAATAACAAACTAGATATTTTTAGAATTTTTTCCAGAATGTGTTGATCTGCTGGACTACTGTAAATAAGAATTAAGTCTGATTAGAGAAACAGAAGAGTAGACATGGTTCCAGAAATTTATACTTACCTTCTTGAATATGTCACTGTTCCCTGAATGAAGTAGGATCATCATTATTTTAGTTTAGTCATTTAAAGTCTAAAATTTCCAATGGTGAACTTCTGATTAGTTGTATAGATCACGAAATGATAAAGCAATTTCAAAAAATCCCATGTAGCAATGGACCTGCAGTATTTAGGATGGAAAAAGTCCTGTCAGAAATGGACTCATGAAGAAAATGAAGAAACCCAAATATTTTAAACCCAGAAGTTTTTAACGTTGTTTAAATGAACATGTTTCAAAATGGCTTTTTGTAGCTTTTTGCTAACTCACTGTGTCTTCTTCCCAAAACTCCCCTTGATGACAACTGTTATCTCTATTCAGGAATGTCCTGGGAAGGTGTCAGGAAGTCTTCTCATTGGCCTTTACCTACCCCTTTCTATTCGTTGTTAACCCCTTCTTGCTATTGGTGGTTCTGTAGACCCCCTGAAACTTCCAATTGTTGATTTTTGTAATCCCCCCAAATCCTGTATATCCCCTTACCCGTACAATAAAGCTCTCTCTCTCGCGCTCCTTTGCTGGTCTCTTTGTGAGTCTTGTTGGGTTCCTGGGACCACATGGCAGGGGGCAAGGGGGGAGCATTTTCCCCTCCAGGTAATGGGCTAAAAACCCTAGGTCCTGGAGCTCGTTTTCCCCATCAGCCATCGCAATGCCATATTCCTTTTCTGGAGCAGCTTGTATTCCTGCTCAAGGAGATGAAGCAGTGTATTTGGAAGGAAATGCTGGAGCACAGAAGAATCAGATATGATGTTTTAGTGAAACAGTACACATGATCTGAATTGGTAATAAATGTTCCTTGGTGTCTGGTTGATTTTGAACGCCTAAGGAGCGTTTATAGGAGTCATAATCTATTTGAAATATGCTTCAGTGGGATAGACTTTGCATATGCAGGAAGTGGAAGAAACTAAGTGGAAAAAATGATGGCAATGTTTCATTGTACATGTGTACAGAGTTCAAATCTATAAACTTGCATGTAAAATAACAGTAAATTATAATTAAATTAATCATATTAACATATAA
>JAWMRA010000090.1:47517187-47566661 GCA_035584735.1 Pseudotriccus pelzelni | reverse complement strand
TAATTATAATAATTGATCATAATTCATCACTAACCTATATACAAAATCATTTTTGCCAAAGTTACATATCTTTGTTTTTCAATTATGTATTTAATAGTAATCTCATTAGGCAAAATTAATTATTTTCTCCACGTGTTTTCTGTGTCGGTATGCACCTCACATGCTGTTAGTGAGCTATTTTCTTATTAATACATTTACCTAATATATCTGAGATATTTTTCCCTTGCATACTGAGTGTAAAGATAGGGTCTGCGGATGATGGCGAACTAATTACCTGGAAAATTAAAGCATTTGCTCAGAGAATGACTAAATTGTAAGCAAGGATTTTTCTCTATCAGCCACTTCAGTAAACCTCAACATCAGTTTCCACTTTAAAATAAATTAGTAATTTATCTATGCTACTTGATCTTTATTCTCTTTGCTGATGTTACTGAGGAAAAACTTATTAATACTATAAAATTAAAAATCTTTGAGTTTGCAAGTTCAAATTAAATATGGTATTTAATAAAGTATATTTCAGGAATAGAAGACTTGCATTAAGACAACCCTGCTGTGCTTCCAAAGCACTATATTATGTCTTTTTAATCAAGTCAGTGACAAATCTTTTTCTACAATATATTTTATAAAGTAGTAGATTAAAAAAGCACTTTCATTCAGTGTGCATATATTAAAATAGTGACTAATGATACATATATTCCAGAATTGCATGGTGTTGCTTTTGGGAAGCTGATGTGTGTTTCATATTCTTTAACATTTTATTTATAAAAATACCCTGTTGAACTGCGAGAATAGATGTTGTTTTCTAATAATGCTGTACCTGTACTTTTTAATTTATATTTTTTATGATTTGAGCATTTAGATTATCATCTGGTCATTCAGTCATAGATATTTTTTCCATAATTCTATTTTTCCTGTGTATTAAAAAAATTATAATACATTTAAAAGAATAAAGGAAGATATTTGAGGGTTCTGACCATTCTCATTCTGTCTGTGCAGTTCGACAATCAGCAAGCACTGGGAGGCAGAACTGGCCACTCTCAAGGGTAATAATGCTAAGCTCACAGCAGCCCTGCTGGAGTCCACTGCCAATGTGAAACAATGGAAACAGCAACTTGCTGCTTATCAGGAGGAAGCCGAACGTCTTCATAAGCGTGTAAGTTGTGGCAAATGGCCGGGATCCTTGAGGTGGAAGTACTGATGACTATTCACTCATTTTCAAGTAAAACAAGTTTATTGTTGGGGCTTTAGGTTAATCTTTGAGATGGAAATTAATGATTTCTTTGAAGTATTTCCTCCAATGAAAAGTTATTTGGTTTGTAGAAGTATTTTTCCTGCAAAGGTTATTGTTGTGAGAAGAATTACCTAACCTTATAATGTTTACCAGCTTTCACTCTTTACTGATGCCATCACATCTGTTTCATGAGGTCCTCATAGCATTACAGTCTAGTCCCTCCTGCATTTAAGCCCATAGAAACTTGACATCAAATCTGTAAGTTAAAGAACCTTTGTTGTAGTTTCCTCATATAAAAAAGATGAACAGCTTCCTCTTGTCCTTGGACATGAGGAAAACTGGGCAACATAAACACAACTGAAAAACAAGATCATTATATGCAACCTGAAATCTGCACCCATTTTCATACAGGAGTGAACCAAATTTAGGTCACAGTAGGGGAAGGAAGGACAATGTTTGAGGAAGGAATAAATTATGAAAGCTAGATTATGAAGGCTAAGTTATGGAAACAAGTACTCAGTATCTTAATTTCTATTCTCTTTTGACATGTAACTCTATATATTGTATAATCTATTGACCTTTATCCATATAAATTTCTAATCATAGCATAGGACACATTTCTGTGCAAAATGAAGGCAAGATTAACACATGTGGAGGAAAGATGTCTTTGATGAAACTGTTTCACTTCTGTTAATGAAGAGTAACTTAGAGTAAAAATATCAAGGAGATGTACTTAACACTGGAGAAGTACAATTTACTAGGGCATGTAGTGATAGGACAAGGGGGAATGGCTTTAAACTGAAAGAGGGTAGCTTTAGATTAGATGTTAGGAGGAAATTCTTTACTGTAAGAGTAGTAAAACACTGGCAGAGGTTGCCCAGAGAAGCTATAGATGCCTCATCCCTGGCAGTGTTCAGTGGGGCTGAATGCATCCAGGTTGGATGGGGCTTTGAGCAACTTGGGGCGGTGGAAGGTGTCCCTGGCAATGGCAGGGGGATTGGAACTAGGTGATCTTTAAGGTGCATTTCAACCTGGGCCATACTGAGTCGGTGATACTTAGTTAAGAAAAAAATGCAGAAAAACTCCCAAAACTGAACCATTGTGCTTTTTTGCATGAAAGCAGGTTTAATGAATATGCTGACAGAGACGGTAAGGTCAAGTAGTAGACATAGCAGACTTCTTAGTTTGGTTTTATATTCTGTATTGACTGGTAGGAAAGAAGGTGTGGCAATTACAGCCTGTCAAATACTGCAAGTTGCAAAGACTTCTTTCAGACCTGTGCTGGACCTGTCTAACTGAGGGTTGTTCAAGTAGTCCCAAGAATAGAGATCATACTCATCTGAGGGGGAGGAATTCAGCAGGCTACCTGGAGATGTGGAAGAGAAACAAGAATTTAAGAAACCTGGGGAAATGGCAAGTTGTTGGGGGTGTTCTATACCTAGACTGACTTGCAGATAACGATCCTGAAGTCCCAGCCAAATCATAGAATCATAGAATCTGCCAGATTGGAAAGGACCTCTGAGATCATCAAGTCCAACCCTTGATCCACTACCACCACGGTTACTAGACTGTGACACTAAGTGCCACATCCAGTCTCATTTTAAAAACCTCCAGGGACAGAGAATCCACCACTTCCCTGAGCATCCCATTCCAGTGATTTGATAGGGAAGAATGACAATTTCCAATGGACTGTAATTGTGTGTGCTATAGCTGACTGGACAAAGTGCATGAAATTTAATTAAGACTGGTGCTTTTTGCAAAGTGCTTTCAGTCAAGAAATTGGCACTTGCTGACAAAACTTCTTTGCTTCAAAAATGTTCCAGTCAGGCAGAAGCTTGTCATGTGTGTTTGTAAAGGGAGACTGTCACTTTATCTGTCATCTCATTTAAGCTTCTCATTTGAAAGGGTCGGAATTCTAACCTGTGTTCCAGGTTTGTGAATAGATGATAACAATCACTGCCAATAAAATTATTTAAACTACAACCTTATATTGAAGTTCCTATAGGGCAAATGTTCAGGTGGATTTGACCACTAGATAGGCTTTACAGTGAAGAACTCATCACTAACATGTGTGCATAATAAGGTAGCATTCTTCCTAAGAAAATGCAGTAACAGCTTGCGTTGCAAAGCTGAGACAATACAATCCTTATATAAGAAAGAATAGTAGTGCACCACAACAGCAGCTGCATTTGCCTTGGGAGACTCAACCAGAAAAGGTGGGCAAAGATTCTCCTTTTTCATGTTATTCTCACCCTTAGTCAAATCTTATTTAAAATCTGTTATTGGAAAATAAAAGTAATGAATATAGAAATTTTAGCACGTCATTTTGCTTTTAGATGATAGTACAGTTAACAGTAATAACCAAGTCTTGGAGGCTGCATTCATTACTAGCTGATGATTTTTCATAACCTTTTTTCGGTGAATTTGCTGCAATTGTATTTCTGAGGAAACACAAAATCTTATAGCACGGGATCATCTACACTATGCTCTTTTGATCACTGTTTACATGCCTTTATGAAATGTTTCATAATCTGTGACCTTAGGGCTTGTTGGTATCTCACACAGGATACAGGAATTGTCTGTGCCTATGTAGTAAATTACAACAGGATAGTTCATTGAGAGTACTGCCCTCTGTTGGAATTGCTTTTAGAAAAATGTAGACTTGGCTAACCCAATAAATGTTGCCTGATCTCGCTAGGCAAAAGAATGTATATTGTGTTAAAAAAAAATTCAATCTCAAAGTATTATCCATACAGTGCAGTGTGATACAAGAGCTCTTCTAATCTACATGCTAGAGACTGATTTTTCACATTAAATTAGTGCCTTGCTTCAAAAAGAAATGGCAAGTCAGATGTTTCTCTCTTATACAGAGCAAAAATGTGCTGTTGAAAGGGCAGATCTGAAGACTTGATTATGGTACATGTGATAGCAAGCAGTGTTCAGTCACTGTCTTGTGCTGTCTTTCTGTTCTGTTTATCTGTTCAGTATAAACACATAGCTACAGTTGATCCAAAAAATATTCCTTGAACTGGAATTCATTTCACCTGAGATTTTGTATGTTATACATCAAGTCTCAGACAGTCATCTTTTTTTCTTGTAATTCTTGTAGAGACAAAAGCATGAAGAATAGTTTCCCAGTCTTAAGAAAACTATCTAAGGTGCTGAGTTGAATTTGCTTCTCTGAATGCTTGTCTTTATCCATAGGGTAGTCATCTGCATAGACATGTAGACATATTTCTAGTCAGAGGAAATGAACTCCATCCTTATTTTGTAGAATCACAGAATAACTTAGCATGAAGGAGAGTTTTAGAGGTTATCTGGTCCAATTCTCCAGTGAATTCAGGGCCAACTTTGAAGTTGTGAATCAGGTCTCAAAACATGAGTTACCATAGCCAATCTGGGCAGCCCATTCCAGCTGACCACCCTTTATCACCAACTGACCACATTTGTCAAATTATTTTTCCTAATATCTGATTGAAATTTGCCATGCTGCAACTCATATCTTTTGCCAGTTCAGAAGCAAAATGGAGTTTGATCCAAAAGACACTTTGATGAGAAAACTTGAATAGACCAGATTTTTAGAAATATGCATATAAAAATAGTTTTCAATGAGAAAAAAAAAATTGGAAATTAGTTTGCATCAGTTGTAATGTAGTTGTTGTTTTATATGGAAGAGTTGGCTGTCACAACATCTTGCCCACTGGAAAATAAGAGTGTGTATGTGATGTATATGCACTGGAGGGATATGCTCACTTACAGGATCATAGTCTTGTATAACACAAACCAGACTCCAAAATCAAAAATGGTACTGCCAATATTAGGTGATACATTTGGTTCCATTTAATAATATATTAGGTGGTTTATATATCACACCTTTGTGGTATTCACTCATTACATACTTTAGGTTTGTATACAAGTTTTGGTGCCTGAGTCATCTATCTGCAAGCTATAGCAAACTCTATCCTCTGTCAAGTTAAGTGTGTGTGGGGAAGCAATGCATATTGATTAGTAAACTTTGCATTACTGTTTCCATCTTTAGTTTCTTCTTTATATAAATTGCCTTTATATAAATAGCCTTATTTACATAGTTTCCCCTTATATTAAAAAAGAATTATTGTGAATACTGTCTTACTATTTTGACTTCTTATGATACTTTCTCCATAGTTTGAACTTAATCATGTTTTATTTATAATCATCCATTGATTTTACATTATTTCACATTAATTTATCTTCTATTTTTTTACTTCACTGTGGTAAACTTGCTCTTTTGTCTGGTGTAGTATTTGTTGTACAATTTGCATTTTAAGTAGTTCTAAGTTAATTTAAACCAAATTTTTTTTTCTGTAACTTTTTTCAAATTTGACTGGAATAGTTTTTTCTGTGTATCACATTGTTTGCACTTTTTAAAACACAGAAACAAAGCTAAGATCCCCCTTTCTTTGATTTTGATTGCATTTTTAAAAATAATTTCATGTATTATTTGCCTTCTCTGATTTCGTATAAGATTTACTCATCTATCGGTTCAGTTTTTTATATTAACTTACATTTATTTGCTTTCTCTGAGGCCTTTATCTTCCTTCTTCCATTTTTTCTCTGCCTTAATAATGGCTAGAGCTGAAATGAAACAGAATACTCAGTGTGGCTGAGTGAATGAAACATTCTCAATAAATTAAAGTTTTGTGCTTTCTCCTGATAAACTGTGAGCTTAATTCAGAAATACTGTACTTTGATATTTTGTCAGACATTATATTTTTGAGAAGCTTGTTAAATGAGTGCTTGGATTTTTCCTTCTCAAATACAAAGAGATAATTCAGGGAAGATATGATGCCCAGTCAAGAGCTTAACTCGGAGCTCTCAGCCTTCTCTAATCTGCTCAGAAACAACAAAAATCCCTTAAACAGGGTTGGGGAGCACTCCTACACACCTTGCATAGCTTTTTGACATCCAAAGGGATTAATAAAACAGCTCAGTAGCAGAAAGAAAAACCCTGAAGTAAGCTACTTCAGACAAATAGAATAGCATTGGCACTAACATTAATCCTGATACCACAGAGAGGAAAGGATTGAATGGTGATATAAATTATGGGAAGCAACCCAAAGTTCTGTCTTTGTCATGTTAAAAATGAAAATGGTTAATTTTTTCATGCAATCTAACTGCTAAAGTAAATCATCCTATAACATTGGGCAATAGCACAAAGTAATAACACTAGTGCCTAATAATAAGAGCTGCAGTCCTTGAAGATCATTCATCTGCAGAAAGGAAACCTAACATAAAAAGAGATGAAGGGAAGTGATCAAGCTCCTGAGTATTTGTGAAAGAACAGGGAAGTAATGCCTTGAATTATTTTTTGGTACTTTTTATTTTACCAGGATTTCTTAGAAAGTAAGATAAAATTAGCCAGTTTGTTCTGGTTCTTTAATTCAGTGAATGAAATAAGTATGAGGATATCTTACATGGTTATTAAAACCATGTGACACATAATGGACCATGATTTCACTGCTGTTACAAGAAATTTTAAAATGGATATTAAAAAAATGCATAAGCACAATGCAAAAAAAAAAAGTTATTGGACAATCTCTGCGCTACTTAAAGAAAACAACAATGTTTAAAAGCAGTTATTAAAGTCCATAAGAAGTATGGAATGCTGTATAAGCTGTCTGCTGAGACTATCTGTAGAAAATCTTTGCAGAACCTTTAGAAGTCACCTCTGTGTTTCCATCAGCTGCATTAATAACTGAATAACTAAAACTCAATTTTGAACATGCAAATGTGATGAAGTTGCCTGCTGAACTGGAGCCCATATCGTGGACTTGCTGAGAAATCTTAATAGCAGCACCATGGGACTACTGTGAATAACTGTTGGGTTTGATGTGGCCAAGAAAGAACAGCATCTAAGAGTGAAGGAAGGTGACAGGAAATGTGGTAACAAGAAATTATGAATGGAGTTTTGATCCAAAAAATTATTGCCCATACACCTTTTTTATGTGATGCCTTTTTGTCATCCTCCCTTTAAGACTCTGTCCCTCATACCCTGACTGAACAATCTAAACTTAGGTTATAAATTATGTTTGATTGATTAAAGAAAAAAAAGCTAACCAAGTATAACTTTCTTCTTAAGATACTGTAATTAGCATGAGGCTAGATAGCAACTTGGTACTATTTGTTTACAATGAAAATAGATGAGCATTTTGAAAGGTACATATGGATAGGTTGACAATGTAATCAAAACAGTGGGATTATAATTTTGTTAGTATTTATGTATGCATTTAATTGAAAGAAATATACGTGCAGATGGACCAATTGTTAAGTGCACAGAAACAGACAACTAAGTCCATGTATTTAGGTATGGAGTCCTTGCATCTGGAACTGCAAGAAACTGAAGCCTTTTCTGCCTTTTTCAGTTTGCCTTCATTAGTTTTTAGAGCATTTAGGACCCAAGATTTTGTTGGATTTTTTTTTCTGGGAATTCACTTTCACTGAGTGTGCCACATACAAAGTAATAATTTGGGGAAAAACCCCAACAAACCACCAACCAAACTACTGTGACTCTGAGTAGTAAAAAAATAAGTTTTCACAGAAGGGAGTCTCTTGTCCCCCTCTTCTTATTTCTAAAAAAACCTAAGAAAAGTGCTGAGATACATTTATCTGCAAGTGAAAAGAAGTTTGCGTTGTGGAGGCATGCCACAGGATTTTTACATAGTTAAATCTTTGTAGAATGTAGTACATCCTAAACTTCTAAAACTCTGCAGGAGAATGAGACAATTACTGAAAATCCTCTGAATTGAAGGATGACATATCTGTACGGTGTTTGCTATTGCCTGTGTTTAATTAACTGGCCAGGTAGCCAGAAAAAGTATCTGCTAATTAGATTGCAGGGAAAGACATGCCCTCTGAATTTAGTATTACCATTATTGGTTGCATATAATAATGAATGGGTGAAGCTCAAAGCATCAGTTTTGGTAAACGTCTTGTATTTTCAAATATTCTTACTTCAGTTTCATTATTTTCTTTACAAAAATTAAGCAGATGATGGAATATTCCTCTTTCATCTCTATAGAAATGAATAACTGTGGAAAACAATTTGGTATTTCCATGGCTTAAGGCATCACTGCCCACAGGGAAAAATACGTCCTTTTCAGCAAAATCTTCTAATTGTTTTCTCTGTTGAAAAAAGTAATATATTGTTGGTAATGCAAAATACTCTCCCCTGTCCCCAGGTTATCATTTTATCTATGGGTAAATCTTGGAAAACAACAGTACTTAATTTGCTGTCAAAAGTGATATATATGTATAACACCATCGTGTGCTTTTTGTTCTTTCAGCATCAGCCTTGAAGAGCAATATCACTTGTTTTCTCCATTTAACCATTTCTTAACACCAAAAATGTTTCCAGTTTTTTTGTATTCTTGAAAGCTACACTGGAATTATTTTTGTGATCAGCTTGTTACCTGCTGTTGTGCATCTTACTACTGTCCATCATTAAGCACTGAGAAGCTTCCTCTGCATAAATTGTGTGAAACTTTATGCAATTAGTCATAGTTTTGATGACCCATGAAACACTGTTTCTCTTCTCCTCATGGAAAGCAAAGGGTCTTTGATCTTTGTGGGACAATCATCTTGAATCATTGATGGAATAATACTGTCACAGTCATAGTTATGATCCACTTAGGGATGTAACTCAGTCAGCTAAAATTACATAATTAATACTTCAATTCAGTCTTCTATGTGAGCAAGTTCTGCAATGGAGCTTCGGCTAGTAAACCTTGGATATTGCATTCTTTAGTAAATAGAGGAGAGAAAAATAACTTATAGAAACAAGTTAATAGTGCCAGGTATATAAAATAGGCTACAGCTACAATGAATATATGTTGCTAATATGGGTAAAAAACCAGCTGGATGGACAGGCCCAAAGAGTGGTGGTGAATGGAGTTACATCCAGCTGGTGGCCGGTCCCCTAGTGCTGTTCCACAGGGCTCAACACTGGAGCCAGTCCTGTTTAATATCTTTATCAGTTGTCTGGATATGGAGATCGAGTGGACTCTCAGTCAGTTTGCAGATGACACCAAGCTGAGTGGGAGTGTAAATTTGCTGAAGGTCAAGAAGACTCTGCAGAGGGATGGATCCATGGACCGAGGCCAATGTATCTATGAGGTTCAACAAGGCGAAGGGCCGGGTTCTGCCCTTGGGTCACAACAACCCCAGGCAGCACTACAGGCTGAGGGAGGAGTGGCTGCCCAGCAGAAAAGGACCTGGGGGTGGTGTTTGACAGTGGCTGAACAAGAGCCAGCAGTGTGCCCAAGTGGCCAAGAAGGCCAATGGCATCCTAGCCTGTATCAGAAATAGTGTAGTCAGGAAGACCAGGGAAGTGATTGTCCCCCTGTCCTTGGCACTGGTGAGGCTGCATCTCAAATCCTGTGTTCAGTTTTGGGACCCTCAAGACAAGGACATTTTGGTGCTGGTGCATGTCCAGAGAAGGGCAGCAGACCTGCGGAATGGTATGGTGCACAAGTCCTATGAGGAATGGTGGAGGAAGCTGGGATTATTTACCCTGGAGAAAAGGAATCTCAGGGGGAACCTAATTGCACACTATACCTATCTCAGAGGAGGTTGATTCCAGGTGTGGATTGGTCTCTTCTCCCAAGTAACAAGCAATAGGACAAGAGAAAATAACCTCAAGTTGTGCCAGGTTTAGATTAGTTATTAGGAAAAATTTCCTTATAGTTGTCAAGCATTGGAACAGGCTCTCCAGGGAAGTCACGTAGCCGCCATCCTTGGAGGTATTTGAGAGACATGGAGATGTGGTACACAGTGACAAGGTTAGGTTGTGGAGGTTGCAGTGTTCAGTGAGCAGTTGGACTCAATGATTTTAAGGGTTTTATACAACCTAAATTATTCTGCAGTTGTGTTATTCTGTGTTCTAATCTGTCTTGCTTTGCGTTTCTGTAGAAGTTGGAAAATTTCTGTATGGAATTTAAAAGGAATTTCATGATCTATTGGTACTGAATTGTATGAATTTATCTCAAGAAGGTAGTTTGAAAAAATGAATCAACCTGGAGCAAACGTGGCTCAGATTCATTCATTCAGTAATTGCTTGAGGGTCACCACTCAAAGTATTTCTGTCATTCCCATTTCTTTGTCCCTGTCTATCTACCTGTCTTTACTTGTGAAGTAGTTTTCTGTGTTTGGGTTTGTTTTGAGAGATTTTTAAGTCTTCTGAAGCTTTGGGGAGTCACTGCCTTAAGCTCACATCAAAGCTGTTACTCCTTGTTGTGTTATGTGGCCCAAAGCCTCACTCCTCCAGTCTTCCCAGCAGCCCAGTGTGTACTAGCTCTCTGCCGCAATGAAGACCTCTGCCTGGAATCCTCCTGCATTTATAGGCTGTTGGCCCTAGATTAAAGTTTCCAGAAAACTCTAGAATGGCCTTTGCTAGGAAGGTCTAGGCTCTGCCAGAACAAGTTGCCTTGCTGTTGTATTTCAGTTGATGTATTTCTCACTGAAATATGCAGTTAAGTATAATGCCATCCATGTGCTAGAGAAGTTTGCACACTAAATAGTCACTAAAAAGCCCTTTCAGTTTTTTTCCATACATGCAGTCCTTACCTGGATGATAAATACAAAATAAAGAAACAGAGACTAAG
The DNA here is from genome assembly GCA_035584735.1 of Pseudotriccus pelzelni. Taxonomy (NCBI): domain Eukaryota; kingdom Metazoa; phylum Chordata; class Aves; order Passeriformes; family Tyrannidae; genus Pseudotriccus; species Pseudotriccus pelzelni. The sequence continues at coordinate 47,555,792 of JAWMRA010000090.1, read as the reverse complement.
AACAGTACCTTTTTTTCTTTTTCAGTATCAAATGCAGAGCCACAGTATTGCCATTCTTAGAGATGCAAGTCAGCGCAGTCTTATGATAGCACAATAAAAGAACCTTGTTTAGTCAGTTATTGTTCAAAGACTATTCTTTCAGTCTGAATTCTATATTGGAAATAAGACATAATCACAGGTACATTGCTCAGTACTGCTGTGCAAGGGTTTGAATGATTGATTGAGCCTTGCTCTTAAACATGAAATATTGAATGAGGAGTTGTCTGTGAAAACAGCACGTGGGAGGGTCAGACTAAATCATTTTAACTTACTTTTATGCCCCCTTCTGTGCATAATGCATAAACAGTTACTTGTAATGATTTTTGGACCACTGGTCATGAGAAAATTAAATTCCATTTGGAACAAGGAAACAGAGCAAGTAAACGCTATCCAGATTTTTTCCTAGAGCTTTATCTTTTGTGGCTCATGTTTTCAATAGCATATTCTTTATATCACATCATTTTCCAGCCCTTCTTACTCTACAAATCTTTCTGAAAGGGTCACAATGTGCCTTTCTTTTTTATAGGTACATTTATAAGTACAAGATAACATGATGATGATAACTTGACATCTTTTCAGATCTCTATAGGAATAGGCTTTTAAATAAGACTGATTGAGTAACCCATTTTTTAATTGAGTTTGTTCTCTTTTTCCCATCTTACTGATTTTTCAAGGAGCAGTAAACAAAACAGTTGAACATTACTTTCTTGCATAAGCAGTAAGAGATGGATGTTTGCCCAGAGAAAAGCTGGACTAGAGTAAGACATCACGGTCCTTTTAGTGCTGTAATTAATTGTCCTTCTGGGAGCAATTGTCTCTGCTTGCAAGAAGGTTTGTGAGAGCTCTCCTTGCTTATTTCTTAAAAATAATCAACAGTGTTTGCTTAAGCAATTTCAGTAAGTGTGTTGAGTTAGTATGGACCAGAGTGTACTCAGGAGCATTCATGAGAGCTGTGCATCCTGCAGGGTTGCTGCGGAAAGTGTTTTTAGCCATCAATGATAGGTGCAGCCTAGAGCAGTAACATTTCATCCACCACAGTTCAATCCACCTGCCTCCTTGAATTCCAAGCATGCACCAACACATAACATCGTCTTGGTGTGTACCAGCCAAGAGGAAACCATGTGGGGAACAGTGGGAGTCCAAGTGCTTCATTAGTGGTGGGATGAGAGACCTCTGCACACTTGCTTCCAAGACATGAGGTTCTAGGATAGAGGTCCTTTGGGGACTAGGCCGACTTCTGCCTTTCCAGTTGAGGTTCTTACAATTCATGTAAGTGAATATTCACTGTTCGAGTGCTTGGTAAGAGCCAATGGGTCTTGCTAAGTGCAACAGCAACTGAGCTTTAAAAGCAAAACTTAGGAAGGAGCTCCTCAAAAATCCACAGTGTCAGAATTGTGGCATCTCTGGTGGATAGTAAAGGGTTCTTGACTGGGCAAGATCCTGAACAACCAAATGTGACCTCAAAATTGGCCCTGTTTTGAGCAAAATGCCTCAACCAGCTGACCACCAGAGTCCCCTTCCAGCCTATATTGCGCTGTACCTGTCTGATCCTTGCTTTATCTAGTTGTTAGTTCAGACAGTTTGTAGAAATAGGTTTGTCCCAGTCGGTGTGTTCCAATTCTTTGTGTAATTGTTGTGGTGAATACTGTTACAGTATTATAGGAATCTAAATAGTGATATTTCTGTGTTATTGAAGCAAATTGAGAAAATTATGTTAGACTTCAGTTGTAACGCTCAGTGACATGTAAAACTAAGGAAACTGCTGTTACTTTTTGCCATGAGCACTGATATTTCCTTTGGGACAATACCAGAGTAGGGTAGGGAGGTGCTGAGTTGTGTTATCAAGCTGTTTCCTACTCCCTCATTCCCCTTACACCTCTCAAGAATTTGATCTAGTTTCAGTTCTCTACATTTATAAACTTGATGTGCAAAAATGTCTAACCAACTGCTTTCCAGTAGAAGAAACTAGAGTCGGCGTGGCTGTTACAGACGTTTGTGCCCTGTGACTCAGAAAGGAGAAGTTGATAGGGATTTTGTTTTAATTTTCTTGCATTTCATCCTGTATTGCCTTTGACTTCATTCAGTAATATATTTTTTTGAGCCTACAAATAGTTCAGAGTTTGAAATTACTGGCATCACAAGTGGCTTCACTACCTAGAGTACACTGGTACTGGAGGGTGTCAACCTTGATTCCCCAGCATATTATTTTACCTAAGAAATAAAATTGTCTTGGAGAATGCCTTCCCTCTGTCTGAGTAGTCTAAGGACTACTTCTCTGAGACAGTTAAATGGAGACTTAAAGGTTTTCATTGCAGAATTGGGTAGCACTTTGTTTAAATGAGTTTCTGGGCCAGATTTGATGGTACATGGTGCAGCTCTATTGAGGACTATAGAGTAAGACTGACAGGCTCATAACTTCTGGGGTAAATAATTATTTATGAGGTTTTAAATAATATTTTAAAATATTTTAACAGTTTGTTATTAAACAAAAATGCTTCAGTGTGCACAGCCATGCAGACATGCAATATAAGTGTTCTCTTATATTCTGACCTGTAATGTGAGAGGTACATGAACAGAGACTTTTCTGCTAAATTCTAGCTGCATGGATTTTGTTTCCTTGATGCAGAAGCTATTTTTTGACAACTGTTTGACTGTGAATGGTAGGATATTAACATTTTGATTAGAAAATAAAATGGAAGGGCATACCAGTGCCAGGTATCTTAACTTACCCAAGGGCAGATGGAGGGTGCTTGCTTTCTGCTCATACAGGGGAACTGGACAAATCCAGATTGTGACATTAGCTGTTGGCTTTGTGACTGAGACATGAGATCCAAAAGTTAAAATTTGGCAGCTGTACCTTGGCAGCTGATTATCTGCTGTTACAGTGTTGATGCTGAATCAGAAAGTGAGGCTGTGAAATGTTAATTGGCTTGCTAGGAAGTGTGTGAGCACTGTGGCTTAGAAAGTGGTATAATATTAAAAAGTATCAGATGGAGGTTAGTTAGACAGATAGAGATGTGTTTAGTCACCAAGCCATTACTGTTTCTGAAATGGTAATTCAGCATCTTCATTAAAATTTTCAGTAATGTGTAAATTTTAATTAATGTTCTTCTCGGCCTGTACCATATAAAATTTATTATTTCCAAGAAGTCATAGCAACCATTTTATGCAAAAAAATATATTAAGGAATTTGATGCTATCTTTGTAAGAACATCTTCACCATTTTAATCAGTATAAGTCACCCAGAATTAAGGATGTATTTAAAATACAGCTATTGATGCAAATTAGTAATAGTACCTTGAATATATTGAAATTAATTCTGTTTGTGTTGCTTTTGCTTATTTTAACAGGTGACTGAGCTAGAGTGTGTAAGCAGTCAAGCCAATGCAGTCCACACACATAAAACAGAATTAAATCAGACAATACAGGAGTTAGAGGCTACACTGAAGAAAAAAGAAGAGGTATCTGCTAACTCTTTTTTTGCTTTTTTGTTACATCATTTCTAAAGCCTTTCACTATTATGCTTTTGATGTCTGCTAAATACTGAATTATTTCCTATTGATGATACAAAGTACATTTTTTTCAGCATCTTTGAAATCGTTAATGTTATTTCATTTATATAATTATGTCAGAACAATATAGAGCTGGGGTGTCTGAATAACAACAAAAAAAGTATCATGTTTTCCTGTTTGCTTTTACCGAACATCTCTGTTTGCAAAAGTAAGTCATAAGTGGTTTCCACAGACCAGTCATCACACTGATGCAGTCCGGATTCTCTAACAAAGGAAGCTGTTTTAAGCATGCTTTCCTTTTTGTGGAGAGTAGAGTTTGGAACAAGTAATAGCCAATCTGTTTTCCAAGCTCTGTTAATATAGCTGAATTCTATGGTCCATAGGATCAGTACTTGCCTTAAACACATGCCAAGGGCCCAGGCTGAAACTTGATATTTATTGTGCCACGTGCCTTGGGCTGGACCAGCAGCAAGAAAATAAAAGGAATTGGAGTAACACCTGCGCTGGCATAGGTCCTAGAGGAAAGCAGATCTGTGCCACAGAATGATCAGGAATCACCCCTTTGTGGGTGGGAAAAAGGAGGTGGAGCAGCAGCATGAAGGGTTATTTGCCCTGTATAAGAGCCCTCCATGACAGACACAATGGGCACTGGTGTGTGTGTTTGGAGGGGCAATGGGAAGTGCAGAGTCTTCCCTCAGTGGTTGTTAGGTGTTTTCAAGGGGGACGCAGGAAAGGCACAGTCATTACGAAATATCCTCTCCAAATGGAACAAAGTCTTTTCCAAACTCCCTCATAAAATACTTAATAGATTAGGCTCAGGTTGGTAATGTTTCCCATTTTGTTGCGCATTCACTTTGGAATTACTCTAAGCTGTAGATTGAAAAGAAATCTTACCAAAAGGAGTTTTGGGAGGTGAATATGCCCTTTGGAAGAGGAGTACTTAATAGTTTTGAGTTTGATACCTTTTAGTTTCATTAACTCTTTCTATTCTTGTCTCCTGAAAGTAAGCTAAGAACAGTTTATCTTCTCTTTATTATTTAATCTTTGTTATTTTTATACCGTATTACTTTCTTCTTGCTAAATTAAAGATACCGTTTCTTTTAGACTCTCTTTTTATGGAAATTAATGGTCAAAGCAGATTATTTTTTAATGCTCAACTCTGACATAATAAGCAATTCACATTCGAAAATTGGATTTTTTTTCTTGAAAAAATGGAGAAGGATAGATTCTAATAGAATTTAAAGTAAAAATTTGTATTTCTAATTATAAGGATTCTTAATTTTCCAGGAAGAAATTATTTCATATCTTTTATGTGAGAAAAGAAAACTTGACTTTTTATAAGAGAAAATGCTTGTTTTCATCAGTTGTGGTACTGTGATTCAGAAGTATTGGGAGCAGGGCTTAAACTTCACATGCTGTGATGGGCAGTAGCCAACTGCCAGTTTTGGTATCATTGCAATGACTTGCTCAGGAGAAGAAGCAGCAGCCAGATCATCAGCACTGAGGCCAAGCCAGGTAACGTGTTGCTAGCAAGGTTGTTTCTTCTCCCTTAGGAAATAGAAGGATTGAAACAAGAAATCGAAAATGCCAGAGAGCTCCAGGTACAGAGGGATTCTCTGACCCAGAAGTTACAGGTGAGCTACAGTGCATTATTATTTAGAGAAATTCTTAAGTTAGCATTTAATATAGAGAAAAGGGAAAAGTTATTATCAAATGAGCAGTTCACATCACTAACCTGTGATATATTCACTGGACGTGCCATATAAATTTGTAAGTAGGCTGCACTGAAAGTGCTGGCTTGGGATGATCCTACTAGAATTTGTATCAAAAATTCTACCTGCTTTAAGTTGTTATTTTTACCTGAGGAAACAGGCCTAAATTTCATTTACAAGCCCACAGAGTACTCCCAGGTGAGCAGACATCCTTCACTGATACATGTCCTGGGCAGTTCTGGGCTCATTTTCACAGCAGTGTCTTCCCACAGGTTTTGTGTGCCACTGTAACTGTCAGTCTGTGTATCATTGGGCTGGGATGAGTTTGTATTCAGCTTTTAAGCATGCCCTGAGAAAGTAAGGGTTAAAGTGTTCTTGTGTAGTACAGGCTTTAAAAGCACACTTCACCATTTTCTTGGAATCACTTAGAAACATTGTGCTTTTGTTGCTTTTGGAGAGTTGTTTCTTTACTCTGGGTAACGCCAGATACCTGAGACTACTGGAATCAGTGTGCCCTCAGTTCATCCTCCCTTGCTCCATCTGAGCTCCTGTCTGTCTGTCGCTGTACCAACCAGCCATAGGCACCTTCCCTGTCAAACCTGCCTCCGACCCAACATTTACGTGGATTAAACACTGGGTTCAGACTTCAGAGTTTTGAAAGAACTGAAAACTCAGGAATTAAATAACTCCAACCCCAAAGTGCTGAAAGGGGACCCTCACTGTTCATGGCTCAGTCACGCTGAAAACAAACGCCATCAGAACAACCACATCTGAAAAATCATTAAGCAGGTATTCTTTGAAATCGATTACATGAATTGGAACTTCCATGAACCAAATTTCGATCTACACAATAAACCTCATAAGATCAAAATAAGTTTTTTAATTTTTCCCTATTTCCAAGTAAAATTATTTGTAAAATGTATGTTATTACTTCGAACAATCTTTAAAAATTGTTTTGAATACACCTGAGCTTGCCTGTTTCAAAAATTGTTTCTCACTAAAAATGGGAGTTTTCAGCTAAAAAGGCACTTGCTTGAGACATTTAAAAGGGACATTATAATGAGAGTTAGAAATTGTTCTAGCAGTAGCATATGCAATAATTTCATTGTAAGATCATATGAAAAGTAATTGTGAGACAAGAATTATCTATCCTTAGCAAGCAGAATTATGAGAGACTAGGAAGAGATGAAAGATTAGAAAATGCTAAGTTTTTATTAAAATCTGACATTATTAAATCAGTAGTTTCATTTCAGTATATTATATATAAGTGATTGATAGCAGCCCTGCAGAGAAGGACTTGGGAGTGACAGTTGGAGAAAAACTCAGCGTGAGCCAGCAGTGAACTCACAGCCCAGAAAGCCAATGAAATCCTGGGGTGCATCCAAAGCAGCGTGGACAGCAGGTCCAGAGAGGTGATTCTGCCCCTCTACTCCACTCTTGTGAGACCCCACCTGGAGTGCTGCATCCAGCTCTGGGGTCCTAAACATAAGAAAGACATGGAACTGTTGGAACAAGTCCAGAGGAGGCCAATGAAGTTGATAAGAGGACTGGTGCATCTCCCTTGTGAAGACAGGCTAAGAAAATTGGGGCTGTTCATTCTGGAGGAGATTGTGTAGCAACATTGCAGTATCTGAATAGGGCCTACAGGGAAGCCAGAGAGGGACTCTTTGTCAAGAGTTGTAGTGACAAGAAGGTGGAGATGGATTCAAACTAAGACAGAATAAGTTTAGATTAGATGTTAGGAAGACATTCAGTACTGTGAGGGTGGTGAAGCCCTGGAACAGGTTACCCAGGGAAGTTGTGAATGCCCTGTCCCTGGAAATGTTCAAGGCCAGGTTGGATGTGGCTTTGAGCAAACAGGTGTAGTGGAAGGTGTCCCGGCCCATGACAGCAGGTTGAAACCAGATCAGTTTTAAGGTCACTTCCAATTCCACTGCCCATGCAGTATCTTTAGTAACCAAATGGATATATTGTATATATATGTCCATATGTCACATTGTAAGTTATTGGTTTCTGGAAATAGTCCTATGTGGTTCTATTCAAGTAAATTTAAAGCTCCTTTAGGATCTGAGTTAAAAGGTGCCTTTCTTAAGTTTAAACCTTATTACTGACCCGATGCTACTCATCTAAAAGATCTTGAGTCAGTGCTTTGCTATAATTGTCCTGCTTTTATTATACTGGCCTCCTCTGAGCCACTTCACCTTACATCTGTGACATCAGTGAAATGGTGTTTTCTTCCCCAGCTCCAGACTGTCTCACGTCTGTTCACTTATTTGACTCATCATTTATTTTTGGGGTGATTCTCTCCAGGGTTCATACCATTTGTCTTACTCTTTGTTCTTATACTTTATTTTTCCCTCTTGTGCTTTGCAAATGGATTATGTAACTCTAAGCCTGTATGAAAAAATGCTGTACAAAGAAATTACTATTTCAAGGTATATTGCATTTCTGATACACTCATATCAGTGAATTAGTTAGAAATCAATCATTGGCAAATTCCAGTGAAGAACAATATGTTATTACTGCAAAGGTTAAGTATCAGGGCCCTTGTTACTTGATAATTTCATTAGCAATGTAGAAAGTTGTATCAGTGACTCATGATCAGTGTGACTCTCACAGTAGGTTAGGGTATCTTTATTTGTCTGATTCCTAAATATAGCTGTTGTGTATAGTTTGAATATTTTATTCAAATCCTTGCACTGAATTCTGATTATTAAAAGATTATTACAGTGCAAACAACAAATACAAGTAATAATTATTTATTTATTTTGTAAGATAAAACAATATGAGAAATTGTTGTATGATGAAAGAGCTTGAAAAAAACAGTGTAAAATACACTCTGCAAAGGGCCTGAATGTATCAAAGAGTCAGTTTATTGTTAGATAAGATCACTTGAAAATAAAGGGAAATGACACAACTGGGGGAACAGATTACATTACATGGATACCTCTCCACCTCTTCTAATTAAGAAGCAACAGTTTTGAGTTAGGCTGATTTGAAATAGGAAACCGTATGTAATCTGGACATGACCTTACAATGCAATAACATTGCAAAAAGCATTAATACTGATCTAGGGTAAATGCACTTAAGAATCAAATGTAAATTTGGGAAGGAGCATTTTCCAGAAATTAAAAGCAAGAGCTCCTGATGTATTTCCATTCAAGATTGTCTGACAAAGACCTGAAAGATGATTTTCAGTGCTAGATACAGGCCAAAGGGATGTTCTATTCAGGCACAGATATCATAATATAAAGCCATATATATATCCATGGACGTGTTCCTCCTTGCCTGCTTACAGAAATTAATTACCGCTGGGGTAAAAGCAGTGGCAAGGAGACTTCCTAGATTTGGTGAGAAGAGGAACAGTGACAGGAGAAGCAGGATGTGTGAACAGATACTGAAAAGCAGCAGTCAGTTTTCTGTGAACTAAAGAAAGGACTATATCATTCTGGCAGAACTGAGAGTACCTTGGATTTCCCTTTTTGTCCTATATTACATTTAGTTGGCCTCAGAGGGTCTTCAATGTGTGCAGTCACTACACCAAGTAATACTTGTAAGTACTCAGCAGGAAGGCAGGAGCAGGCCCAGTGAAGGGGAGCCTTTGTATGGTATGACTGGATTATAACCACTTGGCTTCTTCATTTGTAGCAGCATTGGAGTAGCTAATCACTACACAAGCATGTATTTATTTTATTTATATAATTTCTACAAATACTCTTTTCAGTTAGCTTCTTTTAGGGCTTTGGCAACAATATTGTTCAATGCTAAATAGGTTAATTCTTCTCTTGGTCCTGGCAGCAAGGGGTGATTCCTGCTCTCAGCTGTGCTGTCAAGACCAGTGCCCAAAACTCCATAGTTTTTAACTTGCTCATTTACGAACAAGAAGTAAGGAATGTATTCAGCTTGGCTTGGATGTAACCCTTGGTTCCACAAATGACAGTCCTAATGTTCTGTCTTCTTCATCTGCACCACTGATGGGGTCCCAGAGCTCTCTCCTGCCGCAGTGGCTGCGAGCTGAAACTGAGCACTGGTCACATCACCCCATCCCTCCTGCCAGGGATGCAGCACCCAATCAACTCTGCCATCAGACCCCTCACAAGTGGAAACCTTTCTCAGGCCATGGACTTTGACACAGGGCTGCTGTTTCATACCTGTTACTCTTGAATAACCAAATATATTTTCTGTATTAGGTCAGGTTGTTTTGTCCTATGGTTAGCTGAGATCTCTCCAATATAAATATCAATATATTTCTTAGCTTTTGAGGAAACAGAAGAATCACAGCAAATGCAGTGGGAAAGTCAGAGGGCTGAAAGAGTAGTCACTTGTGCTGGGAGCAGTGACTGCTGCCAAACCCCCCTCCCTATTGCTTTGTAAAACTAGTTGTAAAAACTGAGAGCAGGCTATTAAAGCTTTGTGACACAAAGCCACTGTGAAGGAAAGAGATGTTGAAAAACATGTTACCATACATAAATATGAATTTACTATGCACTTTTCTAGAGAATGGCCACATAGGATGTATGAGGTACCAAATACATTGTCCCTGTGCTGCCTTTGACAGTGATTTTTATAACTGAAATTACAAAATTTAGCATGAATTTATGAGGCATGCAATGAATGGGACAAAGAACAATATGCTATTCCAGACCCACATGACTGCTACATTAGAAATTTGATCAGTGAGAGGGCATCTGGTTTGCACAGGGCTGAGCAGTCGTGACCTCCCTCCCCTGACAGATGCAAGCTGGAGTGCAAGGAGTCCCAGTAGGCTGATGCCTGGGATTTCTGCTTGTGGATGAGAGATGAGCTTGCTCAGGGTCAGATCCCCTCGGCTGTCTAACATGCTGCCCCCTCATCTTTCTGTATGGGAATGGCTTGTCCATAGAGCAGTGTTAGCTCTCCTGCTATCCCTGCTGCCACAGCTGTGCTGTTGGGCTTGCAGGTGGGTTCTCCAAGGCACTGTGCAGTGAGGCAAGATGTGCAGCTTGTACTTTCTGGTTTACATTTGTTACAGCCAATGTCACCTTGACATCAGTCTTGGTAGCTTACATTCCTGTCTTAATTTTCAGAGCGCAAAGACCTGTAAGGTACTCCTCCTAAGCGGTGTTCTGGATGGGTTTCTCCATGAGAACATTTCATGGAGACCAAGTCCTTGAGCAATTCTTGGTCTAAATCAGGGTATACTTGAATTTAAGTAAATCTCCGAGAAGCTGTTTTTCTGAGGTGGTACATTTCTGAATGATAGAAATAAGTGTATCATTTGTTCACTGACTCTCCAAAAGTTTCTGTGTTTCAGATAATTATGGAAAAAGATAAGGAAGTAGCAGTACATATAATTCATGTTCTGCTTTTGGCTTAGCAGAAATTGTAAAAGGTCATAAATTGTTTTAAAAAGCAGTTGACAAAGTAGCACAAATACCAGCGGGAGGTTAGACTGCTTTCTGTTTGAAGACAAGACATTAACATGTTATGTATTTTTTCTGAAGGAAGTAGAAATTCGAAACAAAGACCTGGAAGGCCAGCTGTCTGATCTAGAGCAACGTCTGGAGAAAAGTCAGAATGAGCAAGAAGCTTTTCGCAATAACTTGAAGACACTTTTAGAAATTCTTGATGGAAAAATATTTGAACTAACAGAATTACGAGATAACTTGGCCAAGTTAATAGAATGCAGTTAAAGAAAATGGGATTTCAGTGCCAATCAGCTTAAAGATGCACTGTCTCTCTTCATAGGACTGTGTTGGGCTCTGCATCAAAGTTGCACAAAATTAGAAAACGCTCCTCTGAGAGGGATTGTTTTAAATTTGAGTTGTATTTCAATGTAAAATTTAGAACTCAGCTTGTAGCTAGTTGAAGAAAAAAATAAGAAACAAAAAAAACTTGAATTACAAATTACCTCCTTGTACATTATTGGCCACAAATAACTTGAAATATATTAATAATAATTGAATGCAATCCTTTTCTAATTATCAGTGATGGAAGAATTAGCAGTGTCCCCGGTCACATCCCCTTTTTGTGATAGATACAATAGAGATTTTCTGCTGTTTTATTTATTTAAGATATTTAATTGCTGTGTTTTGTGCAAGAACTTAGTGATGACAGCCCTGTATTTTGTTGTTGATAATAATTTCTCAGGATATGTTGCACTGTGGAGAAGCAGTGCTGGTACCAATTTATTCTTGCCAGGAATGAGAGAGAGTTGCATCTTTAATTGAAACAAATTTACTATAACTGCTTGTATAAAGTTCTTCTTTTTTGGGTTTTTTTGGTTGTTTGGTTGGTTGTTTTTTGATTTTTTTATAGATATATATATACTGGAAGATACAGTATTTCTTTAATGGAGCTACTCTGGTGGTCTACAATATTGTCCAATGTAAGGTTTACTTTTTCATATAAACTCCATGTAATTACAGTGAGATAGTATCTTCCACTTAACTATATTTTGAAGCCAACCAATGATGGAAGGTGAGTCCCCTAGGGGAAAAAAAGCCCCAAACCCCCTGAGAATTTTAAATGTAAATTTAAAACTTTAAATCTGACTTTCACAGATAACAAGGAATGGCCAGTTATTTGTTTTCTGGCCTTGATATGTATATTGAATGTTCAGTTAACTGTTAACCTGCTCTGCGGGAGGCTTTTCCAGAATGTGACGTGAAATTCAGGTTCTGTGGATAATGACTTACGGGGAGCACTGTTTTTTACAGATTGCACTAAGGGCATAGCACTATTGCAAGAGATTGCTCATACATTGAACTTGTCTAGACAAGAAGGCTGTTTCTTGAAGTTTTGTTGTCATAGCAAACTGAATTGAAGACATGTTTACTCTTTTATGGGTCTTCATATCACATCTTTATCAAAACTACACCAGGCAATATTCTGAACTGTTAAGTGTTTAAAAACAGGAAATTGAGTTCAATTACCCTCCGTGAGCAGGTTTTAAAGTTGTTTTGATGTAATTTTAACAGACTTTTGGCAAACACACATTTCTTTATATAATAGATTTAGTTAAAAAACCCCAACTCTTTGAAAGGTAAGCCAAGTGTCATGTGTCTTGCATCACAGTGCATTCTTGCCATAAATTCCTTGTAATTTTGAAGAGGGCTTTTTTAAAATGAATGAATGAGTGCCAGACTTAAAGAGTCGAAAGATGCACGAACCCTTGTTTGCTCCCCAAGTTAATTTGAATGTTAAACATGAAGTCTAGCTGCTTTGTACAACAATTTTCTTCACTTAGAGGCTGATATTCGAAACTAGAAAAGATAAGTTTGTTTTCATGTGTGTACTGTGTGTATATACCATATAATACACACGGGTTGTCATTTATATTGGAAAGACATGCTTTATTTCTATAATAGCTTTTTTTTAACTTACCAGTGATTTTTCAGGTCTCCCCTGACTAGTCAGGGAAATGGCTTAGGTCAAATGCTAAACTGTCATGTATTATATGGTATGTAATAGACACAATGTTTACGCTTTCTCCATATTTTTTAGGGTACTTTCTCACATTTATTAAAGGGGTGGGGGGAGCTTGTTTCATTGTGCTACTGGTTGAAAACTTTGTGGTGAACTATGTGTTTTTTCATTCAGGGGATTTTAGACAGTGATGTGTATATCTTCATCAGGTCCAGATGAGCAGATACAGCCAGTTTTTAATTTTCCTGGGGATATTTGGGCCTGATTCTCCTGTCACTTGTGCTGCTGTAAACCATATGTCCTTGATGTGATGTCAGCAACATTCCGTTGGCATAACATCTGTGGAAGTGCAAGGAGAATTTGGCCTGCTAATGCTCAGTGGACATAATAAGGATGAAGAAAGAATAAAAAGTTAATGATGGAATAAATGTAATATTATTTTTAATGATATTATTATTGACATTTTTAAAGATATGATGTCATACGTGTGGGGAAAGAGTGGACTGAAATATTTCCACTTAAATTTTGTGAATATGTGTGGTACATGAGCATTTCTATGTATAAGTACACACACATATGTATATACAAAACATGGAAAAATTTAGATGTGCACATTTTTAATATTTTCCTATTGAAATTAAATTTAAAATTGGAAATTGATATTTGAGAATTTCTTTTCTCATAGAGTAGATATGCCTAATTTCTTTTTTTTTTTTTAATAATACAATTACTGAGGGCTGCACCTTTGAATTCCCAAATAGTTGCCAAACATAAATATGGGATAAGGTGGACATACGTGCACATATAAATAAAATCCTATGTCTAAGACTATTTTTTTAATGCTTACGTACAGTAGGCAAGTGCTTAGAAATTGTGATCATACTTAGGTGGCTATACCTACTGTAGCCTCTCCACTTCTGTTTTAAGATAAAAATTTTCGGGTTTAAAGCATTACTGTCCAAGAGACAGGTACTGTACATTGTATCTATCTTTGGTGAAACTGTGTATACGAGAACAGTGTTCAGTACAATAGCCTGAAAACACGACCATGAACTTCCACTGGAAGGGAGAGCAGTCACTTTGTGTACAACTTGTTATATGGCAACAGCAACTACAGTCTTGTAAAAAAAACAAAGGAAAAAGAATTACCATAACCCTCACAGAAATACAGAAATAATAATAATAATAAAAATAAATAAATTTTAAAAAGGAAAAAGAAAAAAAAAGAGGAAAAATGAGAAAAAATCAAAACCATAGTTTTTTATTTTAAAATACACTTGCTGTTCTCTGGAGAATGTACTTTTACTCTTTTTTCTTTTTTCTTCTTAAATCTTTTCAAGTATGTGCAAGTGATAGCAGCTACCTTAATCTTTCAGGTGCTACTGGATTTTGCATTAGTGTGTTATGTTGTGAAATCCTGACTTTGACATAAAAGATTTTTGTAAGTATATCCCCATCTGGATAGCTAGTTTTTGGAGTGTCTTGTTCATAATCCATATGCCTCAATGATCCAGAAATTGCATTTTTCTATGTAGACAAAGTAAATGTGAATTAAACTGTCTGTTGCAGACTGGGAGTTCCTTTTCCTGGCCAGTATATCCAGGAGAGAGGAGGTAAAAAAACCGAACTGATAATGCAGAAATGCTGTTATAAGGTCTCTAAGAAAATACATTTTCAGGTAAAATATAAATAAATAAATAAAGGGCTAAAACAGATGTTACACAAATAAGAATTGTTTAATGCTATTGGTGGCATTTCCAGGATAATTCCTTTAAAGAAAACCCTGCAAGAATGAACAATGCATCAATTAAAGATTAATATTTTGAGATGTGTCTTCGGTTGTCAGTTGCAAAAGGTTTCTGATTTCTGCTCATTTTTCTACCTGTTAGAGATTAACTTCAGATTTACCTTCAATAAGAGGCTAAACCTCAATTCATTCTATATCATCTTATATATTCTGTACTGAATTGACTGCTGAACAGCGCTCTGTGTACACTGCATTCAAAAATCAAAATTCATTTTTCAGAAATACCACATGGAGAGAGGAATGGAAAGCTCTTGCAGACCATCACTCTCTGTGGATATCAGTACTGTGGATATCAGTAAAACACGTAACTTGGTTGATTGCAGTAATCTTGGATCATGAGGCCAAAGATAAATCTAAATAGAGATTAGGTCTAGATGTCAAAATACAATTTAAAAAGGATCATGAAGAAACTCCATCCAAATGTGTGTAGTTCAGTCTCAGTAACTGGACATGCCAGTTAAGTGCACACCTATATGTCAAGGGTTTTTTTCAGGAAATGGACCTGACTCTGCAAAGCAATGTTCAAATTGTCTTGTTTACATTTTCTTAGTAATGCTGCATAAGTGCACTACCTCTGAACGGTGCTGAGCAGAGAGCATATCACTAAATAACACGTTATTTAAAATCTCTGGTTTTGCTTAGTAGCCTTAGTTCCTTGTTGTACTCCACTTACTTCAGACAAGTAGGATTCATTTCCCCTATTATGCTAAATGTTTTGGAACAATGAGCAGAGTTTTTTGTTAGATCCTGAAATCAGGTCAGCTCATGTCCACTGTTCTGGCCATGCAACCTAGCCAGAAAGCAGGTGCGAGTGTAAATATCACAATACCTCTAGATACTGTAAACAGAAGTGGGTTTCCACACCGTATGGGGGTCTCATAACTTTCCCACCTCTCAGGGACCTGTAGTCGCCAGAACTGCTTCTGCACTGCTGGCAGCTCATCGTAGGACCAAAGAAACACAATATATCCATTTTTTTCCCTCATCGCTGCGTCTTGCATAAGCAGAGCTCAGATGCAAGAATATATCTGGCAGGTTTCATCACTTGCAGATAAAGGCATGGGAAGGAGAGTGACTATCAGAAATGGTTTCAATTTGGGACAGGGTGGGGGGAACACAGATTTCAAAAAGATTTCCTAGTGTGGAACCTTTATGTAGCTGTAAAATAGGCAAGAATTCTTTGCATAGGGAAGGACAAACTACCTGAAAGGATCTCATTTTCCTAGGTGTTCACATCATGCTGACATTGAGCACACCTGGCTTGCCAAAACTCTGCTCTGAATGCTACAGGCTTCTCAAGATCAGCACTGGGGATATATTTCATGAACACAGCTGAAGTCCTTTCAGTCTTTTACTTTCACAACTCTAGAGGTTTGGTACCAGTTTTAGCCATTGGTAGTGGTTGATGATGCTCCCTGTTTTTTCCTGCCATAAGTTCCTATCACCAGTGGTGTTTGTGTAATAGAATTCTGAGTTGGGTTTTAAGGTTTCTTTCTTTAACTTCAAAGTATTTTCCAACTCTGTCCAGCTCTGCTCTGGGGATTCTCATCTGTTCTTATCTGAGCCTCATCTCACTG
This sequence comes from Pseudotriccus pelzelni, assembly GCA_035584735.1. Taxonomy (NCBI): domain Eukaryota; kingdom Metazoa; phylum Chordata; class Aves; order Passeriformes; family Tyrannidae; genus Pseudotriccus; species Pseudotriccus pelzelni. Next base: position 47,539,738 of record JAWMRA010000090.1, on the reverse strand, counting down.
CATGGATCCAGCAGTGGGTCAGCCGCTTTTGCTTTCATTAGATTGAGAATAGCAACCTAGGCGTTTTCTTGGAAGACAACTTGCATTTCTGTGACTGCAGTAATTCTTGAAGAGGAGGGATTTTTTTCCCCAATAGATCAAGAAGGAGGCAGAAACAAGGACCTTCACAAACAATACATGCATCCAGGTGCTAAGGGGAGAGGAAGAGCTACACTGACAAGGTATGTGCAAATATAATCTGTGTGTATGGATTTAACTATGGTCATGCAGATACTTGCAAGGTTAATATTTTCAGAGAGGGAACAAGACATATGAAATTCTCTGAGTCTGGCTTTATTTTGTTAAATGATCAATGGAGTTGTCTCCAAACAAAAGAAATGTGAACAAAAAAATGATCTTGTACTTGCCTGCAGAAGAGACATCAGAGCCCTTACCTACAGATGGAAATGTAAAAATTAAATCTACTTTCTCCACATCTGAATACAGAGTTATTTTTGTAATTCCAGATGTTTTGTTTCTCAGTAATCAGTAGAAATGGAAACCAGAAATCTATCAGTGAAAGGCTCAGCTCTCTTTGAGTTTCACTTAATGATACGAGCCAGGGTAGTAGTATGTAGTTGAGTGATTCAAGTAGTTTCTCATGTGAGCATCCTGCATTGAATTCCTGCTGCACAGCCTCAGTGCTACACCCTGCTAGCTGCACTCACTGTCTGTCCCAGAAGCAACCCGGGAGGGCTTGTCCGTTTTTCGCAAGCTGCTGATTCAAACTGCAGCCCCATCATTACCAGCTGAGCCCTTCTGGTCCAGAGCATTCTGCACATTCAGAGTTTTGCTTGCAGGGGAAGAAAACGGGAAATTTCATTCTGCATATCTTAAAGAAGCAGAGTAGTGTATTGGTTTTATATAAGCTTCTTTCCCCCCACCTCTTTAAAAAAGAAATTATGAAAGCTTTATTTGAGGTGGTTATTGTTACCATTTGAACTACAAGTCAAAACTTCCTTTATCTAGTATTTCTTGTATTTTTCCTTTCTTTTCTCTGTTCTTTTCTCCTGCATAACGTGGAGCAACCAAGCATGTGTTTACGGTAAATATAAGTCCTAAACTGTTTATGAAATGAGGAACATAAAAATTCAGTGTCAAGCTCATCTAGCAGGCACATTGGCAACCCAAAAAAACCCCCTAAAACCCACCCACATAAAAGATACTGGTCAGTATGAGGTGGTGACTGAACATCTCGGCCTCAGCTGAGGAGCTGGCCAGCCAAACATGCCAAGAGAAGCAGCAGTGAGAAAACATCACATATGCTTTAAACAAGCATTACTGAAACATACTGTGAGGACATATTTTGAATCAGAACTGTCTAAAAGAGAGCAATGCAAGTATTTTCAGAAAAGAGTAGTTTGTATGCTCCTTACTGATGATGACTGCATTGCACAAATAGAACTTCCCTATAAGGCAATTGTAAATCCTCAAGTCAAAATACAGGAATACGTTAGGATTGGCAGGCTGTCTTCAGAAGAAACTGAGCTGATTTTCCTGCTAAAACAAAGGGATCCTATACCTGGCAGCAAAAATTCCCATCAAGCCAGAGGATTTCTGTCATCAGCTAGGACAGGTGACAGTTCTTTTGCAGATGAATTGTAGCAACACTGGAAACCTCCATGAGAGAACAAGTATAAAGATGAGAGCAGGCTTCTGTGGAACTGCTGCAATGTGCCTGAATCACTGAGAAATCTAGCTACAGGACATAGTAGGTCCTGTAGGTCGGGCAGGTGGCACTGGCAGGTCCGGTAGGTGGCAAACAGTGCTGAAAGTTCAGAGAGTTTTAAGGGAATTTTGACACTTGGGCCAAATTGCAGTATTGAGCTGGATATAGGTATTCTAAAATCCATAAGGAAGCAAGCCCTCAGAGAGTACAGCACTAGTCACCTCTGTGGCTGAGCAAACAACCCCACCAGGAACTTCCAGAATGTCCAAACATGCAATTGCCTCTGTAACCCTGGCAGTGAGAAGGGTTTACCTGGAGGACAAGAGCAAACAGTTTAACCAGCCTTTGAGGCTGGTTTTACAGCTCGGGAGGAGCTACTAGGGGGCTGTGGAATTCGCTGTGACATTTCAAGTCTCTCTTTTGAGGCACTGCACCAGAAGAGGGGGCTGCTATAGAGGCAGAGCTGACCCCCCTGACCCCGACAAGCACAGTGCTGGATCGTACGTAGCATAAATGCTTGCATGTAGCTACTTGGAAAATAGCTGGTCACAGTGGTGTGCCAAGGGATCGGGCCTTCATTGACTGGAAGGTCTTGACAGATTTAAGTGATGAAATTGCAATTTGCAATATTTCAGGGTAAGTTGGTTTTAGTTTGGTTTTTTTGGGGGTTGGTTGTTTTTTTTCAATGAAACTCCACGACTTGCTATTGCAAGGACATGTTGATGGCTTAACAGAAAACAATGCAGTGTCCTCTTGGGAAACAGCTAGACTCCTTCCACTGGGTGAGCTCCAAAGGGAGCAGAAGCTAAATTTTGCATTCAGTTGCTTAGCCAAACTGGTACTGACAGTACCACACACTTTCTTATTCAGAAGCATCCCTGCAACCATGAGTATCCACCAAGGACTGCAGCAGATTTGATCATCTGGGCCTCAAAAGGCTAGAAGTCTTTAGTTCTCTTGGGCAGCTGATGGCTAGGAGCAGAACCAAGATTTATCCCAGAAGACTCATAGTGCAGTCTCAACAAATGCTGGCTGGGGCACAGAGTTTCTGTTCAAAGTTTCTTACTGCAAATTGAAAATAAAAGCTGAAAATTCTGGAAAATGGGACTTGTAATTGTAAATGCTTTTGAGTACTTAAATGTGTTTTAGATGTAATGTATGTTAATTTGTACACAAATCTAAGCAAAGCATGTCCTGGTAGGCAATGTGTGGCTCATGTTCTCTCAGAAAACATAGCCCAATGTTTTTTTTAAAGAGTAACAAACCTAATCTTAACAGATTTGCTCTATCAGTCAAGCATAGTTAATTAATGCTACCTCTGACTGAGGACAATTCCTGCATTCCTCCCATCTTTTCCCAGAATGGATCAATGAAAGTAGACATGGTACAAGTGTTATTCAGCTTTTCTTGACCCTGTCTGCTGGCCACAGGCACTGATGGAATGGCCAGACCTCACAAAAGCCAACAGCCGGACCCACTGAGCACAGTTTGAGTTAAAGCTGAGTGACAGAGTAAGGCAGGGCATGCATGGCAGGCCACAAAATGTTGTTGCAGAATGGGTAGAAATAATTTGCTCATGCACTGGTGCCGGACAAGAGGGGAAGTAATGACCTTAGATTTCATCTTAGTTTGCTATTAAGAAAAGCCCTGAACTAGTAGGCACTTCAGTGGATCACTTCAATGGATCAGTGTGACCTCCCAGCAGTAGAAATCTTTTGGAAACCATTATAGGAATGACAAAGGTATATGTGGCTCAGCAACAAAAGTATAGGATTTATGATTTTATTTTTAGTACTATCAATTTTATTTTTTAATGCCAATTCTTTGCTTTTTTTTTTTAAACATGTCATTAGAAATCAACAGCAGTGTGCAATGGTTTCTCTGTCAGATTGTTTTTGTAGGACTATCCATTCCAACAGTTTTTTTACTCACAGCAAGTGAGTGGGGGGGGGAAGGCTATCACTTTATGATGCTTCAAATGAAGTTGATTCATAAAACATCTGTTGTATTGTTTAAATTGTGCATTTAACATGCATGGCAGTTTGAGCATGCACTGATGATTTTGTACGCTAAGAGCGCAGTTACATTCTTACTGAAATTTAATGGGATTAAAATAAAGTACTGAGGAAAAAAAGTAGTTAATGTAAGTGCTTTGTATGAATTGCATGATTCTTCAATTTTTCTTATTCCTGTGACTTTTAAACAGTAATGCACAGAGGGAATGTGATGCAATTACATCAATTAGAACAATTAGAAAAGTTTTTAAGATAAAAGCATGAAGTAAACAGTGACTTTTGTTTGAAAGACCATCAATGTGCTTGGCCTTATATAAGCAGTTATGAGGTGGTAGTGAGATGTCTCAGAGAAGGTAGAAAGTCTGCTGTCTTCCATGGTGAGGAGAAAGGGTTACAAGACGGCAATACAGGTGATTTGCCTGTGGCACCAGTATCTCCAACAAACATCCCACAGACAGTACACTACTACAGTAGGAATAAAGGGATAAGGCAGCAGATAGAGTGAACTTAAATGTAATTTTTGTTTTGGTTTGGGTTTTTTTTTTCCCAGAGATTTGGCTGGTTAATGATGAGTGAACCCCAGCACCAACACAGACAGGCACTAGTTTTAACAGCACAGGTAATAATCTCTGCCCATTTTTATCCATCAGCCCTTGCTGTGGAGGCAACATTTTAAGGGAGATATGCTGTCTTTGCACTGATGAAAGTGTGGACAGTGAGCATGACTGTGGAGAAGATTTGCATAAAGTTTAGAGAAAGTAAGAGACACTGAGAATCTTGGTGCAAAGGGGGAAAGGGCAGGAAGGCATCTCCATGGGAACAATTCTGCAGGATGGAGAGTTGGACACAAACTTGCAGCACTTCTATAAGGTAGGTTATACGGCAATGATGCTGTAGCTTCCTGGTAAAACCTCTGGGATGGTTTTCTGCTGCAGGTCAGTTTGTGTTAACAAAGTGATGCTTTTAACAATTGAATGACTGACATGGTACATCTAGAGTTTACAGAGGCCATTTGATCCTTAATTATAACCTTCACTTCCAAAAGGTAAAAACAGTGGCAAAACTCTGTAACACTAGACTTAGACACTGATCTGTGGCAGTCACACAAAGTTCAGGCTGTGGCAATGGCAATAACACACTGGTGGCTTGGTGGTATGGAGATTCAGAGATACTGCAGAAGTCTAGGATTCCTGTAAGTTCCCTCCCTTGTGGCAGAAGAATGAAGCCTATAAAATGGGCTTCTCCCTGTGATGGGAAGCAGCAGTAAGAATGGCTGAGAAAAGTTTATAGGTTTTAGAAAAGGAGATCTGACAAACTTGCTTTCCATTTTTACTTCTCTCTCTTGTATGTATTGCCTCTGTTAAGTACTAAGTGGTGGAAATGAAATAAACCCTGCATATCAGTGGTTCCTGTGAGAAAGAGGGGGTTTATTTCTACAAGTTTCAGGGGCACTGTGGCCCAGTGAGTATTATTTACAATGTACCTTTGCTTTACATCTGACATGTAACAAACAGGAAAAAAATAAATGATGGTTCTACATATTTTTCATCCATGTGTTGTACAAACATTTAGGCCTTATTCTGCAGAGCATAGCACTGCCTTCCAAGTGTGCCTACGGATATATTCACTAATCTGCAATTCTGATGCATGCATTAAATACACTTCCAGTGCGTAGGGACACCCACACGAGTCGTACAAAAGCATCTACTTATCCACTGAAGCCAAGGCCAAAGCAGACACCAGTTGATGTCTGTCTGTTCTGCACAGGCCCCGACACCAGTCACACACTGCTAAAGGCACAGCCAGACCAAGAGGAACAGAACTCGGATACAAATACAACTCTCTTCTTTCTTACGTCAGCAATTATCAAACAAGTTGCTTATTTCAAAGCACATTTCCTACTTGTTATATGTGTGTTCTGTCACAACCCGAAATTAACAGCATATGCCATTATTCCTCAATTTGGAAAACATCACTAGGAAACCAAAGCCAGATGGGCCTTGAGTTTTAAGACACTTTGCAATGTAGGTTTGTGCTGGAAATACAACCTTTTTTCAAATTGCTCTTAGAAATGTCCAGCTTTTTTCTTGTTTTCTCAGGACTGTAACTGCATTAAAAATTCCTGTTCTAGGAATACACTGATTTTTTATCTTCCTCATGTTAAGGGACCACCTGGACACAGAACCTACCTGCATTGCACTAGAAACACAGAAACCAAAGGGAAAGGTGACACAATACAAACATATCTCTTTCATAAGATTTATGTTTACATAGAAAACAACATAAAATGACTATAGGAAAAAACAGCAACTCTAGCAACTCTAGTCTGGGACATGGTAAGTCTAATAAGGGAGCTAAGCTCTTACCATTTCTGGATTTAAACTTTTATCTTTTTTCATAGAGTGTTTGTCTTTTGATTAAGAGATGGAAAGTGGGTGTGACTTGTATTTAAGCACAACTATTCTGCATTATTAAAGAGCAAGTTTCTTCTACGCCTCAACTGTTCATGTGACTTCGTTTACAAAAATGTTACCTAAATATATTTATTCCCTGCTGCAACATAGCTTAGACACAACCACCTGCCATTAAGCAATAACAAAAAGCTTGAAGAGTTAAAAGAATAACAAAGGGAACCTAAATGAATCAGATTTGATTTTTTTTTTTGGTGGGAACCAAACTATGCTAAAAATGTTGGTACATAGTCAAAGTTAAAACCAAGACAGTGGTCAAATAAATATCCTTTAATAAAGAAAAAAGGAATAATTTTAAAGCACCAAAACTGTGAGTATGATGTTACATTGCATGTACAATAAGGTGAATGCAGTACTTTGCATACAGGTTTATATTTCTGAATCATGATAAGAAAAAAACCCATGAAATACGCAGAAATAAACTTGCATTGCAGAAAAGCTGCACTAAAGAGAAAAAAGACCAAAAAGCAGACAGTTAAAACGTTTTTAAGTTTTTAGGTATTGCTAGAAATGTCTGTTTAGTTTTTAACCTTTTTTTTAAAACTTACTTGTGCTTAACATTTTATAACTTCGAGCATTTTCAGGCATAGTAAATTTGCAGAATTGTTTACAATAAAATATGCATTTAATATGTCTTTTTGAATATAATGTAGTTAAAGAATTTTCTTAAAGCCAAGCACAATGTGCTAGTAGTGTCTAATGATAATATTGCACAAAGCTAGTGAATGGAAAATTTGTTTTCTTTAGATTATTTCTTATTTATTCAACAGGCTTAACAAAGAAGTTAGTTTCACTAAGCTTCACTGGCTTCATTCATGCAAGACAACTTGCAGCCATTTGTAATTCTTACGCTTTCCTTTTATGATGATACATTTTTTATACATTAAGATGAAATTCAAAATATATGGCAACTGCAACACCATGCTGGGAGATGTTAAGTGAATATCCCCAATGCCCAACACCTATTTCGCAATTCAGAAATCAAAAATAAGTTTAATCTGAAAATCAAACCAGTCTACAGCAAACTTATTACTGGATAGGTAACAGACTGGAATAAAAATCTCTGCAGAGTTTGGACTATATGCACCAAAACAGTCATCATCTTTTTTACTTGTTTTCAGCAGACACTCTTCTGATTAACAGCCTTAGATAACAACTTTAAATAATGCTCCATGTAAATATTAGAAACTCAGCAGAGTAAATTCATTGCTTGGGCATTTCCCAGAGTTACAGAGCATTCACATTTGAGAATGGAAAGATGACCACTTCTGTCAAATTCTGAAGCTCTGGGCCACAGAACATAGAAGACCTGAATCACAATAAAAATACATAGGTGTCAGGTTGCAGATTCACCACAGTCAGAGCTGTGAGTTTTGGACAAACTGCTCAGTCAAACTGAACAGGAAGTGCAAGGACCTGTATATGCAACAGTCCCTTCCACAAATATACTGGCATGCCCTCCCTCCCTTGACCCTCCTAAAAATTCTAATTTTAAGTATTTAAGTATTTATTGTATTAGGCGTCAATTAAATATAAAGTCATTTGTAGGAAAATTTAAATTACAGTATACGTATAGGTTAAAAATAGCCATTGCTGTTGATAGCATTAATAGCAATATGTCAATGTGCTTATTACACCAAAGAGCAATTTGCAGTCAAGTTTAAGATGATCTACTGTCTGTCAGCTCCAAGAGCAGTAAAATCATGCAACACACTCTCCCAGTAAGGTGCTTCTGTTACTCCTTTTCTTTGCAAGAAGCTTTGCTTGTTCTTAACATTAACTTTGTAGTGAGAAACATAACATATTGTCCATGCTTATGGAATCGTTACCAGAAATACATCCAGGTAATTTAATTACATAAGCATTACAATGAAAATAAAATCTGGTTACACACATGAGCAAACTTGATTTACAAATTACACTCCTGAAATTCAGTGCAACAAATGGAATAAGGGTAACATTAACCAATAATGTTTCTGCTTCCTCAATAAGTTGCATCTTCAATAATGCATCTGTCATTACTTTAATATTAAACAGTACAGAATATAGTGCTTATACTCAAAATTATTCTTTACAAATAATATGTGAAGTATGTTAAGTTCTATCCCCAATGCAGTCACAAAAGAACACAATATATAATCATACTAATTTATTTTACAAGCGTATGGTGTAGGACACAGACTGTCCGATTTAAAACAAACAAACAAAACTCAAAAGTGATGTTTGAGAAAAATAAAAAAGCCTTCATCTACCCTAGACAGATAACTAGCATATGAAAATACAGCAAAGTGAGTAAGACTGTTGGTCATCTGTAAAGGATCTGGAACCTCTGTGAATGAGAGCATGAAATTTTTGCTGATGCAAATTCCATTTCTGAACAAAAGTTTACTGCTGTTTACCTTACATTTTGGTTATTTTAGGAGAAACTGAGTATTTAGTTTCTTGTTCCCACTCAAAAAAGATTTTTCAGTCCTTACATAAGCATTTGTACAATAAACATTATGCATTCCAACTCTACCTCACAGGATCAATTACACTATAGTAAAATTTGAACAAAGAAAGAAGAAAAAAGCTTCTAAAACTGGAAAAGGCCCAAAAGATGACAAATTGCTTAAGATAAATAACTAACAATGGAACAATGCAGTCACAATAGTGAAATGAAAAATACCAATAAGTAGAAAGGTCTTTTTATGGAGGCTCCTTGCAGATGTTTCTGTGTTTTTTTCTTAGTGATGCTTGCCAAGATTTCTTAAGGACCAACGCAATTATTACAGCTTTTCTCACCTCTGGAGGAACTGACCACAATGCAGGACTGTCGTAACTTCCGTAAAAGTTTCTTGTGAATATTCTTGTGAATATACCTCATTTGCTGCTGTAGCCATCCCACTGGAAAATTTCACATTAAAAAGGATGGAAGTTTTAAGCGTTAGCCTGTGGACACTACATATGCACCATTTTTATATCAACGTGGAAAATTATGTGAAATTGTGACATCTAGTGACTCATGGAAGATTAAAATTCACCTTTTTTTTTTTTTTTTTTTGAGCAGGACATGAAAAAAACCAAACATTCACTTTCCACACGGAAGATGGCAGTTTTGAACTGATATATACTGCTATGCTCAGCATAACAACTACTTTTTGTGTGCGCATAAAATACATGCTCATATGAGAACTCCATTTCTATACAGACTAAGCTATTACAAGAATCTAAGATTTCAGCTAAATATGAAACATAGTAATTTTTTATCAATCATGCACACATTTTTCAAGGCAAAGATGACAGATTACATGGCAAACATATCTGAAAACTGTACTACAGTACAGCATGGAGCTATTTAGATAAATCACAACACAGTGGTAAACTGCAGACAAATGCTGTGCAAGGGAACCACTGCACCTATACTTTAAAATTACACTGTTTTTCCTTGGCTTGGAATTTTACTAGTGTTCTATATGCATATGCCAAGGAATAAAACTGCAGGCTGAAAAATAGGAAAAAACATATAAAAGTTGCTCATTCACAACTGTTAATTTTGCACTAAGTTTCAGATGAATTGTATAATGTGAATTACCATTCTACATCATGGTTCTGCTCTGTGCTACAGCCAAAGATTTATTTCATCACCTTGGTTTTAATGTGTGGTGACTGAAATTACAAACAAATGTACAGTAAAGATACACCACAGGTTATGGTATAGGCAGTGTCAAATGATTATGATGAACTTTGAAATTGCTACTATTGCTGCATGAACACAGCATTAGGCAGCTTGCAACCATACCATGTAACTCAGAGTTCAGAGAAGCAGTTTAAGGAAAAAACATCATGTAGTTTTTAGGCCTGTGGAAAGCCAGTATCAGGTATTTCACAGAGCTGATCTCAGGACAGAAAAACGGAGATCTGACAACTAATTAAGCAAAAATCAATACAACTCTGCATTAACACTGCTTGCAGGTGCTTTGAAAATGAATGTTCACTAACTTTGTAAGTAAGGCAACATGGTTAAGAAAATCCTTTCAAAGATGTTTGACAGAGCTTCAATTTTCGGACAGCCACAGCAAAACAACTGAAGGGTCCAAGAGCTGAGGTTCCTTTAGGTTATACAGCCTATTGCTAAGGTAAGTTCTCCTGCTTCTCTTTCTGTAAGTAAACGGCAAGACATAAAATCCCCTATTTTAAGTTTTAACACAGTACATGTTCCATAACATGACAGCAGCAATGAGTAACTCCACTTAAAAGAACCCAAATCCCCATAGTAGTTTATCTGTCAAAAGAGGAACAGTGAATGGATCACACTACACAAAGGACAGAGACTATGTATTTCTCAAACACAGTATATGTCACGCTAGTAGAAACAAAATTCTAGTGAAAATTCAGTTTTATTAGAAGTGTAATGGGCTGACTTTAATACCACATGAGGTTTTTAGGTGGTACAAGGCTATTTGTATCTTTGTATTGATACACCTCTTGGTACTGTGGTATCGTAAGAGTAGCTGCCTGCAGCCATTAGTCATGAAGTTTAGGACTATTCCTAAGTATTCACCGCAGAGGAAGTTGTAACCCTCCTTTAAAAATAAAACAGTCAGAATCAAAAGAACCAGTTTTCAGCCAGTAGGCTTTTGGGTATGAAATACAAACATTTTTGCAGCCACTAAAGGGAATAATGAAAACCAGCAGGAAAAGCATGATTTTCACAACTGAATTATCAGTACATTTAAGTGCTTTGATCTTTTTAAAAGAAGGCTGCTTAGACTAATCAAAAGCCATTTTAAACTAAAAGAGAAAAATATTTTTAAGTATGAAATTACAAAATATTGCTTCTTATAACAAATGATAAAAGTATAACTAACTTGGTTCAGCATAGCTAAATATTATTTTAAAAAAGCATGAAAATGTCTACTTTAAAAAGATGTCACACTACAAATGACCTTCTAAAAAGGTGCTGCGGTATGTGTTCCTAAATGTATCATGATGGAAACAAACACATTCTCAAATATGTACTGAATTCAACTCTTCTTTCTCATTGTGCTGTGGTCACTTGTTGCATTTCATACTGACATACAATTCTTCAAACTAAGAAGAAAAAAGTCTCAGTTGCATGTTACTGAATTTCAGCTACTGTAGTGCAACTAGAAATTCTGTTCTTTCTGGAATATCACACTGCTACACAGCAACCTTCTCTGCCAGGAGCCATTTGGTTGAATTTTCAAGCACATGAGATATTCAGTGCAGTGAAGGGGACATTTTATAGCCAGTTTGGAATTCTAAGGTTACTCTAACAGCACGTAGTCGCCCAACTCAAAGTGCCCCCCTCACTTAACTGGCCACACATTACTAACGCAAATATAAAAAGTGCTTAAGAATTGGGCATTCTTGATAGTATAAAATGCACATCTAAACAACTTAGCTTTCTGCTCAAGCCAGGATTTGTTTGAACAAATAAAGAAAAAAGTGACCTGAAATTAACATTTCAGGCCATTTTTTCCATATACTGAATTATTTGTCAAAGAAAGACTTTCTTTGCCAAAAAAAAAAGCCTCCTGTGGAACTGATGGTCGTAACTGCTGGCTCTGAATTTTCAGAAATGCAGAGGAAAAGTAATCTTCAACTGGGATTTCTTTTTTCACGTTGGTGGCTGTCAATCACCTGTTTGGGAAAAAAAGAAAAAGGAACATCTGAAAAGCTAAATGGCTGTACAAATATTCTCTGATCAACATATCAGGCAATTCTAACATGCAATACTGAGCAGCACTGTACTGAGCAAAGATTCTCTTTGCTCCCAGGTTAATGACACACTAACTCTGCAGCCAGAACACACATAGTATGACCAGGTCTTTTTTTTCTTTGCCTTCTGGTTTACTGGCAGTGAATGCAGATTAGAGTTTGAAGAGCCTCAAAACACTGGATTAGAAGGCTATAGAGAGAAAAAGCTCACTTGTTATCTGTTACTTTGTCCATCAGTCACAGGAACCCACGTTTTGCATTACTTAGAAGTACTCTTAATTGCCTATAGTGGTTTATGTGTACTATTATGTACACATACATATATGCTTGGGATGCTTTTGATAACCAGTAATCTCCTGGATTTTTCACACAGAAGACACTGTATATCTGTATTACTTGTTCAGCTATATCAGTACTCAGAATGCCTCAACATCTTTGCGTGTGGTTTAGAGTGCCTGTAAGGAAGGAACTGCTCTTAAGGAAGTTAGCCATAACTTTAGGTAGAAGTTAAATCACAGAGGAGGTAATAAAAGAAATGACTAAATCTCCTGCAAGAATTAGTTACTATTAGTTTGTCTTCAAATTTCAGTAATTAATGAAAACTCTTCAGTGAGCACTGTTAATACTCCCTGCAGATGCATCAAGACACTTTTTGGCTCTTGATAAATGTACATCACTGTTTCAGATTTAGCCTTTATTCCTAGCTGTACTACCTTTAGCCTATACAGATGTACATGTAATTAAGCACAGTTTACAGCACGTGTGCTAATATACTTTTGTGTAACTGTTTTCAATCTAGAACCTCTGTGCTAGTTTTTGGTGTGTGCAGAGCTTACCAGTTAAAAATCAGTAGGTCAATCTTAAAGCATAGTATTAAAGGAATAACCTTATAGTAAAAAATACTACTCTTCAATTTCTACAACAGACTTTCATTACATTTTATTCTTGTATAATGAATTCTATTATGCCAGTCTGGTCAAGCAAGCACACTCATCTACATGGAAAGTATTTATTCAGCTGAGTTTCTCAAGAGTTTTGTCTCCATCTCTGCACTCCCAAAACATTTCACGTTTTGTTAGAAGGAGCTCACTTTTTCTTTCTGAGCTGTTAGCTGTTTTGTACGACTGTTTTTCAGTTGGGACTATTATCTATTGAATAATGTCACCGCAGCAAAACAGCACTGTTTTCATAATAAAATATGACTTAAGAGAAAGCAGGCCCAAGAACTCCCAAGAAGCACACTCAGAACTCTTGACACTGCATCTTGCTTTTAGGTCTAAGTGATTTCATGGGACCTCAGAAGGATATAGACTGGCAAAAAGGAGACAACAACCAGTGTACTAAAAGGAGTGCATGGCAGTGATTTTCAGCCTGCAGTCTGAACTGCTTTTATCGGGCTGCAAACAGAAGAGGAAAATGTGTATTTATATTGTATAGCAATGACCACAGAAGAATTCTATGAAAATGCACTCCTAACAGAAAATGTTAATCTAATCAATTAGGTTTAAAAAATTCTAAGTCACTCCTGGAAAATTCCTTTTTATCTTGAAACAAAACCAAAAAAAAGCAAACTTGATCCTAAACAGTAAAACAGATCTACTAAAATCAAAGTCAAATCACAAATTTTAAATTTGGTCCATTATCTAAGAAATGAGAATAATTGCACTAAGAAAGCCAAGTCAGTTCCAAGGCATGTCCTCTCTTACAGTTGTCACTTGATTTCTGAAGGGCTGTTATAGTGGGATTTTTGGGTATGCATGGATAGAAAAAATTTATATCCAAGCAAAATTATTTTCACTTTGAGTTTCAGCAAGAGTTAAATACACTCCCACTCCTCGATTTTCAACTCCAAAACTAGCAGTACATTGGAATTGAATAGACGTAAGGCATAATTAAACAATAGTAAATCATTGGGGTGGCTAATGGCTGGTTCATGAGGAAATAAAGGCACATTTGTTTTCTTTTCAAAAATTTTAAATTATTTGAAAATAGCATACCAATAAAACAGGCTGAAACACAGTCTTTCATAGACACAAAAACATTCAGCAGATGACACATGCTAAGTCAGAATCAGTTTTTAAACAGCTAGAACACTTTACCAGCAGTCATTCTCCAGCTACACTGGTAACTAACCAGGGTAGAAATGCCAGATTGTGAACATTCAAAAGTTACCTGTTTTCTACTGCTAGCTGTGTTGCAAGGATTACAAATATTTGTCTCCCATTCTATTAAAATAGCCTTTGATTTCTAAACAGATTTTTAAATTCTTTACAGATTGTCATACCTCTGGTTTCTCAAATTTTAAGTTTAGTGTGAACCTTCATTGATACTTAAGTTCATCCACGTGCCAGTAGCAGAAAAGAACCATCACAGAACAGTGCTGTGTCCTGCTGCTGTGATCAAGAATCTCTTTTTGCTACTGATGCAGACATAATTTTGAAGACTTCTCTTGCCAATTTTTGGTTTGTTGTGAAATCATTAGCTTCATCTGCTGAAGTCTGTACTTTCAGGCACTCTAGCATAGTATAATGCAAGTTCATGGAATTCACATGAATAGCAGAAATATAAATTAAATTTTTGTATATTTACTGTTTATAGTCTGGCAATTCAATTAAGTCAGAGATTAACCAAGCTATCAAGAAGTCAAGTCACACAGGGTAACCCATGAGATTTCAATGTGTTCAGCATTCAAGTCTAACTGTCCTTCACTTAAGAGTTATTCAGCCTGAACTGATAGACATGCCAAATTTTTACAAGGCTAGAAGTAATTAAAAAATAAGTATAAGGTGCATCCAAGAGCAATTGTGCTGTTTTTTAAAGCTTTTTGGTAAGCTGGGAACTGTCCCTTCAAATTTGCTAAATATTCAATATTCAGCAAAAGTACTCAAACAATAAAAAGCTAAGATATTGTCTAAAAAGGTTTTCCTTATTATAAACCTTAAATTCTTTGGAGAGTCAGTGACACAAAATTCATGTGTGTATATTTTATCACACTGAATGACAAGCAGTTTAGTCACATTTGTACTATGTCTCCTAAAATGAACAACCTGAGGTTTATTTGCTATTGTTATAGAAAAACTGTTGCAGAAATATTTTTTTAAAATGTGGTTTAATTACAGGTTAGTTTTCCCAGTCTGTGCAAGGCAAACTCTCCTCTTCATCCTCTGACTCAGGTGATGCTTCCTTAATCCGTCGCAGTGCTTCATGTATGCTCCTTGTTAGAGGGTCAGTATCAGGCAGAATTGTAAAGGATTCTCTCAAAACATCTTTCTGCACTTTCTTCAGTTTCACCCCTTTCCTGATCTGAGCCAAGATGTTATTGCTATCATCTTCATCAGGAAATGGAGGAAGACTTCTCTGCTCAACTTTTCTTAAGTGAAAGCTGCCACGTTTCAAGGAAGCCAGCACTTCATCCATTGGGGAACTCACTGCAGTAAATCAAAAGACCTTCAGTATTATTTTTACTAAATTTTATCAGCCTTAATTTTCATTTCCTAGAGATCAAGAAGCAGCTACATATTATCAATGTGATGGTCCCATACCATAAGTATAACGGTTGTCCCAATACTGTTTCAGTCTCTAAATTTATCTTCATTATTACAAGGTCAAAATTGGTTTATACAGACAAGTAATTTCTGTAACCACTTAACTTCCTATCAGGCAGGTAGTAAAGAACAAGGTGGCTTTCCTGTTTGCAATTAGGAAAATCAAATAAACTGCAGTGAATCAAATACAATGAAAGTTTTTTTTAACTTTGAAACTCAGGTAATGAGTACATACCTTAGGTACTGGACTGTGCAATCCATTCTCATCACTCATGTTTTATGGCTAATTTTGCCTCCTGAATGACTACTATGACATGCCAGTGAGGGAAACAACAATACAGTCAACTGCAATAGCATGCATTTTCCTTCTTCTCTGGATTCACAAACGTATTAGCAACTAGTCACATCATACCTATAAAAACTCCCTTCCCTTATAATTAATTAAAACAGAGAAGGAAAAGATAACACTTGAAGGCAAATTCTTCCTTTATCACTAATTTTGAAACTAGTTTTCTGTAGAAATAAAGCCCAGGCTTTGGTTCTTTGAAGAGTTATAAGTAGGCAAGATCTCCATCCCAGGAAAAGCATTATAATAAAGTACAGTGGTTTAAACAGCTCACATACACTAGAACATAAAACGTGCAGCACTTAACAGTCAACACGTGAATATCCATCTCCAGGGCGTTTTGTAAAACACATTTTTTAAAACCTGTTTTGCATTTATAAGTAAGCTTTGTCCATTAGACTAAGGGCCTGGACAGTTAGAACAGACATGAGGAAGAGAGAAATAAAAGAATACAGGACTGAACATTTGACAGTGGAAAGAAGGACTGTAAAGCACTTGTGTGTCATACACAGACAATCTTCTGAAGCCACTGAGAGACTTGGAACATCTCAGGGGATACAGATCAGAGGCAGAGTGCTGCTGCAGACAGTAACAATACTCTTAAGAGGGATGATATAATTTGCCTTATTATGATGTATATAAAACTACACACACAATAGGTGCTTTATAGAAAACTGCAAAATAAAATGTAAAATAAACAATAGGACTGCAGAAAAATTATTTTACTCTTTTATTAAAAAAACACTGCATCCTCAGGTGAAGCATATAATATTTGCAGTGCTGGTAGTAAATAGATAAAAAAAAAATTCTTTTAGGCAGCATTTAGCTCCATTTTCTATCTCATGTTATGTGGTAGCAGAAAGTACGTTTTGTAAGCGTTTTCTAACTGATAAGTATGCCACACTGTCCTAAGATCCTAGAGTTGCCAGTATCTGTCAACTGAAAAGGATTTAACAACTTTTGCTTTAATAATAAATTATTATTAAATCACAGCACACACTTTCCCACAGAGCAATTCAAAAGAGGAATGGATGTGCATTACAATTTTTAAATTAACAAAAAATTAAATACACAAATTAAAACATTACCTTTCCTCCTCTGTAAACCCTCTAGATCACCAGTCTTCTTAAGCTTCTTCTTGGCACTGACTAGCTGACTGCTATCAAACAAATGTGCCGGTGGGACACCAGAAGAGTGCTGGACTCCCTTCTCCACACGTTTAACAAAGCTGTCATTTTTCTCTAAGGATTTGCTGGCATCTTCCTTGGAGGGCAAAGGGGGAGGGGGAGGGGGAGGTGGTGGAGGCAAAGGGGCTGGAAGCTGTCCTCCAGTAACAGTCTCTGGCTGAGGCTGATTACTGGTGAGTGGAGACGTGCTGACATGGGGCAGTTCAGAGGTAACACCATTAGGAGGCAATGAGATATCCTGAAGTTGTTTTAAGCTTGTAGGTTCCTGCGCTTGCAAAGGCCGAACTGCACTTTCTGATTCCACGTCTTCACTTTTCTCTTGGCTTTTTATGGTTGCTGGCAAAGACTGAGGCTGATCGACACAGGACACTGAGCTGGCTGCACATTTTCTTTTTGCATGAGCCAGCCGCAGTCTGGTTGATTTAAGTATGACTTGCCCAGGGTACCGCTAAAGTGAATAAGGTATTGATGATTAGGTAAATACATGCAATGAACTATTCTAGATTTTAAGTACCTGTCATTAGGTTTTGCCTTTCTGACAAATAACTTTCATTTTGCTCTGTACTTAAAACCAAGGCAAATATGTCCCTACCTTTATTAAAGAAAAAAAACAAAAACCCCACATTTTCTTCGTTTTTACTCTTAGTTAAGCCACAATTCACATGTGCAGAGATATACATGGGTTGGTATTAGGATTTCTCTAAGAACCAGAAGGTACAATTTTTTTCTGGAAACTAAAATTCAAAACTCCCTCTTGCACTAGTCAATGGCTCCCTCTGAAAGTGCATGAGGTCTGAGGGACCATAGTCTCCCTGACCTAATATACTGGCCTTAGATGTGAATCTTAATGCTTTAAAAGATATGTCTTGATAACATCAAACTTTTTAAGACTTTCAAAGTACTCTTCATTTAGTTGTTAAATTTGCTGGCTCAATATCTGTCTTTTCATATTAGTTTCATCCATAGCCTTTTTTTAAGGGAAAAGATTAAAATGCTTCTGAAAGACAAGTCTAACATATTCTACACAACTGTGGTAAGCCTAAAGCAGTAATATGTAAAAATATAAGTATTTTCGTTCATAAAGTCAGCTCATGAAGAGTTGCTGGTTAAAATAAGTAAATCTGCTTTAATTTACAGAAGTTATGCAATTCAAGAGCCTTGCAAACAATAAGGACATGAAGAGTGTACTGCTGAACAAGACAACCTTCCAGGAAAGAAACTTCTTATACCTTTTTTTATGTATTCGACAAAACAAAAAAAAAGCCTTCACCAGTTAAAGCAGTCTCCGTTTTCTTGCACTTTCAGCCCTTTCCTTACTCTGTTCCCTTCATTCTCCTTCTCTCTAACCATTTTCTGGTGCTTCCATTTTAATAGGAATGGGCAGATATTGGCAGGTATTCTAGCAGTCAGTGGTAGGGGGGTATGTCAGATGGTAATGCTCTTTGTGGGAAATACCATTTCGATTACAATTCTTCTAGGAACATTTGCTAAGTGTCTTGTCACAAGGTGTAGGTCTAAGAGTGAATAGAAGTTTATTATGGCACTGGGAATGCAACAGTCAGAGGAATCTGTTATCCCCAATGCCATATTTTGTTATAAATTTTCCAAAGAATAGTTAAATGCACAATGAGCCGTAGTATGTTCCTGGAATTAGTGAAAGCTTCTTTTGCAAAAGAACCTGGCAGAAAAGAACAACTCTTCTTCTGTTACCTGCTTAAATGAACGAAGTCTGTCCAGTGTTTTCTGTCGTTCCTGACTAACCCAGGAGCTCTTTCTTTCCTCTTCATCTTGCAATTGATCTCGCTTCTGAGAAAATACATGGAAAACATGCAAAATATTACATCCAATGCTCTACTTGGCATAATTTAAAAAATTAAAGTAATTCTTCTACTAAATGTCAAGAATTATTTAAAAAGTTATTTTTCAAATAAAAATATTTCCAAAGTTCAAAATTTGGCCTTTGTTTTCCTCTTAAAAAACAGCACACATTTCCTGTTTCACAAAGGCCAGAAAAGAAATATTTCAATCTCCAATGGGAACACCTAGAAGACTTGCTGCTTTGAGAGACGAGAAATACCTGGACTAATCAACAGAATGCTATGCTATGCTGAGCGAAACTCCCTTGAATTAAAAATTGTTTAAATTAGTCACACAGCAAACCAATATCCGTTTTCCCTCCTTTTATAACAAAATGACAGTCAAAAATTGCAATGATGACCTTTTAAACGAGTCATGTTACTATTTTCACAGTACAAGAAATCACAGAACTCAGTGTCACAAGGTTTCTAATCCAATACTGAGCAAATAAGGTGGATGTTTCCACACTGACATTTACAAAAGTAAACTTAAGTTTTGTATTAACTTAAGCTGTCATTACTTAATGCAGGTTGAATTAATGTAATTGTACTTAAGTAAAAGTTCAAAGCTCTTCCTTGCAGCTAAGACAGTTGTGGGTTTTTTGGTGGTGGGGATCTTACCTTACTGAAAACACACCTTTGGATCCATCTCCTATAACAAGTCATCCTGTCTCACACAACTTCATCAAATTTACTATTACACTTTTGAAACAAACACTAACTCCTCAGTCAAATTTACTGGACATGAAAGCAAGTTAACAGATGGTGAAATTCACTGCATGCAAGTTCAGAAGCTATCAGGAAAAGTGATACAACAGCTGACTATAAAGAAAAAACCTGAGCAAAACCAGCAACTTTAATTCTTAAATGTCTCACAGTATTTAGTATTACTTTTAAATGCATATTTTCGTAACTAAAAATTGTAGTCACTTCTGTGAACTTTTTACTGTCATTCACTCAAAAGCAGTGTCTGCCTGCCTGACATTTTCGTAACTCAGCTAGTGGTCTGGTGTCCTTCATAAAGAGCCAACTCCCATGATTTGTAATGAACTAAGTATAGATGCACTAGGGAGAGAAAGAGGAAAAATAGTAAGGAAAGGAAACAAGAGAAGGTAAAGAGGAAGAGAAGCACATAGTAGAAAGAAAATAACAGAGCAAAGGGGGTTAAGAAGTTAAAACAGAAGCATAAAGAAAAGATTATAACATGAAGAAAGAGTAGTTCTACCATCACAACTGAATGTTGCATTCAGATTAAACTTTCTGAAGTAGTTGCAAACTCCAGGGGTTTCCTCTATTTTCTTTTGGGGTTTTTGTTTATTTCTTTTTGTTTGGCTTTTAAATAAAATAGTGAAATTGCAATTCTAATTTGGTTTCAAATTTGGACTCCCTTGAGGTTATATTTTCAAAATTCTTTAAGAAAACCAGTGACTTAAAACCTATTTTACAATAATTCTTAGTCACATTATTAAAAAAAAGCCCTGCACAAACCCTAAAAATTAGCATAAGGT
Organism: Pseudotriccus pelzelni; assembly: GCA_035584735.1. Lineage (NCBI taxonomy): Eukaryota > Metazoa > Chordata > Aves > Passeriformes > Tyrannidae > Pseudotriccus > Pseudotriccus pelzelni. The sequence continues at coordinate 47,519,378 of JAWMRA010000090.1, read as the reverse complement.
TCTTTACATAATACAAGCAGGCAACTCCATAATTTAAACTTCTGTAGTATCTGAGAGACAAGAAAGTCCTTTGGCTTTATGAAGTCTTATTTTTAAGAATGATAAATGGACTACAATCTGGACAAATTTCTTTGCCTTATTGTAAGAACTGAAAGAAAAATATTTTAAGTTCCTGAAAGAGTACTCCAATACATATGGTCTTTGACAAGTAGTCTTTCCATAAAATAAATTATGCAGATGACTTCCTGGACAAATGTATCAATGTTAAAAATGTATAAGGATGAAACAGAATCGCTTTCACTAATCCAACTGAACCCTGAATTAAAGAGACTTGGATTTCAATGCATCTTTGTCAGCGATCTTTATTAAATATTGATACTATATCAGCTCCCAAGACCAAGCCCAGAATTTGAACATTCTTTAAGATAAATTCTACTGTGTTCAGCACAAGGGTTAGCCTAGTTAGCCTATCCTCTGTGATGAGACTATGCAGAAAATCGTGGAGCATACAGCTGGAACTAAATATTTATACAACATAATTCAAGTCATTTCTTGTGTAGAAAAAAGAAAAATAACAAACGAGCTTATTAAGATTCAAGAATAAATGTGTATAATTTCCTTACTCATATCAGCTACCTGACACTGTACTCAGAGCTGTCCAGAATCATCCAAGTGTATGTGATAACAAACTGCATGCAGCTAACCCTAGCAGAAATCACTCAGACTGTACTTGGCATTAAAGGACTTTACTTGCTTGGTTCCAGTGCCATCCTAACACAGATATATACTCCTCTTACCAGCATATATGACACAGAAATCCATGGTGCAAAGGTCAGGGATATACACCATCTTTTTAAAAGAGCTATCACTCTGAATGCTCTCCTAATAAATGTATAATGAGGAATGCATGCTACCAACGACAGGCTAAACTCAACAGCAGAAAACTCAAACTTACTAGCTGAACAGTATGGTGCATTTTGTACTCCTCCTCACTCTGGTGACGCTGCTTGATCTTTTCATTATGCTTTGCAATACAGATCTCCTGTAGGGATGACACAAAACATTACTTATAAAATATGTATTTCACATAAAGAATTACAGAGTATAATGTAACATTTAGCAAACAGTACCTAGAAAAATGAAAGCTACAAAGCCTATCTCAGACAAGTTAATTTAACTTACACTAAACCCTAAGTGAAACAAAACCAAGCCAGACAAACCCAAACCTACTACTTTAACTGTTGAAAGAATATACACAATTGACAGATGGTTGAAAAGTTTGTTCTACAGTACTAGTACAAAAGCGGCAAACACCAATGTGTTGATACTTCACAAAATCCTCGTTTAAGTCCACTAACTCGTTTAACTAACTCTTGACTACACCACATATTAATATTTGTGCAAATAGAGATTACAGGTGTCAGTTCATCTTTTGCATGTACAATCTGCAAGCACAAACATGAATAAAGCTGTTCAAATTTCATCATGTTCACTTAATAACCTGAGTTCACATCTCTAACATCTGTTTCAAACCAAGCATTATTATATAGTCTATAAATAAGAACAGCCTAAAAAGAAAACAAAATTAAAAAGCAGGCCATATTATAACAGCTGACAAGGAACAGGATGACAGTCAAACAGCAGGTAGATAGACAACTTCATAGGACAACACTGAGGGCCTGGAAATCAGACATGAGCAATGAAATTAGACCTGGTATAAGCACCACATAGAATTAGAAGAAAGTCAGATGTACAGGCATAAACAAATCTCACAGTTGTCTGAGAAGGTGCGGTGTAGGGAGGACTTTGGAGTGTGACTCCAGCTAGAATATGGAAGATATGGGCTCCCCAGGCATCAGTCAGTGTGACCTACTGGGTAGATCCAGTAAAGAGCTTTGCCATTGAAAGCATTGCTTGAAAGGAACTGACAGAGTCACCAGCCACCAATCAAGGCACTACAGTTGCAGCAAAAGGCACAAAAATAGGGACTGAAGGGATAAAAAAAGCTCACTATTTTGGATGCTTAAAAATGCAGAAAAAGCTATGTTCTCCTACAAGCTGACCATGGGCATGCTATGATCACATAAAAAGGTAGTCAGTGTTCCTGTATGGAAAAGGAATAGTTTATGGTCTTAAATGATTCTGAAGAGGAAGACCATCAGTGCTGATTACCTAAAAGCAGGTAATAGAC
>JAWMRA010000090.1:47467787-47478177 GCA_035584735.1 Pseudotriccus pelzelni | reverse complement strand
ACTGCCCAGCAGTAGCCAAAACACTGGTGTGTTATCAACACCTTTCAGCCACCAGTGCACAACACAGCACTGTGAGGACTGCTGTGAGGAAATGACCTCCATCTTAGCCAGACCCAATACAGTCCATCAGTGATATTGCTGTCCTGCTCCAATTTAGAGGAAGAAGTTGGGAAATAAAAAGTTTTATTTGCATTTGCCAGAAAAGCAAGAGTGAGTCACAGTCTTCCTCTAAAGCATACCATCCTTCAAGGATGAAGTGTTTGAGGAGTGCCTCTGGCAGTTCCAACATTCTCTGGACATTAACAAAGCAATCTTATGTATACAGGAGAATGGAGGTCACCTCTGAAATACCCGAAGTCCTAGCTGTTAGAAAAAAGGAGGAAATTATGACTCAGAATCCAGAAGACAGACCATATCTTTGTTCTTAAAGTTAAAGATGATGTATACTGTACATCTTGGAGTGCAACATTCTTTCCTATTACTGTAAATGTTGCCATCAGATCAAAGCACCTGTGAAATGTTGTGAAAAAGATTTGATTATACCCCATGCAGAAGTGGCCAAGCAAGCAAGGGAAGAATACATTGGTGGAGGAAATATAGTATCCTTCTGCCAGGTATTCAGGCAGGTCGTGGAATCTCTCCCTCTGGAGACATTCAAAACCCACCTGGACACATTCCCAAGTAACCTGCTCTAGGTGACCCTGCCTTGACGGAGGGGCTGGACTAGATGGTCTCCAGATGTCCCTCTGACCCTAACTATTCTGTGGTTCTGTGATTCTGCTAAACAAACTTTTTGGAGACAAATGTAAGCAGCAGCCCGATTTTTGTCTTTTGTAATGCAAGAAAGGAAAAACAATGGAGGTGCAGCAATATATATCACTCCTTATATCTCCAGGCTTAAGAAAATTTAACATGGATCCAAAATTTCCAATCAGGCAAAGGATGAGAGCCCTAGTATTTCAAGTAGATTATTGTAGAGGCTGAGGTCTTCAAAGTGGTGTTAGCCTGGCTGTCATTAAACTGTGGAGGGGCAAGCCACTGTGATTTAAAGGATGGATTAGGTAAGTGTACCATTTGGGAGCTGTCTGAAAACTAGGCTGAAAAACACTCATCTACAATCAGGTTTCTGATAGGCCTCTTTTCAGGCAGCAGCATCAGCTCTCTGTAGCTGTTATACTTTGCTAAAATTGTACCCTTAGAGAAAAACCTGCAAGGAAATAGCAATTTCTTAAAATTACAGCATCAATAAGCACTGAGTAGCCTTCATAGTAACTTCTGTATTGGGGTACATCCATAACTTGTCCTTAGTAAAAATACAAAGGGCAGTCTTTTCAGATGTTGGTGAATTGTTCTTGACTGTGGTTAAAGGAAATATGTCACTGATTTCTACTGAATAAACAAGGAAAAAATTAAAATTGCATTCTAAAATACCTAAATTGCTTCTGAACAGGGTTTGTGGTGGGGTGTTCACTTCAGCACTAACAGAAGTGAGTTAGGTAGCAGGCAATCCACCTGACTTGTTGATTCATCTGCTTTAAAAACGTGACAAATTTGCAGCAACTGAAAGAACTACTGGGGAGTGTCTCTGAAAAAAACCCAAGCCGTCTGGAGAGAAGGGAACTGCTGCCATGCTGATGCTGAGGACATGACACTTCAGCACATGAGGATCATGGACACCGCATGCGTGAGAGGCCTGATTACCTTACCAACAGGGCTGTTGGAAGTACCAGTTACTTAGCTGACAAGCTGGATTATTATGTTTATAGATCCAAAGCTTTTTGAGATCCACAAGAGTCCTGTCACTAGTGAGCCGAAATGTAAGGTTAGAAATTCAATTATGTCCTATTTTTTTGTAAGAAGTGGGTCAAGCACCAGAACTTTTAAGACAGAGAGTACTTTGAGTCGTTGCTATCCTTGGGCAATCTCCAAGCGGTTATATTTAGTAAGATCTTGAATTAGTAAGTCAGCAAAGAGTAGGTTTGCAAACTTCCAAGAGTTAACTCTGCTTTTTCTGCCTTCCATTATGATCTCGCTGAGCCTGTATCTGCTGGTTCTCTGTGATATGATCTCAGTTCAGGCCAGTGTTGGGAGAACAATGAAACTACAGAATCCAAATATGGCAGAAAAGCTATCCTGCCTAGGCAGATTCATACATAATAAATGCAGAACAAGACTGGCAATGGGATGAAATACTGTGGAACTGCACATACACACTTACTTAAATGCGTGTAAGGTGGATTGGTAATTGCTGGGTGTAAAAGTTTGGGTGCTCTGTGGCTTGAATAACCTGAAGCACTGCAAAGTGATCTCACCTGATGCTGCCTAAATTGTCTTCTGCGTGCTAATGTTGTGAACAAGAACAGAAATAGTCCTGTAAGTGTTTCTACAACCATTCCAGCACCTAGTCTGTGACTCCTGCAATGTGCTGCAGTTCTGAACTAAATTTATACCTGACTGGATCTGAATACTTGAAACACCATGGGTAAACTATCTTTAATACAAAACATTCTTGAGAAAGCAGATCTCATCTGTGAAGTCTAGTTTAAAGTTTGATCAATTCCAAACAACTGCTGTGGCAAGATGGTTTCCGTCCAAACACAAGACTACAGAATTCTCAGCTAACCAGCTATGCAATTCCTTATGGTAGTTGAGATGAAAGTGGTGGGATATTTAATAGCATGCTTCAAAGTACCATAGTATCAGGAGTAGGTTTAGGTGTCCTGAAATTGCTGTTAAGTATTGTGCTCTAAACAGCTATGCTGGACAAGAGTTTTCAGTAGTTTTCTGTTGATAGTGTGATTAAAATTTTATCATGGGCAAGCCAAATAGCAGTGTCTGTTTGATGTTAGTTGGGAGTCTTTTTTTTTTTTCTGGCAAAAGTTTTAATAGCGTTTCTGGGTTTTTGTTTGGATGAAATGATACAAGAAGCTGCCTGCCTAAAAGCACTGTTGACCTTGTGATGTCTTAGTAGCAATGAAACATCCGCTCAAAGGCCTACTTTCTAGTAATAGCTTATCTGCACTTGAAATTCTAGAAGTGCCTACCCTTAACAAATTTGATAGAATAGATTTGGGATAGTTTCGAAGGACAAGAAATTGCATTGTGCAGCAGAACCAGTGTAGCTGCAGTGCCTGTGATAGCTCATCCATTTTATGGAGGAAAACTGTATAGTTTGAATATTTATGCTGGCTCTATGCTGAAGAATTTTCTGCAACTGAATATTATTGCAGATGTAGGACACATGGAATAATTACTATGTGATAAGCTTTACAAATGTGTGGTAGAATGAACATGTAATGTAATCTCTTTCCTGCTGAGAGGACACAGTAGCTTAAATTACTTGAATTTAATGAATCATTCCTTGAAAGGAATGATTCATAAAAGTTTATCTTCTTCCTTCTACTCAGGCAAGTACACTGACAGTGTTTGTATGTTCAAGTGAAAGGCAAAATTAACTTAGTGGAGTTAATATGAAGTTGATAATATTCAAGAATCTCTCTTTGAAAGCTCAGATGATGCAAAAATCTTGGTTTCTAATTTCAACATGCCATTTCACTAATTTTTACTTTAACTAATGGCAATGTTACTAAATTGCATTAAAGTTATCAGTAGTCTCTGTGGTAGATAAAAAATACTTTGGAACAAGAGAGGCAGTTGGAATGGTCCTGGCTTGCAGGCTTGGATGACTAGAGAGTGGTAGTGCTTGCAGCTCTTTTAGTAGTTGACAAAGCAATTTGTCAACTTGTTTGTTTACAGAAACCTTACTCTTTCATGTTCCATGAAAGCACAGAGAGATAGGAAAAATTACCATGATGACAGAAAGAACAATTTGGAGCTTTGAAAAATGCAAATTTTTTTAAGTACTTGTTTTTTGTCTGAAGTGCGAAAATGCAAGAAATATTTCTAGCATAAAAATATTTTTTGTCATGCGTAATATCTCAGAATTAAACAAAGGTAGTTTTATCAAACAGTTTCCTGAAAGTCTTATTTACTTTGAGGACAAGAGTGAACAATTCCAGTCATAAGTCATTCCTGGGGAATCTCAAAATGCTTCTCTATAAAGAAGATGCCTTCTTGTCTCTGAATACAGTGTACTGAGCTACGCAGCAATATTAAGACTGTAGTGGAGTGTTGGAAAATATTACTTAAGGAAAGATGAAGCAATATGTTTAGCCACATCCACAATTCAACTCAATCAAGAGCATTTGCAACTAGGCAGGGTAGCCACAAACCACAGATTAACCATCAAGTTACAACACATAAAATACCTACACAAAGCTTGAAAAAAAGAAAATTATAGTTCCTGTGGCAGTGAATACAGTCTGCCTCCTGACTGATCAGTGGAATGTATGACAAGAGAACAGCTGAGATATTTTGAAGGTGTCATTCTCTCTATCATGATACACTGTGATAGCCTGACAGTCCTCATCTCTCTACAAGATCTCACCAGGCCTATGCTAAAATAATTTGAATGTGTGGGAATAGATTTAGCTGAAGAAATCTGGATTGCCTTTTGGATGAAAAGAATTAGTTCAAGAGCACTCGCTTTTGACCTCTGAATAGGGTTTTTATGGGTTTTGGTGGTGGGAACATTGTGGGGAGTGGCTTCTGTGAGAATCTTCCCCTGTGCCTGATGGAGCCAGTGCCAGCTGGCTCCAAGACAGATCTGCTGGTGGCCAAGACCAAGCCCATCAGCAACAGGGGTAGCACCTCTGGGATAATATATTTAAGAAGGGGGAAAAAACTGCACAACAGCAGCCGAAGAAAGGAGTGAGAATATGTGAGGGAAACAGCTCTGCAGACACCAAGGCTAGGGAAGAAGGAGGGGCAGGTGGTTCTCCAGGCATCAAAGCACCTGTGATGCCGACTGTGGTGAGGTATCAGTACCCCTGCAGCCCTTGGAGGTCTGGGGTGGAGCAGATACCTGCCTACAGCCTGTGAAGGACCCCAAACTGGAGCAAGTGGATGCCCAAAGGAGGCTGGGACTCCATGGAAGCCTGTGCGGGAGCAGGCTCCTGGTAGGACCTGTGGCCCATGGAGAGAGGATCCTATGCTGGAACAGGTTTGCTGGCAGGAGTTGTGACCTGTGGGGGAGCACTCTGGAGCTTTCTGTTCCTGGAAGACTGCATCAAGTGGAAGGGACCCACACTGAAGTAGTTCATAAGAGCTTCATTCCATGGGAAGGACCCATGTTGGAGAAGTTCAGAAGTTGAGAACCGGCTCCTGTGGGTTCTCCCACAGGAGAGACCCCATACTGGAATAGGGGAAGAGTGTGAGGAGGAAGAAGTGACAAAACCACCTGTGATGAACTGACTGCAGACCCATTTCCCATTCCCCTGTGCTGCTGAAAGCGAGGAGGTAAAAAAAACTGGGAGTGAAGTTGAGCCCAGTAATAAGGGAGGAGGGAAAGGTGCCTTTGGTTTTGTTCTTATTTCTTATTATCCTACTCTGATCTGATTGGCAATAAATTAAATTAATTTCCCCAAGTTAAGTCTGTTTTGCCTGTGATGGTAATGGGTGAGTGATTTCTCCCTGGCTGGACCTTGACCCACAAGCCTTTCATCATATCTTTTTCACCCCCATCAAGTTGAGGAGGGGAAGTGATAGAGCAGCCTCGGTGAGAACTTGGCAGCAGAGATCAACCCACTGCAACTCTTTATCTTTTTCATGCATGATCCTGGCATATCCCATTAACATTTAAGCTGTTGTTCCTTTGGTCTGAGGGAGGAAAACTGAGCGCTGATGAGTCATTCATATTTCCAGTACATTTCCAGGCCACCTGACCTGTGCAAGATTCTGCAGGGTTTATGTCATTGCATTATATGTTGACTGAGATGAATCTAACAGACTACTGTAAGCACAGCCAATGCTGTCCTTGGGTCACAGTTTGGATGGTAACATTTCTAAATACATTCCTCTAAAAGGGTAAGAATATATTGAGTAATAGACCTAAATTGCTCAATTACATGATTAAGGGGCAAGTGTACTATTTCTAGCCAATACTCAAGAGGTCTTAGCTCAAACCTGATAAATTTAACCTATTAAGGTGACAAAAATCTGCATTCATCCAAGAAAGCATCATGATTTGTTTACATTGTTTGTGACTTCAAAGCTGTCTGACCAGACAAGGAATTTGATGTCCAATCAAGGCAACACCTTCAGGGATTGACAGGGAATTTATGTTTTCCTGTTCAATTAATCGTTTTTACTTTATCTATATTTCTTAAAATTCTAAGCATGATCAATTATAAAATTAAGTATCTGTGATTTATAATCACAAGAACACTGTAAATTTTTTTTTCACCAAAATGTTCTTGTGTGCATCATTCTGCACAGATTTCATACAGATCAGGGAAGACCACAAATACTTGGTGATTTTCTGTATTATTCACTCACTCTCACAAGGGTGTCCGATACATTTTGAGTCACTTGCTAGCCTCACCACAGAAACTAGTGTATCTCCAGGCTGTATGTAAAGTCCCTGCTATTTCAGCTATGCTCTTCTAAATATTCAACATACTTCCACTAGAGCTGCCTTGTATACATTTGTGCAGAGATCAGGCACAGCTCTGACTGCAATATAGACAGAGACTTTGAAGAGGAACATCTTAGAAAATTCATTTTTGGTGGGCAAAAAAGCAACAGAATATGCTCAGAGAGAGGTGGAGTTGGGGCTAAATCAGAAAGCAAACTAATGCAGGTATTAATAAACTTTGGAACATAACAAAATATTAGACTTCTATGATATTTACTGAGCACAGAGAATTTTCCTAGGCATTTTGAAATTCTGTCTACTAGTAAAGCACAAGTCATCATGCTGGAGTAAAGTTTAAAGCCTTAGTAGCTTTTGAGCAGAAATAATTACCAGTAATAGTGATAGTTTGGCAAATACGTTTTTGAGCATTTGGGGATCCAGTGAATTGGAGGCAGATGACAGCCTGCTGGGTAAAGAAATGCAAACTAGTGAGAGGGTTAAGCAACAAAGTTCTCCAGAATAATATAGGGACACTCCACACAATGGCACAAACTCAACTTACGGAGTGGAAGGTCACACTGATGCTGCTGGTGGTACAGGCAAGCCTTCCTCCTGAGTGTTCATATCAAAGCATGTCAGGATGAGACACCATCATCTAGGAGATCTGAGGTGTTCTCCTCTATGCAGTAGTAGAAGGCCTGACATTTAGCTTCACTTACCAAACAGGTTCTCATCTTGATTAAATTTTTTGGAAGAAGTATTGGATAGCATCAGCTGCTCTCTATAGAAAAAGCTACACCCAAAGCTGCTACATACTTGACTCTGATCCAGTTACTCAGTGCAGGAGAAACAGATGGTATCTTCATCTGGTTCCATCTTCAGATGAATTGCCATGTGATCCCACTGCCAGCACCGAGAAAAGAGAAACAGTCCCGGTAAAAAGAAGTACAAATCTTCTGGTGAGTGGCCTCTATGCCTCCCAGCAGATGGATAAAATCCCTCTTTAAATTCAAATGTTCAGATTTTGAAGAATAACAAAGTCTAAGAGAGATCATACAGAGCTATAATTTGTGGTTCAAATGCAAGTGATGAAGAAGAGATGAATTTTGTTCACCATTTTGAATAATGTTCAGCATTTGTACAGGGCGGTTGTTTCCTTGAGTCTTTATTGCTTTAATGTGGTTGCTGGTGAATAAGTCTGAAAGAAAATCAGCCTGGCAAAAAAGGAGAAGCTTTTGTTTTAGAAATAAATATTTTTTCTTTTAAGCAGTATCTCAAACTTTGCACAAAAATTTACCTTCTGATTGTGGGCCCTTCAGGACTAGAAACAATGTCCATTTCACTACTTTATAAAATATGTAGGCAAAAATTAAATATGGCCTTTTAAACTGAAATTAGAAGGTTACCTGTATCAGATTTTAAGCTACTATTCTCTAGCCCATTTAATAAGTTTTACTGATTTCAGTTCTTATATTTATGCCTCAGGCAAACAATTTATTCTATGAGCAGTAGAATATTCAAAGCTGATTTTTTACAAATTTATGTTCTATATCCTCAATTTAAAGTCCTAACTCACCCAACATCCCCCAAGGTGCCATCCCCTCTGGAGAGGTGTAAGTATGTGCTATGACTCACCTAAAGCTACGTAAATACACACATGTCTGTTCAGTCAGCTGATAAAAGCATAAGCTATGTATGTATATGTATGTTTATGGCAGGGGTTTTTTAGATACTTAGAGATAAATATATTTATCCATTAATGTTTCATGAGCTGAACCAGATGACCTCTTGAGATCTAATCCAATCCAAACCATTTTATGATCATTAAAATTAATTTATCTTTGGATTCTTCAGCAGTTAAACTCATCCAATCTGAATTATTTTGCAATTCAGTGAAAAAAATTGCCCAGAAAATTCAAGTATTATTAGATGTGGAATGGCAGAGAGACAGAGCAATGGGTGGTGATTGTATAAGCCTTGTTTTCTCAGAAGATCATGTTATCATGGCATACCCATCAGAGGGCTATAAGATTGTCACTTCAGTGTTGCTAGCTTCAGCTCTGCTTATGTTACCAAGGTTTACTATCAGCATCTGTTCAATAAATTTGCGCCATGCCTGACATTGCTGAAATGAAACCTGATGACTGTATAAGCTATTATGTATTTTAACAGTCACCAGTTCGGTTTTAACATGATATAGCATACGTAAAAGAAGCCAATTTTTATTATGGTATTGTATAGTTGTTTTGTGACTGTGTGGTCTTGTTTCCTTTTACAGAGAAACTGGTCATCCAGAGGAATAGCTTGTCTTAATGATTTGTCATGTGGTTGTCATTAATTAGCAGCTGACACCTTTTCCAGCCAGTCTTTACTCCTAGAATTACATATGACAAACACGTCCAAACATACTTTGCTGTTGATGCAAGGTTTAGAGAATTCAGAGTTATTCAGTTCCTGTTGGTAATTTCTTGTCACCATACTGTAGCAAATCCTTTATGTTAAATTGTATCAAAGCTATATTCTGTATGTTTACTCCTTTTGGATATATTCAGGTTGTCATGACCATAGTTATAACAAAAGGAGAGTACCAATGGTTAAAATAAGGGAGACAAGTCTTTTATTAGACAAATATAGCTGGGGAAAAACATGTTCTTTCTAAATATTGTTGATTGATAGCATCAGTAGCTGTTAAATTCTACTACTTTCTCTCTACACTGTTTACAGATCCTTTTTGATAGTATAAAGTTTGTTTTCTTTATGATTATTTTATTTTCTATTCGTTGAACACTGAAAGATGACTCTGTTTATTTTGCTTGATAATTCCTTGATTTTAACCAACACAGATAACTCATTTATGCATGAATCACTCTGTTTCTCCTGTAATTAACAATTTCATTTTTTTGTAGTGGCTTCCTGTTTTCTTTGAGGTGTGATGGACTTCAACATCTTCTGTATTTTGAGAGTTTTCAGTCAAACTTTTGAATGTCTGCTGGCAGAAATGGATTTACTGAAGAACTTCACCAGTTGCAACTATTTCAAGTCAGCTGCATTGTATTTTTATTTTATTGGATATGGTAGAGAAGTTTAACATCTTGAATAAAGAATTTCTATCACCTCATCTTTAGTTTACCTTTTCTCTAGTGAGATATTGATCATTTCTTTCTATGAATGCCTGTTTTATTGGCGACCTTGTTAATAACAGGAGACTTGCATTTTGATGCTTTTGTCTATCAGCACTTCATTTTAATTTCATAAATTGCATTTGGAATTTTTCCTAGAATTCTGGGTGCTATTTTATAAATCTGTTTTATATGGCAATGAAAGTTGTTTTTTACTGCAGAACCGTATTTTAATTTGCACAACTTGAAAAGTTTCAATGCCCTCACATTCATCAAAAGTTTACCTTCCATGTAGTTAATTTGTAATTACTTATTACAGCAATCTAAGCATGTCTCCACAGTCCCTCAAATCGCATTGTTGCTATGTTTTACAGACATTATGTGCTTAACTTCACTACCCTGAGTTGTCTCACTGACTTGAAAGGAATATCTTTCATTCCAAGAAGTATGGCAAATATTCCTGCTATTTCTTGTGACATGTTTACTTGTCTTAGCAGGCACTAAGAAGCAGGGAAGCGATCTGGAAAAAGACTGTTATAAAAAGGGCAGTGGGGCCATAGGTGGTGGCAATGAAGAGCTTAACTCTGGTGTAATTTGACCACAGTTTTTAAGTGGATGCTTGAACAGAACACAGATATTGCTACTTTTATTATGGGATCAGGAACTATGTCTTGGGAACAACCTCAACAGATCAGGCAGAACATACATTCCCCCATAACATAATCCACTGCAGATAACTCGTTCATGCTGTCTCTTTCCTGATGTGTACAACAACAAAGATTTCTCAGTCTTTTCA
>JAWMRA010000090.1:47448302-47467478 GCA_035584735.1 Pseudotriccus pelzelni | reverse complement strand
TACAACAACAAAGATTTCTCAGTCTTTTCAGGTGAACTGTTACACGAGTTTAATCTGTGATGGGAAAATGTTTCCTTGTGTGTAACTTATTTACCTTCTGCAGTTTCAATACTGGGTCAAGTGCTCTGGCTTTATGTTTGGCTAGAACCTGTGATATTAGCAGGAAATAATACATTGAAAGAGGATGGATGCCTGGGAGCCTGGTATGTATAGAGAGTCTTTCCAGAGAAAGTGTCTACTCAGAAGACAATGTAGAGTGATGCTATGAGAAGAATTGGAGATGCTGCAGTGGCTACTGACACCAGAAGAGTGGGGTAGAGCTGCATTGTGACAAATTATACCACAGCTGTAAATCAGAATCTTGAAGTCAAGAACACTAATGACCTGAACCATAAAAAGGCACTTGGGCCTCAAGTCTGGTAAAAAATCATCTTGTATTTTTTCAGGTTTATATAATCAAAATGAAGGACTAAGTTTTAGCATAAAAGACTGCCTTTCACTTCAGTAAAGGATCAGAGTAGGAGCAGCTTCTTGCTTAGGGAGAGCAGAGATGGTTTGGGCTCCTAAATTAGTGAGAATGGGGGAATAATCCAAGGAATGGCAGCTAAGTAGTGAGAAGAAGAGCACTAGGAAGAAGAAAATAATGATGAAACAGTGGCACAGTGTTTAATGAGTCATCTGTGGGGGATGGAGAGATGATAGTTGCATCCAGTATTAATTAGAAACTTCAAGCCTGTTTTACTGGAACAAATTAGTCAGGAGGATCAAAGGTATTTATTTATATGACCCACTGTAGAATACTGAATAATTAAAGTCTGGCTATTCAGAGACACCTAAACATCTGTTAACAAGCATTCACATCTAAAAAAATCTGAACCCCAAAAGTTTAAACGTTTATTAATCGTAAAGAAAAGAAAAAAGCAGGGAAAGCTTACTTCCTCTTTCCATAGCTGCAGTACTGGTTGTTAGCTTGGTTAGGGGAAAGGGTTGAAAAACGCCAAGTTAGAAAACGCATCTTCTGTTTTTGCTCTGACTTTAGTTTACAGCATTATTGGTAGAGACTGAGGATAGCACATGGTGACGTCAAGATTTGGCTTTTACAATCATTTCCCTGTTCGAAGGCATTGCTTTATTCTGCCTTACTGTTTTAGTCTTGCATTAGTGCTGCCAAAAAGAGTGATCTAGCCAACTAAGACATAAACTGAAGGCATAGTAAGAAGAACCAGAATGAAGAAGACATCAGGAAAGAAGAGGGGCACAAGACGTGAAAAGACGTGACGGCCAAAATGCAAGTGGTCTTCCAGCAGCTGCATTTGCTGAAGCTGGAGAGTCAGTATCATGCACACACCCTGTCTAGGCACTGATCTAGTCTGTGTCTTTCTTGGGGCTGAGGAAAGAAGAGCCAGAGAGGTCACAGTGGGTGTACTTGTTTGCCACACAATCTTTCTGGGGTCCTTGAATGGGTACCTGGAGAACTCTCTGGATTTAATCTTCCCTGCTTGAATAGATAATACTGTTTGGCAGCTTGCTGAACACTGATGTTTTCTGGCTGTTATTTCCCTGTCTGAGCTTCTCTCAGGACAAATGCCTTTGAATATCAGATAATCAGAAAATATGAGCAGCTATTCCTATTACACTTTGAGAGCCATGCATAACTCTTTGAATGCTGTGATTTGTCATGCCACTAACTGTGTTTTCTTCAAAGAACCATTACACTTTTATTTGAGCTGAAATGGATAGAGGGTAAACATCAACTACCCCTCATTAACCATTTTCTTCCTTACCTTGGGAAGAAATCTTAACTTTATAAGACAAACATAGAATTATTTTGATTGGAAGGGACTTCAAGACCATCTAGTTCCAACTGCCCCCTGCCATGGTACAGGGACTTCCTCTAGACCAGGTTGCTCAATGTCCCATCCAACTTTGGCTTGAACACTTACTGGGAAGGGGAATCCACAAGTTATATTGGAAACCTTTCTAGTGCCTCACTACACTGTTTGTAAAAAAAGAAAAATAAATCATGAAACCTTATCTAGTTTTTATTTTGTTGAATCTCTTTTAGAACTAAATGACCTCTCTACCTTTCTTTTTTCCCCCGATGTTCAAACAGTGGGTCTGGCTGGACTTCCACATGGGATGCAATCCCTATGTTTCTCTTCAGCCAGTAGCAAATGTGCTCTTCACCCATATTTAATTAGATATTTAATTTCCATCCTAGACTCTACTAAGTAGTTCCCCCTTTACTGCAAAATTTCAGTTTTACTGCATATCTTCTTCATCCCGACTGAGCTGGACTTTTGTGCTTTGGACGACTTGAGACATGTTTCTGCCCCTAGGGACAGGGCCTTGGTGGAAGGCACTGCCCCTTCACTCCCTTGGGCTTATAGACAAAGCCAGCTGATACTATATGAAAAGATTTGAAGAAAACCAAAGACCTTTTTTTTTTTTAATTTTTATTCAAATTTCTTCTTCAGTTTGACTGGAAATAAAAGCAAAGAAAATGGTTTTAGGCTTTTCAATTTCTTTTCTTTCTTAAAGGTCAGAGGAAAGCATTTTTATTTCATTATGAAAACGAAAATTTAGGACTCTTTTAAATAATATAAACATTTTCCTTGTGAAATAATCAGAAGTTTCAAACTTATTTTGCTGGAATACTGTGGCTTGAAAAGGGCAAAGAAGCAATGGGAGCTATTGTACCTTTGACATAAAAGGCAAAAGTGTTTTGGGGCTCAGGAGGAATTAATTGGTGCCTAACTGAGGGCTGGGGACTGTTCTGTAGTTAGATCTTCCACTGCCCTGAAAGAAGCAGGTTCTTCAATTTAGCCACATGAATACATTTTACTACCTATGAACTCTATCAATAAGAGCAAGCCTGGGGGGAAATAGAAGGTGGAGTTGTAGAGGGGCAGGAAACTGCTGGGTGAGAGTCTGTGGTGATGACTTTATTGGAGACAGACTGATGGCTCAAAAATGCATTCTAAATCGTTTTAGCAGACTAGTCAATGATGGAGGTGTGAATCAACTCACGAAAAATGAAGTCTGAAAAAATGTAGGATATGCTGCGGTGCAAATGCATTTTCATAATAATGAATTTCTACGGTTGAGACCCCTGGATAGGTCATGGTCAGTGTGAAAGAAATGTGAAACAGAAAAGCTTTCAGAGCACTGCAGCAAGAGGAAAAGGATTGTTTCACTCTTTTCTCCTGTTCTGCTTTTCTTTTCCTATTTTGGTTACTGTTTTCCTCCTTGCTGTCTATCTCCATCACTTGTATTCTTTGTACTTGCTTGTCCTTCTTTGAGTGCCAACTACATATAGACTCCAACTACAAACAGACTCCAACTACGCTTTTGGATTAAAAAAATATTTCCTCTACTACATTTTCCTTAGGCAGTGTAATTTGTCTTAAAGTGTTTTTGGTGTATGACAAAATTGAATTAAAATATTGGCCCTGTAATATTTTAATAGCTCCAAGTTGTCTTATCACTTTCTGATAAGTATGTATATCATAGAGATAAAGGTATTTCATTTTCTTATCTTCCTTTACAAATTACTAAAATTTTAATCATAGCAATAGTCTTTGTGCCTCATCTTTGATCAGCTCTTTTCTGCATGCTTTTTACATCCATTTTCTTTACAATTGGCACTGGCAATTGTAGGTATTATTTTTGATTTCTAGCTGCACTTCCCAATTCCTGTGAGATATACTATAGTCTTTTTTTTCCAGTGTGGAGTCACCTCTGTGAGAGGGGCACCGCTTACAACTTCTGCAAGCTCTTGCAATAAAACAGGAAGGAAAGTAGTATTTTGAGTATATTCCAGTATTCAGCAAGTACATAAGTTTGGACCTCGATCAGCACAGATACTCTGAAATACATCAATCAATTAATATATCGATTAAATCACCGCATTGCTTATTTTTACTTTTTAACTTCTTGTTTGGTTATTAAAGGAAATCAAGAAAATTCTGTAGTTATTTGTAATATATGTGTGGTATATATATGTAATATATATGTGATATAGTTTCTTTTCCAATATATGGACTTCACTGCATACCAACTTCTACTGTTCTCACTATCAGTGTTGGTATATGCATTCAATTTGCTTCCTGATAGGCAAGGTAAGGAAGGAGCAGGAAATATCACTCTGGAAATAGCAGTTTGGCTTCTACAGAAGGCAGTAAAGAGACGGGTTTGTGTCGAAACTGCATTTCAACCTAATTTTATTCAATGGCTTCATATGCATAAAAACAGACGTAGGATTGTGCATTTTTCATAAATGAATTAGTTGAAGACATTCCTTATTTCAATTTAAAAAGCATACACCAAATCCCAGAAATTAAACTAGTTGTAGATACATTCCAGATAATCTTCTGATTTTAGGTTTTAGTTCCAGTTCCTGTAGAAATTTTCTGCCTAAATATTGTTTCATCACTTTTGCATGAATAATTCATCAGTTTGGAAAGAATTGCAGGGTATTTCCAGTAAAGGAGGAAACTGAAGATGCAGCGAGGTATTTTTTGATGCAGTCCAAGGTCTTTTAGAGAGGCTGAGCATATTTCTACGAGTATATTTGAAATCAAGTAACAGGAGCAAATTTCTCTATTCTCGGTTCCAAGCTTTTTTCAGCATAGATAGCCCAAAAGCTATTTTGCTTTTGTTCATGGTCTTGTCATGTTCCTGCCACTCTTTCTCTGGCTGTGTCCTGCTTTTTTTTTTTTTTTTCTGACTTATTTGTCTGCATCTGCAGAGATTCTCTTAACTGCTCTATTTGTTAAAAACATGCATTCACGTGTGCGTGAATGCCTAGACACACTCACACACACTGCTCTGCATTCAAATCAATCCCATACCTCTGTGCCATTTCCCACACTCGGAGTGATCTCATGGGACGATATAGTTCAGTGGTTGCCCCACCCTCAGTGGCTTAGTCCTTGTGTGACTGATTTGCTGCTATTTTAGCCAACAGGGTCTCTCTAAGTTGTTTCCTGAAATAGGCTGAATGGAAAATAATTATCATGCCAGCAACTTCATCGAAGTGCTGCAATTGCCCACAGATCAAAGACTCGTTCACTGGAAACTTAGCTTAGTGAGCACTGAATTGTCTAAATGCCACATATTTTAATGACATTTTTTAATAAACTTTCAGGTCAGCTTTTCTGATTTTGCGCATTGGGTATCTAATTTGATCATCATTATTTTCATTATTTAATTCCTAAGTTTTTATAGAACTGCAGGCAGATAGTACCTAAAGATAGAATTAGGGCCCAGACTGCCAGTGTGTTACTCGTTTACAGAGATATACAGATGATTATGGTGAGTTGAGATGAAATCCAGCATTACCTTGAAATTTGCTGCAAGTGTCCTGCTTTGGTAGGACACTACCAAAGTGTCCTTCCATTGCTTAAAATTTCAAGAGTAAAAATTTATTTTGTTGATTTTTCAGTTTTGCTTTCTGATGGAATTTTAAATTTAAGAAAGCTGTTTTGTAGATTCTTCTCTCCTGGATCCCATATCTGTCAGCCCTCATTTGTGACACACATTTGAAATCTGTATAGACAATTTTGCTTCCCTTGCACAGGATGCTCCTCATGTCTGGGTGTATGTTTTCCTCTTGTTCTCCTATGAAGTATTTTTGTCAGCGCAACTTATAAACTGGCTTGAAACTCCTTAGACAAGCATTTGTAACAATAAATATAAAATACATGTTGATCCTTGGAGCTAGGCTTCTTTTTGATGATGAGCTCTATTCAATTTATACCAGTAAAATAATCTGTTCTCTTGTGATGTTCCTTAGCATGGAACACGTAAAGTTATGCTTTCAATTCAATGATATTATCTACCATGAGTAGGGAACCTTGTATTTTACGTACTGATTCATACTTATTTTTTTTAGAATCTACATTTTAGCTTTCTGCAAGGTAATGAACTGGCAATTTTTACATTTTAGGTCATGTATATCTAGGTAATACATGTTCTTTCATCTTGCTTTTCTTTTGAGCTTTGGTCTTTGAGTGCTACTGAAAAACATATTCCAGAGTTTTGCTTATTTTCATCAAAGCCAGAAGCATCTGAACCAGTGAAGGATTTGCTTCATGCTGTATCACAATTTTATGTTGCCATTGTTAATACAATGACATGATGATATGAGGTTTAGACTGGATTTCGGGAAAAATTTCTTCCTCAAAAGGGCTGTCAAGCACTGGAACAGGCTGCCTAGGAAAGTGGCTGAGTCACCATTCCTGGAGGTCTTTAAAAGATCTATAGATGTAGCATTTGGGGAAATGATTTAGTGGTAGACTTGGTAGTGCTGGTTTAACAGCTGGATTGATGATCTTAAGAGTCCTTTCCAACCTAAGAGATTCCATGATTTCCAATACAGAAGGGTTTTGGATGTTGCTACCAGTAGAGTGAGGAGAGCATGAAGTGCAAGCAGGTGCAGGTGGTAGTAGTGGATGGGACAAAGCAACCACTAAAATGTACTGCAGAGCTCCTGTACAGTCACTGCTTTCCATTACAAGCTGCTGTTATGGCAGAGGTGAGCCAACAATTGCTTGGGCATTAGCTCTACTGTGGTTAGGTGCCAGACTACATTGCTGTACCCATACCCATGGTGTTCCATACCCAAAAGATTACTTTTCTTTCCCAGAGTAGTGCAAGAAAGTGAAAGAGGAGAATCAGAGTACTCTGATGATGTGATTCTCAGCCTGTTGGTGGGAATATTAGCTATGTACTCCAATTGTGTAGGCTGTGTCAGAGTCAGAACTGTCTCTTGCTTCTTGTGAAAAAAAAATCAAAAACTGGTACGGAGACTTTTGGTGATAGTAGGAGAAATTTTCCGATGGTGGCACCTTGGCAAAATAAACTGCTCTGCACAAATCTTGGCTATGTTGATCTAAGGCCTCCAGGTATTTGACCTGTCACCAGCAGAGAAGGCTATAATTTTTATGAAGTATTTCAGCTACGTCCATCCTTTGGTCTGTTCCACCTCTCAGTGTGGTGTAGCCATTGCATCTCTTCCGTCCTTTCACTAGCAGTAATGATGAGGATGGGATGGGTCACTAAAGCAGCTCTTTACTGACTATACATGTGTATACAGGCAAAATTATTTCTGTAAAGATTCTTTCCAGAACCATACAAACCCGGATGTTACAATGGCAGAGAAACATACGCTACTGAGGAATGAGACAGCACTGCGGATTATCATCATATGTTTTCCCACTAGTGCTCTCAAAAAGAAAGATATTAAATGCTGTGCAAACTCAAGGGAGAATTAGGATATTATTGGTATCTGGCTCTATAGTCATTATACTGTGGAGTGGAAGGATGCAGGTGTGTAAGGGCAAATGGCTAAAGAACAAAATAACGAAATTTCCTAGACGAATTGTAGTACTTTCTTGTCTGGTTCTCCCATTATCACTGGGACATCCAAAATTGTTTCCATCATTTCAACTTCAGAATGGTTATTTAATTGTGGAAGAGTCTCAAAATAGACCATCTTGACAGGATGCTTCAGCTGATGGACACGGCTGCGGACGTATTCAGTTTCCTGAAGTAAAATCTCAACAATTTAAACTTTGACTGGAAAGTTTGAATACATCTTAGGACACACAGTATAAAAAAAACCCAAAATTTAAGTGTTTATTTTCAGCTTCTGCAGTATTTTAAAATTTATTTTCTGAATTTACTTTCTGAAGGTTTTCAAGTCTCCAGTCAGAATCAGTAACAGGCACTACTGCAAAAGATATCAAAACAGCCCTGAGTTCACTGACTGAACTCCCAGTGCTGCAAGGCTGTTTGTACAGGCAGACATTTGTGCCAGCAGTAAGATTCTTGCAGGACAGTGTCCTTAGACAAGAAGTAATATATCAAATAAAAGGAACCAGTGAAATATAAATGGTCTTGCCATACATTTGTTTCTATTGTTACTATAGATGAGGATGTTCATAGCGTCTAAAGGACTACATTTTTGGCTTCAGCACAACAAGCTGTTTTATGTATGAGCTGTATGTAATTATATTGAAAACAAACTTTGCTTCAAGAACATTTTTGGCTCCAGTGTGCAATAACACAAAGGGCCTTTGTTAGACTCTCAGCAGAGTTATTTATGGATTGCAAAGGACTTACTAAAGGACAGTTTCATCTGATGGTATTCATCCATGGACTCAAATTTAAATGGAGTAACTTATATTCATATTAATCAAAATTATTAATATGATGAACCAGACAAAGATTTCTGTAACTAGAAATGGGATTGCTCTACAGAGTCAGACCCGGAACAGCAATATGGAGTGGTTTTCAGATCCAAAGCTTTGAATAAGCCAGAATGGAAAACAACAAAAGGCTTTGCATAATTCACATCAATTATAATCATCTTCACTTGAATTGAAAATGAGGCTCTTGGTCTCTTAAATGGAAAAAAAAAAAGAGTCGCAGGGAGCAGAGAGAGCTAACTGGCTATTGGGAAAAAGGAATCCCAAGGCAAAGTGGGCTTCAGCCAGAAGATCCTATAGGACCTTAAGAACTAGGTAAGGGGACTGTGCTTTCCTCTGACTTGCCTGAACAGCCATTACGTTAAAAGATTACTTTCAGAAATCCTGCTTTCCTCAGATTTTTCCTGCCGGACTTGTGGGACTTGGAAAGCATCCAATGACAACTTTCTGTTCTACTTCAAACTCAGCATGACCACAGACAAACTTTTTAGGGCCATAGTCAGATCACTTGCTGTCAGTACAAACCTTTGGTTTTGCAATGCTGTGGCATCTAGGTTTAAGAGTGTGCCTCTCAGCAATTCAGAACACTGTTTATACAAGACCGAAAGATCCAGCTTCCAGTGGCACCAGTGGAGGAAGTATTTATAGTCAAGTAAATTTACGTGAGCCAGTATGAATGTAGCCCCTGTTCATTCTTTCGCTTTGGCCTCCCAGATGTTAAATAGATTGTTAGTAGTTTTTTACCTCACTGGTTTCCTATAAAATTAAAGATTTTAAAAGAATATGGAGCACTGAGGTATTGCAAGAGAGGTGGTTATTTAAATGTAATCTAATTATATAATCCTCTTCAGATGAATTGCACTTTCATTACCATAGCCTTGTGCTACATGCTTGTTGTTTATTTGTGCTATTAGTGGTCATAAAGAATAGATGTTATTTGAGATGATGAATCCCAGTCTTCTTTTCTCATGAAGAAATTTGTTTGGGTCATGCAAACTGCAGTGTCACATTGATTCACTCCAAATTGCAAACACTGAATGCTTCTAAACACTGGGGCCAGTTTTCTGAATTTCAAAATTTCTTTGCTGTAGCATTCCCCTCCTTAACATTTCCAGGATCCACAGGGACCTATTGCTAGCATCTAACTCAAAGATCATTATCACTCTACAGGAAATGACAACAGACACTAGATGGAAGAATCACATTGGTGTTATCATCAATATGCTCTCTAAAAACTATTCCTGGGCATCGTGCTGTTCTTTAGGTTTAACCAAACAGGTAACTGTAATAATTAAGTATTAATTTATTCTTAACCAAAAGCACTGTATTCTAAGCAGGTCCTCAGTGTTCTGAGTAATCAATTACATTGTTCTGTTGTTTCCTTTAGAAACCGCTGAGGGGCAGCAGGTTTTCGTGTGGAAAATATTACTGTCTTTCATGTGTAAGGAAATCTTGAGCTGTGGATATTACACATTTTATTATCTTAATAGATTCCATTAATCAGATCAATGAAGATTGAAACAAAAATGTCATTGTGTATTCTTTAAATTAATGTGATTTTTTTCTGTTTTGTTGAAGCTTGATGGAAAAAAAACCTGAAGAATGTTCCACCAGACATGTCTACAAAGGACTGTTTATAGCTATAGATGCCAGTAGGACTGAATTAGTAAGTAAGTTTGTCACATGCACAACACACATTTAAGCACTACTTTTAGAAATTAGGCCAGTATATTAGTACAAAAGAATGAAAGAGCTTTGCTTTATTAATTAGCGTTATTACAGCTAACTAGCTACCTAGTGGGATAGGCTATGTTACTTAGAAATCTCTCTATGCTTCAGACAAATAACTGTTAACCAGACACCCTATGAAAACAGATCCTGTTCTATTAAGTGGAGCCATGAACAGGAAGGACATACCCGATAGTGAATGCAATCCATCCTTACTTCTAGAAGCTCTGCTGTATTTAACTACCTTACGCAACTGTCTGTTTGCCTTGATCCTGGCTACTCAGTTGTGCTGCAGCCCAGAGGTCTGGAGTGAAACACATTGGTCTGTCAGCGTTGGATGCTCACCTGCGTGATATGCCGAATTACTAGTAACCCGAGGGAATAGTGATTTAGATCCATGATTTTTCTGCATATATTAATGAGAACAGAATAGCTAATCGGGTTTGCAGAGGATTTCTGCATGGTTTTTGCATGAAGCTTTGAACCAAGGGCCAAATCCTTGTTCAGCCAATTTTCTGCATACATTTTGAAAAGTGCTGGCAATTACTATTTAGACATACTCCTATGTGCTTTCTGTCCTCAGCTGAGTACAACTTCTGGACACAGCTTTTTGGGAACACCTTAGGGCATTAAGCTGAATATTCTGGTAAAAGCTACAAGGAAAAAATCAAAAGTCTGAGTTGCTATGCTGTTTCAGCTTGGGCAGTTCATATCAATTCTGTCCAGCATAAGTAAAGCATGAACGGATTATAATTCTTTACTTTCATACTTATATGCAGCCTTCTTTCCATAAGCTAACATGAGAAGACTGATGAACTATTTTAATTTTGCAGCCAAAGGCAACTGGAGTGTGGGCTGTCCTGGCCACCCTCTCACACCTTTGCAATATTCTATATTCCCACATGTGGGAAGAAGCTGATGGGTAAGAGTCAGGTGTATGATCTTTATGACACACAAGGATTGTTTCATTTCTAGGCAAACACATCTAATCTACTTTCTGCTCCTTTGTGCTGCTGTATGAGTGTGAGCAGAATGGAGTATGTACAGCATCAAGTCCAAAAAACAAAACAGATTGCCTTTTAAGTCAATGGTGCAAATACTAATTATCTCTAACAGTCTTGTCTGCCTAGCAGAACCAGCAGAACCAGTCACATTAAACACAGGCTCAGCAGTATGAAAGCAAGGCAGAATAATAATTATTAGTCTGAAACCAGAATTTTCCTATGAATAGAAGAATAAGGAAAAACAGTAGAAGGTTTAAAGAACATAGCCTCAATTTGCTGTTCAGTTATGGGGCAGTCTTGCCGGGATAACAGAATGAAACATGGTAAGGTCTAGCCTTGTAGAAAGCAGTGGCTACAGAGGACACAGCTTTTCATGCCTATCAAATCTAGATTCTGCCTTGTTGTGTGCTAGATGCAGTGCTGTCTAGCATTTAATATTGCCCACAGTGCCTCTTTGCTTCTGTCCTGTCCCTGTTCCAGCTTTTTTCTCCACTGTCCTGTTCCTTGTAATTTAAAATGTTTGTCTACATTGTGTGCCATTTCATTGTTTAAAGTAAGAGTGGAACTGGCTATTTTCAAGGAAAAACATCTGTCCAGCCCATTTATTCTGGCGGTAAAATAAGACTGAGACAACTGGAGATTTAATAAGCTTTTACAGTACTTGTAAAGAAAACTCTTCCTTATTGAGTAACAAATACAGATGTAATTAAGTCTGTTCTGAAATTAAGTAGGAATTAACAGCCGTTCTGATTTCTGTCTGCGTACACAGACCTGAGAAGCCATTTGATATTCTCCCTTCCCCAGTGCTGTAGCCACGCACGGAGCCGCCTGGAGGCAGCATTCACACAGCTTGCTACGGGCCTGTCTTTGGAAAGTACATTTTGCTGGGGTTTCATCACACAGAAAAAAGCCAAGAAGAAATTATATAGAAAGAAACATGATTTTTAAAAAGCCTTTTTATTCAAAGGACACAGCTTTGATTTTCCATGGAGCTGTAATACTGTGATGCTCCTGAGAAGTACTTTGTTTCAGAAACGTTTGTAGAAAAAGCCAGCATGATCTTCCAACATAGCAGCTGACATAATTCATACAAACATGCAAACTTTTCTTCATGGGGCTGAAGAACATTGTTGCTTGACCTAAATTATTGTAGAGTCTTTTTATTCTTGGTTTTTTTCTGGGATGAAACTGATCTATTTTTTGTTTGTTTGTTTGATTGATTGGTTAGAAATAAAAATTGATAATGGAATTTCCCTCCCACATTACAGTTGTCACTTTATCTCTCTCTTCAGTTGCACTGAAACAATTACATGCAAATGTTTGCAAATGAATGCTACAAAACACTTTGGAACCACCCAGAGACAATTGGTAATGCTAGTAAAGCTTTGTTTAATGGGTGTTTGCAGTTGCTTTGTTAATTATGAGATAAGAATCGTGCTTATACCTATTCAAACACACATTTCTCAACCTGCTTTGAAATTAATTTCTTAGCAACTACTCTCCACCCTTATTGCATCAAGCCCTATTATACAAATTTGTTTCTCTTTTCAGATATACAACTTTACTGGACACAGAAGCTCTGAGGTGAAGTTGACCAAATTATGTGGAAAGTCCATCATCAGATTCCTAATGTTGGGATCCAATTGATTGCTATCTGTCTCAGCAGTTGTCCATATAGAGGTATAGTATATGCCACTAACAAAATGTAGTATCACAATTCCATAAAATTTATGCCAAATACCACCTCTCTTCATAAAGTGGAACATAAAGGAAAAGTAGTGAAGAATTTTGTAACAAAGAAAGTTGCTGAAATAATCTATTTTATGATAATATTCTCCCCATCCTATTTCAATGGTGTCTATACTTAATGCAGGATTAAATGAGATTAGTTATGTTCAATATTTCATGAAGTTCATGGAGTAGAACAACACAGATATATGAATACACTTCTTTTGATGCTTAGATTTAAAAAATGTCACAGAACCTGCCACTGTGTGTATGGAGTTGGAAAAGAAGGCAGAGTCACAAACTGCTTTAGGAAGAAATTTTGAAGATGTCAGATTTAGTAGGATTCTTAGAAAACTTTCTCTTCAAAAGAACAAGGGAAAAAAAGCTATTTTTCTGTAAATTTTGTCCCAAATTTCCTTCTTTACAATAACCCTCTCCTTATATTCCTGTGGCTTGCAAATAAATCAGGCCAACACTTGAAATTACACAGGGGGTTTTTAGTCTTTTTTTGCATGAAGCTCTTGGAAACTTCAGAGCTGACTAAGTATATAGCCATCTTCTCATTTTCAGCACAGATAACTAGTAGTTTCTGAAGTATATGGTTTCTTCAGGTCCCTCTTGTCCTGCCATTCAGCTTCATGAGTAAAGATTTATCCTTTGGATAGCAAAGGCTCTGGGTTTTCACTTCTGGTTCTGAACTTCCAAGGTTCAGATCACTTCACTTCTGCTTGCAGGTAAAAAAACCATAGAGACAGGAAGAGATCCGGTGATCTCTGGGTTTATGATAAACTATAGACTCAGAGGCCACAGGGAAAGGATGAATGAACAAAGTCTGTTCGACTGAGAGAGAAACAAGGAATGTATGTTAATCTTCAAATGTATGAAAGACTTCAGCAAAGATAAAGTGAAGAAATTCTTCATGTCTCCAATGAGCTGAAAAGAAATAATGGATTTAAATTCCATCAAAGGATATTCAAATTAGGAAAAATTTGTTAAGAGTAGTGAAGTAACCAGACTGCCTGGCATGGAAGCTCCATCACTGGATGTATTTCCAAACAGGTTAAACAGATGCCTTTCCCTACGAACAAATGATCCTGTCTTAGGGCGCTAAATACAGGAGCTAACCTTCTTAAAGCCCCATTCACTTCCTAAGTTTTCAGACAGGCTTTCTAAGGAAACAAATTTCCTAGGACTATGCTGTCAGCCTGTTTTATTTCTTTAACAAGTCACATAATTAACCATTAGATGATGGTGAAGGGCCTTGAGGGGAAGCTGTATGAGGAGCGACTGAGGTCACTTGGTCTGTTCAGCCTGGAGAAGAAGAGACTGAGGGGAGACCTCATCACAGTCTACTATTTCTTTGTGAGGGAAAGAGGAGGGACAGACACTGATCTCTTCTCTGTAGTGACCAGTGACAGGACCCAAGAGAATGGCCTGGAGTTGTGTCAGGGGAGGTTTAGGTTGGACAGAAAGGTTCTTCATCCAGAGGGTGGTTGGGCACTAGAACAGCTCCCCAGGGAAGTGGTTACAGCACCAAGTCTGACAGAGTTCCAGAAGTGTTTGGATAACGTTCTTGGACACATGGTGTGACTCTTGGGAATGGTCCTTTGCAGGTCTAAGAGTTGAATTCAATGGCCCTTATGGCTCTCTTCCAACTCAACATATTCTGTGATTCTGTGAAACCTGTAACACATCTAACAGTTCCTATATGCCTCATTGAGATGTTATGTAGAAAGAAATGGGAAATAAGACTTGGTTGGCTTTGCTGCTTGGTGGTTTGTTGTTTTGGTTTTCTCTTTAAGGCAGGGGATATTGGATTTTTTGATTTATTAGGGGTTTTTCGTTAGTTTGGGGTTCTTTAGTGATCAGTAAATCACTCCAACAACTTGTCTTCATCCTACTGTCAATTCTTTTATAAGTCCAGCCTGTGATATGAATTAAACAGGGAATGTATAGCCTCCTTCTTGGGTCAGATCTCATTTTTAATATCTTCAAATCACTTCTACATAATTCTGATCATTCTTAGCATGTTAAAATTCATCCTTTTCAAACTGGGTATCTAAACATTCAAAAATCTTATTATCTTAATACTAGGTTCTTCAGTATTTTTTTTTTTTTGGTGAAGTCATACACTTCAATACAAATTTTCGCATGTTTCGATGATTTAAAAAAAAAAAATCAGCCTAGCTGTTTATATGCTTAGTGTATGATGGACAAGCTGCATTCTATGCCACAATAAGTCTCTAAATTGGTAATGATTGTTCAAAACATTTCTTTACCAATTGTTGCCTGTATTTTAAGCCACTTTATCATGCATATGTCTTTAATGCTGTATGCATTCTGGTGATGATGAAAGATCTGGCCTTTCTGTTTTACAGATTTTACATTATTCCACTTTCTGCAGAGGTAATGCCCAGAAGCATTTAGAAAGGAAAGTAGTTTAATGTAGTGCATATATAGTCAGATGGATGCTTTCCAAATAATCTACATTTTAAAATATCTGCTTTCTTGATATGTCTGCTTTTGGCTTTCAGGCAAAATTTCCAGCTAGTATTTCAATCTGTTGTAAGCCTGGGGAAGGGAGATGGCTTTTTAAAAAATCTGTCTGCCAATAACAGTCTGAAAAGAATACCTGAAGTTCCCCATTGAAGTTTTGTATATTTGTTTCCTGAACTGTAGAATACCAATGAAATAAGCTTATACATAAAAAGTAGTTGAATTAAGGCTTTCAACACTAACTTTGAGAATGGGATTTTCATGAAGGCCTTAACATAGAATGGGTGGAAATTACATTCTAGAGAGAAATCTAAGTTGTGTGGTATTTCACAAAAATAAACTATGGAAATATGTCTTTTATGGTTTCCAAGTGGTACCCTTTCTATGAAAAGCCTTCTCAATAAAATCAGCATACTAATGTCCATGGGTTTTCTTAAGCACATTGATATTTCCTAACAGGGTTTTTCATTTGTTACAACTAAGATTGTAGAGTGAATCAATTATCCTTTTTTTTTTTTTTAAAAAAAAAGTAATGCCATGTTCTACTACTCATATAAACAGGAGTTATATTTTAGGAGTCTTTGGGTTTTTTGCTATTTTGAGATAACCATGTATTTAAAATGAGATTTCCAGAGATCAGATGCATCATTTGAAAATTAGTTTTTACTGAAGGTATGTTGTTCTGTTTCAACTCTCCTGATTTAAGGTATGAAGATAATACAAAACTACTTCATCATGTTATTTTTATTAGATTTTTTTTTGATTGCAGAGTAATTTCTTAAGACTTTTAGTCTCCAGAAGAAGAAATCTTGTGTACATGGTACCTTGAGACAAAAGCAGTGAGTTATTTACATGTCATTTTTCTTTCCTAAGTTTTTTTAACCTTTCTCCCGGCATATAAGAAATTCCTGCAAGATCTCATTCTCCTTATGTTTTGATTGCAATTACAAGATGTATTTTTCAGTTTCCTTTTATTCTCTTGAAATCAAGGAAATGTTACAAATAACTGTGTGTCTGAAGTATTTGCATCCCATGTGTCCTTGCAGCAGTCTTCAACAAATCTTGAGGTCTGACGAAGCTCCTACATAATCCCAAACTGAAAAGAGACTTGGGAGTTGAAGTCTGTTGATACCTTATTTAGAAATGGCTTTTTTCCTTCTCACATGTGAGTTGAGCCAATTATTACTTTCCAGATATGTGTCTACCCAATTAATGGCACCTAGCTAAGAGAAGCTCAATTATTATAAGAATCCAAACTTACTTTTGACTATGTATTCTCTAAACTATTTGTCCAGAGAAAGATTTTATTATCAAAGTTTGACTTATTTACTCTTTAATCATATTCTTTCTGCATTTTGTCTCTTTCATTACATTTTAAGTGACAAATCAGCAGGATACCCATCTTCAATGATTTTCTTGTGAAGCATGAAATGGTCTGTAGATTAATCATTCTAACATTTACACAATTGCAGTGGATTAGATCTTCTGTTTCTGGAAGAGCTCCTTCAGCTGTTGTTCAGTTGTTGCTTCTTTCTGTTGCATCAGCTCCTTCGCTCCTTTGGTCACTCCCCAGCCATCTGGCTTTGACATGGAAGGACAATATGGCCTGCCTGAAGCAGGCTTCAGATTCTCCCAGTATTCTTTTCTTGCCCTACGGAAAGAAAAGGAATTTCAGTTTGGTTTTTTTTTCCCAGCACCTCACAATACTGAAGGAAATGTGGCCTAAATGACCATTGCGAAGGGTCATCTAACTATATTTAAATACAGAGGAATGAAAGCATGCCATGAAATGATATGTGCTTAAAAAGTATCTTTAAGGTATTCTTTCCATCCTTGAAAGGAATACTGTAAGCCACTCACCATTAGAAGCTGATCTACAGTACCCTATCAGTTTTTCTTCACTTTCATGAATTACTTTCACGAATTACTTCCACAAGAGCTCCTCTAGTACTCCTTTACCCATTTCCCTGCTCTGAGATTAGCTTTAATTCTTTAAAATTACTAACACATAGAATGCTTACAATGATATTTAGACCTTCATATGAGTTAAGCCAGTCTGCTGCATGGAGCAATATAAGCCTTTGAAAGAGGTGTGTTGTTGGTGTGCGTTCCAGGTCAGATATACACACCTTGCTCTGACCCAGGGTTTGGTATGCATGCTCAGGTTATTGCCCCAGGTACCATGTTTCTCAGAAGCTTCTGGCAAAAATCCTCTTTCAGGTGCCAGCTCCTCAGCTATTGCTCGGATGTGATATGGCTCAAATCCACAGCAGCCTCCAATGAAACGAATTCCTAAGTCATAGGCCTTTCTTGCATATTTTTGAATGTCCCATCTGGTTGCAATTCTTGGCTCCAGACCTGCAAAGACAGTCATATCTTAAGTTTCCACCATGGTCCTTTTCAACTCCGTTTTTGTAAGAAATCATGTAGTTGAAACACTTGCACTGTGTTAGCTAAAGTGGTTGTAGATGTAGATGTACATGTTTGAACTATCTGACCTAGAATTAATGATGCAAACTTTCAGAAGTCTAGCTTTTTGATTGTGCTGTGCTCTGCTGACCTGTGCTTGTTAGCATTTTTGCCCTTGCAAAACAGCACCTAGTATCTTCTGAGACTGATATGCTGCTGAGACTCATATGCTTGCCATTCTGAGAGAGTTCTTACCTGAAGTGTTGGAGTACTTTCAGTGTTATGGCTACATTTCCTAATTAACAAGAAATACCTGGGAAATCTGATTACCACACACTAATCTGTGAAAGTAGAAGGTATCAGTCTATCTGAAAAGGAATAAGCCTGCTCATTATTCCTCAGGAATGCTTATTACATTTTTTACCAGGATCAACTAATGGCTGCCAATTGTTTCAGCTAGGATCTGTAGGTATTTCTTAGCCCATTCCTTAGTTATAATCCCAGTCATAAGCACTTGCTGCCTTAAATTGTGTCATTGCTTGTGGAAAGTTCTGTGTGTAGGTAAGTTAGGATGCAATTTTTAGTTTAAACTCTTCTCTCTGTTCCAGAGTGGTGAGCAGAGTGATGGGATAACAGAGCTGAGAGAAAGGACATGTGGAAGGAAGGGAATAGAAAGTGAAAAGATCAAGGAAAAGCACATCTCAAAGAGCAGGAGGCATAAGAACAGCATAACTGTAAAGAAAAAACCAGGGACTGAAGAAGAAATTTTAAGGCATAAAAATACGGGAATGAAAGAATAAAAATCCTCCCACTCCTTAATGAATATCTGCAGGAGATAAACCACCATGCTTATCAGGCAAGCTTGTGCACTGTCTGTGCACTGAACACTCCACTGGGCAAAGAAGCTGTCGGAAGGTAGTAAGGCTCCAGTAATACAGTAGAGAGATGGGATTCTTCTCCCTATGTCCTCTCCCAAAAATGCCTAAAATGCAAGAAGATGATAGAAAGAAGATCCATTCTAAGTCCACTGTGTAGTTAAGAAATGGGTTCAGAAATTAAAAAGCAGAAGGAAGAAAATGAAATATTCTTAAAAGAAAATTATTGGTCTTAGAGGGAAAGACTGGACGAAGGAAAAGTAAGTGGTCTAATATCACAAGGAAGATAAAGCTATCTTAGAAAGGTGTTCAAATAAAAACAAGCTCGTGTACAATGCTGCAGATCTGACAGAAAGCATCAGAAGCAAAAATTCATTATTTTCTTGTCTCTCATATATCATGAAAATGCTAGTGCAAACTTTATACAAATGATCAACAGTAAAAATGCGGCACTGTGCACTTGATTTATACTTGTATAAGCAACAAAACTCCAGGGAAACAGTATAGAGTGTTTCCCTGTCTTCTCCACCACCCTGTCACAATCCATGTGACCTGATGAGATGCATCTGAGGGTCCCAAGGGAACTGTCAGATGAAGTGGCTAAGCCACTATCCATCACATTTGAAAACTCATGACCGTCTGGTGAAGTTCCTAGTGACTGGAGAAGGGGAAACATAACCTCCATTAAAAAAAAAAAAAAAAAAAAGAAAAACATAGATAACT
>JAWMRA010000090.1:47433821-47448196 GCA_035584735.1 Pseudotriccus pelzelni | reverse complement strand
GGGTTACAGAGTTGGTGGAGAAGGGAAGAGCAACTGATACCATCTTCCTTGACCTCTGCAAAATATTTGATACTGTCCCACACCAAATGCTTTTCTCTAAAATGGAGAGACACCTTCCCAAAATTGAATAACATTCTGTTTTCTGTCAGTGCATTTCTTTTCTTGGCTTTATTCAGAATTAAACATCTATAACTTAACAGTTAAAATTTATAGTAAAAAGACATTTAAATTTTCATCAGTTTTTGATGAAAAGTTTGTAACCTGTTCCTAGATTTGACCCCTCTGTATGTCTACTTTTGAGATAATTGGGTGCTTTCACTGACTGGGACATTTCTTTCTCAAATATCGTCCTTATTTAATTGACGACATTTCAGAGAAATTGCAGTAACATAGAAGGGAAAACACAGGAAAATAAATAAAGTACTACAGAAAAATAAATTCTGCTGGCATCTAGATGCTGGACTTTGCCAGTACAACATTGCTAATGCTTTCCTTGATACTGAGATATTGTTGGCCTGTGTAGAGATTATGTACTCTTCAGATATCTGAGTACCTCTTTGTCCATACTGCCTTTCACAAAAAACAGTTAATTTGGTCAGGCCAACAATGATTTACCAAACAGCTTACCTGCTGTCAAGTAAAGTGTTGATACTTCTTGGTATTAAAAACATTCACAAAATGAGTCTTTGCCAATTATTCATGACATTTCTGAATGCTGAGATCTCATACAGATTGCTTAAAACATACAATCCAAGAGCGAATCTTTCAATTCACTTGATTGCTTACTACATCTGTTTGATCTTTTTTTGCTTGCAATCAGAGGAGTCATATGAAGGAATGAATAGGATAAATGGTTCCTAACACATTTTAAACATCTCAGAATATTTTCAGAACTCAGACATGTTATTACCATTTCATGAATGCCTCAGGCTCACTATTTTCTTTCCATCATTTATGTAAAGAAAGGAATATACAGAAAAACAATTAACTTCCTAAAAATCACATCCATATCTTATTTTTTTCCTACAAATTCAAGTTGTGAATGTTTAATACCATACAGTTGGATCTGGAACAGAAAGGTGTATGTTATCGGAAAGTGAAAGAATTTTTCTAATCAACCTTAAAATGTTTAAGCTGATTCTGTCCTTATGTTAAAGCGAGTCCTTGCACTGCAAGAGAAAATAAGCCTAAATACGCAAGGCTTATATACACAACAAATGACAGAATCTTTCCGTATTCGTAGAGTTTCTCCTGAGCATAGTTGTGATGCCTCCAAACTTCCAATTTGTTAGCCACATTGAAGTCCCCTTTCTGGGTTCTCCCTAGTCTCATTTAAATTACACAGCAACACTCACAAGCCTGAACTATTATGCAATAACCATGCACCTATATCCAGTTCTGCACATGCACTGTATATTAAATCCCTACACAGGTAAACATAGGCCTTGTGGGATAGTAAGGATTTTTTTGAGTATTTGCTGTTGTTCATTTCTTTGGACTGTTTATAGCTGTCCTGAGCATGGTTCTATAGCACTGGGATAGAAGTAGATTGTGGCATTTTAACTGTTTTCATTGTCATGTCACTTTCAGTCAAATGCTGTGATACTAGTGAAGCATTGTCACTATGTGGATGGTCTTTAATCCAATGTTATACTGTAATCTGTCTGGAAAATGCCATAAGGTAACTGGAACTCATCCTATTGTATAGAACGACACCTTACAGCTTCAGCTTTACTAAAAGATGGGGAAAAAACCACAAGAGGAACATAGAATAAAGCAAAACCACAAACAAACAAACAACAATAACAAAAAAAAAAGATACCCTTGTCTTACCAAAGGGAAATTCTGGAAGATCAATAAAACCCTGCTTTCCACAATCAGGTGTATGGAAAGCAAGAGGTTGAGACATCAGATGGGCTTTCAGTTTAGCAGCCTGCAAGCCCTCTTTCATCAGTTTCACAGTTTCTAGGGAAGTTTCTGGATCAAAATGACAGTTGACTCCAACAATAGAAGCACCTAGGAGGAGGAAAATAACTTCAAGTCACATCTCCACAGGAAGTGGGAGGTGAAAATTCTGAGCCACAGCAGCCCAGAATCAGTATAGTCCATCTTTACACCAGTCTTATGAAAACAAGGCATCTGTGTTAGAGCTCAACTCTCCTGAGGTTGATCATTCCATTTGCATCTCAGTTGCACTCCTCTTTATCTTCCTGCTGATGAATGACATCTTCCCCCCTTCTATAGCTGCTTTTCTTCACAGTGCTTAATCAGTGAAGTCTGATTATGTACAGTCTCACATGCAAATAGTTAGCAGGTTCCTTACACAAGTTCTACCTTTGGATTTCAACTCTGACTTGAAAGGAAAAGAGTAGTTCCAAACAGATATAATAAACCATTGTACCATCATTCATCATGCCCCTGACAAGTTTCTTCTGACTTTCCCCTTGTCCTGGGAACAGGCAAAATTATTAATTTTTTCATCCTCCTAATTCTCTCATCCTGCGTTTGAACTATGCTTCATACATTTCAAAAATACATAAGCAGAGAATCAGAGGTGGCTTTGGATCCTGCATATGATTCTAGAATTTGAGGCTGAGTCTGTAATGAAATTTAAGTAGGTTTAGGATTTTGCTATATTCAGTATCAGCTGTCGGTGGCTATTATTCCCAGCAATTGCATTCTGGTTATCAAGGATTTCATAGCTGCGTTTTCATCTGTTTTTGCAAGATTACTTTAGTAAAGTACACATAAAAACTTTACTACAGAATCAAAACTTTTATCAGATATAATTGGGAAGCTACCTATTTCAGATACACATTCATTTATCTCAATATTTAAGGACTTTACTTTGTTCCCTGCGTTTAAAGGGCATATTAAAAGAGATTCTTACCAGCCTTTACCAGCTGGACAGCACATTGTCCAGGGGACACTCCGTGCATGTCTCCTTCTGGACCAATGCACATTGTAGCTGCAACTGGCTTTCCAGATTCTTTTAGAACTTCGACCGCCCACACAGCCTCTTCAACATGTTCAAAATACTGAAAGAAATTAAAACTGGACAACTTTAGTTTCTTGGCAATGAAGCATAAACACATTAATCCAGACCCTAAATTCACCATCAATATAATTACTTGATTCTTTTCTGATTTATGCTAACATAATTCAATTGAGTTCACTGATCACCCAGTAAAAAAAGGATTTTTAAAAGTCAGTGAGTAAAAGGAAGTAAAACATAACAATAATTTTGTTTCAGAATAAGACTGCCCATACAGAAGCTTAATCAGGGATTAATCCAAGAACTATTTTAACCTGGAAAAGTCATTTAGGTTGCTTACCACGTATGGAAAGAAATAGAAACTAGTTAAGGCCCCATGAATATAACCTCTTTGTATAAGTATAGAATTTTACTTGAGTGAGGTAGAAACCTAGGTTTCAAGGTCCTATTCTAGGACACTTGCAGGGGATGGTGTGCATTTAGAAAAATATCCAATACTGCTGGGACAAGAGCACAGCAGAAAATTTTAAAGGCAGAAGAAATATATAGTTGTTCTCTCTGAAGTAANNNATAGACATCTTAAAATTCAACATTGTGCCAGCTGAAGGTAAGTACTTTTAAAAAGATTTACCTCTGCAATTAGGAAGTCCACATTCTTCTTCATGAAGACCTCTAGTTGTTTTCGAAAGGCTGCTTTAACCTCTGTTTTGTCCTTGCAGCTTAAGTATGATGGTGTTTGACTGACTCCTCCAGCCACCAAAGCATCACCTTCATTAGCCACTTCTCTTGCAATGTCACAAGCAGCTTCATTCACTTTCTGGCACTGTGTGAGTATAGATTATGTCAATTCTACCTAGTCAGAGATATGCATATAATTTCAAAGCAAAATAAGGACAAAACGAGTCAAAAGCCATAATACCTTTTTCATATTCTTTTATAACTTAAATGGATTTTAAAATTGATTAGGAAGATCAGATTCTTTAAGAAAAATAACAAACACTAGAAAAAATTCTTGCTGCGTATATGTTATATTATCAAATACTACAAAATCCACATTACCTTTAATACATTTTACACAAATATTCTGTAAAAAGTATGTATTTGTTGTGAAGTACAATTTTCTCTGCCTCTTAGAAAATGAGTTAGTTACCTTTAAGTCTGTGTGATTTTATTGTGACATTTGTGGATGGAAAACAAAATGTATGGTAATTTCAATCGATTTTTTAAAAGGTATTTTCATGTTCTGATAATTTTTTTAAAAAATCAGATATAATTATAGAATTATTTAAGGCATTTTTAAAAAGATATTATTAATTATTTGATGTTAAAGTTACCAATTTAAGAATAGTAGAGGGAAACTTATCAGTATTTGTGATTGATTAATTAATCACCTAAGCTGAAAGACAGATTCCTTCTATACGTAAATCATGACAAACAGAACAGCTTTGGAAACAGAGGTTAAGCTGAGGAAAAAAAGATTTGGAGAAAACCTATCCCATTATTTGGGATAGATAACAAGTAATGATTATAGCACGTTTCTCTGCAGTCCATGGACTACTTAGAATCTAGTTTTCTCTCAAATGAAGTTTTCCATGGCTGCCTTAAAAGACACAGATGATTTTTGGGGCTATTGCTGATAGATTGTCTTCCCCTGTGCTTGGGTACATGATTGGGAACTCTGGGAGGTGGAACCACAAATCACTTAAATCCTGAAGGAACCTGCTTCTTGAACTGGCAGGAAATCAATTTTGAAAGGTTTGCTGCAATGCATTCTCAATACCAGATGCTCTCCGGCCCTTAAAATTTTGTATGGCAGCAAGAATTGCAGCATGGCTTATTCCAGAGGTACTGTGGTTCTGCAACTACCACTTCAGACATTTCAATGTTGCATCTATTGAATGTAAAGGTACACCATTTCAGATAAATTTGGTCATAACGTTTTGTTATGACCTCAGTTAAAGTGTTTCCCTAGTGTCCAGATTGTTCTAATTTCTGAGGCTATCAAGATACAAAGATTTTCCTTCCTCCCTGAGTCCTGGGCAATTTTCTCTATTTTGTGGAAGTCAAAACGTGCAATAGGACCAAAGGGAAAGGATCAGAGAAACCCCTCAGTGGCAACTATTCTGCTCTCAAAGGAGCTATCTAGAAATGCTTGTGCCAGAAATCCCACCGAACCTTGGGCCTGCATCTAGTGAACGCACCCGACATCCTACAGCTCCTTTTTGCAGGGGGTAAAAAAACACCAGCATGGTACTTCTGATGATGTAATAGATTACCCTTACATGGGACAAGGTATAGCTTGGATTTTTTTAGTTGTTACTTCATTGAAAATATGGTTCTAAAAAACATTTTGTTCTAATTAGACAGTCATTATTCTCTAGGATTCTTCACATTTTTGCAGCTGATTCATTTCTCTGGATTTTAAAGCATTTCTTTTTTTTTTTTTTCCCACTACTTTTGCCTTTTGTGCATTTAGTCCTCCCTATAGTTCTTGTATCAAAACTCCAGTAAATCAGTCTCCTTAGATGGGAAAACATACAATGTGGGCATTCTCTTTCCTCTCTTCATCCTTGACCTATTTTGTTTGGAGGGGAGGGAGTTGTTTATTTTGGTTTTTGTTTGTCTTTTGCTAGGTTGGTAAGGTTTTTGTGCTTTGTGAGGGGGTCTTGTTTGGTTGGTTGGTTTTGTTGTCATGTTTGTTTGGGATGTTTTCTCCTTAAACCTTGACTTTCTTGCTAAAACTGTTATGACAAACTGTGAAAGTATTTGATAATTTAATAACCTTTTGAAATTAATCAATTCATTTCATATCTCCATCAAAACTGTTTTACTCACACTTATTTTCTCAGCTACATAATTGCCCCTGTTCTCTAGTTTGTCCTCACTGGCATAAAAGGTGAATGTCTGCAAAACATTGGATCCAGCTCTGAGGAATTCCCGGTGAAGCTGACGAACTGCAAAACATGAAACAAAGAAGAGATGTCTGGTACAGTTATTACTGTGTTACCCTGAAATCAAATGTTTATTGATGTAATGTTACTGTAAAGATAGTGTTTACTAGAAGAGCCATCATGAGAACGCAGAAGGAGTACCCCAGTCTTTGTAGAACTTTTCTTCTCACTCTCAGAACATTAGGTAGAAAATTTCTCCTTAATTTTTCTGTGCTAAGAATGACTGAAGATTTCTATTTAATCAGCAGATTTAGCTTTGCCTGCGACCTTGCTTGTCTTCTACTTTCTGCAGTCCTTCATACCTCCCAGTTATAGACCTTTACACTGATTTAGGAAGGGAAAGCAGACATATAATGGAAGAACATGAAAGCGATAAGGAATACCAGACAAAAAGATCATCAAATGAAACAGCTGCACTTTCTTAGCTTCTAGAATATGAAGAAAACAGATGAAACTATTGGAGCAACAAATTAAGGGACAAGAGGATATTTATACAGAAGAATATAGTGTTTCATTACTTTCTCTATTTTGTATTTTTGAGTTTTCTCGCTTGACAAAAATCTAAAATTAGACTCTAGTCAGCCAGAATCAAAGCTCTGTTTTGCTAAATACACCCTTAATTAAAAGATGCTTCCTAGCTCCAGAAAAGTGAGTTACAACACAAAGTTAATTCTTCTCATATGTCTCCAGATGTTGATTTTATTATGGAAACAATACTTTCTTTGAAAGAAAGGTTGACATTACTTTTAATGGACAAATTTCCTACGTTAGGACTTAGGGAGTAGGCTCTGCAATGATAGTTTGTGCCTTCCTGGCTGTAAGCAGTGCAATTGCCAGAGCAGGACTGGAACTGTCAATTGATTTTATATGCATATTCACAGAATAAGAATTATAATAATTTCTAGAACACCACTGATCCTGTAAAACAGAGGTAAATGCTTGACACTTACAGCAAATATAGGAATAATTTATTCCCTAGATATACAAGTAGCTTTTCTAGTACATTAAGTAGTTATTCCCTAGTACACAAGATACTTACTTCCTATATGCATAAGAACATTGCAGTTTCTGTGGCAGATGTTTAGTAAAGCTTTCCTGAAGACGTGGTTTATCACAACTCATTGTCTACTGACAGTCTGTGTCATTAAGAAAAGGTGTGAATTTGTCACGAGTATAAAATTACTCCCTTCTGCTGCAATAAACACAGTTTTCAACAACAGAAAAACTCAAATCAGCAGTTTGAGTTGCTAGAATAAACCTGCATACATGCAAGTATGTTTGCTTTCACTGAACGGTCAATGAAAGTGTAGTGTCCCTTGCTTTTCTCTAGTAGTACAGTATTTAATTTCTAATTACAGCCTTGGGTAACCACACTGCAATTTAACACAGTGCTCCTTTTCTCAGCAGTCACAGAGATCTTTTCAGGAGCACAGGTTACAGAAGACCTACATTTCAAAAAGTCCCTGAGATGAGCTCAGTTGGTTAGAGCCTCATGCTAGTAATGCCAAGGTTGTGGTTTCAATTCCTGTGTGGGCCATCCACTTCAGAGCTGGATTTGATGATCCCTGTGGGCCTCTTCCAAATCAGAATATTCTGTGACTCTGGAATCTGCGTGAACTGCTGGGATTAAATTTAATTCTTACACTTTTACGGAGAGACAAAGATTCATAATTCAGGGAATATTCTTTTCCCTACACCATTACAGTAGACTACTGATCCCAAAGATAAAGGCTGTCTCTGTATGTTCCTAGTGCTCTGTAATTTCTGTTTCTGTTCTCAGCAG
Source organism: Pseudotriccus pelzelni (assembly GCA_035584735.1). Lineage (NCBI taxonomy): Eukaryota > Metazoa > Chordata > Aves > Passeriformes > Tyrannidae > Pseudotriccus > Pseudotriccus pelzelni. Next base: position 47,440,467 of record JAWMRA010000090.1, on the reverse strand, counting down.
TGAGAAAGCATTGATGAAAACCAGTCAGGAAATGGGAAAAGGAAAATAAAATCTGCAAATATTTTCATAAATGCTCTATGATATTCGGTAGTAGACCAGATTTGTTTACCCCTATGGTTGGTGGTCTTTAAATATGGTTCTGGCATTCCTAGAATGCCTGGGATTTGTGTGAATAATGATGGTGACATAAGCATGCAAATGAAACACAATCTAACACATGGGATTAAGGAAATTTCATACCTCAAGATATCGGGAGACTCTTGAATTGGTCTACAGTTTGAGGGAAAAAATAGTGTTGTAAGTGTCAGCCTGAATCTCATTTAACCCCAGGCAGATCTTTTTTTACCAGAAGAATGAATACATTCTTGTTGTTATCAAACCCACAGCACTATCAAAACCCCAAACCACTCTGTAATTCACTTGTGTGACTTCCAGTATACCAGTGAAACTGTGTTTCCCTCCAGCATTTGAGAAATGGGGTTAATAGCCACATATGAGACTAAACCATTGTTAATAACGTTTTTTTTTAATCCCTTGCTGCATTCTCAGAACGTCCCACCTTTTCCTTCTTTCCTTATAAAAACAAGAAGCTCAGGTAGTTTGTATGGTTTTTACATCCACTGGCTCAGCCAGTTGCTCCTTGTGTTCTTTACACCTGCTTTCAAAATAGCACGACCCTTGAGCATGCAGAAGCAAAAAAGCAATAATGGAAAGGAGGCAGCCTCCCTGCACAAAAAGCAATGAATACATTTCCACTGAAGGGTGTATTTATAAATAGCCTGTAAGAGACATGTGGAGAGGGTCAAGGGCTTTTCAGGTGCAAAATAATAAGCAAAGAGGAAATAAAAAGAGTGGGATAAGTGCTATGAGTTGTAAGTTGGAATGTGCAGAAGCAGACAAAAGTAGAGGTGGAGAGAAACAGAGAGAGAGATAGTGGAATTCTCTTTGGGCTGAGAGTCAGCAAATTAGGTCATCAATCCTTAAACCTTTGCTGGACCTCTGCACTATCTAAAGCTGTGTGTAACCCTAAATTAGACATGCTACACCTGAGTGACACTTGAAGGCTGAGAAGAATTAGATTGAATGAATAGGTAAGGTGTACAAAGCAATGTAACAGAGAGAGCTAAGATATCTCTTCTTCTCCCCTTCCTTCTTCCCATGTGTAGAAGAAAAAGACTAACTTGGAAGGATAAACACAGAACAAAGAAAATTTTTTCCCCAGGATATTCTAAATTGGCTTGTAGGATTAACTGCACATCATATTATTAGTGTAAATGCTTTCTTGTAATGAAGCATACATAAATAGCTAATAGCATCTGCTTCTGCACTATTTATGATAAACACTATAATCTTTATGCTGGAAGGTGTGGAATGGTTGTTCTTTTTTTTTTCTCCACCCACTTTAAGAGTGTTACTCCATTATATGTTTATTGCAACTTTTAGGTTCTTATGGGGTCTATCATTCCGCATTTCATAGTGGAACCAGAAACATTAAATACTCCCATTACAATGTTTATTAAAAACTGCTATTTCTCTGAAAGAATTAATAAACAAACAATTTTAGTTTATAAGTATATGAGTCCTACAATGACTAAAACAAAACAAAACAGATGGTTAACTGCAGAATTCTTTTTCAAAAGATGTTGTAAATCATAAGCTTTAAATGATCAGCTTGAGGACAGACTGGAGAAATCTCTGACTGAGAAATCATTTAATGTTATTAAACACAAATGTAACCACATCTGTATCAAAAAGTCCCTGAGATGCAAATTATTGAAGACTGGGAGAGCATTTTGAAGAGGTATCACTAGATGCTTGCACTATTCATGTAAGGATATGAACATAAAATCCAGTCAACTGCTTTTGGCTTGCATTAGAGCAAGTAAAAGGGGTAAGATGGGCATTTCCTATGCTGTTCTTAACAATGTAATTACAGTGCCAAGGAGCACTTCTATTTGAAAGCCTACTACAAGTTTCTGTATAGTTATTATAGAGCCAACCATGTTTACATTCACTACAGGAACACCATTTCCCAGTAAAACTGACCTGCTTCTGGGTGTTCTACAGTTGCTTCAGGAGTCCAAGGCCCAGCTTTTACATATCCCCTCTTTTCAAGAGCAAAGACAAATCCTCCATCTCCAATCACAATTTCTCCAGCATCCAAGCGCTCTAGAATACCCTGAAGAAAGCAGGAGGAAAGGTTAACAATTACTGTGCTTCAGTTTTGTGACCTTCTTTTGTCTATGTTGCCATTTTCTGTATTTGCAAAGCACATAAATACCTGTGGGCTACCAGAAATACTTCTGCTGTAATAGTAAAAAAGAATACATTTCCTTTTGAAATTATCTTTAAAGAATGGTATATGTGCTATTTTGCAGCATAAGGCTTTATTATGTATACATTTATTATGTCTTTTCATTAGTCAGTTGTATTGTATTTTAGAGATATAGTCTCCAGAACTGAAAGTCAATGGTCCGATTCCATTCCCATAAAAGTGAAACAGCGCCTCAAATTCTTTTGTAAAATATATGCAAAACTTCTTAAAATGAAACACTAGTATCACTAATCTCTTTATTAGCCCATTTAGCTTTTCAGCTACAAATGCCACCTTGATAGAGCCTTACCACCAGTAACTTGTGACACTAGATGGCACAACAGGCATCACAGAAAAGTAATCATGTAACATTTTCCTACCAAATAAGACACATCTCAAAAAGCTGGCCTGCAGTTTCTGTCAGTCTTTTTAAAGCCTGGGTTTGCTTATCCAGATTTACAAAATTAAGGAAAATCCTGTTTGTTTTGCACAAGCCTGATAGGTTTTAAGATGCCAAATTAAAAAAGCTTACACCACTCTGTGATTACCCTTGCTTCTGCCTTCAACTCCATGCTAGTGCAAGGAAAGTGGCAATTTTTTTTTTTTGTAAAACTGAAAAATATGAGAACATATATTAGTTTCACCTGAAATATGTTACTTTTTTTATTCCTTTCATGGCTTCATTGGCTTGTTCAAAATTTCTAAAAAAGTATATTGCTGTCAGAATATTTCTGCTTTTGCATTGCAACCATAATTCTATTTATTTTAAATAGTGGATGAATGAAGACTACATATACAAGGTAGTGAGTACAGGAAAAGAATTTATCAATGGTAAGGCTGCAATTTCTCCCCATAGTTTTCTGGATGGCACACTGGTATTTCAATGGATGAAATTTGAGCGACAGGAAAAAGAAAAGCCTCATGGACACAGAGTTGAGTGCGATTTTCATGCAGAGTGGAAGGATTTTTTAACAATTAGCCCTCAACCTTTAGTAGAATTGCTTTTTTGATACTTTGTCCTTCATTAATATAATTATCTTACACCATACATCCAGCACAGACAAACACTTATGACATCTCAGCCCTGGCACTTAGGCAGGATGAGAGTATGCTTTCCAGCCAGAAGGAGCATTGTGCCAACTGCCCAGTTTCAGTACCAAGCACAGCAGTGTAAGGTTCTTTGGAACATACCAAGCCTGACTGAGAGGGTCATCATTTTTGGCTCAGACACTGACATTGCAGCAAGATGGAAGGACTTCTCTGTGCAGTGCTGCTGTGCAGAGATTGGCCAAGTGTTGGCTTGCAAACCTCTGCATCAGATTCCATTGCACACTGTGGACTGGCCAAAATACTGATTAACTTTAAAACTTTAATAAAATGTGCAAGTTTTTATTTTTACTTCAGCAGAAACAGGGCAAAAAATTTTAATGTAAGTGTCAGGAGACTTTGTAAAGGTTGTGCTTGCAATAAAATAACTTGCATTTGTAACCAAATACTGCAAAAGGACCAGAGAAAGGCACCCAAGTGATCACTGGCTGAGCCCTGCTTCCCCTGCCTGCCAAAGTATCTTTTGTAGGTGGAGCTTGCTTCAGAAATTTAATATCCAGAGAACAGGTGTGCAGGAAAAAAAATTTAACATATAGGAAAAAAAAAATTAACATACAAGCAGCCTCATTTTTGCTTGTTAATTGAACATCAAGTAATAGACACATATTGACATCGTATATAGGTATTCTATTTATTATTATATTATATATGTATTTAAATGAAGTTCAACTGATTTTTTTTTTTAACAAGTCACAGGATTTAACCACAGTTTTTCTTCACAGTTCTGGTTTTTTTAAACTGCATTTTAAAATAATCTTCACTTTTGACACACAGAAGCAATCATAGCTGAATTTCAGCATCAATATTGTTGATATATTTTGTTCTGCTCCAGAGACCTACAGTTGTGTGCTCATGTCTGATCCAATCAAAACTGTACCAGCAGGTGATCCATTACTACACAAACCTGGTATTAAATTACAAGAAATAGGACATGTAAAAGGCTAATCAAGGCTTTTTTGAGCCATCTTTTCACTGTTGCTCTTTTGCTCCTATGAATGAAGTTGCAGCACATGGTCTATGCATCTATTCATGGAGAGAGTGAGTGCCAATGTCCCTATGAAGATATTCCCTCAACCACCTTTAGGAATGTAACTGAACTGTGTAGTGAAGAACCTGCTTGGTCTATCTATAGCCTATCTTTTCCTCAGTGGAGAAAAAAAGAATCTTAAAACAACTATTCCAGTCTTAAGTAAGCCCTCAAGAGAAGACCATTGCCTGCAGGGGGAACTTAGGAAAGTTTCCTTCTGCTAGGTGTTGAAGTTAGGTGGTATGATTATATGCCAAAATATAAAAAGCTGAAAAAATATCCCACAACCTTGTTACTTTGCAACTGATCTACTTGAAAGACCAAGAGCTCATAGACTTCTTCCCGTATTTTTCTCTTCTCTTATTCTGAACTTACATGCTACACATAAAAATGAGCAAAACCAGTTCTGAGTGAGACGTGCCCTACTGATGGCAATTGTGTCCTTCCAAATAAAAGATGGATACATGATTCTGTCGACCTTCCCAAGCAGCAGTGCAGGGTAGCAGTATTGGTATATGTCAGAGAGGTTGATTTAGAAGCTCATAGCTTTGCCTTAATGGCCTGAATGGCTGTTGTCTGGATAACTTTTTATACTGGCTTATTTCGTTATCTAACGAGGGAGCAAAGGGCGTAGATACATAGGAGTTTGGGCTGATATTACAAATACTGTTGATATCCAGTCATATTAATCAAGAGTAGAGCAATTTGGGACTTTTAAATAGAGCAGGTAGGATGCTGAAGACAGAAATACAATCCTATGACAGTTTACCCTTAAAACCTTTACAATTTTAATTTACAGTGTGTTATGAGCCCTGCTTTATTTGCATATCAAAGTCTGTTGGCTCCAGTCTATGTGTTCAGAGAAACAAAAACTCTGTGAGCTGTTACAGAGTTAATTCAATCTAATCTATCTGATAATGATGTCCAAATGCCTTTAACGGCTCGATGCTGAACAGGTACAATCATAATCATGGCTTTGTTTTAGGTTTTCACAAGATCACCTTACCTGCAGAGATACCGAGTACCTTACTGGGAGGTAATCGGCGCAGTTCGCGGGTCATGCCGCTCTAGCAGCAGCTCCCCTGGAGAGCCTACGGGGAGGACCCCGCGGAGGCAAGAGGCTCTGGCCTGAGCCGTCGCCAGACGCCCGGTGCGGGGCCGCTCTCCCGCACCGGCCGGTCCCGCCGGGGCAGCGTCCGCATCGCAGTGGGCGGCGGAGGGGAGTGCGGCGGGAACACCACCTCCGTGCCCACGGGGAGCATCGCCCGGGGCTGGGCGGGGGAGGGAGGCGGGAGAATTACCCTTTTGCCCTGTTTCGCGGTCTTCCTGATCGGCAGCATCTTCCTCGCCCAGGGACGCCGGCTGCCCCCTCTCTCCCAACGTCTCGGCGCGAAGCTCGGCTCGATGGGTCCTCCGGCCGCACTTTTATAGCCCCGGGAGGGGGCGGGCACTGCGGGCAGCGCTGCTGGCGACACCCCCCCTCGGCCCGGCCCCTGACCCCGCAGGACGCCCTGGCACGGCCCGGGCTGTCCTGCTCCTCCCGCCGCCGCCCCCATCCGGCCCGAGGTCGAGAGGCGCCCGCTGCCCTCCCCGGGCTGCCCCTTCGGCCATGGGGCGGTCCGGCGCCCTCCTCCGGGAGGGTTGGGCTCGGCGGAACAGGGGCGGGACGGGACGGGACGCCGCGAGGAGCGGAGCGGGGCCAGCGTTCCCCATCCCTGGTCGTGTGCGGGATGAGCGTGGTGCTGCGGGGAACCCTGCGGTGGCTGCGGCCCCCGAGCCGGCCCTGCCCCCTCGGCGCGGCGACCCTGCGGCCCCTCGGCACCCAGGGCCGGTGAGTGCGGGCGGGAGGCGGGCGGAGGGGCCGGGCACGGTCGCACGGTCAGCGCACGGTTCCGCGCCTGCCGAAGCCGCAGCCCCCGGTGATACCGCTGTCGGGGATGCGCGGGGAAGGCGGTGAGAGGGGCGTGCGCCTGCCGCCGGCTTGCGGTGCTCTACGAGCGGCCGGACGGACCACCTGAGGGCAGGAGGTGCATTTCCCAGTCCTCGCATTGCTGCGCCAAAGACAGAACCAACGGGGGTGCGTTGCTGACCTGGTGTAGAAAGATCCCTCCTGTTGTCCTCTGGGCCATACCGGTGATCAAGCACTGACCGGTTTTAACTGGCACGATCAAACATCTGGGTGAAGGTGTAGTTCAACG
>JAWMRA010000090.1:47418542-47433721 GCA_035584735.1 Pseudotriccus pelzelni | reverse complement strand
AAGGTGTAGTTCACCGGGAAGGTGCATCCCGGATCATTGCCGGGCTCGTGGGCAAAGGTTTGAAAAAACCTGAAAGTCAGGTGAGAAAATCTCAAATCCACAACATAAAAGAAGCATGAGAAAAGCCTCTATGCTTGACCTTGATTAATGCGTGCCTAAAAAATTCAGTAGAGGAGCTGGTATAAGTGTCTCACATTTGGCTGTTAAACAGCTTACTGTTAACTTGCAAAAATTAATATGTAATCACAAAAAAGAACACGTGCAAATGTGTGGTGCACCAAATACAAACCCCTGTGGTGTCCTGTTCTCCCATTTACTCATTACTTGTTAGTGAATAAGCATGGTGCACATTCCTCCTGCAATTGCAGTTAAAATGTCTTGAGATCTCTATTCATAATACATAAAACTAGTAGCTTTGTTTTCTGACTGGAAGACTAGTTATACATTAGAAAGTCTGTTGCCAAAGAAGTTGCAAATGTACGAGGAGAGATAAAACTGAATATTGATTAACTGTCTTGAAGGAAGAGATACTGTGGTTTCAAGTAGTGTGTACTGCTACTGTACTAATATGTCCTACCTTGTCTCACATCAGGAAAACCCACAACTTTTTTAAAAATCGTGATAAATTTCCACATTCCATAAGCCTGCTGCTTGAATATCTGTGGATGAGGTAGTGGAGAGGAGGATCAGATGACTTGGCAAAGAATGGGACTGCCCATGGGACTGGTTTATGCTGGCCTAAAGTAGTTGTGAAAATACAGTGTGGTGGGATAGCAGATGTGAGCCATTGACAAAAACCTGTTTTTATAATGTTTTGTCTTCAGAAAAAAAGAACATGTCAAAATAGACAGAATATAAAGATAAAACTCAAGTTTCATTGTTCATGAACACATATACTGTCGTAGTCTACTGGTACTGGCTTTAGAAATTTATTAAGGAGCCTTACTAAGGAGACATTTTTTAAAGACTGTGTGTTGCACATACTATAGCGCTGTCGAAAAGTGAGAGTATGACATTGTCATTTTGGGGGCCAGATTGTTACTGAAAAAGAGGATCTACAAATAAGCTTATTTTAGATGATAACACAAGTTTTAAAGTTGCAAGCAGAAGCAGGTTTGCTTTGTTTAGTTGTTTTTCCTTTTTTTTTTTTTATTACTACTCTTTACGTATATGACCCTCCAAGAGCATTTACTTTAAAAGAACGTACAAGTGAACAGGTTAGGGTTTAAAGTAGGTGTGTAATTTTTCTTTTCTTTCAGGAAAGAAACCTCATCTCCTTGCTTGGGCAAAGACAAAGCAGACACAGTGATCATTGGAGGTGGTTGTGTTGGTGTGAGTCTGGCCTATCACTTGGCTAAAGCTGGCTTGAAGGATGTTGTTCTGCTAGAAAAATCTGAGCTCACTGCAGGATCTACCTGGCATGCAGTAAGAAATATTTTGTTAATCTCTCAAATTAACAGCAGTTTGTGTATATATAACAGTGTGGAAGTTTCATTACTTTTTTATGTTCTGGCTTTCTTTCTTGCCACTGCTAACATTACGTAAGGTCTTGGGGGTGCAAATGTAACAACTGTACACTGTGGGGTTTTTTAAGCCTGAAGGTTTGTCTGCATTTGAAGAAAAAGAACTAAAAAGACATACATGTACTAATGCTAGAGTGGGAACTCCTCCAATAATAATGCTAATCACATGGGCATACTGGTGCACAACATACATGCATGCAATTACATATTTTCTACATCAGTGTCTGGAGTAGGTAGTATAACAAAATGAAATAAAGCTTGCCACAATAATACAATAATAGACATTTTTCCCATTAATTTCCAGTTATTCTTGTCTGAAACTGGGAGATTGTTATACCTATGTGTAGACCCTGAGATTAGCCCAGTTGGTTAGAACATGGTGCTAATAGTACCAAGGTTGCAAATTTAATCCCGGTGTGGGCTATTTACTTCAGAGTTGGACTTGATCCTTGTTGTTTTTTTCTGACTCAGAATATTCTGTGATTCAATGCAAAAGAGCAGTAAACCCAACAGTTTCATGTCTCTAGAACTACTCTGTTAATACTATAGAACATTTATGCATACTTTATCTGAGTGCCTTTCAGGAACAAATTAAAGAGGATGTCTCAGATGTATTGTATTTTATTTATATTGTCATACTTCTCCTGGGGGAGGAAATCTGAAGCCTAGAATCCTTCATCTTGTTTCAGATAGTTTGTGTGTTTGGGCCTTATGAGACAACAACAGTAAAAAATGAAATTTAAAAAAAATCACTGTCTGCAGTGTATAAGTAGTCTATTCAATTTTACATGCTTTTCAACAAACAAAGCAAAAGAAAACATGTTGTATGCAGTTAGGAGTAACTGTGTGTCTTTTAGACAGCTATACAACAGTTCAACAGAGCAACACCATGCATAGTGCCAGATCATGCATGCTGTGTATTGAATAAGAACTATGAAATGCTCAAAGAGTACTTTGACTTAAGTACAAGAGTGAGGCACTGACTGCTCATGGCATTGCAAATCTGCAGATGTATCAGCTTGGAAAGAGTGTTGAGATTGGTGGAGGTGCTGAACATTTGGAGGAGGGCATATGTATGCATCCTTTTAAAAAGCCAAAGGGCTGAGCAGAGGAGATAAAAGCCAGCTAGCCGTAATTTGGTTGTTGGGAAAATCATCAAACAAGTCTCAGATCTGGGCCCATAAAGCAGAAAAAATATGATTGGAAAGAGTCAGGATTTGCAAAGAGTAAATCATGTCTGATGAAACCTGATTGCCTTCTATTATGAAATGACTGAATTAGACAAGGGGAGATCAGTTGATGTCACTTATCTAGATTTTAGCAGTACTTTAGACATCATTTTCCATAATATTCATGTATTCAGCTGAAGATGCTATGGTCAGTATGGCTGGACAACTAGAAAATTAAAAGACTGTTTGGATGGCTGGGCTCAGGTGGTAGTATTTAATGGGTCATACGCTACCCAAAGTTTGGAAATAAGTGGAGTGTCACAGGAGTCTGTCCTGGGACCCATCCTGTTTAATATAATCCTGGTTTTCAATAATCTGGAGTAGGTGACAAAGTATGTGCTCATCAGGTTTGCAGTTTACACGAAACTGGGATGATCAGTCAATGCATTAAGGGCACAGCTGCCATGGTGAGGGACCTAGACAGGCTGGCAGGATGAAAGGACAGGAGCTTTCTGGAATTTAAGAAGGACAAATGCAAAGTTCTGTCCTTAGCCACAAAAGTAGTGCAGCCTCTGTCTTTGGAGATTTTCAAAGGACAGGCTGAAGAAAATCTTGAGCAATGTGATCTGATCCTTTAGCTGACCCTTCTTTGAATATGAAGTTGGAGAGAGATCTCCTGAGGTCCCATTCAATCTGTTTGTTTCATTATCATTATTTTATGATTTTATGATCTTAATTTTTATATAGTGCAGCCAGGTTAAACACTCATTATTGGAGGCAAAAGGCATCAAACGCATTTAAAATTCTTTCCTTCACTTAAGAGTGTCAGAGAGTGAAGTATGTTTTCAATTCCTGCAACTAAATGCTCATGAATATATATGGTTTTGTAGGTAACTTGCAAGTGATTTGTGGCTTATTTAGTTAAAAACGACTACACTAATAGTGACCATGAAAATGGAATTTCCTTACATCTGGAAAATGTATTACTACCTTTAGAAAAATAAAAGAAGACCAGAAAATGTTTACATGAATAAAAGAAGACAGTAAAAGTAATATGAGATGAAAAAGCGGGTAGAAGTAAATTAATTACTCTTAGGCTACTGTACATGGCTAAAGAAATTTAAACATTTCAATACCTGATTTATTTCCTCATTCTGTATACACAGAAAAAAAAAAAGCCCTTAGATCATATTTTTTAAGAAACAAACAATTTTAATTAAAAATTCTATAGTAAAAGAGCCCTGGGGTTTAGTCTAAGGTAATTAAAGCAAATGTGTTCACAACAATATAAAACCACATGTATGAAATGAGGTAAAAACCACATTTAATCAAATATCTAGTCTTCACCTGTGTCCAGTATAATGCTAATGATCCAATATGATAATAAGAAAAGAGTAAGCGGTATTTTTCCAGACTATTAATTTAGCCCAGGGACTTTAAAAATCCAGCATACCTTCTTTGTCCTTAGTGGGACCATTCATAGATTTATCTCACTCCTACATGTTTGTGTGATCACTTTATAAATGCGGATTGAGGTAATGAACAATACCAAACGTACTTAGAGTCAAATTTATGAATAAAATACAGATACAACTGAAAAATTAATACTGGCAAATGATTTATTTTACACTCTTTTCCACTGGATTATTTTGGCATTTCAGTGATGTGGTAAACTATGATATCACATATAAACTAAGACATCAGAAAGATAAAATTCTCACAAATGAAGGTAAGAAAAGCTTTCAAGACTGTGGATGGCATCAAGACATACAATCAGTAATGCCAGAAAGTAATGACACTCTCTGAAGATAATGAGTACTGTCATATCAGTGAGTATGAGTTGCGTTTTTTGATGGAAATGGTATCTGAGTGTAAGCTAGTTGCTAAGGACAATTTGAAACTAACTTTCAGAAGAAAAAGATCCTGTCTTAAATGCGAAACTGCACCAAGAAAGGACAGAAGAGGGCACTGTTTAAAAAAATTAGGTTGTGTGATCTAATATACGATATATTAATTCTAAAGAATTGTAATGTTTAATAGCTTCTTAGCATTATATCTTTAAAGATCACTAAATCTTGCTTTTTTTATTCATATGTTTACAGATATTCCATTAGCTTTAAAAGTTAGCCCTGAACAGAGTTGACAAGTTAAAATCAAGAGTATTTAATGTTTATGCAAACTGGGCAACTTAGAAGGAAACTATCAAAATCATGCTTACTATAAGTGTTACTTTTTACTTTTGACTGCTATATTTTTTCTCAAAAAGTTCCTAATGTCGAAGATGGACTCCAGTGTCTAGCTCCCTTAATAGAAGCAACCTTAATCTTTGAATAAACTCTATTTTAGTTAGCAAGAAATGCACTATGTATATAAAATATTTAAATCAGTGTAGATATCTTGGAAACCTAAGGTAATTTTACATTTATGCTGTCTCACTTGAAGAAGGGTATTAGCGAGCTGACAAACTCTATCTCCATTGTAGGCACGGGAATAGTTTCCTTAAATATAAGAGGCTGCAGTAACTTCTTGGTTTTACCTTTGCATGAACCCAAAAGAGCTTGACTGACTTCTGAAGTCGAATCAGTTAATTGATATACAAAATATATACAATAATTCTTTAAACTACTTCTGGAATACAGCAATTGCTCTTTAGCTGCCACACGAGACAGCTGTGGAGAATAGAAGAGTATCAACTTCCACTACCCGGCTGTTCACACTCCGGGAATGTAAGAATTCTTGTGAAGATATGGCCTTTCCAAAGGTTTGGTTTCTCTCCCATCTCCATTTACAGAAAGAAAAGACCTTACTGCAGGACATTTAGAGTTAATAATTTGACTTAGTTGTCAGAAATGAAGTCTGTGTGTCCCCTCCAAAAGATTTGAAGCAGTCAGCTGAACAACTTAAGGAAGGAAGAAAACTATAGGAGAGAATAACTGCAAAACTATCATGGGTTGACACATTTGATGAGGAAGGACAGATGGAAAGACACTTGTGCAGAAAACAAAAATGCCTTAAGTAGGGAAAGGATTTTATTTTTATTTTTGTAGCAGTTGCCTATATCCATGTGTTGCTTTTCTTTGTGTTATCTTGACAGCTGGAAGGAAGGAAAGAAAACATTACATTTCTAATTTATGTTGTTATTTTTCCTATTTCTTATTTGAGGCTGGCTTAACTACTTATTTTCATCCTGGAATAAACCTGAAGAAAATTCATGCTTACAGCATTAAGCTCTATGAGAAACTGGAAGAAGAGACTGGTCAGGTAATCACCTTAACCTTTTAAGTATTAATCCAGAACAATACTAATTGTAGTAATGGTCTTAAAAAAAAGTTTGTAGTTGATAAGGATGTGGAGTGGGAGTATGTCCCTTTTTAATGAAACAAACTCTTCTGAATGCTTAGTCTCTGAGTATCTTAGATGGTTTCCCAGATCCCTCTACGGTTTAAGAAAATGGTATTCATAAAACGTCTTATGAGCTCAGCAGACTGAGAGTCTGCAACTTTAGCTTGATAGAGGAGCTAAAATAGCATCAGGGATCTGGAGTGAATGGATTGATTATGATACATTCCTGCTTTAAACATGTCCACTTAAAAAAGCATATGATATGATGCTGTCTCTACTTGAGAAAATTGCTGCAATTCTTCCCGTCCCTTTCAGAGATATGTTTTTATTCAGTAACTTAAGGAATGGATATGCAGGGAAACACAGGTGTCATCCTTTTTATTTGGCATCACTCAGCTGTATAGATTTCATTTGCTAAAATCATGCCTGCTTCGGACTGCAGCAGAAATTGCATGATCCTCACTGTACTAGTCTACAAATTTTATAGAGTGGTTTTTTTTAAAATTCATCATATTTAATATTACACATATTTTTTTCTATTTGTCATAAAATGCTTTTTTCTTCTCTCTACAACTTACCTGGATAAGATACCACAGCAGATTATTATTGTGAGTTTCAGTAAAAAACTTCATTCAGCCCTGTTATTGTCCTGTGAGGTAACATAGAAAACATGAAAAAAATAGTGTGTACCAGAAAGTAAGCAGTCTGTGTCTAGCTCTGGATGATTACTTTATTAAGAAGACAGAAAAGGTGAGTGGTTATTCATTGTGTCAATAAAGGTGCTGAGTTAGTTAAATGTATTCTGCAGCATTTCAATGGAAAATTATGCAGCTAGACTAATAAAAGCTGTTATACATACTTATTTTTGAGACATACCTGATTCTATTTTTGAAAGTGTGTGAGTCCATACATCAAGTATTAATCAAATCTTAAAAAAACAAAGGTATCATGACATAATAAATTCTTCTTGCAAATGTTTTGGAGATAGTATGCATTAACCTAGGAAATTAATTTGATAACTTCTTGAAAAATTATTTTCACTAGGAGTTTATATCTAAGCTCTGTTCCTTCAGGAGACCCTAACTTACTTGAGTTTTCTTTCAGTGGTGTTAGTGGCAAAATTCCTGTTAGAGTTCCCATAGTATAGAAACATGCATATATGGTGATCATAAAGGTTCTTTCAGTAATTCACTATTTCTCTTTTGTTTAGTCTGTGGGGTTTCATCAGCCTGGCAGCATCAGAATTGCTTCAACCCCTACTAGGGTGGATGAATTCAAATACCAAATGACTCGTGTTGGTTGGCACCCAACAGAGCAGTACCTAATCATGCCTGAGAAAGTACAAGAGTTATTTCCCTTATTGAACATGGATAAGGTAAAGAACCTGGTTTTATGAAATATAATTTCCATTGCAATTAAATATTGGTTTATCAGATATATACATGTAAGGTCTACATTCTTTATACGAATTGTACAAGAAATTCTTGTTTTTCAATGGAAAAAATGTATTATAGCCTAAAATCGGACTCGTGCATTTTTAGTCCATAATGTATCCAGTGTCCATAATGTATCTCAATGTACATACTATTAATTACTATGTATGTAATATTATAACATTAAAGCATTGCGATCTTTGATTGCATTGGAGATCTGAGCTATTTTACTCCTTTAGAGTATTGTTAAATTGGATAGTTGGGTAGCTGTATGTAGGCCAATATTATCATATGTTTTGAAAATTTGTTTTGATTTGACTTAAGGTTTACTATATTCAAGAAAGAAAACTTTTTTTTTTTAATTAGCTAATTGTGATAAATTTTAATTTCTTTAATGTGGGGAATTTTACCTCCACTTAGGTTTTAGCTGGGCTGTATAACCCTGGAGATGGTCATATTGATCCGTACTCTCTCACTATGGCATTGGCTGCAGGAGCCAGAAAATATGGTCCCCAGTTAAATTATCCCGTCCAAGTGACTAATCTTAACTCCCGATCAGATGGGACATGGGAAGTTGAAACTCCACTTGGAATAATTCAAGCAAAGAGAATTGTGAATACAGCAGGTAAGATTTAATATAAGCATTTGTGTACTCTTCAAATTTACAAACTAGCTGACACAAGCACCTCTATTGAATTGCATGGTTTACATGTATAAGCAAAATATGTTTTCAAACATTTACATGGTTTGTGGTAAAATGTACTTTGCATATATTACTTTACACTGTGATGAAAATTTAGCTCTTATGTTAATTGCCCTTGAATAGACATTAAAAATATATAATAGCAAAAGAGATCTTTACTGGTTTATAGTAAGTTGTATAGAAGAGAGGCTACTGTCTAGATTCATAGAATATCCTGAGTTGGAAGTGACCCACAACAATCATCAAGTCCAAGTCCTGGCTCTGCACAGGACACACCAAGAGTCACACCATTCATCTGAGAATGTTGTCTAAATGCTTCTTGAACTCTATCAGGCCTGCCACTGCCCTGGAGAGCTGTTCCAGAGCCCAGCCATCCTCTGGGTGCTTGAACTACTCTCTGGGCTGTGCAATATTATCGCTAAAATCTAATGGGAGATGGAATGTACAAATGAAGTAGAAATGTCTTCACTTTTTTTTCAAAGAGATTGATGATTTGACCCTTCTTATTTCAGTATTCTCTTTCTCTAAGATTTAACTCTATTCAAATGTACTTGAGACAAAAGATTTTTTTATTGTCCTTTGAGTGGTATTCAAACATGTACTTAACAATGCATTTTTTTGTATATCATAAAAATTGCCTGACTCAAAAGAGCTTGTATTTACATATGCAATTTTTATTCTTCTTTGAAGCAGCCAAACTGATATTTAAAGAAGCCAGACTGATGTTTCTGCTTCAAAGAGCTTTTGGGCAAGAGTCCTTTGAATTTGTGTTTGTTTTCCTAAGCAAGTTAATAAGTCTAAAAACCTGTATTAAATCTAAATCTCACTTGTTTTTATTCTGCCTTATACAAATATAGGAAAATATATTATTGGTGAAACCATTGGCACTCCTATATGAAACATATCTTTTGCTTCCTAGTAGAAGACGTTCTGGTTTCTATTATTTGAAAACATGTTGAATATTTATCATCTAGATTAAATTTTTTTGCTGACTCTGTCTGTTTCAAACTGAATCATACCTACATTTTTTGGGCATTAGTCTTCCGTACATCCCATCACAGTGAACAATCAGGCTTCAGTAGGAAGCTGTGATGTCTCAAGTGAACTTTCTTACTCAGATGGGACAAGTGAACTGAGAGCAAGAATCTGTCTTTACAGTTCCTTCTGTATATGTGCAGTGGAAAAACAACAACAACAAAAAGCATCTATTTCTAGTGCAAAGAAATAAAAATGAAGAAGTAAGACAGAGACTCTTCTTGTTGGTGGGTAGAATAACCATGGCTGACAGTTGGAATTATGAGTGAATTGGACTGGAATGGGAATAGATTAGGAAAGCAAAATTATTGGGAAAGATTCCTGGGAGCATTGCCAACAAGTGGAGCAGTTACATTCTGGAAGACTTAATGAATAAGGAAGCTCAAACCAAGAGGAGATGGCAACAGTGGGGATGACACCAGGGAGAGAAAGAGTGGGAAGGTGCCTGATATATTTCAGTAAAGAAACTTGGACCTAGGAGGTTTTCAAACAAATGATTAGGAAGGATCCTCAAGGAATGGTTGTGTGTGAAATTGAGTGGAAAACTGAGACCGCCTGATCTAAGCATAAAAGACTGGTGGAGTGGCAAGGGAGAGGTAGATGGGAGTAGATCGTAAGGCAGAGAAGGCATCTGGGACAAAATTTGACAGAGGAGACTGAGTTGCACACAGCAGCAGAATAATTGATGAAGGATTTAAGGACTGGAGGAAGAAGAATGGAGTTTGCGACAGCAGAAAAGAAGAGCAGGTGTGAGCCAAGCAGGGATGGTGAAAAGAGAATGTTGGGATAGAGAGAAATTTGGAGAGAGTGGGATAAAATGACAGAACTCTCAGGGCATGAGCTTTAGTGGGTGATCTTTCTTTCTGCATCTGGGATGTAGGCAGCCCTCTGTTAGATCATTCCAGGCTTTCAATAAAGACTAACTGGAAAACCCGTTGAAGGGTGCACTTTCTCATCATATGCCTTCCATGTATAGGTGGTCACCTGCTATTGCTATATGCCTAGCTTAAATAGCAGGGATTTGAAAAAGTTCACTTTGAGGCTCTAAGCTTGCTCATGAGTGCCACATAATGACATTTGGTAGAGAAAGAGGACTATGGGAATTTAATACGTTTTTTAGAAAGCAAACAACCACACAAACAGGGAAGACAAATTAAAAGAATTTTACGTAGATTGCAGAGTCAAACACTTGGAAATGAGAGGTGTCAATATTTGATTGCCTTTGGACTGTCAGTTCATGGCTTTTAGGCATGAATTATGGGACAGCATTCAGTTACAAAATCACAAGCTCTCTTACAAATAGGATCCATATGTCATTTGTTACACAGTGTGGATATATTGGTCTGGGAGTGATCCAAGATAATGAAATGGAAAGGCAGCTCTTTTGGCAATCAGACTTATTTAGGCCACAGACTTCTAGGCACTCGTTATTCCTAGCTATTGGCTCTGCATTGTATGGATGAAATATCACAGATGTAGTAATTTTCTTACAATTTTATAGTGTAATTATCTTTCTTTGACTTATGTACCAAGTTGGCATTAGGCAGAGTTTTTGGGTAAATGCTCTTCAAAGTTTATTTATAAAAATTAGAATGCACCCTCGTGAACTTTTCATAAGTATTTTTTATTATTTAATAATTTATTAAATCAACAATATATTTACTTATTTCTCCTGTGTAGGTAACTGTTCAGCCAAAATGAATATTTGAAGCACATATTGCTTAACATTTTGGCTAATGATGTAAAATCAATACTGTATAACACATATCTCTTATAAATGTTTTCTCAGATAACATTCATTCTTTTTCTTGGCCTTGCCTCATTCCACCACAGATCATGACTGGTATAACTCAGAGCTCATATTTTAGGCTCATGTTGCAAGGAAAAATGTATCAGAAGGCTCTTTACATTCTCTCTCCCCCCACCTCACCCCACAACT
Organism: Pseudotriccus pelzelni; assembly: GCA_035584735.1. NCBI lineage: Eukaryota > Metazoa > Chordata > Aves > Passeriformes > Tyrannidae > Pseudotriccus > Pseudotriccus pelzelni. Next base: position 47,422,577 of record JAWMRA010000090.1, on the reverse strand, counting down.
GACATCTGCTGAGGAACTGGAACAAACTAGTTTCAACCAATCTTCAGTTGTTCCTTATGTGAGATTCCCATTTTGAAGGAAAGCAGATGCCTAGTAAATAATCCCTGACATGAACTAACTGGTACTGAGCCTGCTGAAGTGATTTGCAGCCTATTTATAATGGAATGTTTGATTAAAGTCTGCAAAAATAGTGAGTTTAGTTTATATATATAGTGTGGGTTTGTGTATATAAACATATTTTCAGACATTTAAGCACTATATACAATCACTTATATATAAGTAGTGGTGGGAGATTTTCAAAATCAAGAGATAGTCAGATTACATACTTCAGCAGATATGCTAAGGAATACAACCCCTAAATATTTCAGCATCAGGTGTTTGCAGTCTATACATCTTCACAAATGTCCTAGAGACATAATGTATGCCTTTATTTATCTCTACCATATGTAATAGGAGTTGACATCTGCTTCCAATTAGAATTTTGTTTCAGAGAATATGTTCTTCCTTTTGCCATTTTCAGTTTTGCAATACATTTGCATATGGTTCAAAAACCTTAAAGAAATTGTAATATTTTTCAATTAGTAAATGCCACCTGTTGTTGTTCTAAGCAATTAAATACACACTTACAGAAAATTACTTTTTTTAGAAGACAATACTGAAGATTTTATTTTAAGCAAACCTCTTACTCAAAAGCATTTTAAAATCAGCTGTATTTGTAATGTTATTCTGCAAACTTCGTGGCTAAGAAAATTTCTATTTTTCTGAAAGAAACAAAGGTAGGTTCCAAAGACCTAATTTTCTGCTACTTCACCTTTTGTTCTGCTCTGTGGATCGTTAGCTGACATCACCTTAAAATAGTTTTATTTTTGGGTAATGTGAAAATGCCTGAATCAAGGACATTCTCTAAAGATTTTTAGCCTCCAATTAAATTCACATTTGTGTGCGCCATGTGTAATGAAGTAAACCCTTGCAGATGTGCTAGAAATGCAGTTTTACTAGAATTTTTTCATCGTTTTCTGTATAAGGGAATGTAAGTCATGTTTCAGTAGTCTTAAGAGATGTTTTGGATCATTCACTGTATACAACTGGGCAGGATCATGCCTGAGCCAATTTAACTGGCCTAACAAGTGTTCTGCCAGAGAGTCTCCTCCAAGTGGTAAGGGTGCCATTAAGAAGCAAAAGCCTTACATATGATATGGCAGAGCAACAGGTACTGGTTTCTAGTTTTGACTGGACAGGGGCTGTTAACTGAACAGATCTCTTGATGGTGATGATGAATTTCCTTCTCCCTTGCTTCACCTGGCTATCAGCAGTTGTTGAGTCACCACAGAAAATGATTCTGTTGGAAATGTTGCCTCTTTAAAAACCATTGATGTTAGACCCTGAGGCTGCTTTGTAATATTAAATAAGAGATTGACAGCCCTTTTGGCATGGGGAAATGGCATAAAGCCAGCATAGCCCAATTCAGCTTTCCTAATTGCCCTGGCTTTAAGCCATGCCAGAGGTGAGAGGATGTATTTCCAAGTTAATGTCAGCAGGCACGTGAGCTGGCTGCTCCTGATGGGACAGGGAGCCAAGCACGGTAACAAGGCTGGCTGAGCCAGCAAGGGCTCTGTCCGACAGGGCACAGGGAAGGGAGCAGGGAAGGCCCAGGACCCACAGCTGAGTTCAGCCCACAGTCCAGACCTCCTGACAAGCTTGTGGAGATGAAGCACAGTTAGATCCATAGTAATGAAGCCAGGCTGAGGCCAAGCCAAGAATGTGACCACAGGTCAGGAACATGCCTGGTGACAGAAACCAGGGTTGAATAGTACCCAGTAATCAACAGGCAGGACTGTAGAGATGAGACTGAGCTGAGGTCAAGTTGAGAAGTAGTCCATGGATCAGGGTCTGGATCAATGTGTTCCATGGCCAGGCACAGGCATGGTTGTGACAGAGCTGAACACACCTACAGTCAAACCAGCTCAGACAGGTTCTGAAGGACCTGAGCTGACCTGGAATGGCACAGCTGATCTGTGTCCATAGGCAGGAGTGTGGGTGGAAGTCCCAAGTGAAGCTGTTCAGGATCATTTATGCCTTTTGCTGCCTTCAGGGCCCTGAAAAACTTTGACCAGGTCTTGGGGGGTATGGAATTGAAGTCTGGGAATTGAAGAGAGAGGTAAGAATGTTTGGTTATGACAAGTAATCAGCAAAAAGGAAGAAAAGTTGCAGGTTAAGCTGGGCAACATGAAATGTATGTCCCAGGTGAAGGGGCAGCTGTGTTAGGTAGCAAATCTTGCTAAAGCTAGTTCGTCATAAACAGTTTGGAGTCAGCTGGTTGCACAAGAACTAGGCTGACCTACCTTCTTTTTCTGGGTGACATATGGCACATAACCTTTTATTGGGAAGGCCCTGCTACCTCTCTTTCCTCTTTCATTTTGCCTTCCCCAGCGCTCACTCCCAGACTCCCCTGAAACTCCTATTTCATTGAATTTTCCCCCTTCATTCCCAGTCTTGAAACCTCTGCTCCCTGATCTAAAGAGTCAAGAGAGTAGGGCTGAGGGATAATCAAAGCTTCTTAGAGCAGCTGCCATTCCAGGCCTGGAATTGGACAGGCGTACCCGTCCAGTTCCCAATACTGTTATGTTCCAGCCTCACAGCAGACGTAAGCCACGACGCAGAGTCTAAACTGGGAAGTGTGGCAGTTAAGTGGCTTCTGCTCCTTGACTTTGATACAAGTTTCTCACTAAGTGAATGTGTCTTACTGGCTTAACCTTGACAGAGAAGAATTAGGTCTTCTTTAAGCCTCATGGTATATGTGAAGGATCTTGAGCCAGTTTCAGAGGCAGAGAAATTGTTGCTTGCCTTTTCTGGTAGCAGTCTGTATCAGAACTTCTGATACGAACATTTTAAAGCATTGATTGCTGTGTGAGAGACATAATTAACATGAGTCACATGACGCATGTGAAAGAGGAGAGAAATTCCAATTCTTGAGGTTACCTGTCTTAAAGTACTTCCTTGCTCTGTTGGGTTGTTAGGACTTGACTGCTGTCTTGGGAAAGCATACTAACTCACTTGGTTGATTTTAAGAGGCTAGGTTAACACCTATGGTGTAAGCCAATGTATTCTGGTTTTTATGTGTCTGACTTTGCTAGGAGTACACTGGAGACCTACTTTACTGAAATAAACCATGGGGTTTGTGCAAGTGTTAATTTAAGCCTAATTTATAATATACCAATTATATGTTTTTTTAATATATATGTGCTATAATAATATACAGTATAATGAGGAAAGGACATGGAATTATGGAGGCAAAGTATGCTGGAGAATATGAAAAATAATGTGAAAATTAAAAGTATGGAGGGAAAAAAATAGTCACATATAAAAGCACAGTGTTTTCTGCAAATATTTTACTGTCTATTCACTTAAATTAGTGTTTGAATGTTGGGTTTGTTGTTTTTTTTTCTACTCTAGGCTTCTGGGCCCGTGATATAGGCAAGATGATTGGCCTGCCTCACCCTCTCATACCTGTTCATCATCAGTATGTTGTGACATCAACTATCCCTGAAGTGAAAGCCCTAAAAACAGAATTGCCTGTGATTCGTGACTTAGAAGGATCATATTATCTAAGGCAAGAAAGGGATGGTCTTTTATTTGGTCCATATGAAAGTGAGGAGAAAATGAAGCTGCAGGACTCATGGGTAACAAATGGAGTCCCACAAGGTAATTAAAAACATTAAATCTTCAAACTTGATGAGCGTCAGCACACATTTCAATGTATATAAATCCCAGGCTATTATGCTGCCTTATGTGATGGCAAATACTAAATATTTACAATACATGATTGTAATGCAGAAACTTTTTTCGAAGAATAATTGTAAGTCTAATTATAAAAGAATAGAAATACAAATGTAACATAAGAAAAGCCTACTTGAAATGGTCTAGTGGTTAGAATGTGGCGCTTTCACCGCTGAGACCCGGGTTCAATTCCAGCCAGGGACACTCCCCGGGCAGGTGGAGCTCGTTAGCCCTGTAAGGCAATCCACCTACGTTCTA
>JAWMRA010000090.1:47392680-47413577 GCA_035584735.1 Pseudotriccus pelzelni | reverse complement strand
TTAACCTCTGGCACCATTGCAAACAACTCTTCTATTTTTGTCCCCAGTTCCCCTACATTCCCTGATTTTCTGTGGAGCAACCTAAAAACTACTGCTGGAATTTCAAATTCCTTAAAGCAATCTCTGTAGTGTTGTCTTCTGGCTTTTGCTGCTGTTGCTCTTGTCACTGGAATATAAATACTCAGTGTAGCTGCTAGAGTGTCTCAATACGTATTTCAGATCTGAGCCTGGTTTAACCAAATCTGACTGAAACTGAAAAGGTATTCTATGACTAGGAAATGTATTTAATGGACATCAAAAGTTTGAAAACTTTCTTTAGTATGAATTGTTAAATTCCCTGAGAAAGATGATTGAATTATGAATTTTAAAGAAAGAAAGAGCTTGCTAAAATCTCATGCACTGCAGCTGCTGTGCATTAGTGAGCACATTCTGCTGCTGACAGTGGAGCAGTAGAAGTATCTGTTCATATAAGTTTGTAATCTTGGAAAACAAGACAGAACAAATGAAAAAAAGAGGGAAAAATGTAAAATACTTTAGGGTCTGTGTTTGCAGTATGTGTTAGGGTTAGGGTTAGGGTTACCAAAAAACCCATGAAAGACTTGGCACTGTAGGACTTTTCTCTGTTTTTAAGGTATGGCATTATACATGCTGGTGGCATAGGAAAGTACCTCAGTGACTGGATCCTTGAGGGGGAACCTCCATTTGACCTGATAGAATTAGATCCGAACCGCTACGGAAAGTGGACCACCACTGAATACACAGCAGCCAAAGCAAGAGAATCTTATGGTTTTAATAACATTGGTAAGAAGATATTTTTAAAATACATTTATGTCCTGAAGATGGATTCCAGCAAAGCCTGCCTCTAGATTTCTCTGTTTATATACACGTTCTCTGTGCTGGTGATGATCTTAGCACGCCATGGCTTTTCATGTTTTTGGTTGTTTTTTTCCTTTTCCCCTCCAGTTGGTTACCCTAAAGAAGAAAGATTTGCTGGAAGACCAACAGAGAGAACCAGTGGGCTGTATCACTTGCTAAAGTCAAGATGTTCAATGGGCTTTCATGCAGGATGGGAGCAACCTCATTGGTTCTACAAACCTGGAGATGAGACTGGATACAAGTAAATGAAAGACTACTTTTTTTTCTCTGCTGAGAAATTGTCATGATAGCAAAAGCCAGCCGAGTTAAATTTAATGAGAAGTATACATTTATCATTCATTTCAGCTACAGATCTACCTATTAGATAGATCTTCTATTCTTGCTTTTTCCATAGTTTAGAATAAAGTTTATGCTGATAATGCAGACATTTCAAAACACACATCAAGGTATTGTGTAACTGTTCTAAGTTTGGCATAGCAGGGAGTGACCTAGCTCAAGGAAGAGCTTGGAAAACAACTTGTTCATTATAAAAGTGTATTTTTGTCCATTTCTTATTATTTGATCAGCAGCGCAGTATAATGTGTTCTTGAAAAAGGTTATTTCTCTTTAATTGTCTGGAATGGAGAAGCCTGATCTTCTTTTCTTTTCTTCTTTTTTTTTTTTTTTTGTTTAACTCCTCTGTGATTGCCCACCTAGTTACCTGCCTGCATCAGGGAGCTTCCAGAAAATAAATATTTTCCACATGGATACTGGAGTCCCAATCTAAATGAGGCTCATAAAGGAATAAAGAGATACACTTGGCTGTTCATAAATAAAGCCTTTGACACCTTAAACTTAAATAAATGTTGAAGGATTTTAATTATTAAGCTATGTTAGACTAAGAAAAATATTGGGTAAGCTGCCTACAATTAGGAAAGTCTGTCTTCTTTGGATGATTATTAAACTGAAGAAACTGAAGACTATGTTTTGCTGAAAAGAGCACAAAATTTTAAAATTGTATTTAATGTGTCTAACTTCTCTGTTTCAGACCCAGTTTTCGGCGCACAAATTGGTTTGACCCTGTAGGTCGTGAGTATAAACAGGTTATGGAAAAAGTCGGTGTGATTGACCTGTCACCATTCGGCAAGTTTAGAGTAAAAGGCACAGATTCTGTTAAGCTGCTAGATCATCTATTTGCAAATGTTGTTCCAAAGGTAAGTGGGACAGTGATAACTGTTGTAATGTAGGATTTAGACAGAAAAGCTCTCTTTCAGACATGGAAAATGAAACATAATATTGTTGCTGTATCTTTCAGATATCAAATACACAGATCATTTGGAGGCATTTCTGTATTAGATATATTGCATTTGTTTAAGAGCACAAACAGTGAAGTTTATACTAGAGCAGCCCCAAGTAGAAATACATTTTGGCACTGACCACTGAATTAGAATGGTTGAGGTTGGAGGGGGCCTCTGCATGTCGACTTGTCCAACCCTCTGTTCAAGCAGATCACCTGGAGCTCATTGCCTAGGACTGTGTTCAAATGGCTTTTGAGTATCTCCAAGGATGACAACTCCACCAGCTGTCTGGGCAACTGATTCCTGTGCTTAGTCATCTTTAGAGGAAAAGAATGTTTATTATTATTCAGACAGATCCTCCTGTGTTTCAAATCTTTACCTAAAACATGCAAGTTAATCTCACCTGGAATTTCCAGTAGAATAGCTTGGCAGCTGCCTGCCTAAAACTGTGCTGTATTGTGGCAGCTTGAGGCACAAAGCAGAGCAGGGGAGGGTGCTCTTGTCTGGCCATAGCTGGATGTTGTATTCTTCCTGAATTCCAAAATGAACAGCTTTGTTGTTGGTTGGTTGGGTTTTTTTTTCAAATGCTCCCACTCATACTGTCTCTGTTTTACAGCTGGCTGCCTGGTACAGGCAGGGCTGCAAATACACAGGAGATTCAGTTTTCACCTCACACACGTCCTTTCTTCACAGGTGTGGCTGGTCATAGATCTTGTTGTGTGTTTCTGCACTAAAAAATGGCACACTGTGATAAACTACCCCAGGTTTCTTATTCTTGGTCTTCAATTTTTCGTAGTGTTCCATGAGTCATTTTGTCTTTCTGCTTTGTCAACCAGTCTTATGTAGTGTATTCAACTTTGGAGATACAGCTCCAGCAAGCAGATTGTTCCTTTCTGGAGTGCTATAGACTTGCGGTTTGTTTATTTCAGCACAGAATTTCATTAAGTATTTGCAGTAGGTGATGGTTTTTATTGCTTCAAATACCAAAGGGAGGAAACATAGGGAAATAGTAAGTACACTGAGACTATAGCTATGAAGGTACATAAACTCTTCTCAGAGGTCAGAGTCAACTGAATGTGAAGGATGTGCATGAGATTGGTATCTTAGGAGAAAGAAGAACCTGAATTGCCATGTCGTCATACTTTTTTACTGTATTAATTTTGTGATAACAATATAGGTTGAAGGTTTTTCTTCTGTCTAATTTGGGGTAGAGGTAGGGTAACATAACACTTCCTGAATATATTTATATGGTGGAGGGAAATCAAGATTAAACACGAAATTATGAAAACAAATCGAGTGCTTTCTATGAAGTTTAATCAGCACTGCTAAGAGGAAAAATAAAACTAGATGGTAAAGCAGAAGGCACCATTTATGAGTCCACTTAAAAATCCAACATTCACAACAGTTCGTTATTTTTTTTAAAGCTACTGATTTTTAGTACCATTCGTGCTTGTCTGCGTCGTAAAATAATCCAGTGGAGTTACCAGAGATACGCTTGTATTACAACCAGGTTGGGTGTGAGTAGCATCAGGTCCTGAGAATTCAACTGAATGCTTGATATATGTCAGTAACTTTATTAATGTAATGTGACCTTGCAAATGAATCTTAATGTCTGAAATATTTTTACTTTCTCCGTTCATTGTATGGAATCTGGGCACTGACTAGCTGGATGACAAGTTTCTTTGCCAGCAGATTGAAATAAGAAAGATTAAATTCTGCCTCTGGAACCAGACCAGCACAACAGCTACAGCATATGAATATTTCTATTTATATGGATGATATATATATGAACATGTATGTGTTTTATGGGCACAGCTGAGTAACTGTTACTTGAAATTTTGTCTCTAGAGATCAAGTTTCTACGCAGAACCTGATTCAAAATGTACAGAGATGTAGATTCATAGTCAGCAACTACTAATATGGAAGCATACATAAAACAGGGCCACGAAAGCATAAGCCAACTCAGTATTTCTTTCTTCAAAGTTAGGGGCAAAGCGTATGTTATTCTTTTGGGATCTGAAAGCCTTATTCACATGATTGAAAAAAAACTTATGTCAGTAATGTAGAATTTTTTTATTCAGATGATGAGAGAACAAAATAAAGTTGACTGAATTTGCATTTAAAATGCATTCTTAAAACAAATGTAGCTTAAGAATGCCTTGTGTAATGCATAATTAACAAGTATTTATAAAGGTCCTGATTTACCTTATTTTTAAAATTTCATTTTTTTCTATAAACAAAAAGGTGTAGTTTCCACTGAAAACATTAAGCTTGGCCAGTTGTGTATGTCTCCACTCGTATTATGGCAGAGCAGAGCAAACATTTAAAAAGTTGTTTTTTCAAATGAAGACATATAACCATAAATTTAATGATGTTTATGAATCGAAAGGTTTTATTTTGCATTCTTAATAACTGCAAATTTTACTCTGTAGGTGGGTTCCACAAATATAAGCCATATGTTAACACCAAGAGGAAAAGTTTATGCTGAGCTAACAGTTTCTCAACTGTATCCTGGAGAATTCATGCTTGTAACTGGGTCAGGGTCAGAACTCCATGATCTGAGGTTAGTTCATTTTTTATGCAGTAAGTACATAGTGCTATACAGTCATATTAATATAGAAACATTTTTACTAAGTTCTAAATTCTCAATTATTACTTAACAAACTTTTCACAAAATTCATGAGAGCTATACTTATTTCCTAACTTTAGTTTCTTAGAAACTTGGTTGACTTAAATGCTGAAGTATAAGCAGTTGGACAGTGGATTTACTGCTTATGTGAAAAGATGGAGAACTTACTGACAGTTATGTAATACACGTTATCAGAGGCAGTTATTGTTTTGTTGTTGAACCTTGTGTTTGGCATTGCATGATGTAACACAGCACGGTTGTTCCTTTCTAGTGTGTTCTCTTACGCAAAAAAAAAGTTGGCTTTAAACACAGATGACCCTAGAGGCACTGACCTGGCCCATAGAGATAGGTAATGTAGTCTTCGTGATTGTGGTAATGTAATGTCTTTTGCCTCAGGCTTTAGGATCACAGAGTGAAATAACAAAAAGAAACAAGTAGAAGCAGTTGCAGGATGACTTAATAAATTACTTTTCATAGATGAGCACTGGAATTAACGTTTCTAGTGCTGTTCTTACTGGAGGTTGCTGGCAAATCAGTTAATCAAAATGAATCAATGACTAAAAGACTGAAACCTGCTACCCTAACATTCAAATAATACAAAGTATTCTTTGAATACCATTTAGTATACTAATTCAAAAGAATATTTTTGAGTCCTGTTCAATAAGAGTTCCAGGGGAATCAGTAGGATCACTGGCACATTCAGGAAGCAAACAGCAGAGTCAGATCTAATGTATTTAATTCTACAGATTTCTGAAGTCCTGTTTGTTACTCCCCTATGCCTGAGATGTGGTAACTAAACAATCTAGTACTTAAGAAGATTTTTAAATATACTCATTTATTTTCTGAGCTTCCTGAGAGACAGTTTTCAGTTGTTGTTTTTTATTAAAGCCAAACTGAACTTCCTGCCAATACTTTAACTACTGTATTCAGGATGGAACAAACCTGCTTGTACATTTCTGTTGTCACAGAAACTTACTTGGAGATTTCTTATGTTTATTGTGTTTGTTGCTTACTGTTTTTGTATGTTGACTTTTTATTAGCATATTCTGGTTCCAAAGCCAAATCTGTTGGCATTGTGTGAGATAATTTTTTCTCTTATCTTGAATATACTGTTGCACCCCTTTAAATTCTTTTCTTTCCTGGCTATATCTCAGATGCCTGTGTTCCCGTACCAGTGTCTCATGAGAAAACAGTGTTTAACATCAGTGATGGATTTGACTATCTAATGTAGCACATAGTTTTGTTGGTTATGAGAAGATGTGGCACTGGGAGCTGCTGGGAGGATGCAAACTAAAAAAAAATTACTGGTATTAAAACCTTATCTAAATCAGTTACTTTTCATAAGAAGTGTAACATCAGTGTTGTGTTTTGTGTGCAGATGGATAGAAGACAAAGTAACAAGAGGTGGATACAAAGTTGAAATAGAAAACATGACAGATGAGATGGGGGTGCTTGGTGTAGCTGGTCCGTATGCACGACAGGTCCTCCAGAAGTTGACAAATGAGGATTTGAGTGATGGTGCATTTAAGTTTCTCCAGTGTAAACATCTGAAACTTTCCAATATTGCTCTTATTGCTATTAGGATATCGTACACAGGTAAGCAATAGAAAAACATGCATTTAAGGAAAGAGACAATTAATAAAATAATAAATGTCACTAAAATTATGTTGAAAAAAAAGTCTCATCATGTATTCATAAGAAGTAAGTTCATTATATTTTACATATAAATGTGGAAGGAATTACAGTACATTGATTTCCAAATGTGATATGGTCAGGGTCTGTGCTGAGTTTTTCCAAGACCTTTTTTTCTAGAAATACCCTCTAGTGTAAATATTTATTTTGCAGAACAAAAGGCCAGTTCTGATAACCTCTGTGGTATTTGCTGCAAAACCAACGTCAAGAATTGGTTTTGGATTACCGTATATTAGTGTTTGTCATGTGCTTTGAAAATGTAATGCTGTAGTGCTTAGTATTTGGGTTTTTTCAGTTACTTTTTACTTCTTTTTACATCCATCCCTAGTGTAATAGATTGAATTCAGTAGCTGAAGTCCTTGTAATTCATATTCTCTTTCTGTTGTGCTAAATACCATACAATGGACTGATTCTTATTTACACTCAGTTACATTTGCTACTCACTCGCCACGTCATCATCTGATTTTAATGCCCTTAAACTTAATTTATCGTTGTAACTTCATTACATGACCTTTCCTTATGAGTTAGTCTGATTTTCCCTTACCCACAGTTTTCAGTTACCAGTTTAAATTAGAATAATGGTAATTATTCTAATTTAAGTAAGCCCACTGCTTAATACAGGGCACAAATCCTCTGGTAGTTCTTGCAGGGAATGAGACTTACTATATGATAGGAGAATTGACCCTAGAGTGTGAATTAACAGTTACAGCATTGATCCCCACTTTTGACCAAGGACTGGAGTGTATTTATTTGGATCATTTCCTTGAGTTGATGAAACCATTAATCTTTTTTGTATAACAGGTGAATTGGGCTGGGAGCTGTATCATAGAAAAGAAGATTCTGTAGCTCTTTACAGTGCAATCATGGAAGCTGGCCAGAAAGAGGGAATTGATGACTTCGGAACATATGCTCTGAATGCTTTAAGGCTGGAAAAGGGTTTCCGAGCTTGGGGGGCAGAGGTCAGAAAATCTTCTTTATTATTTCTTCTGAGGTTTTTGGTGAGGGGGGTTGCATGTGTGTTGGTTGTTTTTTATTTATTTATTTTTATTTAGTTATGCTTGTACAGCTTTTAGTCAGAGTTAGCATAGCTGGTATTTGTACCAGTTTCTCCATTTAGCATGAAAAAAAATTTACCTTGAGCAGGAAAAGCTGCTATAATTCTAGCTGCTGATTTTCTAACTGAAAATACTGAGTGTACGCCATTACAGTACTGGCAAAGAAACACTTATTTCGATTCATGGATGGCTTTCTGTTGTGTTTAACAAAATTATGAGGGGTTTGCTGAGCTCTAGTGTTTTAAAATCAAAGGTTTGGCTAACAGATTTTGAAAATGTTTTATTTCTGTAATAACTATGTCATGAGAGGCCAATTATTCTTGCTTCATAATGTCCTTGGACAACTTTTTCATTTCCCATTAGCTTGTTTCTGCAGAATTTGCTCACTCACAATAAAGAACTACTCATGGGGTCTAGAGAATTTGGGGAAGATCAGTATAATTTCTGCTTATCTGAAATTTTTCCTAATTCCTTTTGAAATGAAAAAACTCAAGAGGGTGAAATGGTGGGCATGTAGAGGTCCTTTCTGTTTGCCCTGTGATAATTATTTTCATTCCTTCTTCAAATGCTGCCAAGCAAATTATTCCTCTTACACCTAAGGGGAAGGTGGTGAATGAAATTGGCTGTGTTTTATTTTCCTCTCCAGCTGTGTTGTAAAAGGTGTACATACCTCAGTTATTCAGTCTTCTGCAGGTTCCAGTCTGCTTTGATGAAAAATCCTATTTCTTACTGAACTTTTTTTACTTTGCATATTGAAACTTAGATGACTGATTTACATATCTATATGTTATATTAGACACGATAGTAGATACACTGTTTAAATCACATATTGGAAGCTTTCAGTGTATTCAAATGGAAGTTATACGTATGCAATATGGAAGACATTGACATAAGAGTAGATAGAAGTATGCACAGAAAAGAATAAATAACCCCACCAACCCAAAAGCTATGGTGGACCCTCATTGCTAGATTGTGAATTTATATCTTCTAATAGATGAACTGTGACACTAATCCCTTGGAAGCAGGACTGGAATATTTTGTAAAGCTAAACAAGGTAAGTCTTATTATTTTCAATGTGTTATATTATGTCCAGGGTTATTCCTTTAAGTGTTCGCTCATGAAAAATGTAATTATCTGGAAAACAAAATAGGTTTAGAAACTGAACCGTGCAACTATAATTATAAGGATAATTACTTTATAAGTACCAACTTGCTTAAAAAAATATTTTCCCATGTTTCTTTCTAACAGAATTATACAATAGATCAAAAAGTTGCAAATACTAAATGTTGTTAACATGAAAAATAATTCTTGGTGATTTATTCTCAGAGAGAAACTGTGGTCATACACTTTTGTAAACATATCATATATATATATATACAAGCTGAACAAATCTGATCGTATTTTGAAAATGTTTTACCTGCTTATTCTTGTTAAAGCAGATGTCTCTGGTATCTTTTTCCCTGGATACCACTCTAGTACAACAATTACTGAAAAACAAGTATATTTTTTAGAAATGCTGACTGACAACTGACAATAATAAGTTAAATATAAGATGAAATAATATTTTGGTTAAAAAATAATTAGTTGTTCATAGAATTTCTGAAGTGGTCCTCTGCTCATAACTGTTTCCCACCTGATTTGAAGTTTAGAGAATGGAGCTAGTTGCATGTAAATGTGCAATAAAAAAATACGTTATTCTATCTCCTTTCATCAGCAATTTCACTTTCTTATATTAACAGTTTGGCAATTCAAATTCTGTTCTAGCCTAATAGATGCAGAAATTGCTCTTTCCTGGTCCAAATGAATCCCAAAAAAAAAATACATAAACCTCTGTCAAATAGAGGACCTTTCCATGCCACTTGGTGAAATCACGTGCTGTGCAGATCTAAAGCCATCTGCTGCTATTAGTTAGTCCATCAACTCGAACAGTAGTTGCTTGCACAACGGAAGTGAAGCTTCAAACATGAAAAATCTGGTCCTAGAGATTTCAAGTGAGGTGCCCTAAATAAAGGGCTATTTTTGCCTAAATTTTTTATCTGTAAAATGAAGTGCCAACACTTTTATGTAAGGGAGATCAAGAAGAAAAAATGCTTGTGAAACATTTCCTTTAGAATGAATATGGTACAGGGGCAAACCGTTCTTATTTATATTCCCTTTATACCTGAAATGGTAATAAATCAGATAATAAATCATCCTTGATATTTTTGCTATGTTATGTGGAGGCACTGTAGAACTGATAGAATGCGGAACTTTAACTTACATCTCTAAATAAAAAGCAAATGTTAAACCATAGGAAAATATTATGGATGTGTGTTAAACCTGAAACAATGCTTTTATATTTATGAGACAATTTCACCAACCATTAACAGCAATAAGCCCAGGAAAGTGATTTTCCTCCCTGACTGTTGAACCTGTCTATAGAGGTTGAAGTTCTTCAACCTGTGTTGGATTGAGGAAAGGTGCTCCCAGGAATGTCAGTGTCAGTTCTAAATCTAGTGGAGTTACAGCTGTTTCCACTGGGTAGTATAATTTTGCCCTAATCAGAGTAAGGGACACATGCAAGAGAAATACAGAATCTTAGGATTATGCTGTATTTGCAAATGAAGGATTTTTTGTCTTGAGGAGAGATTAGCAAGGTTGCAAGGAAATGCAATAAAAAAATATTATTACTACTACTCCTTTTTCTTTCCACTTCCTTTTAATACATGTTTGTTTTCTTTTGTTTTTCTTCCTTTAGTGTAACTAGGAAAGCAGCCATAAACAGGGAAAGCCATTGCTTGCCAATATGCCCATGCAGAGCATATGAAGGCACTAATGTGTATGAAGCGCTTGATTCTCTAACTGCTCTGCACACTTCTCTGCATGGTTGAAATGCAGGGTTGGAGCAGTTCTTTTGAGAAGATACTCATAATACTCATATTGTAGGCAAATGGGCATGGAATGAATCTCCAGCAGAGATGCAGGGTATTAGCTTAAAACATTTGGCAGTTTTGCTGAACTAATATGAAAAAGGAAATAATCAATGGTTTTTTATTGACTCAAATGAGGGCAGTTGTGACTGTATGTTGACACTTCAGAGGTACCTGAGCTAATTCAGATATTGGAAATACCTGTAGTATGAAGTGCAATGTGGGAGTATTTACTCTGCTTCTTGGCAGTTTGAGTCTCAGTTCCACGCCTCTGGTTTTGTTGTACATTTTGTTGGACATTTAGCATAGCATTTTTTACAGGCCACCGTGACTGAAGACAAGCAGTACTCTTTCTTCACCTGTTCCTATTGTTCAGGAAACTTTCTCCCCAAAAAGGACGAATGAGATAGAAACTGCAACAGATACTTAGATACTTCTTTTTGACATTTTGGTGGGTTGGGTTCCTCACAAACATTAATCTTTGTGAGGAAAACATGTGCCCCTAAGTGGAGAAAGTGCTGATCTCTGTGTAAATTAAAATCAAAACGCACTGTACAGTTAATTACTTCTTACCCTGCAAAAAGGAGCTGAAATAGCTCACAAAATAGAAAAAAAAGACTTCAGCATAAGTGAATCTTGAGTGGTATGTAATGGAAAATGAAAATAGTTTCTAAACAGATTAAAACGAATGAAGAAACAGATGCCACTGAAGGCAATATGATCAAAAAGAATTTTAATTTCCACACGAGGGCATTCAACTATCAGGGGAAATATATATTATATATATATAATATATATATTATAATAATATATATATAAATTCCTGATGTTCTCTGTGTTTAGAAAGTTTAGTGTATGCATCATCTTCAGGTACACATGGACTAGTAATTTTATTTTTTTATTAATAATAGGACAAACTCTTAAAAACTTAAGCTGACTTTTTTTTTTTTTTGTCCTCACAGTATAGTAAATTATGGCAATAAGTAAACCCGTTTCCTCAGGATTTCTGTGACAACTTTCATTTCGTCAGTAAGGCTGAGGAGATAACATTGTTCTAGGTGGTTTCCTCTAGATTCTGCTTCATAATCTCTTTCTCTCTAATGTCGGTGTTAGTTGCTTCCTTGCACAGATAAGCAGGATGGGCTGCAATTAAACCAAAGTGGAGAGGCAGTAACAAGATTAATTTGTAATTTAGAGTATATAATGTCTTCACAGCTTTACAACAAAAATCTGCCCATTTTAGTGATGAGATTTCTTTTAATACCTGTTGTCTTCCTTTTGGTTGTTTAATTGAATTTAGTAAGTTAGATGAGTTGTTAGATAGCCTCATTTCATGAATAAGCACTCTGCTACTAAATAGTGAATGGAGTCCTAAATTTAGTTTCTGTGCTAGAAGTTCACAGAATAACTTTAAGGAATAAAAAATTGCATTTCTTGTTGTTCTATGTCTGAGAATAATTTTCTGCACCTTTTAACTTTCTCAGGTTTTCAGGTGCTCAAAAATGTAGTGTATTCACCTCGGAATGCTTAAAACAGCCTATTTTTGTTCTGAGCTTAATGGACTGGAAGGTCCCATAAAACTTGATGTTAAAAACATCAGTGAAAAACATCCATGCCAGTTTAAGTAGCTCATAGAAATTAACTCTTTCAGGAGGGTTTTCCTGGTGAATCCAGTAGTGACAACATTCATTAAGAGCTTCAAGTCCGCAGTTGGTTCTTGTTATGTTTGTGCTTGTGTTGCTGTATCCAAGACTGCCATCTCCTGGACACGCGCAGCAGATGATGGAAACTCTTTGGAACTCTGCTCTTACAGGCCAGGATCCAAGTGCTCAGCTCATAATTCATGTTTGTTTCTACTGGGTGAAACTACTGAGGCAGTGGTTTTTTGCCTCAGCCCTCTTTTTTTACTGGGGCAGTTTCTTTGTTCTGCATAAGAAAGATACGAAACTGTTAGAGAGTGTTCAAAGGAGGGCAACAAAGATGGTGAAGGGCCTTGAGGGGAACTGTATGAGGAGTGGCTGAGGTCACTTGGTTTGTTCAGCCCAGAGAAGAGGAGACTGAGGGGAGACTTCATTGCAGTTACAACTTCTTTGTGAGAGGAAGAGGAGGGGTAGATATTGATCTCTGTGGTGACCCAAGGGAATGGACTGAAGTTGTGTCATTGGAGATTGAGGTTGGATATTACAAAAGGGTTCTTCACTCAGAGGGTGGTTGGGCACTGGAAAAGGTTCCCCAGGGCAGTTGTCACAGCACCAAGTCTGACACGGTTCAGGAAGCGTTTGGATGATACTCTCAGGCACATGGTGCAATTCTTGAACATTGTCCGGTACAGGGCTAAGGTTGGACTTGATGATTCTTATGGGTCCCTTTCAACTCAGCATATTCTGTAATTTTGTAATTTTTCTATATCCAGAATCTCTTACGTTTTCTTTGGCCTACTCCAGGAGCTTTTCCTTTCTTTCTTTTTAATGCCAACCCAAAACCTTCTCCATTGTTTCTTGCTCCTTTCTTTATGTGCTTATCACTAATTGCATCTCATCTCCTCCAACTGTACTCAGTGACTACCTGAATTTCATTGTCAAAATGCACCTTAGAGTACGAGTACTATCTCTTTTTCTCACTTTGACATTTGGTGGTTTTAATATTGCATGTATTAGACACATGAGTAGCTGCTTTGTTATGCGTTATGCATAAAAGCTGTGTTACGCCCAGCAGCTTCTCATAGATGGGTGAATGACAAGATACAGTCCTTGAATATTGGTCTAACCTCCAACATATCTATACGTAAGTTGTTGTCTCATGGGAAACTAGGGTGAGCAGTTCTAGGCATGTGCTTCCATCCTTTCATTCCTTTGGTAGCAGATTTAGACTTACAGTTTCATGCCCTCCTCTTTCTAGTCATTGTTTCCCTTCTGGCCACTCTGCCAGAAACTGTTCCTCTGTTTTTTCAGTCCAACTCATTGTGTTCCCATGGTCTAAGGTGCTATGTCCTGGTGTATTAAAGCCCAAAACAATAAAAAGGCACCTTTCTTTCTTTTTTTTTTTTTTTTTTTTTAATTTCATGGGTACGGGTTGGAGAAAGAAAACTAAAAGAATCTTGAACTGTCCCAACTGCAGAAAGCATACCCTCCAAAAAGGGAGCACTAGCAGAATCACCATTCCTGCCATGGGCCTCTAGAGCCCTGCCCAGAAATGCCACCCAGCACTAGGTGAAGAGAGAGGGTGGGGAAAGTGACAGAATAGATGTACATGCTGGGTCTCTAGGTCCCTGCACCACTGCAGCCTATGTAGTCACTTGTATCATTAAATGACTCTCATTAAATACTACTATTCCGACCTGGTAACATCCTGCACTTGCAGAAGCACAGAGGCAAGCATTGAGTAGGGGCAAGCAGAAAAACAACCACTTGTAGCTATTTGTGTTTTCCATTTCTTAGTTATTTTTGGGGGTTTTTTTTCCCTTGGTTGTGGTTTTGATTTGTTTGGGTTTTTTTAAACAATCACTGACTCTAAAATAAGATCTGTCTTTGTGGGACTACAGCAAATGATTCATCATAATCTTCTTGCTTCTAAATTCAATCTAGGGCAGGCTCAATGGGTGGAATGCCTGGCACTTGACATCCAGGACTGGATCAAGTGCTCCAACATGATGTGATACAGCCTGAACTTCAAGAATTTCTGTGTCTTGCCCTTATTGCCATTGTCTTCCCTTCCTTCACTTCCATCTTATATCCCTCCTATTCTGAGAGGAATGACTATAGTAGTGATGACTGATCCCACTCCATAACCTGGTGTTTCATGCCATCTCTACTCCACACAAGAAAGGGAGGAGAAGGAAGAAGAAAGAGCAGAGACTTTACTGAAGAAAGGTCAAGGAGCCTGGGGTTCTGAAAAAGGATGGAGTGATGGATAGGAACTAGGAATTTGAGAGGGGAATGGTACTTTTTTCCCACCTTTCTTTCAATCCCCATTTTTTATGTCTATAACATATTTATTTGATGTACTTCTCCACCTAAGTCCCATTCAAATTGAAATTTAGGTGTGGAACCATATTCTATCATTACTTCATTTGGTTTCCAGAGTATCATAAAACAGAGGACTTATTCCATAAATTTATGTAGGCTATGAAACATGTTAGAAAGAATCTGCAATGATTTTGTTATCTGTATAAAATGCACACCTAGGTCACTCCCAATGTGTTTGTTGGGCCACTTAAAGGAATAAGCACCCACTAAGCTAGGAATTTCGAGCCAAAATAATTAAGTAATTCATCAGTTGTTTGTATCATGTCAATTTCTTAAAGCTGGGTGTTTGCATACAAGAAGGGCTTAGGTAGATTAGTGGTGCAGTTATCATATATGACTGGCCACATCTCCCTTAGAAAAGTATTCTATGTAGTTTAAGCTGTAGCACTGGCATATAACATTGTATTTAAATGCTTGTATTTAGTTCCAAAGTTACATTCATTGTGAATAAATACCAGAAATTACATTAGCATTAATAGGAAAGAATTTATGCAATGCTAAGTGAATGTTTAGTTCCTTGGTATTTCTCTTTATCATGCAAAGCATTTTAATCTGTGAGTTGTGCTATGGTATACAGCCTTATTTGCATTTCTAGTTGTAGGTTTTTCCTACAGTTGTACATGTTTCTGCGTAGTAGAAAAGTGAGAGGGAGCTACAATTGCTAAATATTGTCTGGTCTGAGATATTAGCTTTTTGTTTTCCAGAAACCTTTTGACAGTTATATTCTAAAATGAATCCTCACACTCTTTTCTGATCTGAGCTATATTTCATGGTGTCTTTCCCCAAAGAGTGCCATCTGTGATCCTTATGCACAGTATCTGCTTTATCTTCAGTTGGTTCATCTCGATTTTCAGACTAACACGTCTTTAACTTCATAAGCTTTTCTTACAACTGCTTACAGACCCTAACCTTTAATAGTGCAAAACTCTTCATCCCTTTACTAATTTCTTCTGAGCCTACACACAGACATATGTGAACATGAAGAACTGTAAGAACACATGAACTCACTGTGTAATAATCTATTCCAAGTATGTGTTGCTTGTAATTCTGACAGTGCAACACTTCTCTACAGTTATCTCAAAAGAAATTACCAGAAATAGTATTTTTGAAGTGCTCAACAGTATTTAATTTCTTTCCTCTGAGACACTTATCCAGTGAATATAATTCCTGCTTCAGACCTAAGATCAACTGCCTTAAAATAGCTTTCACAGCTAGTCATCTCTTCAGCAAAGGCTAGAAAGCTAGAGGACTTTGTAACTGCTATTCTGTTTCTTGCCTATGACTGTGTGTATCTGGCAGTTTAGTTGAATACAATTATTTTGTTTTGTCTTATCTATATCTTAAAAGAAAAAATGAATAGGTAGAACTGGCAAGCCACTGTTCTTAATATTTACTGTACAGTTATTAGAAATAATGATATCCAGCTTGATTACTATTTTATACTCTATCCTAATTCTCAGTATCTTTGAAATGGGCTTTCCCTTGGTTCTTGAAGAACTTTGTCCAGGACCACAATGTTTATAACAGCTCTTTTTTTCTATGGCTCCTTTTTCTAATTTATTCTCTACCCAGCTGACTAAGTTGTCTGGGTTCCATTTAAGTTACCTTTAAGTCTTCAGCTGTAACTGTGAGGTATCAGGTTCACAGCTACTGGTAGGTAAAATATGCTTATAGCTGTGAACCTGGCCACAATACTACCTAATATCTTTATTGATAATCTGGATTAGGGGATTGAGTGTACCCTCAGTAAGTTTATGGATGACACTAAGTTGTGTAGGAGTGTTAATCCGCTGAAGGGAGGAAAGTTCTGCGGAGGGATCTAGATAGGCTGGATTGATGAACCGTGGTATGAAGGCCAGTGGTATGAAGTTCAGCAAGGTCTAATGACAGGTCCTGCACTTGGATCACAATGACCCCAAGCAGTGCTACAGGATGGGAGAAGACTGGCTGGAAAGTGGCCCAGAAGAAAAGAACCAGGAACGATGATCAACAGTGACAGTGATTGAACTTGAGCCAGCAGTGTGCCCAGGTGGCCAAGAAGGCCAATGGCATCTTGTCTAGTAGCAGCAATAGTGCAACCACCAGGACTAGGAAGTGATTGTTCCCCTGTACTCAGTACTGCTGAGGATGTACCTTGAATGAGATGTTCAGTTTTGGGCCCCTAACTACAAGAAAGACACTGAGGTGCTGGAGTGTGTCCAGAGAAGGGCAATGGAGCTGGTGAAGGGTCTGGAGCACAAATCATATGAGAAATGGCTGAGGGAGCTGGAGTTGTTTAGCCTGGAGAAAAGGAGGCTCAGGGGAGACCTCATCACTCTACAACTACATGAAAGGAGGTTGTAGCCAGGTGTGGGTCAGCCTCTTCCTCCAGGCAGCTAGTGACAGGACGAGAGGAAATGGCATCAAGCTGCACCAGATGTGGTTTAGATTGGACATCAGGAAAAGATTTCTTCACAGAAAGGGTTGTAAAGCATTGGAAGAGGCTGCCCAGGGAGGTGGTGGAGTCAGCATCCCTGGAGGTGTTCAAGGAATGACTGAATGTGACTCTTGGTCTAGTTGACAAGGTGGTGTTTCATCAAAGATTGGACTCGATGATCTTAGAGGTCTTTTCCAACCTCTAAGCATGATTCTGTGATAGAATCAGGCTAGTGGAATCAGCTCAACATGATCATATACAGTAAATACTGTCCTGTATACCCTTGAGGATTTGGAGACTTGTTGATTACTGTCCCCATACTTGTCATGCATTTATGCAGTTTGCTTCCAGAAATATGAGAATCTGCGTGTACCTTTCTAAGCAAGCTGAAAAAGGGAACTCCAAACCATAGTATTACTCTTTACCTAACACACAACATTATCCCATAAAATTGCAGCTACGGGGAAAAAACCATACTTACCTTAAAACAAGAATATGGACTAAACTGCCTGTTGTGCAGCTTGGTAGAGACACGAAAGTGAAACACTGGCAAGTTACTGTCATGGTTGATACAGCATCAAAAGGAAATGTGTTCACAGAGGGACGCCCAAACTTTAGGATCTGGCTATTGGAATTCCCTTTTTTTTCATAGAAACTGAAATGGTGTACAGTCTTCTGGCTCATAACCTTAACTGGGCAGACAGTATTGTTACACATCTCACTACATGTGTGTTTCTAACTATGTTGGAATTATTGATAGTAAAGTACTGAGATCAAGGAAAAAAATAAACTGAATAAAGTTACCAACACACAATGTACCAATATAAAAATATCAAGATACAATCTGTAAAAGATTTGTTTTCATCTATATTTCATACAAAATACGTAAGTGACAGGAAAAGAAAGTAAGATAAATTTAAATGTTTATATCTATAAACTTTTTGCAGAACCCTAATAAATATATATCATCATTATCTTCTATTTTTTTTCAGCCAGCAGACTTTATAGGAAAGCAAGCACTGAAGCAGATTAAAGAAAAAGGGCTCAAACGACGACTGGTGTATCTCACCCTGGAAACAGATAATGTTGATCCAGAGGGAAATGAAAGTGTGTGGCACAATGGCAAGGCAAGGCCTACAGTTCCTATATGTTACAAAAATCAATATTAATTCTCCACGAACAGAATCTTTGTGTTTCAAGTGTAAATGCATTATTTCTGTTTTACTGGCACAGACCAATTTGAAGCTATGATAAACACTTTCTAATCTTCACGCAGGAAGCAAAGGCTAACCAAATATCTACAGAGAAAATGTGAAATGCTACCAAGCCACAGAAACTAGGGTTGGAACAGACTGAAGTATTGTCATCCATTTTTTTCTTTAGCAAGTTCACCATTCTCCTAGAAACACTTTCGCTGTTCACTTAAAAGAAATGAAACAATGGCAAAGTTCAGGCCTCCACATTGCAGCATATATTATGTACTGAAACACTCATTGGCAGTTAAATTGTTGTAGATAATACGAATCCAATCTCTGACAGATGTATAGGTGTTTGGCTTGTTGGTTGGCGTTTTTTTTTTTTAGGAAAATCTCACTGCATATCGAAAATGAAGATAATTGTTTGTGATTTCTTTCAGGTTATTGGCAATACCACTTCTGGATCTTTCAGTTATGGTGCTCAGCAGAGTCTGGCTTTTGCATATGTTCCCATGGAACTCAGCAAAGTTGGACAGAAATTGGAAGTTGAACTTTTAGGTAAAAATTATCCAGCAACCATTATACAAGAGCCACTGGTGCTGACTGAACCAACAAGAATGCGCCTTCAGAGAAAGGGTGAAAGTCCCAAAATATAAACTCAGATGACGACACAGCAAATTACACAGTAGGAAATAGTGCTGTTAATATGCATGAAATTAAGAGAACTGAACTACTGAGATTTGCTAATTACTAAGCACAAGATCTTCATTGCCATACATCAATGAGAAATTCAATGGTCTTACCCTCCTACTTCCTTGTGTGGACTGTTGACAGTAGAGATCTGAGCAGAGCTGATGAACCAGTAGCACTTGTGACCAGAAGCACTTGCTTCCCAGTAGCACCAGTGTGCAGAAAGTGGCAGGGAATGAGTAGGTCATTGATTCAGCTTTCTCCCACACTGGCTGGCAGATCTGCATTAATGCATACAAGAAAGATGCTCTTGATACTGTCCAATATCAAATTCCTCCTCCTCCTTGACATTCAACAGTTCCTCCTTTGCTTGCCCTCAGGGTAAAGTAGCTTAGCCTGTCTTCTTTACAACATGAATAGCAAACTCATCATTAAAATCACATCACTAGTTCTGCTCAGAATGCTTCATGAGGAATTGAAATACATTCCATCAACCATTAAAAATAATAAAGATGTTATTAAAGGGAAACTGAACTGTTGACATTTTTTCGCAGTGTGTCAACCTGGCAGAAATTCTCATGGAAGATCAAAATTGAGTTCTTCTCAATGAAATAGTTATAGGAAGCCCATTCTTCATTTTTTCACATTAATCATCTGGCAGACTACATGTAATATTCTCCAACACACATGATGTTATTGTTCAATTTCCAAATAAAATTTAAAGTACTGTATCAGTGGATTTACTGTATGAAATCTGAAGTGCTAGACTGACACTGAAGATCGTCAGTTCTTCCTTTTACTGTTAATTATAGATTGAACAGCAGTATTATTACACCGAAATATTAAAAATGAAAAATTTTTATTAAATTGACAGCAAAGGAGCTTTACTGAGTGTTAAATATTTAATAACCCAAGTAAGCAGCATTGGTGTACTGTGGGAACACACTAAATTAATAAAACAGTCTTCTGAATTCAATAATATGCTCAACAATTCTTTGGAATAACAATATTAAAATTTCTAACTTACAGAAAATAACACTTTCCTTCAGGCTATAGATAAATGTTTCCCAAGTACATACGAATAATGTCCAAAATGTACTTTCTCCAAAGGAGTTACTGCCTGTGAATCTTCAGCAAAGAAGCAAATGTATAAATAGCATATACCAGGAGAAACATGATTTTTATAATGAACACATACTCTTGATAATTAAGCTGATGTTACATTGTGCTATTCTGAATATCTCTTAAAAAGCAGGTCAAAATAAAATTTACAAGCTCTGCCAGGTTTGCTATAGTACTATCCTGAGTTACCATTCAGAAATTATTCTCTATTATACTTTCATAAGTGATTGAGTTCTACCTTGCTGAACCAATCCGAGATGTTACTTTTTCTAAAGGCAACATTATTTGTAATGAGGCACTTAGCCACTGTCGCTCTGTGAGCATTTAAGGAATCTAAAATACAATACAATGCTCTATGGTTTTATTTAGAGTATGGAGAAGAGAGCAATTCTTAGGAACACAGTTTCGAATTTCAGTATTTCCCAAGATTATGCATATTCACTAGATACCACAATTCGGAGTGTACAGCAACAGTCCCTCTGAGACAGACTTTCACACGTACTTTCCTAATAAGCTTTGCTAAGCCAAAGCTGTGCCAATGATGCCCGCACATCCCAGTCTGAAAAGTTAGAATCAGGTTTGTAACTTCTTTTCTGACTTGGAAGAAAGACGTGCTACTCATGAACACATCAGCTGTATCAATCTGACTGTGCAGAAGGGACAGGCTTTCTGCAGCCTGAGCAAAATAGCAAATAAAATTCCTATAGTCAGGCGCATTCAGAGACTGTACCCTCCATGAGCATTTCTAGCTGTAACCTGCCAAACCCTAATTTCTCCATGTAGCTGATGCAGACCTTCTCATTGTACAGTGTGTGGAAGGAACATGATAGATACGTGAGCAATTCTTATTGTGTTCTGTAGTTTTATAAACTTTGCTTTAATATAGCTTTATAGACACTGCAAATTGTAATCACCAATATGACTGCAAGTCTGCTAGCTAGAACAAAAGGAAATTAGTGCCAAGAAGAAGGTGGAGTTTGATAAAGTAAATAATTATCTCATTCTGACTA
>JAWMRA010000090.1:47345854-47371195 GCA_035584735.1 Pseudotriccus pelzelni | reverse complement strand
TGAGGTCTCCCCTGAGCCTTCTCTTCTCCAGGCTAAACAACCCCAGCTCCCTCAGCCTCTCCTCATAGGACTTGTGTATTAAACACCACTGGTCCCTGTATGGATCCCCAAGGGACACCACTTATGATTGATCTCCATCCATTGAGATATTGACCAGTTTTCTCTGTGTGTGACCATTGAGCCAGTTCTTAATCCTGTGAATAGTCCATGGATCAAAGCCATCTCTTTCCAATTTAGAGAGAAGCATCATCAGGAGGGAATGGATCAAAGGTTTACAGTAGTCGAGTTAGAGGATGTCCATAGCTCTTCCCTTGTCTACTGATATAATCATTTTGTTTTAGAAGGCCATCAGGTTGGTCAGGCTTGACCAACCAGGTCAGACTTGTTGAAGCCATGCAGGCTGTCCTGAATCACCTCCCTGTCCTCCTTGTCCGGTAGGATCTGTTCCATGGTCTTCCCAGGCACAGAGGTGAAGCTGACAGGTTGGTAGTTCCCAGGATCTCTCTTTCTGCCCTTTTTAAAGATGGGTATTTCTCTTTTCCCAATCTCCAAGGAACAAGGACTTCACTTCACTACCATGACTTTTCCAAATGGCATGGAGATCAGCTTGGCAACTCGATCATCCCTCAGGACTCTGGGATGCATCTGGTCAGGTCCCATAGACTTATGTACGTTCTGTTTCCTCAAGTGGTCATGAATCTGATCTTTTCTTACAGTTTGAAGGATTTTGCTCCCCCAGTCTCTGTCTTGTGGTCCGTCCACTTGAGAGGTGTGGGAAGACAGACTGCCAGTGAAGACTGAGGCAAAAAAGTTGTTAATGACTGTACCCTTCTCAGCCTTTGTTACCGGTTTGTCTTTGTTGCCAGTTTATCCCCTCATTGGAGGGAGTACACTTTACTTGACCTTCCTTTGCTGCCTGTAGAAGTCCTTGTTATTCTTTGCATCCCTTACCAAAGGATGAGCAGTTCCAGCTGTTCCTTGGTGCATGCCTTGGTGCATGTCTTGGACTGCATCCCTGTACTGTTCCCAGGATACCTGTTCCTGCTTCCATGTTTGGAATGCACGTACATTTCCTTCTTGCCCTTTAGTCTGACCATCAGGTCTTGACTCAGCCATTGACTTCCTTCCCTGATTTCTCACACCTGGAGATCAGGAACTCTTGCCCTTTATGGAAAGTTTCCTTAAAGGTCTCTCAGGTCTATTCTGCTCTCTTGTCCCTGAGGGCAGTTTCCCAGGGAGTCTAATTTGAAGAGCTGAAAGTTTGCTTTCCTAAAATTCAGGGTCCTGATTTCACTCTTTGCCCCACCCTTATCTCTCTGGACTGAGAACTCCACCACTGCATTATATTATAGAAGAACATGCAAAGTTATGAAAATAGAATTCCTTAGCTTTTTGCAATTTTGTATTTCAGTATTTCTTCAATAATTGTTTAATAAAACTAAACCAAATAGACTGAAGTTTTAATTTTATATATGTTTTTAGGTTTCCTTTACTACTGATAAATATTGTTAGACATAAGAGCTGTCTGTCACATAGCTTTCATATTTCTTTAGAAATACTACTTCTCCAAGAGACTTACTTTGTCAATCATGGACAGCTCTGTAGAAACATAGGGAAAATCAATCACTGATTCACTTGGGAAAGAGGCATGCAATTTTGTCTAGTCTGGTTTAAGAATTTGGGAGAAGTTGCAGGAGTTGTAAGATCGCCTTAGTCAAATAAGTAGTATCTGGAAAGGGTTACTTAAATCCCTGCTGAGATGTTCTGGATCTGTTTTCCTACTCTGCTTTTTCATTTTTTTTCATATATGTTCATATAAACTATGGTTTGGTTAGTACAGATGTTCCGTATATTTATGAGTACTCCAGAACTGAAGTATGCTCCTAAGCTAAACTATACAGGAGAATTTAAGAGCTTCCAAATAAAAGCTCTACACAACTCTCTTTCATATTCTTTTGTCTCTCTCACTTTTCATTATTTCATGTCATTGTTATGTGTAGAATATAACAGATCTGTATTTGTGGGTGATTTCACTTTAGCATGCATTAAAAGAGTAGAATTTTCCCTCTCTGCCTTAATTCATGAGAGAGTAAAACCAACAGATTTTACTTAGAGGGTCAGAATATAAGAGTTCCATAGGAAGGCCATACATTTTACAGATTTTAGTGTTAAAAATACCAAAAGAAACACTGAAGTCCATATGCATGTTAATTGTCAGTGGATGTTGAGATTGGCCACAGGTGAGTGTGTTGGATTGTGTAAATGTCTGATGTGAAAATGGCTTGGAGAGTTCTTACTGCAGTGTCCCCTGCAGTTTTCTTTTCTCTCTTTGTACTAATACTGAAACTAATAATTTAATTTCCTCTCCTTTTCAAAGGTGCCTTCATTGTATTTTAATGTTCCTTACAGCTCTGTCTTAATCATTCCTCTGCTTTCTCTATCTGTTCCTCTTTATTACCTTTTGAAATATCTGTGTTTCTAGATACCTTCATTGCCTCCTATGACTGCAATATCTCTCTCTTACTCTACAGCATCTATACTTTTCTCTTTAGTAAGGAAGAAACACCCCCACTTTTTGTTTGAACTTTGAGCACTACTGCTGTGTGGAATGCTGCCTCTGCCTGCTTCTGCTTTTGACCTCCAATTGTGTTTTCTCAAGTTAAAGTACAGCCAGAGCTTTGTGTACATTGAAGTGAGCTGACCCTGAAATCTGTATTAAGATTCCAGAGCTGCTTGAACTGGTTGGGAAGAACCAGAAGTCTGCAGCAGTGATTTCACTTAAATTTTAGAGAAAATGGCTCTAACCAACACCACATAAAAACAAATAATGCAGCAAATGTGGTGCAGGTTTTTCATTACTGGCTCTTGTATTGTAGGTGATCTACATGTTTAGAATATGCAAAAGATTATTGTTGATCAATGCAGAGAACTGGATGTAGTGAAGCACTGCACTGCTTCTGATATCTTGCAAGTATATACTTTATCAAATCAGCAATGAAATAGGGTATGCTGACATCTGATATGCAGAATTTAATGACAGTTTTAATAGTTGTATCTCTTTAAGTCTGTTTTAAGTCTACTTCTTTCTAATTCCACTGCAGCAAGGTAACATGTTTTACAATCATATAAGCATTCTATGCATGCTTTTTTTTGTTAAGTCCACAGTTTTTTCAGTAGTATTCTTCCATTCAATAATATTCTCCAATTACTCATGGGGGTTAAAAGAAAAGGTGAATTTAATTACTTTTCTCATTGAGTTGTGACTGCAAGTGATATCAATTCATAATCTGCTGCCATCAGGCTGTATTCCACTGATTTCAGTGGATTGAAAAAGCAAAGCCTTTGTTTAAAATAATTTAATAATTACATTTTACTGACTACAAATGGCTCAGATTGACTAGGAGAGATAAACTGCTGCTGACCATCAGTTACAGTTCATTAGAAAGCCAAAGGTAGCAGAAAGAATTCAATGGCAAAAAGAAAAAAAAAAAAAGGAGAAATGCGTGCCTCAGGAGGAAGAATAGCTTTGTAGACAGCAATGCTGATGTGTGGGACTAAGATTAGGGGCTTTTTCTGCCCACAGGTGCCTCCTTTCACAGGCGATTGCCCCTGGGGTCTCTCAGCTGCGCTAAGGGACTGCATGTGGCTTCCTGTGATTCTCTCCAAGTGACCTTGGGTAGCTTGAATGTTTTTAATAGCTACAGTAGTTTCAGTTTATTAAAACAAGTAATTTTGATGGAACTGTGTTAAGAATAAGCATGCTCACAATTATACCAGCTGTTTTTAGGAACTGTTGACCCCTTATGTGATCTGAGAGCTTTTAATTAGCTCTGTTCTTTAAATTAGTTCAGTCAGAGCCTTGCTGCTGCCTAAGGCAAGTGAGGAGATAGCTTTGGGAAAACACAGACCTGAAGACCTTGTCTAATTTAATGGGTCACATATTCCGTAATCCTGAGAGAAACCTTAAGTTAGATTTTTGACAAATTAGTAACTCCTCTGCTAAAGTGGGAGTACAAGGAGGATGGGACTTCTGGACTCACGTATATGGATTAGGTAGTCGTTATTAATGAGGTCAGAAGTCTTTATGAGGAAGATAAAACTGCAACTGTAATTGTGAAGAATGGGAGAGCTCACCACTCAAGATGCCACCATTACCTCATTTGCAGTGACCTAGCTCACTGACAGTTGTTAATGCAAGTTTGGACTAAGCAGGCTGAGTGAGGATCAGTTGAGTGGTTTGGTCAATAATACAAAGAAGAGGGTAAATTCTGACGGTGGCATCAGGGATGACAAGCGATAGGGGAGAAACTCATTTGGTGAGCACAGGTTGAATCACAAAGCAAATGTGCTTTATTATTTTAATATCAGTGCATTAGATAAGAAATTTGCACAGCAAAGAGGGTGAGATGTCTTCTGAAAATGCAAGGATTAACCTATTCTGAAGTATGGGTGAAACATTTGACCGTCCAGGACTAAAGCTTTGTTTATAGTGAACTGTCTTTAAGCAGAGGAATCTGTTAGTGTGATATGGATTTTTCTGCTTCTTTCCCACTTCAAGGAATGGAAAAGGAAAACCTGTAAAGGATAGAGTTCCCAGGGTAAACATTCTAATGGTCATTAGGCACAAAACCATCAAACTATAATACCCAGCAATAGCAAAATATACATTTCAACTATTCCTTTGAAGTCTGCAGTTATTTCTGTTGTGCATATGAACAAATCCCCTTTGAAATCTCTGAGAGTTATAGTGTATATTTAAGTACTGAATGTGGTCTGTACAGCTATATAGTTGCCAAGAAGAGAGATTTCACAACTTCAGGATTCAGGAAATACAATCAAAAGTGGCAGAAAGTTCAAGGATGATGGTGTTGGAGGAAGGTTGGATCTTGCCAAGAGGAAATTGCTGTGACCTTATTGAACTAGCATGGTGTCTTGCAGGCATATTGCAGACATTCAAACATGAGAGTAGTTAGAAGAGGGCATGTTTTGGCAGGTAGCTGGGAAAAAATATAAATCACAAAGTTGGAATAAAATGATCATTAATAAGTTAAAAATTTCGAGTGTTCCTTCTTGCCAGTCACGTGATGTGACCAAATGAAGAGAAGGATATTAGACACAACTGTTTATTTGGAGAAAGTAAGTTCAGTTTTGTGTGGCTTAACATCCTTTTTCTTAGATTCAGCAGTATGTTATTCAGCCATTGTTACTTGTAACCAAGCAAAGATGTTAAAGAAATAAATAATAAGCATAAACTTCCTCTGAAACACTCATTCAGCAAATAGGTTATCTGCCATTTTCCTGCCTGGAAAATGTAATCCATTGCTGAAAAACAGATTTATGGAAACTGGTTAAAAACACTGCTTAGATTATTAAAGAGAGTAGAAATTATTTATGTAAATTTCCATTTCTTTTCATTACTTGTGTTTCTGTGTCACCACATTAACTTGTCAAATAACCCCTTTCCTCCCCTGTAAGCTTGGTTGCATTTAGCAAAAGCTGAGGTGGCTGAATGCTGAATGTACCTATACAAGACTGATGTATTTTCAACTTGTCCAGTTAACTTACCTGTTTTGTTTCATCTGACTTTCGAGGAGAATGAAGTAGCCTATGGCAGAGAAAATAGTTGCAACAGATCACAAAGCAATTAGTCTTTTTCATCGCACCTCTAAGACCAGTGTTATGAGGAATATCATTTTCTTTACTTTTTAGAGTGAAGAGTTTCAGGTTTTGTGTTTTTTGTGCTTGGTGTGAGAACTAATTTAGGAATGCATACTTCTTACTAAGGTGCACTTTTTCCAAATGTCCCCTGTATTCTTAATTACCCAGATTGAAGCTTCTCCTCTTCCTGAGCTGGTTGGAGAGTTCCATCATGGGACAGTTTTCCCTGTCTGCAGGCAGTGGTGTTGGAAGGTGCCCATCTGCATTGCCTTTCTGTGTGCAGGCTTGGTTGGACTGTGTGCAGGCCTCTGCTTTCTCCCCAGCCTTTCTCTCAAAACCTTTCCCAGCTGTATCCTGATGTGCTAAACTACTTAAATTAACTCCAGATTGCTCTGTTTATTGTGTGCCAGGGAAGTGACAGAAGGCAATTGGAGCAGCCTCAGCTCAAGTGAACTCCAAGAAAGAGGGGGTATAGGATATTAGGATGGAAAACGTGGGTTCTGGGAAGAGCCCTGAGGCTTTAATGGCTGTATATTAGATCATTTGTCTCTACTGGTTGCATGTAATTCTAAGTTTTGGCATCTTTGCATCCCTGGAAGTGGTTTTCTGTTTCTTGGGTTTGGGTTGATTTTTTTTGTTTTTTGGGGGTTTTTTTTTGATTGGTTGGGATTTTTTTGATGTTCTTTTTTCTTTTTATAAAGAAGCAAAAAGAGTGTTAGGTCAAAGTAGTAATTTCTTCCCTCACCATCAAATGACAATGGAGAAGAGTGAAATAAGGATCCTCTAAGGCTGTCAGCCTCCTTGCAGGCCATGCACATGTTGAAGCCTCTGCTGCATGTGAAGTCAGGGACATCTTTTCTTGTATATCACTCTGATCAGCAGTAAATGTAAAACTAGTTTCCCACCAGCTCCTCTCTTCACAGTTGGGATCAGACCCTTTCTTCTTACCTTACAACTGCAGCCTAAAATACAAAACTAGCAGGTCTGAGGTCAGGTATTTTCCATACAGCTGAAAGTGTGGATGCATTGATTTTGGCTGATCGCTGCTCTTACAGAATGTCTGTAAGCACAGTAACAGTGGCCTGACTTCCTGCTTTTTTCCTCTAAAAGCTGCTATAATTATGCCTCCTAATTAGATCCATAATACTTTTTTGGATTACGGCACTAGGTTTGTTCTAAGAGAGTCACGCTGCTTCCAGGAGCAGAGGAAGAAACCCAGATGTATTCAAAATAAACATCCGAATGCTTTCACTGAATAAAAACACCTAGGTGCTGCCAGCTATTGGACAAGTCTCTGCACTTAGAAAATTTAATGCTTGAAATTCAGTGCTTTCCAGCATACTTGTGGTCATATGTCAGTCTTATCCAATCCTCCTTTTATTAGTGTCTGTCTACCATATGGACAGATCTCTTCTGTTTGGTAGGGAGATAGGGTGGATGCACTTGAAAACTAAACATTCTTCTGAGTTACATTTACAAGAATTATTTATTTTAAATGCAAAGAGGGAGCGTATTGGAAGGACTCTGCTGTTCCGTTTAGCGAAGAGAAACCACCTTAGTTCCACTCTCATCTTCATAAAGCCAATAATGTATTAATCAGAAGGAAGAAACTGGAACAGGAGTTATTATTGACCATATTTCCCCTTAAAACACTTTGTGCATGTATTTCATGCTAGATTACATGAGTTGATGGCTTTAGGATTTTTGCAGCCTTTAGTTTCATTAGCAGAAGTTTAAAAGGTTCGGTTTTCTCCTTATTTTGGAGATGCTTTGATTGAGTAACATATTGAAATACCCTGCATTATAAAATAAACTGAAGCTGTTTTTTTTCTTTTGGTCTGTAATCACTTTAAAAATATTGTGTGGCTTTAGACAAAGCTTTCAAACAGAGTTTGGCATGGTTTACATATCAGACAGATGTGTGCTAGATCAGCTTACTGCAGGGGCCCTTGAGGAGAAATTGGGAGTTTTCTCTTGCAGCTTCAGAGAAATTCATCAATTCAAAAAAAGAGAGTTTAAATACAGGTGGAAACAGAAAAAAAGAGCTGGGGCATGCCAGTGTTGGTTTTGAAAAGTACTGTAGACACAGTAGGAATATTTGGCAAGTGTTTTGTAACCATTTTCAGGAAAAAAAGGAGACCTGGGTGTTGGTAACCAGGACCCAGAAATGCTATACTAGATATTTAAAGACTAACGGTTGGCTGTAGATACCATAAGTACATGATAAAAAGTTAGTGAATTAAGTTGTGATATCTAACTGTATTTATATAATCCTAGATACTTAAAGTCCAGTTTTCCTCTTACTTTGCCTTTGCAGATGTACTGTGTCAAATAATTTCTTTGTACTGTGTTCTGAATAGAATAAAGAAGTGATTGCATAGTCAAAGACTTTCTTGATGCACAGCCCTTATTTTTTTTCTCTCTCCTTTTTTTTTTTTAAATTTTTTTTTTTTACTGATTCCTTATCAATTAATTCCTAAATCTTGGTTGGTTGTTTCTTGCTCTGTGGATATATGAGTTATGTATGTGCAGATGTGTTAAACTTTTGATAGCTATTTTAAAAAATGAATGTACGTATCCAAGGGAAGTATTTAAATTCATAAACTTCATTTACATAAAGTATTTTGCATGTTTGATTTTGTGTATGTTGTATCAAGCAGTTTTTGCCTTCTGTTACTTGCGGCTGAAGTTTATTTATGAATAATTCGTTCTGTTCTGAAACATATACAGTGCAAAACAGTTCAGAAATACTTAACCTACTGGATTCTTCAAATGCCAAAACCAGTTGTTAAACTTGCTGTGATAATTAACATTATTAGGACACATATTTAGGATTACAGTTCTGATACTGTAATCCAGGTTGTATAATGTGTAACAAAAACTTAGATGCACTTATATCATTTTCACAGAATGGAAGGTTTAAAATAAATAGAAGTTAAGGATAAGTTAAACATAGATGCATATATTTATGAGGTATTCTCACTGTCTAACACAATTTGCACACTACAGTGAGTGATTTTTTTTAAATTTTTTTTTGGTGAGAAGGTAATGAGTATCCTCCTATTATTTGAACTAAGAAAATATAAAGACTGAAAAGAAATACCGGAGTGAAAACTGCTTAGTAACAGCACCAAATACAGCCCTGGAAGAATCTGTGGAGAAATTCCAGAAAACCCTCTCTGAGGAGCTTGTGTAGAACAATTTGCCAGGCACGTCAATGGGACTCTGGGGTGTAGCTCACTTGTGGTTGAAAGAAGAATGCAGTTACCTGAGTGGTCACCAGGGAGACAAAAAAAGTATGTTCTGTTAAAAAAAACAATCAGTTTTCTATAGTATAATTGAAACAAGGCCTGGTCCTCTGCAAGGAGCACACCGTTTTTTTGGGAAAAAAAAGGCAAAAGAAAATTTTTTTATTGACACATTTAAGCCCTCAGAGTTGACAAAAAAGCAACGAGGAAGATCTTTAAACAAATATAGTTTGTGGCCTATTTGCAGAGAAAATAGTACCTTTATTCTAGACCGTTATTGTGAGACAACACCATGATCAGAAGACAGACAGAATGAGCAGGGAGTAGAAGCCGCAGGAAGGAACTTGCTTTGGCCACTTTTCCACAAGGTGGAGAAGTTGGGGTTTGGCCATACTGTACTTAAGTAGTCTTTGGAAACTTATTATAGTGTTTTTCTCACCCTCCAAAAAGTAAAACATAGAGGCCTCTTTATAGCTTTTTTAATAAGTTTTTCATTCCACTGCATAGACAATAACAATTCTTTTGTGTGTACAACTGGGTGAAATTAAGCTTATTTTCTTAGAGAACTGGCCTTATACAACATTGCAGTCTTGTTTCCATTTAATTTGTCCTCCCAACAGTAAGTTTCAAGCCCACTGATCAGTTTAAACTGAATTTCTCAGAGGAGTGAGCTCTGATGCTTGAAGTTTTAACAAATCTATTAATGCTATTCATATTGCCCCTGAGTTCAGTAACCACTGTGGACATGGCAAGGAATGTGTACAGGCAAAAAATATTTATGATCCTGAGGAGGACATTTGTCAAGGTTCATTCTTAAGTCAACACTTTTTCATTTTTTGGTTTCCTACTATCTAATGAGGTACAAATCCCAAACGAAGCTTTCCCCATAATTTTGAGTATCTATTGCCAATGTGGGTTATCTTCAGAGTATAAAGCAGACTGTACCGCTTCAGTTCCAGGGTAATTCTGTAAAACAGTGAGTCCATCTGAAGACTTGAATCCATGCTTCATTAGTTACAGCTCTCAGAATTCTTTTATTGCTCTTTTTTATTGTCCATCTCCTCTTTAAAGAACGCTTAATTATTAAACTGCTTACAAGTTACATGCATCCCACATCACTGCATGTATACACTGTGCTAGACAAAATGTTTGGCAGCTGGCAACTCTTCAGAGAAGTGTTTGGGAGAAACAGAAGGGCCTCTCTGTTTAGTTTCGTTTATTGATTCCTTTAAAAACTCCTGCAAAACATCTTTTACAGTTCAGAAATTACAGATTTAACAAATTAAACCCTTTCTCATGTGTATGACAGTGAATATTAATTACAAAATCAGATGTTTGTGAGAAGAAAACATTTGCCTTTGTTTTTAAAGATATGTTGTATATTCAAGACACACAAGCTTTATTTTGCATTTATTTTTCTTATGCTGAAAGGTTTTTATTAAATAATTTTTAAAAAAGAACCTTTCCTCTTCATTATCTATAGTATGGAAATCACAGTAGTTTGAAAGACAGTCACCTGCTTTTTGAGTACAGATTATGTTTCCTGATTTTCTATGTGGGAAATTGTCCTGTTTTCATCCAAATTCTTTTGTTATGGAAGTACTATGTTTTTGGTTTTTTTGTTTCAACTCACTCCAATAAAGTGTCTTAGTGTGAAGAACATTCTATGGACTTTAAGATGAATGAGAAAGTGAATAGATGTAAATAGAAGTATGAAAGAGTGTAGAAATAGTCCTTTAAGAAACAATGTTTTTCTTGAAGACATATTTGGGTAGTTGCTAGAGTTACAGTTAATTTTTTCGCAGCTACTTTAATCAAAACAAATGACAGAAGTTCTTACTTCGAAACTTTTTCTTTTGTATAACAATTCATGCAATTTACTGAAGGTCAACTTTGCTAGTACTTTAAAAAGTGTTCAAGGGGTAAGGTACTGTCAATAACTATTTTGAAGACAGAAGTTATTTCTTCTGGAGAGTTTTATGTCAATCTATTTTGTCAGGATGCATGTCCCACAGATACATTCATGTGGAGAAACTAGCATGAAATGTGGTGGTGTTTTGGATTTAGAAGGTTTAAGGGGAGCTTCAGAACTACTGATTTTGTTAGCTTCAGTTCCAATAAAATTATTCAGTGTGGTAATTTTTTTTTTATGGTGATGCTACATTCAGTTTATGTTAGATTCCTGTTCCTTGGGTACTGAAGGACAACAGAGAACAAAAATAGAATTACATTTGTAGCCCAGACAGCCAACTGAATCCTGGGGCCAGCAGGTGATAGGAGGTGATTCTCCCACTCTGCTCTACACTTGTGAGATACCACCTGGAGTACTGTGTACAGTTCTGGTGTCTCCAACATAAGAAGGACATGGAACTCTTGTAGCAAGTCCAGAGGAGGGCCACAAAGTAGGTTAGAGAACTGAAACACCTCCGCTACGAAGACAAGGTGAGAAAGTTGGGGCTGTTCATCCTATAGAAGAGGAGATTCCATGGAGAACTCATCAGATACCTTCCCGTATCTGAACGGGGCCTACAGGGAAGCCAGAGAGTGGCTCTTTGTCAGGAACTGTAGTGATAGGACAAGGAGTAATGGATACAGATAGAAAGAAGGGAAATTTAGCTTAGATATTAAGATGAGATTTTTTACATGAGGGTGGTGAGACACTGGAACAGGTTGCCCAGGGAGGTTGTGGATGCCCCAAACCTGGCCTTGAGCAACCCAGTCCAGTGGGAGGTATCCCTGCCCATGGCGGTGGGGGTTGGGACTAGGTGATATTTAAGGTCCATTCCAACTCCCTTAACATTCTATGATTCTATAAGTTATATAAATTGGCAAAGGATAATAATATTAGAAATAAGCTTGGATTTTGTACCTAGGGACTCTTCTGACCAATTCCTGACCTCAAAAATATTTATTTCTCATGTTGTTAATGATTACACAGACTTGTTTGCGATCAGTGAGATTGGTTCAGCTTTGATGGAAACTACCTGTTAAAGGCCAGGATGCTTCTGTTGCTTTCTTTTATTATGTTGTTTTGCCATTTACCCTGCATATATCTTCTGTGCAATTTTTTGTTCATGGTGTAATGCCTGCTACAAACTCTGTTTCAGCTGCTGCTTGTATCAGTGAGATTGTCTCTCCCCAGTGTTCTCTTTTGCTTTCTCAAATTTCAGCTTGTAGAGGAAAATCTTGTCAGAATGGAAATAAAGCATCGTGGTACCCCCCTTCGTAAAGTAACACATAATATTATGTATATATATTATAATAAAAAAAGTGATTAGTACTGTGAGAAAATAAAGATAGCTAAACATCTATCAAAGGAAGCCAGCCAACAAGCAACAAAGATCTTGAAAAATGTGCAATCCTTCCATTCAAGAAAGCAAACAAAGCTTCATAAATTAGCGAGGTAATGCATATGACAAGTAGCATAATTTCTAAGTATAGCATTCTCTCTCCTTTCATCATTTCATTAGGGACAAGAGCTGGTTAGTTTTATGATTTTTTTCAATTCCTATAGTATCTTGTGGATACTACTGCAGTCTAAATTATATAGATGTAGTTACAAAAGTGATTCTTACAGATAGGAAGCATCTGCTCGCTACATTTTCCAAACTGTATCAGTATTTTTAATGAAAATCATATTTGATGTTTGTCTCCAGGAGGGAGAGAATAATTAAGTATCATGCTTGGGGGAGGTTTTTAGCTGAAGTAGCAAAGCTGAAGCTTTAATGATAGACAGTGTTATAAACCAAGACTACTAGCTGTAGGTAGTTTGATTCCAAAAGCTTTGCTCTGGAGACTGTCTACTGAGATAAAGTATTAGGATGAGTCATGGAGAGAAACAATTGCAAAAATGCATGATAAATCATTCGGAAAATATTGTTTTAAAATGGATTTAGAATTGGGTATGAAGACAGTGTAGAACATGAAGGAACAATGATCCCATTTGTCTTGTACCTAAGTGGATTTTAAGGGTGTGTTTTAAACTAGTGGGAGTTTCCATATGGACTTTGGTGTTTGTTCCATATCTGAGATAGTTTGCTAAAATAGTGTAAGGAGTTAGTGAGGAATAACTTATTTGGGAGAACATGAATGAATGGCTATACTTCCACAGATAAAGGATTTGTCTAGCCAAGCACCTCCTCACTGTGGCAATTCCTGGTAGCACATCTCTAGGAAGGAGTACTGGGGCTAATCATTTGTGCCTTTCACCAGAAATTTTTTGAAGACTTTCAAATCTTCTCTAGTTTGTGACTGAAGGAATTCCTGAGACTTTTCATCCAATCCATCTTTTCTGAACCCATGCAAGCTTTCATCATCAATTTTCTACATCTCTATCTTAGAGGAAAGATATCTGAACATGGTATATGCATGACACATACACAGCCAATACCCATTCTGTCTCTTGGTGTCTAGACATACTCTTGTAGATTAGACTGACAAAAACAGCCATTACAGTGGTTGTTCATGCTTGCCTTTCTGCCATCTCTATACCCCATGCAATCAGTGGCTTCTTGTTTATTTATTATTATTTAGTAGTTAGCTTAATATTTTATCAATACAGACTTCATTATGGTCTTTCACTACTGTGTAACCAACTCCTCTTTAATAAATTTTTGATACTTGAAGTCTTTGATAATAGTTCACACCATGTGTAAGGTGCCACTAATGTATAAACTGCCAGTGACACATCAGTTCTGTTCTGCCTACCTAGAAAGGAAACAAACTTCAGTAATCAAAACAGAAACCAACCTTTTTCCCCACAACACTTTATTCAGAACTCAGTCAGGAAATTAGCAGGGAGGGCCATTTGAACATGAATTCTGGAGGAATTTCTTTGCCATTCTGTTGCTGATAATCAGGAATAAAAAAACCCTCATGTGATCTGCTGCTGTTAAACTGATACAGACAGTAAGTGATCTGTGATACAAATAAAGTATTTAGCATACTTAAGTTCTGATCCCATTGTATGTCCAAACTGTGTTCTAATGCAGTGTAGATAAGTTGCCTTTTATTCTAAGGCCACCAAAGATTAAATCTACTGAAAGGTAGTCCCATGATTATCCCTGACAGGAATGCCTGTTTATATTGCAAGTAGAAGGAATTGTTGAAACTTTTTTGTTTGTTTGTGTTTTGTTTTTGGTTTTGTTTGGTTTTTGTTTCTTTTTGTTTGTTTCTTTTTGTTTTGTGTTTTGTTTTGTTGCTGGTTTTGTTTTATTATTTATTGTAACTGGCAGCTTCTTTAAGTTCTCAGATCTCAGAGCTCAACGTTGTTGTGTGAGAAATATTGGTAGAGCTCTTAATTCATTTATTTTTAACCCAAGAGTGCAGGACACAAGGCAACCCTACTGGAAGCTAACTGGGCCATAGAATACACTTTTCAAATCATTCTCTGTTTACTGAGTGCTTCATTTAGCTTAGGCTTTCACTTTTCAAAATCTTCACAAAGACATCTAATTTATTCCTTAGTAGGACAAATATGGTCTTCTCTGTGTATTAGAAAGATGTTCAGTGGGGGTTTAATTGATCCTAATTATTGGACCAGAAGGGAGATAATTTTGTTGTGGTTATAGTGAAGTTCTTCTGTACGATCTTGGACATGTACTTCATGTTTCTTCCCTTGAATTCCTGGTTTTTAATCAGAAAATACAATATGAACATGTCAAATTACACTGAATGTCAGTTCAACAATTACTATTTGAAATTTTACCTCATTAAAATACAGGAAAATTATGCTTAAAAGGGTTGCCAGCAATGACTCTTCTGAGAACACTACAGTAGGTTGGAACAAGAACAACTGTACAGGAGAACTAAAAGTAACTTCAAAGAATCCTTAATTCTGTTAACTTCAAGAATCTGGATTTTATTCTAAGTGTGGAAGTTTGATCAGAGACAGTTAAAAGAAGTGTTCCATGAGCTTTCTCTAATTCATGTAGATATTTCTGATTTACTGCAGTAACAATGCAACTTCTCACCAAACGATAAAATCAGTATATTTTGGAATCACTTAACTATTTTAAACCAGTTTCAATTAATTTTGTTAGGGCTATCTGCCTCTGCCTGAGAAACTATCCGTTTTTTCTGACATTACAAATCAATGTGCTGCCTAAAAATCTAGGAAAAAAAATGCTTCTTAACTAGGCGTAAGAGTACAGTCCTCAGACTGGAATAACAGGTTTCCATTTTAAGCGTACTATACCACTTTGGAAACCAGAGTATTTTGAGTCTAATGATGGCATTGACAGCAAATCTTCTTGTGGTCTTTAAATTAGTTGAAACTAAATTTTTTAAGTCTTTGATTCCAAGAGCTTTGGGTTCCTAATGGTATTTTGAATCATAGTCAGAAGTTGCTCTTAACAAAGTCTTTCTAAATCATTGTCTTGTAGTATGGTATTATTTCTGCCTAGGAATAGCTTTTCATTGTAGTAATTTTTAAGAGTTAAGTAATATGTTTGTTACTTGCTCTGAATGTGTGACGTGTTACATGAAGACTTAACAGCACTATCCAAGTACTCGCATAACAGGCCTGTATTGTGAAAATATTTATTCAAATAGATGAATATTGTGGGGAGGATTGTTCTTTTTCTTTCTTACCAGGAATTCCTTTTATTTACTTGTTTTTCAGATAATGGAGGACAGACTTTGGCAGGTGGGAATAACTGGCCACTGAGAGGGAGAAAATGGACACTCTGGGAAGGAGGAGTGAGAGGAGTAGGCTTTGTTGCAAGTCCTTTGCTGAAACAAAAAGGTGTAGAAAGTCATGAACTCATCCATATCTCTGACTGGCTGCCAACACTGGTGCATCTTGCTGGAGGACATACCAATGGCACAAAGCCCTTGGATGGCTTTAATGTTTGGAAAGCTATCAGGTAACTTGCACGTCAAATCACCAAGTCAGCATTCTGGTATAAGAATTTAATCAGCCCGGAAAACAGAACTGGATCTAGGAGGAAAATATTATGTGTTCCTTTGCCTAAATAAGGGAAAGGTATAAATGGAGTTAACGGTACTGTCCATGAGAGAATTATCCAGGTTGCAAATTAATCCTGTTCAGAGATACGAAGCCTCCGTACAGCTTTAACTTGATATTTTGAATTTTTCAGTATAAACGCAACAGCGCACAAGCATGATATACTTTTTCAAGAACACTCTCTGATCCTGAAGTATGTTAACTGATTTTGCACACCATGGAATATAACTAAATTTTATAGACCAAGTCCTGCTCTCTATAGAGCCCAGATAGGTGTCTCTGCAGCATGCATCAGGAATTGGACACATAAAAAATCTATGCAGACATTTAACTCACTGAACACAGATTCCACTTTGATGGTTTTTTAGCTCACTACAGGACCTGGCAGGCTGGCTCAAAGTCTGACCATTTGCATAGGCCTGTATCATGCTGTCCAGTGTCTCAAAAAGTGTATGAGATTGAGTACAGAAGAACTGACCTGGTTCCTGAGGGTCATGATGCTGTGACTGATTCTAGCAAGGTGGAATGCTCAGAAGCACAGTGCAGACATGCTTAGATGACTGGAGAAAAGGGCCAACATAGCTCCAGCTGGGTAGACACTGTGAGCAAACTACTTTTACTGGGCTCTGTCCAACTTTGTGCACCTCTTATGCTGGTTAGAATAACTGGGACATCCCAAACCTCATTAGTTCAGATAATGGAGTCTTCTGGGTGTTAAAAGAAAAATGAGTTAAATCCCATACATTTTCCTTTGGAAAAGATTGATAGAAGTGGTATCACAAATGCTGGGTATTGCTCTGGGCACATGTGAGTACGTGCTTATTACTGAAGCCTTGGGCTCAGCAGAGTAAGGAGAATAATAGAATGTAAAAGAATAAATGAAATAGACATGAACTGGTAACAATCTTTTGCCCTGGGAACAAACTATCAAAAGAAACTCTGGTGTTACTCTTCGCAATGTCTTCAGTCAAGACTTATGTTCAGTCAGTCCATTTTTCAAAGCCTTTCTTTTATTTCAGTATTCTTTTATTCCACTAAAATAGATTGCAAAGTCTTTAAAATCTGAATTTCTGCAAAATTTTAGAGTTCTCTCACCAACCCTTAGTTTTGCAAAAATTGCATTGGTTTAAATTCTTTTGTTCCGTCCTCTTTTGTGCTTCAATGTATTCATTGGTGGGGTTAAATCGTATTGTCTGTGTTTTAAGGAGTTGTATTTATTTTAGTAGGTCTTTGAATATAGTTTTAATTCACATAAGAATTATCTAGGATGGAAAGTTTAATACTGCTAGGGCAGAATAAAAGGACTAGCAGTTCTGTTTCCTACATTCTGTTCATTTGAGGATTAGTGTTGTGTTTCTTTTGGTAGCCTTTGTTGTGTTTTTGTAGCAGGTAGACTATATATATTATGTGTGCTACAACCTTTTGTCGCCTTCTTGGGGTTCCCACCCCAGCTTGCAGGAGAAATGTAGCTGTAACAAATGTGTTTATGTAGCAATTGCTGATTTTTGCACAATTTTCTACATGGTGCATTAAGATAACACTGATTTTTGTGTGTCTTAGTATCCTAGACGGTGAATTACAAGAATTAATTGCAATTCCTAAACAAGCATGAGCAGGAGTGCTGTTTCAGTTAAGGACTGAGATGAATAATTGAGAGTTAGGGGGGGAAGATTTGAACCCATCTACCCATCCATCTGTATAGACCTTGAAGTAAAATAACTAAAAGAAAAAACCTAGCCCAACCCCCCACTCCCTAGAACCAAATCCCTTATCTTGAGTTAGTTAGAATTATTTTGTTTATACCTCTGGTAGAATTACCTTTTTTGAAATTGTGAGCTTTGTGTCATTCTTAGTGCTGCCTCTTTCTGAGGAGCTGAGGGGTGATTTTCAGTACTAGCTGGAGTTTGCAGGAAGCTCATGGCATTGTGCCCAGGTGTATTGTATGGCTCTCTTCCAAGTGGAAGAAGATAACCGTATGTATAATTGAGGCCAGGGACCATCAGCTGCCAGGAAGGAATGGAGACTCCCATCCAGCCAGAAAAAGAAAAATGTTTTACTTGTCAGTGTTCCTATGGGAAAACTTAACACCAGCAAGATCCAGGGTACACCTAAACCGTAGGCATTTCTTCCAACTACCAGTAGAATTCCTGTCTACTTCAGGTTCTGTTTCAACCAGGTATTCTTTGCAATGGACCGATCTGCTCAGGTCGAGTTGCTTCAGCAGGAGAGTTACATGTTGGGAAGAATAGGTACAGCTCTGCCAGCACCCTACTGACATTTGTGTCTTATGTCTTTGTAAAGGGAATGAATGCAATGTTTACTGGCACTGCTGCAGGGAACAGGTGACCACCCTCCTCCTCCCCCTCCCCCTTGCATGGTTTTACTTCTGACAGCAGAGGGCCTTTGTCTGGACAGGTAAAAAGTCAGTTTTTTTAATTGTTAGGCTGCTCTTTGGCTGACCTTGCAGCCAAAATGTCAAATTTCACATGATTTTCCCATGTAATCAGGAAAAATGAGTGTATTAAATTTCATGATCATAACTCAAAAGGTCACTTAAATATTGGATAGCAAACAATGAAGGCACAGTGCCCTTTTCATGGCATCTGATGGAAAGTTCAAATATGTTGCTTTTCTTGGACTGGTGGCTCATAATGAGTGAAATTATAATTTGCTAAGATCCTAACTCATTTGAAAAAAGGAAATTGATAGCCACTCACCATAGTACATCTATGGGGGTTTTTTTGGCCAGTCTCGTATAAATAGATGCACGTGCTGCTTGTGATTCTTTTCTGGGGGGGAGAGGGCCTTTAATCCTGAGCCTGCTGTTTCTTATGTGTGTGTTCAAAAGAAAAAGAACATAAATTTGGAACCTTGATTTAGATATTCTAAACAGTATATGAGACAGTGCAGGTATTTTCAGAAGTCACAA
The DNA here is from genome assembly GCA_035584735.1 of Pseudotriccus pelzelni. Classification (NCBI taxonomy): domain Eukaryota; kingdom Metazoa; phylum Chordata; class Aves; order Passeriformes; family Tyrannidae; genus Pseudotriccus; species Pseudotriccus pelzelni. The sequence continues at coordinate 47,352,393 of JAWMRA010000090.1, read as the reverse complement.
AAATATTGAATCTATTTCAGTGATATCTGTCTGTTAATGATTAGTATTTACAGGATGTGTTCTTAATATGCTATTTATGTAACAATATAAAATAATATAATGTAATAATTTATAATAAAATAATATTCACTATAAATAAATGTTTATAAATTTAATACAATATAAAAATATTATTATATCTACAAAACATAGAAATTAAACTAAAAAACATTAAATCCTAAGTATAAACTCTGAAATGCTAGACCAAAATGAACTTTCTATCATGACTTAAAATGACTGCTAGTCCAAATTAGGAATCATATTAACATGTCACTGATTAATATTAAGTTCTTGTACTAAAAAGAAGTGCTGAGAATCACATATGTACCCAACTGTTCATTTCATATCTGCTCTCCTTAATTTTGACTTAAAGAACCAGAAGAAATTTAATGGTTAGGAGGAAATAGCATGAAAAGATGAAGTTCAAGAGCCTATTTCTTGAGGACAAAAATATCTCCTTTTGCATTCTTTTTAATAACCTATGCTCTTAAGTTGCTTTCAGACAGTGCATGAAACTGAGGAAACACAATGTTTATGATCTCACTGTTTGAACTCCTCATTAAAAAGCTTGTCTGCTCTTTCCAAATCAACCTGCTGACCCATTAGTGTAGGAAATACTGCTTTAACACTGTATCAGTGAGAGACGTAATAGAAGAAGAATATGATTTCATTTAAAATAGAAACTGAAAAAAGGCAGATTTTGCTCGCATTCTCACAGCCTGACAGTCTTACTCACCAAGAGTAAGGTCTCACTCACCAAAGTGTTGTGTGTGTGTTGGAGAAGTGTGCCCAGCAGCCAGGCACAGGGGCAGAGGATTTCAAGCCATCCACCTGGCATCTCAACTCCATGATGCTTGTGAACAAATGTTGGTGTGAACATATGCTGTGTGAACATATGTTGTGTGAACATATGTTGCTGTGGTGGAAAAGTCCGGCGATGCCAGCTGTGAAGTCCTTCAAGCTGCTTCTGTGTTCTTCCTAGGCTGGGTACCATGCACAGGTTCTGGTTATGCCTGTTTGTATCCTTTTGATGCTGCTTCTATGTTCTGCTCCACCTCTGTGAGTCTCCAGGGGCCGTCACTCTTTTGTCTCCAAATGTCCCTGTGTAACTGCTCAGATGTATTGGCTGGCTAATGGGCTAGTCTGGATAGGCCCTTTACCTCCACACACAGACCTTCCCAGTCTTTCTCCATCCATACCAATCTTGGATTACTTTGTGCAAAATCTTGTTGAAGCACATCTTTAGACCAGTGCTTCATAATTTTAATTTTTCTCCAAGTACCTTTGAAAGGAAATTTAACTTCCCCTTTTATGTCTCTAACTTCTTTTTGAAAATAACTTAGGATAAGTATCACTGTGTCAACCTATTTTTGGATAGCTATCAGATCTTTCCAGTCTCAAGTATAAAGCTTTTACATAAATCATAGTAGATTCTCCTTTTCTAATGCCTTAGATTATCATGGGTAACACTACAATATATCTGGCACCCCTAAAACCATGTCATGTTACAAGTTATTTCTGAAAATACGGTGATAATATCACTAATATATTTTACAAAATCAGTAATTGAGAATACAAAGGACAATACTAAAATGCAACTAGTCTAGGAATCTAAACTGTACTGCATATTTCCAAGCAAGTATCTGAAAAGGCACTTGCATTTCTAACATCTGTTCTCCATATGCTTGCTACTCTGTTGAAATTGAGATACTGGGCAAAATAGTTTTTCTTACGTAAAAATTTGCGTTGGTTGTAAAATTTTTTTAATATCTCTTTATTTTAAGTACTGAATATCTAGCATGTCCATGCTCAGAAAAAGTATTTTATTTTGCATTAACATAAAAATGGAAAAGTAAATGGTAGAGCGCATAAAGCAATATGATAGCACATGAGAAATTCAGGATAAAATACTGTAAAAGTAACTTTTTTCGTATAAGCTTACTAGTGAGCATAGACTTTCAAGTTTTACTTACATGTTTTGCAGGGCAAGTTTCAATTTTACATTTCTGTGGTATTGGAAATATCAGAATTGATTATGTGGAGTTAATGAAGAAAGATCAGTTTGAATTTTGCGTACCAAATGGTTACATTCATTTTTGGAATTAAACACCTGTTTGAAAAGAAATACTTTCATTGCTTTGGTATAAATTCATGCTGAAGAAAGAGCATCTAAAGCTGAGAGTAATGTTTATTTCCAGCATATCTGAAATATATTTATTTTGTGAAAGCATTACAGATATGACCCAGAGAAGTATGACAAGGTTATAAAGGCTGAGATTTTGCGGGGTGACACTGAGGATGTTTTTGTGCAAGATAAACATATTTACCCTGAAAAACCTTGGATTCATTCCCAAGGACATGTTTAACAACAACAAAAGTGAAAGATTGCATGGAGATGGTTGTTCACATTCACTAAGGAAGAATAGATCTTTCTATGAGTTTCATACCAATGCTGAAATTACACTGTATGCTTTCACTAAGCTGTTCTTACCTCGAGGAGTGTTTTGGAAAACAGTAGCTTTTTACTGCTTAAATAATTAAGACGTCTTAATTATTATACCATCAGACATGGTAGAATAATAACCAGACAAAATAAGAAGTTCCTTATTTTTAGGGAGAGGGATAAGGTATTAAAATATTAAAGCCTAAAAATAAACACTCTAAAATTAGAGCATTGTAAGATATGGTTGCATTGGCAGTTACTAAAACAGAAATGCAGGTTTCCCTAGGGAATTTCATTTCTTTGTTATTGTAGCTGTGTTGGCTAGACTATATTCCTGGTGCAAAATGTCCTTGCAGAACATCTGCCAAAGTGAATCTGTAGTAGAGTCTGTAATGTCTGTGTAGAGTTTTGTAAGTGCGAAGGAGGACAGAGTTTAGGCACAGGGAAAGGGACCTCTGTTACTGGTGTAAATTCTGTGCTTTTTGTCCCCAGAATGTTGTTTCTGTCTTCCTGATGTCTTTTGCTGTCGGACAGGTGCTTTCTTCACCCTACAGTGCCAAATTCTTTTCTCTGGATATTGTTTTATGAATAATATGTGCTGGTTATGAATAATATGTGCTGAGAAATGTAGATACAGCTCAGAAACTGCAAAATAAGAATGTCTTCTCAGGCAGTTACTGCAGAGTCAATGACACGCTATAAATTTACATCCTAGGTTAAGTTGTGCTAACTGGTTCATGTTACTGTTACCTATAAACATATGGCAAAAGGCACACTTGAAAACAGCTGTCAGTGGAACACATAGAGACAGTTAGAGTTTATTAAACCTAAGATAAAATTTGTTTATATAAGACCAGGTGTTCCTTAGTTAAGAGTGTGACTATTATAGATATTTGGGACAGGGGGGTGGTGGAATTAACCTTTCACTCACATTTTGGGAAAAATATTTCTGTGGCAGTTTCTATACATTGAATTGCTAACACTGTAGCTTAATTATTGTGCTTCTTCTGTATTAATTACAATAGTGTATTATGTGAACACATTTAATCTTTCATCCAGTTCTCCTTGTTAGTTTTGTGCTTATTCAAGATGTGTAGCATCCAGAAATTGTTTTAGAAATGCAATAGAACAATATTAATTTTAATTATTTGTTACTGAAAATTTTAGATTACAGGTAAATATTGCTTATTTATATGTTTTATGTATTAAAATAACTGTAATTATGTTAGCTCTCAATTAAGGTTTATATTACTTGATGTTTTTATTTTTAATGTCTAGCAACTTAGCCTCTCGTTGAATTTTTGTGTCTTAAGTAATTTCCGTAATGAAAAAAAAACAGTTTAAATTATTTGAAAATTTCTAAAAGGATGTGTTTAGATCCACTATCAAATAATAAAATACTGTTGTGTCTTGATATAGCCAAGTGATATAGTGAGAAGGTTCTTTCTAGTTAAGTCTTCCTACTCATGTTGCCTTTTATAAGGAGAATTTTTTTTTTCGACTTAACTAAGAAAATTTGTGGGTGAGTTCAGAGGCTTATTCCACACCATCTCTATGTAGCCAATGGCTAGAAAAAGAAGGATGATTTATTTTTTTTCAAGAAGGTTCAGAATATCTAAATAATCCTTGTGAGATCAATTACAAATCAAAGGTGGGGGTTTTTGTGGGATTGCGATACCTGTGGTGTTTTTTGAGGCACCCAGCCAAAATGCTTTCAGCACTAATTCAGGTATGCAGAGAGGATAGCAAATGCCATGCCAGCTTATCCTATGGAATTTGATTCTTAAAGCTGATTGTTGTAAAACCCTGCTTTGGCAGGGCCACTTCTGTACTCTGTAAACTTATGAATAATCCCCATAAACACCAGTGAAGTTAGGGGAAACTTATAGGGGTAAAAGCTGTTTCTGCTAGGCTAGAAAAGAGCATTCAGATTAAAGCTGATAGTAATGAATTTACAGATGTGACCTCGCTCTGTATTAGGATGACAAAAAGCCAGAATCTTAATAAGCTGTAGAAGGAAATTAATATTTCCTTTTGAAATCTCTCTTAGTGAAGGAAGACCTTCTCCCAGAGTAGAACTGCTGCACAACATAGACCCCATGTTTGTGGATGACTTCCCATGTGAGTATGCTATTAATTGCTCAAGATTTATTAAACATACAGTTTATCTTCTGAACACTTCTTATTTTCTGTAAGTGAAGTATTTCCTTCTGGGTGAAACAAAATACAGTAGGATGCCTTTTGCTTTTAAGCAAATAGCTTTAAAATACAGAAACATCATCCCCCAGATGCTGTAAGTACTTAATCATGACCAACATGCACTTCCTACTTCAGAGAGTTCTGAAACACTGGTGAGTAATGAATAAAGTACTTTGGGACATGGAAAGGTTGAGGAGCGGCCGTGTGCCTGAGGTGCATGGGGAGGCACACTGCCAAGAACCCCTTCCAAACCCTCTCTTCAGTGTTCCAGGTGAACTGCTCGCCCTAATGCATCTTGATAGAGCTATGTAATCTGACCTTGCAAATGGAAAACTTCAGTTTGTGAGAAGCTGAGAAGTTCCAAGCCTTGTGATTGCTTTTGTTCCATAATCACGTGGGTTGAATCTTCAATGCCACAATTACGTGAATTGGAGCTGAAATTTGCTAATTCTGTAACTCCGTAAGCACCATCTGTTTTATGATTCAATGTTATTAGTTTGCTAAGGTCTACAAACTTTTGAGGCAGACATTTTTTTCAAACAGAACATTGGAACAGGCCCTTTCCAGTGTTTTTATGGCATTTCTGTATTTCATTAAATAAAGAAGTAAATCCAGGCAGAGGAAAAGTAGAGCAATGGAGACAGCGATCTGTTGCCAGCAAGGCCAATACACGTTGTGCTGCAATAACTGGATGGAAAGGGGTAAGGTGGCCTTTTGCAATGCACGTTTCATTCTGCGATTCTTTTTGGAGAAGGAGCAACATTGTGCCTATCTAGTATTGACTGGGCAGTAGGAGATAATTCATACATACTGATTGAATTAAGGTGTAGCTACTCCAATTTCCCTGCAAAGAATGCTCAGTGAATATGCTCAGTAGAATTCCTAAGTAATGTTGTGTCCTGACGTGGTGTTGTCAGGCATACATCAGAGACCATCTTTTCTATGTGGGCATGGCCTATGACTGAGCTCAGCAGAAGTGTTTGAGTAGACAAATTCCTGGTGTAAACAGAAGTGGGACAAGCAGAGGTTTTCAGGACCCTGAGCTCTTTGGAAATATGTCACCAGATTGCTTTCATGATGTCATGCTCTGGTGATCCTTCTCTGTTTGCTACATACATCATGGCTTTAGGTTTTGTGTGCATTGCATGGAATGTGGGCAGGGAGTAGGGCAGGTGGTGAGAAGCTGTAATAGCACAGCTCCTGTGCTAGATGAGGTGTGGTTTTTAAGTGTCATGAACAGAGGAAGGTACATGCATGCCTGTAAATTTACAATGTTTTTATGTACCATTCAAAACTAGAGTAATTAAAGCCAAAATGTTCACTAACATGTTCTTATTCACCATATAGGGTTTCTCTGTCTCTTCTCAGCAAAGACCTATACTTTTGGCAAATTACTTTGTGTCTTAGTGAAATTATGCTTTGTCATATAAGAATTAAAATTTCTATTTATCAGTTATTAGGAGTAATTGTATGTAAGTCAGCTGATTCTTGCACACTGTTTTTCGTTTGTGGAAACTGAGTAATAAGTTTCCATAAAAACTGGTGTCTCTATTAGGAAGACACAAAGCTACATACAAGTACTTTCATATTTTCAGCAAATGTCATGGCTCTCTTTGTGCTTGTTTTGTTTTGTTTCATTTTGGTTTGTTATAAAAAGCATCTTAAACTGCCCATACAATCTCCCTGTCACTGAGGTGATAAACTGTGTCACTCTGAACTCTTCATCTTTCCTTGACTGTTCATCATTTCCACGTCCTAACTGTTTTGACATCAGAGTACTCTTACGTGGATTTTGCTGGGTGCTCTCTGACTGCCAGCCTAGGCTTTGACCTTCTTTATGCCTATTTGGTCATGTTCT
>JAWMRA010000090.1:47320167-47345754 GCA_035584735.1 Pseudotriccus pelzelni | reverse complement strand
ATAGAAAGGGGTTAACAAAGCCAATGAGAAGACTTCCCAATATCTTCCCAGGACATTCCTGAATAGAGATAAGAGTTTTGAAGGGGGTTTTGGGAAGAAGACAGAGTGAGTTTGCAAAAAAACTACAAAAGGCCATCTTGAAGCATTCACTTAAACCTTAAAACTTCTGTTTTTCTTATATATTGCAGATACACTGTGACATGTGAGGAGTATGTCAAGATACACATCTAGGCTCTAACTTTGTATCCACAAGTCTCCTGATCTTCCCCCTCTTCCTGTAATTCCGTGAATTGCTATAAACTGTTGTTCTAGTTACATATTGGCTCTGGTCCACATATTATCCCTCTTCATAGGCATTTTTGTATTTCTTAGAAACTGGTGAAAGCAACTACAATAATTTTATTATCATGTACAAACATTTCATAGAATCATAGGGCATCCTAAGTTGGAAGGGACCACAAGGATCATAAAGTCCAGCTCCTGGCCATACACAACACCACCCCAAGAATCACATCATGTGCCTGAGAGCACTGTCCAAATGCTTCTTGAACTTTGGCAGGGTTGGTGCTATGACCACTTCCGTGGGGAACCTGTTCCAGTGCCCAATCACCCTCTAGGTGAAGAACCTTTCCTAATATTCAGCTTGAACTTTCCCTAACACAGCTTCATGCTATTGCCTCAAGTCCTAGTCACCAGATAGAAGAGATCAGTGCATGCCCCATCTGCTTCCTCTCTTGAGGAAGCTGCAGATTGCTATGTAGTCTCCCTTCAGTCTCCTCTTCTCTAGGCTGGACAAATCAAGTGACCTCAGGGGCTCCTCATACAGCTTCCCCTCAAGGCCCTTCAGCATCTTCATGGTCCTCCTTTTCCTTATTTCCCTCATCGTAAGGATGATCAAAACTTCTGGACTGCAATGCAGCCTTGCTGCTGTGATAATCCAGGGCAGGCCTTCCACAGCCCATCTTTCCACAGCACCTTGTGAAGACTTGTGCTCACCCAGTCTTTACGTGGATTATCCAAAAGCTGGTAAGGTAAACAGGGTTGGGAGCACATATCTTTTCAGGGCTGTTCTGTCCCCAAATCCACACTGGTGGAGGCAAGGACCAGATTTGATATTCCCGTGCAATGACTCCTAGTAGCTCAATGATGAAGACTCCCCAGGCCTGTATTTTTTTATACAGGATTCCTCAGCAAATGTTTTCTCTCACTGTTAATATGAGATCAGATCCATTCCCACCTCACCCAGCACAAGCACTCATTGTAATAGCATATGAGGAATTCTTTAACTATAGCAGATTCTCTTTCTATCTGAATCAGGCTAATGTTGATTATAGTTCATGCACAAACAGAGTTTTCCACCTCTGTATGATGAAGTACATCACCACAATTGACATCGATGACTATCTAACAAAGAAAACTGAGGCAAAAAGGGATGATGTGACACATATGTCACTGAAGGTGACCATGTCTCCTGTGTCATAAGGAGGCTAAATACATAGCTTCCTGGTACAGCTGTATTCACTTTGGACAGTGATAGCCACTCCAGCAAGTGCTTTGGTGTAGCAGATACTGAACACTGCGGGTCTGATCACAAGACAGACAGAAATTCATGGAAAAATCTCCCACTGATTTCCAGAGTTTTTAAACAAGTCATAGCAAGCAAGGGAGGAAGAGGGCGGGTGGAGGGTGGTGTATGTGGAATTAAGCTGCTATACATGCAGCTCTCGCTTGTTTCATCAGGAGGGGTAGAAGTGTATCGGAGGTAGAGTTTGACAGATAGCATCAACGCTACAACAATGTTTATTTTACTATGTCAATATAAATCTTATTGCTCCATTTAGAGAATGAAGTGAGAACTGCCTGATGGCTGATTCCAAACCCATTTCAGTTTTCCATTGCTTTTACATTGCATGGAGGACAGGGGTGAGCACATTTTATTATATCTCCCCATAGGGCCTACTTAAAACAAGCAGTTGATTTAAGCTTTGTCTTGAACTCTTTCTCTGGGGCTTACAGACACAAAATCACTCATCTTTATGGAATATTCTCTCTTGAGAAAAGATGTTCAGTGCTTTTGTTCAGTGGTGACACATTTCCACTGAATTTAATTAAAACCAAATGTTTCCTCATTGTAGTCAACACTCCAACTGCACCTATCTACACACAAGAGAGTTCCTGGCAATATCAGAATGGAATAGTATTCCTGTTACACCTGTATGTGCACAAGATAGTATCACAGCAAAACCAGAGCATAAAATGTCTTCAATTGCTTTTTCTGTGCTTGTGAAAGACTCAGGGATCTGTGCAATGTCTGTGCTGATAGCACAACTTAATCACTGAAAAAGGAGGGCTTTTTTTCCCACCACTTCTGATAAGGTATATTTAGCTTGTGATACTCACTGCAGCAAGATATTATTAAGAGTACACACTTTAGTAAACGGACAATGAGAAAGTCCCTAGTTTCAGAAGACCGCAAATGCATGTGTGTATATATGTGTTAAGAGGGAGAAAAACCCCTCTGCTTTCCTTGATAAATTTTAGCATAAAACTATGAATAGGTTATGCTCCAAAATTATTTCTACCTGCCTTCAGGGTAGCCAGTGCCCTCTGCAATCAAAAACATTCTATAGGAGATGTAATGTATAATATAGTCCTCTGTTAAACATGAGAAATAATTAAAAAAAACCCTACAATCCTAATAAAATAAGTTCAGGAAAAATATGCTATGAATACTTTACTATTTAGCAATATAACTAGCTCATTGTAGGCTAAATTAAAGAGATTTAAACAACTTGCAGTTGACTGAGATAAGCTTCATACAGAAAATTACAACGCAGATATGGCAACTGATATAGAATCACAGCCCAATCATCCTAAGACTCTAGAGAGAAGGTAAGACGTACAGTAAGACATACATTATGCAGGTAAGACATAGACATACAGTTCCACAGACTGGTATAGTTAAAGAAGAAATTGAGGCAAAGGAGACTGAAGGAGAGGACTGTAAAACGGAAAAAGGTTGAGGATGGTGCAGGCTTCACCATGAGAAGACAGCATATAATGAATGTGTGCATGGAGGTAGAGGATGAGAGGATGTATGCTGATCCAAGAAAGGGTGAACTTGAATACTGGGTCATTCCTGACTGCTAACACTGAGCCTGAGGTCAAAGTTATGAAGATTCTTTTCCAGCCCCACTTCTTTCTCTTTACACTTGTAATTGTTGACCACTTCTGCCATTGCAATACTCAAGTGCCTGACAGAAGGCTGTAGTCATACAGACCTCACTTTCATTGCTAGTGAAACAGCAGCTGTTGGCAGGTCAAGATTTTCCCCTTCCTCTTTCTTCCTATTAAATTATGGCCTTTAGTTAGCAGAATAGTTTAGGCAAAAAAGTGGAAATAGCCATATTCTCTGTACATGGTCTGTTTTGGCTCAATTTTATTCAATTCTATTTATAATTCTGGAGTTCAGAGGCTCCAGTTGGGAGTGGCATGTCTCTGACTCCTGTGAGCTTTACTCAGTCTATTGAGTTATATAAGACAAATGACTTTAGAATTAAGCCTTTGAGGGAGAAACCTCTTTGTTTCAGATGGCGAAAACAAGGCAAGACAAGCATGCCAAAAGCATGCTTAGAGAATTTTATTTCCTCATGTCAAATATGGGAAATAAGATGTCCTGGCACAAATCCTGGAACATCAAGCCTGTACCATGGAGATGTCTGCTATATAACTGTATTGACAAAGATATTGTTAGGGAGAGGTGCATGCTGATAGATCGTCTGCTCCTCAAGGTTGGAAAAAGCTTTGCTCCTATTTCAAAAGTTCTCAGAAAAGCATCTCATAAGTGATCTCTACCAGTCAGGATGACATTTCTGCAGGAATTCATGCTCACCCTTTCTTAGTTTGGAAGCTTTTATGGAGCAACTCTGTATCAGCCAATATTACTGCTGGTTTAACATTGTATGTAGAATGCAATGACAGCTAAGAACTTTCCAGTGAGGAGGAACTGCACAGACATACAAACCTATTTAGACCACATCCTTCTCATATAAAACCATCAGTTGATTAGCTTTTTGTAGACTGCTGCCAGTAAAATAATATAAGTAGTTTACCCTGACTTTTCTTCCCTAAAGTATTTATTGTAAAGCATTAGACTCTGTGTTACCCCCTTTATTTCAAGTTATTACTACACAGCTCAAACAGCTAATATAATTCTCTATGCTGCCCTAAAAAGCCGTATCAACTGCCTAAGAATGTAATTACTACTAAATTTGCTTGCCTGCATTTTTGATGTATAAAAAAGTCACCCCTAAGAAGACCACCGACAACTGGTCAACAGATCGAAGATTGATCATAACATTTCACATGAAATCACAAACTGATACGGGATGATTTTCAGTTTACAGATATCCCCATGTTCCCTAAAAGCTCTGGGTCTGTAGTGGACAGGGATACATACGTCAAGGTGGCTGAACATCTGAAATGGTGAAGATGGTTTGATTTGGGACAAGGGGTGGGGAGAGTTTTGGTTGGGGTTTTGAGTGTTTTGTTTATTTGTTTGTTTGCTTGTTGTGGGTTTTTAACTGATTTTGGTTTCTGTTTTTATCTTCACTTGTTGTGAAGGAGAAACTCTTAGCACACTGGACTCCCTGTTGCTATTAACTGAATCCCTCTCTTGCTGGTGGTAAGTTACATGGATGGCTATATGTTACAAATCAAGTTTCTGAGGCCGTGGAAAAGCAGTGTCATTATTGTTAAACAAAAATAGTAGTTACTATTAAAAAGCAAATATTTCCAGCTTGTCATCAAGAAAGATCAAGAACACGAAATCTGAATTTGGAAAGTCACTGGAAAAGATTTGGGGGGCTTGAGGACTAAAAATTAAAAATGGAAAAGAGGAAACAAGTGTAAATTACATTTTAAGTAAAGCACAAAAGTTTTTAATCCCGTGTTTTTAGTATAGGCTGTATAATCTGATTTGTAACAACATGCCCTGCAAGAGATATCTTGCTTTGTAATTTTTAAGACACAAGGAAAGATGGTGCATGGTTAGGTGGCTTAAACATAAGTGAAACTGTGCCACTTTTGGTCCACCAGTTAAGCAGATCGACAGAATATTGTCCACACAAGACCTCACCTAGGTAGGATAATATGACATACTGGGAACTTTGACCAAAGAGCAGGATGGATACGAGATGTGAAAATGCCATGTGTTAACCTGCACCTGTTGAGGCTGATGATATTTTTGCCTTAGGTTCTACAGAAACAGAAATGGGCACTTTGCATAAGCTTGACATCAATTTCTTCAGTGCTTTTGAGAGCTAAGATGAGCCCTGAGAGCAATTTGTAAGCATAATTTCATTTTACATTCATATCAGTTTCCCTTAATGAGTATCTGCTGCCTCAGGAAACAGATGTGTATTTCACAGCTGCATGGCAATGTAGACTTTTCTAAAGATTGCTTCATCGTGAAATTTGGGATGCAGATATTTAAACAAACCAGAAAACCAAGGCAACTTGACTGACTGAAAAACTATTTCTGGTCCCAAAGTCTTTACTGACATCGTTTCCACATGGCTTTCGTCAATGCAAGGCTGTTGGTAGCTCTGACCTGGAGGTGCTGAACAGCAGTCAATGGATATCTCTGAGTTCCCAGGGATCAGAGAATGATTGTCAAGTGACCAGAGCACTAGTGGGGCCTTTACACCTGGTTTCTACTTGGTTAAAACCTTACATTCAGAAAATGTGACCAGAGCCCAGCTGTGGATTTCAGTGGGACTCACAGGCCCAGTTCTCAGATCTCAGCTCTTGTGTCTTCAGTTCCAACACATGCTGGTGTCGAGTTTTGTGGTGGCTGTGTTTAAGCACTTCAAGACAGATTTTTGGGCAATAAAGTGAGTTAACAGTGGCTGAATTCAGACAACTCTGGCAAAATTGCCAGTAGCAGAGAATAGGGCCTCTTAGCTTTAAATATACCAAGTGATGATTTTGTTTCAGTACAGGCACAGCTGCATAGTACTAATAGGAGAAAATGCTCTTGCTGAAAATGCTAAATTTTATAATTCAGCACAAGCAGTGTCTTATCTCCTTTTCCTTCCAGATATAGAAAATTTCGTTCCTTATTAAAATGCATGAATTTCATCTTTGAATGAGCCTGTGGCTAACCAAAGGCCTTGATTTGCTCAGTCAGGTCTGTTTAACTATCTTTGGATGTCTTAGTAAAATATGAATACATTTAGTCAGAGGATCATACAAGAAGATGTGTTATTTCATTTCCGTTTTCCCCATATTTTACACCAGAACCTTACTGGCATTAAATAAGTACCCTGAGTCCTGCAAAAAGCTGTACTAAGGAAGGTTCATGGTAGCTATTACCATTACATTCATCATTAAGTCACTTTCTTCCTTATTCCAGAGGCCAGTCTCAAGTAAAATGTGGCCCACATCAGCTCTGTGCCTGGTATAATCTGGAATGTGGACTGCAGGGAAAGTGGGATTTCAATTTTTGCCTGCAATGAAAATCAGAGCTTCCTGGGAATCAGAATTATAAAAGATGGTGTAAGTTTTGAAACCTTGCCAGGGTTCAGTGGGTGGAGAGTCACTCTAGAAATTCAGCTTGGATTCATATTCCAAGAAAACTCAAGACCTTTTAAGTATAACCAAAGCCTTTTTCAGTCCATCTAATTCTTCTCATTCACTAAATAAGGAATTAAAAGCCTGTTACTGATTCCTGTGGGGAACTGAGCAAGAACTGAAGAGGAACTTATTATTCTCATGGAATCATGGAGAAAGCAGCAAGAGCTCAACATGACCAAGAGTTATGAGGCAAAAGACAGGAGCTCAAACCCCACCATGGAACCTGCTGAGAAGGGGTACTGTTTTGATTTGTGCTGCTAATTGTCTCTCCTCTGCAATCAGTGCAGAAACATTTTCAGGTTTGTGCAAAATGGCCCCTCGATCAGAAAAGCGAAGAATTTTTTTTTAGCAGTTGACTCTGCTTCTGCTGCATCCAGGCAGAGGCCTCTCCTCCAGTCCTGCTCCAGTCCAGGGGGTTTGTAGAGGGCAGTGATTTTGTTTGTTTGTTTCCATTATGCACCTTTAATGTCTGCACATTTTTTAGAACATTTCAGATGAGATCATAAAAAATCTGGAAGAGGCATTGTCACGGTTTGACAATAGGGAAGAGACGAGACCAACAGGTTCTTTAGCAGGACTGCAGATGTCTTTGCAGCAGGGTCGTGAGCTGATCTCTGCTCTATAGCAGGTCGGTCCATGCCCAGCGCTGATCAAAGCTGGTCTGGTTTATTATATTAAAATGGCGGGTTTTAAAGGGGTTAGCTAGGGAAGGTTTGAGGACTGGGGAGGAACATGGGAGGAGTTTTCATAACTGGGAAAGGTGATAGGATATGCATAAGGGCATTACAATGAGGGGGATGGAGTACAACTGTCAGAAAACTGGGGAAAAACAGGATTGGTAAAAGTCTTTCAGGCAGGCTTAGTGACACAGTCCAAGCTGTCAGGAGATTCTTTCTTCCACCGGGAGAATTCCATCTCGCTCTCTAGCCCATCTCCAATAGCAAATAGGCAAGTAAATCTCAAGATACTGTTAAATATATAAAAAAAAGCCTTTCAGGTTGTTCTAGACAGTCAGGCAAGAAGACAGTGTACTGTTGTAGTTGGCATTAAGTTAGTATTTTACTTGCACTGAGTGCCGCTTCAGTGTTCCTGAACTCTTGAGTGGTTTTGCTTCTAATGTATACATTCTTTCAGCATAATATGTTTTTATTTAATGAATGCACTTATCTTCATCTCTCTCTGAATAACTGATAATATTTAGTAGCCTGAATGATGGGATATTTCATGTAATTAATTGATTTTTTTTTTTTAACTGAAATAGGGAAATTGAGCTTTGTTCTGTTCAGATTTTTTACAGCAAAATAAGAATTCCTTTAGGGAAGAATTAGTGTAAAAGAATTAGTTTAGTGTCAACTCAACTGTTACAGCCAAGTGTTTAACAGAATGTTAAGGTAAAGTAATAGGACATGGTATCTTGATTACAGAGCTAACAACATCTCTGCTGCTGTGATCTGTTAGAACTGGCCTTGGGCTGTCTGTTTACCACTCATGGGGTAACATCCTATAACTTTTCAAGTTCTCAGACTGAGCGCTGGTTTCTAACCTCCACTTACCTTTGTTTAGGAGCTGAAGCAGGATGCTCAGTGGTAAACTGTAGCCCTGCAGTAGTCTTATATCGAAGTACTGTACTGCCTTCCTATTTGTAATACTAAACAACATAAGAGGAAAAACACTGTAAACTAGACTGCCTGGAGTTCCATTTTACAAAAAAGTGCAGTCAGATCTTATTTCACTGACTCCTTCAAGTAATTGCCTTCTCTCTCAAAGGGCAGACTTTCTTCATTCAAATACAAACCACTCCTGTGGTCTGATACACATCAGTAGTGTTTTATGCTGTGATTCCTCATTTGTCATCTTTAGTGATAATAAAAGTTTTCCTGTCCCTGGCTGCACACTTTGCTTTCATCCTCCCTTTGGCCTGTGGCAGCCCAGTGGAGTGGCTGTGGTTAAAGCAATCATTTCTCTCAATTAACTGTTTTGGTTTGTAGTGCAGACCTACAAGAATTGTAGTTGTGGAATGAAAAACTAGGGTGGGATCTCTAAAACTAGGATGAATAGAGGGGCGGGTTGTAATCTTTGGGTGTTAGGAAGCCAGTGTGAGCTTGTCCTTTTCTTTTCCTCCTTCTCTTCTGTTAGATGTGGAAATCACATGGTGACAAGATGATTCTTGTGCCAGGTCAGCCTTCAGACTGTTCTGGTAGCCAGGCGAAGGAGGATGAAAGGTTTCTACCACGTCAGTCAGCTGAATCTATTTGCCCTGTAGCTGTATGACTGGGAGTAGGGGGTCAGTGTGTGGTTGGTGGCAGATGGAGAGACTGGCCACAGGATTTATCTGCTAAGATCAGCTCTGACCACCTTGAAAGCCTCAGCCAGAGGCAGTAGTTTCATGGAGTTTAAGCTAGTGTATCTTGCTGCTGCTACCACAGAGGATATCCTGCCTCCCATGGTGTCTCACCACCGCTCCCCTCTTTCACGGTCACCAAAACTACGGATAGAGCCAGGCTATGAGCAAGTCAGGATATTCATTCAGATTTTAATAGCCCTTCCCCCTGCCCCCTCCGGATCTATGTTGGGTAGCCAAGCACATTTTGGCACAAAGAATGGGACTAGAAGAAATTTTGGGGGACAGGTGAGACTGATTCTTTTGGCTTGGAAATCAAGCTCTGAGGTTTCTGTTGCAAGATATGCAATGAAGTGATCCAACAGATTTTTGCTGGGGAAGTGCTTCACTTTCTCCCTTTTCCATTCCCAGCCGTATGCTCCTAGTGCTTATTATGCATCCATTCACTCCTTGGATGCCTCCATGGACCTATCTAACTTGCTAGCCTGGTTTTGCTCTGTCATGTAGGTTGACTGTGCTCATTGAAGGGGCTGATGGATGACAGCAGCAACTTAAGTCTGGGGCAAGGAGGGCTGTGTGGTTGGAAGAGGGGAGGCAGAGGCAGAGACAAACCTTCTAGTGCTGTCTGGCTGCTTCTGGAGCCAGAGCCCCAGGGTAAAGGAGTGAGAAACCACATCTGATTGAACTTTGCCATGCTAAACCAGTCTGGTGAGCTCTGCAGATGCAGCTGGGTCTACCCTCCTCAGAGGTGATTCCTCATCTCTCTCCTTACTAAAAGCCATTGCTTTTGTCTTTCTGGTTGTTTCTTAATCACAATGTGGATTTTTTTCAAAAGTGATGAATGTATGTCTCAATTGCTTGGTCTCAGCATAGATTTGTAGTTTCTTAGAGAGTTTACAATTATGTAAAATTGGTATGAAGGATCTGTTGTCTTTCAGGTTTGTGTCTGAAACATATTTTCTGTTAGCTTTAAGAATTCAGTAGTAAAATAAGAAAATTAAAAACAGAAAGCTAAAATTATATTGAGAGTATAATTTTCTCTGTAATGTATAGGTTAAGAAAAACGCAAATGAAATGCAACTTAAAAGTGGCACAAATCAAAAATCTTATTTATATGCATTTGAAGGGAAAAGAAACAAAATTGGTTTGCCCCATTTTTGTAACTTTGTCTCTAAAAATTAAAAAAAAAGCAAGTTGTTGATGGTTTGGCAGCTGTGTGGGTGACATCAGCTCTCTCATTGTGAAAGATCTGCTTATGACATTTCATCAAGTTTTGGTGATTCAGCTGAACTGAAACCCAACTGGATTTAAGTCTCAATTCCCCTAACTGCTAAACCAAACTTATTTCTGACCACACCATCATTGCTAGATGGCCTGTCTTGAAGCAGTATTGAAACTTTATATCCCACAAAAGTTAATTTTATTTTGCGAATAAGAACTAAATGACATGCTGAAAGGAAATGTAGCCTTTAATTCCGAGTTGTTAATCAGAATCTGTCAGTACACACTGTATTAGTTGCAGTCTGATTGGTAAATTTATTAATGAATTTAGTGAATTTCACAAAATCTTGTAGACTACATGTCTGCATGAAGGGAAAGTGAAAGCCTCACTTTCCCTTCAAAAAGAACCTGAATTTCTTTAATTAGAAAGATGTATTCAAAATAAATATGTTGTTGGGTGGAGCTGGTTTAAGCTAAAAAAACTTTTACCTTCATTTAAAATTCCAGACTTAACAATAAACTAAAACTTCAAATGCATCATGACATTGTAAGTTACTAATTGTAGTCAATTTATTTGGAAGATACATCTATCCGGAGGCAGACATCCAAGACAGAGAACTTGGAAAAACGTTTTGTGATTTTTCTCCAAACCTTTTTTTGCCTTGAGCAAAGTTAATCAAATTTTACATTGCTCTCCTTGACATTTGAAAGAAGGCATTACCTCATATATTTCACTTTTAATTGCCAACATAAATGATTGCTTATAACAGGTTAGCTCTGCTATATGCAGAATGAAGATGTGGTATATTACAATAGAGAAACATTTTCATTTCTGGGACTGATGTGTCATTCACGGGCATTAAGATTGCATTATAATGGCGTAGCACTATATATTATGTCCATATATATACCAAAATAATTCGTCTTAATTAAGCAGTAAACACTCTAGGCTCCCCTGGGCCCCATTGATTACTTATTTTCCCCAGGTGAAAGATGATTCCTGAGTCTTTGTAGGATAGAAATTATTTCTTCTCCAGTTCTATTACAAATGATCTAGCTTGTTTAGAATTACTTAATAAAATTTTAAAAAAAAGATTCATCATAATTCGGTACCAGCAGAAGAGGCAAGGATGAGTGTGCTGGTTAGGCGTTGAATGGAAAAATATACTCCATGTCCATGCCATGCTTAAGACCGAAAATTTACTCTCTGAGTCAAAAATATGCAGAAAAGTGATCAGTATGGTTTCTGACTGTGCTTGTATAGTGACAGCTGGAATGAGAGGATGGTCAAGAATGGAAAAAAAACCAAGGAGATGTTCTTTGCTTCTCTGAAATACCATTTTTCTGCAAAATCATACATATGCCTGCTGAGCACCAGAACTCTGTCATCTTTCCGTTTTGAAAAAATCATGAATTGTAATGGCTCCCTGTAAGGTTATAGGGCAGGAGTTGCCAACATATTAACCTGAAGCCCTCAATCACTTCATGCAGTGCATGTCATGCTGACCTGGCAGTTTTGGACAGAGCTCAGCTCCACTCATTGATGGGAGGCTGCTGTTCCAACCAGCTCTGCTGCCATTCACATCCGAGATAAGCAGTGTTTTTCTTTTGGCTGTCAGTTATATAAGTTTCTGGTGTGTAGCTCTTGCTGTCAGGAAGTTTGACCTGTGGTTCTATGTTGCCTCAGATCTTAGCCCACCTGCATCTCAGTGTGAACCATCCATCCCTGCAATATTCAGTACTAGAGGATTGCACGTTTGATGAGCCTCACAAATACTAATTCCCATGTTTCCTTCAGGATGTAGATAATCTCATTTAAAATTTAGAAATTTTAGGTCACTTGGTTACGTGTCTAATGCAAGTATCATGACTGAAATTCAGAAATCTGTCTATACTGCTTTTTTTATGCTTCATTGTACTCAATACCTGTTTGATCACAACACTAACATTTTGTATTTTTATGCAGGTCTTGACATAAATGGTAGATTACATTTTTCAAATTAAATATCTCTGAGCTGTAAGCCTATAAAATTTCAGTTGTGCACAGGATGTTAGAGTTAGTGCTCAGTTCTCTTTGCTTTCAACACTACAGCCTTACAGTGATGCAGAGGAGGTTAGGGTGTTTCATATATCAGGCCATCCCAACGTGACATATCTTCAATAATTCCTACATTCTATTCCATTGAGTTAAAATCTATTTCCTGTAAAAGTAAGATTTGGATTTTTTTTTCTTATTTGTCCACCAAAAGTGAAAGTCAGGCATTTCTTTTTGCTGTCTCTCATTTTGTGATGTTTGACCTTGTAGGCTGTAATATTTAGTTTGCTCTTATTTAGAATAACTTTAACTTTTTTATTCTGTAATTGTGTAAGAATGTAACAACCTGGATAAATTATTCACTCAGTTGATATGCACAGGGATTTTTTGCTGCCCTATGTGATTCTGGATTTAATTCAGTTGTCTGGTGTGGTTTTTTGTAAAGATGTAACCTATTGCAAAAACTAGGGTGAATACTTTGAGAAAAGAATGGGAATATTTTCAGATGTTTATTCTTGTTGAAATTAAGAAGAGTAAGTATTTTGAAAGGTAAGAGGCTGAACATGATATTCTGGTATAAATCTTTCCTTTGGAATCAAACACTACTATGAGAAAACTAACATTACAAGAAATTATACGAGATCTGTATGTTCACAACACTTAACTAAGTGAATTAAGATTGGTGACCTTTGCTGGATGAATTCATGTACAGCACAGTCCTACACCTTATCAACATGATAGTAGGAAGTTATAGTGTCTCAGGGCTCATCTGCTTCTTAAGTTCAGTATTCTATTAATTCTTCCAAGGTTAAGGTCACAGCTATTCCTCAAATGTTTTTATTTTAATAAAATAACAGAAAGACTCAGAGTTTTGTAGAAAACTAGTTACTGCCATAAAGCAGCAAAAGGTCACAAAATGTCTTTCCTCAGTGAAGTAACAAAATCTTTTTTTTCTTCAGTAATTCATTGTCACAATGTAGGTTGGAAGAGCCCTTGACATTTCCAGTTTCCTTGTTGAGGTGAAATGATTGCTGTACGCATCACAATTCAAAAAAAGAGACATCAGTTAAAAGTACATATATGCAAAGGCCTTGTAAGCCCACAGAGTCATCTGCATTTCAAAGTGACTGTAAACAAGCTTGTCCTTTCTTATAGCACATTTTCACGTACTCTCACAGTAATTAAGGCATCAGACCCACAAGCACAAGTGCAACTTCAAAAACATGCCTTATAAATGAGGATAAGCAAGTATAAAAGTTATATTTCTGTAATTGAAATGGAAGAATCATCACTTTCTATGGGTTAGTACTGACTAATGAGCTATCTTTTAGAAACACTGTAGAATATATATTTTATTTGCTGTAAGATTGAAGGAAAGGCTTTAGAAGACTGAGCAGAAAAGCAAAAATGAATTGACTTTATCTGTGTGAAGAGGTAAAATACAGATGAAAGAATGTGCACTGTGTGACTTTAAGTCTTTTCAAAAAATGTGCAACATTTTCTCCCTGGTGAGAAGTTGTCCTGTGTGCTGTAGTACAGACCATCAGTTACAACATAGCACTGCAGTAGACCTAGAAATAACCATGAAGAACTTGGTCAACTCTCACACTGATTGTATTTGTTATTGTGAAGAAATAAAATCCTACTTAATTAAACAGTAGCTTAAATTCAAAGCTACCTTATAATTTTCAGCTTTGATTTCTATGAGATTTTTTGTCTTTGGTGCTTCATAAAAAGGCAAAAGCCAAAGAAGCACTAAATAACATTATGATTACAGTTTTGTTAATGTACAACAAGCAGTGTCTACACAGAAACAGTCTGTGTCCAAAGAAGATACTCTTATATAGACCTTCCTTAAAATAGTCTAAATGACCTACTGGGGCTTCAATATTTAACTTTTCCCCTAGCAGAAGATTTTTTTCCTGCCTTCTTCTGTTGATTTTCTCTCAGAAGGATTAAATTTGCCATGGATGTAAAACAGGAACAAATATAATAGTGCAAGTGTTGATAAAGACTCTAAAATAAATGTGTTTTCTGAAACATCCGGTAAGCTCTAATATTTGGCTTTATTGTGGATGATGGTGACTGTGAATGTTAAGGTAAGTTCCATAGCACTTTTTTCCTGTTTCTCCATCTCTTCCCATTTGTCTATCTCTTCCCAAAATTTCAGTCATGTAAGTAAGAGTTAATTCAGAGACAATATAATGAATTTGCTTGAAATAATATAGCCCAAGAAAGAATAGTCCAAACATTTATAGCATTATCCATTATAATCAGGAAATGAAAAAGTTTTCCTGTATTTTGCAGAACATACCTCTAATTTAATTTTTACAGTTCATTCACAGAGATTCACTGAAGTTCAACAGTTATGAATAAAGGCCTTAAGATAATTTGCAGAGGATCAAATTGATCTTGGTGAGATTGGCATTTTTAACCAGACCTGTTTAATCTTCAGTTGACTGTCCTGTGTGCTTGGATCCAAGATCTGAATCACTTGCTGGACATATATGAATTGTGTTCATGCCAAGATAATAGTATGCCTTTTGCCAAAGGAATAGGGAGAAATTCCTAAAACTCCTCCTGAAGTTTTCCGTCAAGAAATGCTTTGGCTTGTGCATTTCGTGGTGAAAACTAAGTGGCAGCCTGCTTCACAGAACGAACTCTAGAAAAAGGTAATTATTGTCATGAGATTTCCATTGTATAAAATGCTAAAAATAAATTCATAGTACAGCACCAACAAATTTCTAATACATCTATGTGAAACACAGTGAAAAATTGTGTTTATGGTCAAGCGAGAGTTTTGCCTGGGGAATCCTCATCTGCTTCTATTGAAGATTTTTTTCTGCTTCTGTATCTATAGGGAAGAGAAATACTTCCTCTTTCTCTCCATTTTCAGTTATAAATTTATGGAGAACAGTCATGTGTTTCCACACTGTTAACAAACAAATGTAGCATTTAAAAAGCATATAAAGGCATATAAACCTTATGTTCATAAGTAGAAGATATATAAGGTCTAAGTGTATCTCCTAACTGTAAAAAATATCAACTGTACCTTTTGTTCTTTGCTTTTTTATTTCTCAATAAAATTGTCTTTAAAAATTTAGTCTTATCTCTCAGGTGAGTAGTTGCTTCATGTAAATGGTTTAAGATTTTACAGAGTGTATAAATTATACTACTACATTGGAGACAATCCAGATTTTCAGTGTTTATGAGACTTGACAATATTAATCAGTGGAAATGAAAAATATATTACTTTCACTGCTCTCAATACTATAACCACTGTGGTATGGGGTATATAATAAAAACTTGAACCATGTTCAGAATATTATTTCCTGCAATTTAGGAGAAAAAAAAGCTCATGTTCAAGTAAAGCATGTTGGTGCTTAATCCAAAAGCATAAAGCAAAGAAATTCAAACAGAATGGAAATCCAGTGTAATTTCTTACCCGGTCCATAAATCTGTCCTAGTTTTATTCTGTGTGCAGCTGAACAATGTGAATAATACTGTTTTCCAATTGCTTAAGTGGCCTTCACTAAAAATGGTGTATTCTGAAAGCTATTTCTGTTTTCTTATGTTCACGCATTAAACTTCCCTGCAACCTTCTCTGTGTCCCCCAGATACAGGGACTTACAAACTGGAAAATACCAACGGAAATCTGGATATTTTTGTCATGTACTGTTCTGCTTTTTATGGTGTAATGTAGAGTCCCTAAGTTGAATGTATTTGTAGACTGTCTGCAAATCAAACTGTAGATCAGATCACTTACAAATAAAAACCACTCTGTGCCTCCAGAATATTTTACATCTTAGATGTTAGAAAATCATATATATAATTGAATTAAGACTTAAAAGAGAGTAAAATGTTAAGAATTTGCTCCAAATGGTGTACCTACTAAATTTCCTTACTTTCCTATATAAATTGGAAGTTTTACGTACAAATTTTTTGTTAGTGGAAATCAGAATTACCTAAACCCATCCGGATATCCCATCACCAAGTTAAAAGTTTATTTCATTCAGAATATTTCTATGTATTATATGATATGAAATGTAAGATAACAGACTTTGATAGAATTGGGCAGAAATCTCTCCTGAAAGATGGTAGATCACTGTTCAAAACTGTAAGAATCAGCGTAACTCAGTTGGTTAGGGTTTTCTGTGTGGCCTGAGAATTTCCTGCTTTATGATGAGAACTATTGGACAGTTGGAAAAATGCTGGAGGAAAGTTCAGAAGATGTGGTTGTGGGAAGCAGTGCTGACCACAATGAAAAGTTATTGGGTGGCTTCCTGACTTTTACTGGAATGAACTGTAATGGTTCATTTCTTGACTTTGTGTTCCCCTTTCTGGCTCCATGCTCCTGTAAAGAATTAAGTCTTTGGGTACCTGATACCTGAAGTCTGCTTTTATTCCACTCTTTCAGTGCTGTAGGGAGAATCAAGGAATATGTTTAAGTAAACATATTATAGATCTGAACTTTGGAGCTTAGTGACATAGCTTTTACAGCCAGGAAAATTACTCTGCAATTTGTTTTTATCTGTTTATCCATAAGACTCAGTTTTTTGTAGCATTCATGGCATTGTGTACTCCTAGTAATTTGTTTTTTATTTTATTAAGGTCTCTCATCTGAGAATTGGTAAGTCGTGTATTCACACTTTTGATTTCAGAATCACTTTTATTTGAGGGGTTGATTAAAGCATACGTGTTGTTGGCAGAAATGATTGCTGTAAATACAAATGGGGAAGCCTTTCATATGAAGGTTTTGTGGAAAACACATTGTGTCTATTGAACTGTATGGAAAAAGAGGAATTTAGCTTCATTTGTTTGATTAAGGGAAGTTGATAGGGTGTAAATTCCTTGTTTGTTACTGATGATGCTTAACCAGTCTGAACCAGAGCCCACTGAAATTAATGGAAAGGTTCCCATTTGTTTCAGGGTAGGTTTTTTCAAGCCCTAACAGACTTCCCACTGTTCCACAGTTGAGCATTAGTAAGGCACAGGAAGCCTGCCAGTCATGCAGGATTTGTGTGTGTGCATGTGGTGAGATTTCTAGGAGTCTGAAGACTGCTGTCATGAAGGTAATTTTTATGTGGAGTTTCATAATATTTTTAAAAATTGGTAATTTTTCTTTACCTACAACTTCTGATATTGTAGCAAAAAATCCAGGGTAAGGTGATTAGCAGTCTGCAGTGTATATTGTTAGGAAATCAATTATTTGTGAGTTTTTTTAACTGCTTGGGGTTTTTTTTTTCTATTTAGTGGGCACCATGTAAATAAAAAATTTAAATCCTGATAGTAGTGTAAAATTATTTACAGCATAACAGAAACTTTTTTTTTTTATGGAAGCTGTAAAAGAATGATACCATTACCATTTTTTTGACAATATATACAATATATACAAGATGGTGAATACAATAGGGATCTATTTAATGATTATAATAGCATGTTGATTTTAAAGATGATAATGAAAATACTTGAAAATGCTTTCTGTTTGGGTTTCATATGTATAACTGGTTTTTGGTTTGCCAGTCTCAGAATTCTATCTGGGGATCTCCTCTGTAGTTTTTGGAGACTACTAATCAGATCACAGGAGGCAAGGAGGCGTATGCATTACCTCATTATGAAAATATTACTGGTTACTGTTTGTTGGGTTTAAGTCCTTATGAAGTAGCCTGTGTGGTTTTTTCCTAGTGTTTGGTTCAACTATTAAGCAGAATTCTGAAACTCTGCAACATATAGGGAGTTGTTTACTCCTCTCTGATAAAAAACATTTTTACAAAGTAAGGAAACTTTTTTGAATATTTCATAATGTCTTACAGTATAATCTCAGCAGAATTTGAACATGTAATTTATCCCCTTGAGACTTGTCATTTGCAGGTGACACTACCTTTCGAAAGCCTGCCTGCCAGCAGTAAGTCTTCAGTGAGTTGACAATCTGTATGCAGGCAATTGAATTATTTTAAATACAATATCTTTTTTTGGACATATGCATAAGTGCCACTTCCTTTCCTAAAGCTGCCTCACTGCAAGTACTAGTTTCTGCAGTTCAGTAGTTTCATATCATCTTGCTGTGTGGTGCAACCTTGTCATGTCTGTATTCCTTTGCTCTGAGGGCCTATCTGACAGAATCCTGTGATGGGTGCCTCTTGTCACACCTGTAGTTCTGTATGTGTTCCTCCAGCCTCTGTTGGCAGAGGTAAGCCTGAAAACATGAACACTTGCAGTGATCCTCCCAAGGATCTTTGAAAACAAGCAGGACTTTATTGCGATGCTATCTTAGTGACAGTGCCTGCTGACAAAATGGAATCTCTTTTATCACATGGAGTTAAGGATGTCAGGGGACCAGTAGCTCAGAGAGTTGTCTTAGCTATTCTAATAGCTGAGATGCTATTAAAAGAAGATTTTACAAAGTGATAGAATAACATGGAGGTTTTCCATGAAACATCTTTGGTGTGATTAAAAAAAAAAAAAAAAGGTAATTGAATTTGATGATGTAGCTGAGATTATTTTGTTCAGAGAATGTAGTCTAGTCCCGCTGTAATATGATTGTTACTGGCAAAAGCAGACAGTGAATTTCCTAAGTAAAAGACTTATGTCTCATTCAGTGTTTCAGCCTATTTGAGTTTTTCTCACTATGGCTACATGCTGTGCAGTAGTGCTGGTCCTCATTGTAGATGATGTCTTATTGGGTCATGTGGAATCTGTAGTCACTCTGAATATGCTAAAAACTACGAAGATCATATGATTTCACCTGATGCTCATGAGGTTTGTGTAGTAAGCACTCAAGTATTTGGCCTGCACATTTAAGTGATATGTCCCCTGTCATTTAAAACAATAAGGTTTTGATTATTTGATTGCATTTGGCACAGCATCTCACAGGATGGGAAGAACCTTCCTTTGGTCATACAAGGGAGTGAAAACAGGCTGGTCCCTGGAGTTCCTTAGAACATGCGAATTTAATTAAGCAGAGTGTACATCTAGCAGAGGATTTTTAGTCATGAGGGATTGCAAACCATCCAACCTTGTAACTTGTTTCTGAACTTTCTCAGTCTTGTTTTTGAGATGGGAAGACCAGAACTACAGTTTTCCAGTGGCACTGAGTTTTTTGCTTTGTTTACAAGTCCTTTTCTAATAATTCCTTGCACTCAGTTTTCTTTTTGTCCACTGCTGACATAATTCCAAAGAAGCATCAGCTCAATCTGTCATGATTCCAGGGTTTTATTCTTGCTTATGAATGACACTCAGGCCATCATTCTGTATGTGAATTTAGGCAGTAGCACCTGTTTATTATTTGTTTCAGATGTTGTTTTTTTATTTGGACTGCAAAGAGTGGGAGCCATCTAAAATTTTAATTCACCCTGGGTTTCATGGAGTTGCTTAGTGCATACTGTTCAATCTTTTACCTCAAGCAGAAGGCAAGTAAGCTTGGAGCTTTTAGTGATTATATTTTCCCCATCATATGTCTGCTACATTATATTATTATAAATACACATTTCATTATAAAGAATGTTGACATTTTTCCTTTTTTCCTTTGGGAAATATACTGCAAAAGTTGATAACTTAGACTCATAGAATCATAGATTCATAGAGTCACAGAATCAGCGGAGTTGGAAAGGGCCTTCAAGATCATCAAGTCCAACCCTTGATCCACTACCACTGCAGTCACTAGACTATGACACTAAGTGCCACATCCAGTCTCTTCTTAAATACCTCCAGAGATGGAGAATCCACCACTTCCCTGGGCAGCCCATTCCAATGCCTGATTACTGTCTCTGTAAAGAATTTCCTCCTAATAGCTGTCCTAAACCTCCCCTGGCCGAGCTTAAGACCATGCCCTCTTGTCTTACTGATAATTGCCCAGGAAAAGAAACCAACCCCCACCTGGCTACAACCTCCTCTCAGGTAGTTGCAGAGAGTGATGAGGTCTCCCCTGAGCCTCCTCTTCTCCAGGCTAAACAACCCCAACTCCCTCAGCCTCTCCTTATAGGACTTGTGCTCGAGTCCCTTCCCCAGCCTGGTTGCTCTTCTCTGGACCTGCTCCAGCACCTCAATATCCTTCTTGAACTGAGGGGCTCAGGATGGGACACAGTACTCGAGGTGTGGCCTCACCAGTGCTGAGTGCAGGGGAAGAATCTTCTAACATCCTTGTTTTGCAGATGAAGAAACAAAGATAGAAGCTTCATTTGCTTCTCTTTTCATTAAAGGGCACTGATAGCTGCTTATAAAAGAGATGGTTTTGTTACTGCGTAGGATATTGGAAAATCGTAGAGGCATGGTCACTCTGATACTCACTTAACTATTCAGATTACTCTTTGGGCAGGGCTCTGTCTCCCAAATAAATAATCAATTAACATTTATCTTTCTCCAAAATTGCTCTCCAGTACCCAATACTGCCTCCCTACACATTAGTATTGTAGACCACAGTGTACAGAAATATAGCATGCTTCAAGCAATATTGTTTTGGACTCTTGAAGTTTTGTGGTCAGGAAAATGGAATGGTAGAGAGAATTGTGTGTTCTTTGATCTCTTACCAGCCAAAAAAACTTGTTCTCAACAAGGATCATTTTCATGATTTTAATCATACACTGAAGGCAGAATATTTTTTATTTTTAGATATACTGTCTATTTATTTCACCACACTTCGAGTTTCTACTATTTTCTTGAGTTGGTATCACTGAATGAAAGAAAGAAAGAAAGCTAGAGAAATGAGAAGAGTAATTGCTCTATATTTTTAGATCTGCAAGATACTGTGTGTATTAAGATAGAATATGTATTTGCCTGTATATTCCTCTTTTAAATTCTTTATCTTCTTCCTTATTATGGTTAAAATTAGGAAATTTTAAAGAAATGTACTATTATGAAAGTAATTACATTAAATAAAGTGTTTTCACAAATTTGTGGTTTAGACCAATTTAAAAAACAAGCGTTTAAGAAAACTAGTTTCAGATTCATGTACGTTTTATTTTCTTTAACTTGCAAATTTATACAATGTGGGTGTGGACTATCTTTGACCTCTCTTTAGAAATTATGGTTATGTGGTACTTGAACTATTGCCTTTGCAACGTAGAAAGCAAAAGATTGAAACAAATCATAGGAAATATTTACAAAGAAGCTGACATCTGAATTTTCCAACCTTCCTCTCAAGTACAGAGTTGCAGTGGCTTTTTGCTGTTGTCTGCAATATTTTTGATTTTGTTTGCATTATGAAAACTTTTTTTCTAGTATTTGCTCTTGATTGAATATTAAATATTTCAGAGACTATCAGTGAAACTGTTGGGAATGTGCTAAGACTTAGACAGAAAAACAATTTGGATTTATAATCCCCATATAGGAAAATGAGTAAGAGCTTCTGATAAGACTTCTAGAGCTATAAAATGTAGTAAAACTGTATCAACCCTTCTTTCTTTTATTACCAGGTAGCATTGCAGGCATCAAGGGGTCACAAAGTTGGGTTTTTTTGCAGCAGCAGTAGTAAAAGAATTTAAAAGGTTTTGAGTTGCACAGAAAAGAAATGGATTTTCAGACACTTCTGTATTTTTTGCGGTGGTTAGATAAATTGGTATTTTTTAATTTTAGGTAAGTTTTTGGTAGGTAACTAGAACTGTGTGAGCCAAGGAACAGATGATTGATTTTCAATTGTATATTGATCTGCAGGGAAGAAATGTGAAAAAATACTGCTTCCTACTTTCCACCTGCAGAAATCATTGCCCAGTTGGATACATAAACTAATGAGTTAAGCAGAGGGTTGTTTTAAGTGTATGCAAAAATATATGGGAACATGTTTTTTCTCTTGAAAAGTGAGTCACCTAATAGAAATGATTTTTTAAATCAGGAGTACACATGGGATACTGAATGACATCAGAAGAGCTTTTTTGAAAGGCTAGAAGGAATAAAACAGGGCTAAGCACATTGCAGCATTTTTTGTGATCTTCCCCATACTTGGAAAGTGAAGTGAAAGAACAGATTGCTGGGCAAAGTATGCCTTTTTGGTTTATCTTTTCTGTTTTATGTTGAATCATCAGTTATTAATTACTTCTTGGGACACACTTCAGCTTCTTAATACCTGTCATCTTGTAACATTTCTGTAAATTGTAGGGTTTTTTAAAATTTCAAATTGTATGACTAGAGCAGGAAATTATGTAGGAAACAGATTCTGGTTTTAATCACAGGAGTGTAAATCTGGTGTGAATCCATTATTTCAATTACTTTACTCTTGATTTACATTCTGATATAAGTGAAAAATCATCCCTAGTAAATAACTGATGTGTCTGCACAGACTGATCTGTGCATTGGAAGCCGTAGCCATTAGTATTGTCATTTCCTTATGCTATCCCTTCCTTAAAGAATAGTACTCAAACTAAACTAGAGGATATGCTAAAAATGACGCATGGTGTTCGTGTATTTGTGAAATGGCATTTAAACCTGAATCTGAATCATATATACATAGAAGAGAGGGAGGTGCTGATCTGGTGACCAGGAGTAGGAATGACACTAGTTCAGAGGAAGTTCATGCTGGGCATTAGCAAAAGGTTCTTCACTAGAACAGGCTCCCTAGGGAAGTGTCACAGCACCAAGCCTGTCAGAGCTCAAGGAGTGTCTGGACAAAGCTCTTGGTCATATGGATTACTTGTGAGAAGCAAGGAGTTGAACTCTATGATCCATGTAAGTCCCTTACAACTTGAGGTATTCTGTGGTTCTATGATTCTATACTTACCTTTTGTGGAAGTTTTGACCCTCTCAACTCAGTGCACACAGAGATTAATATAATAACAGGATTGGATAAATCCGCTTCAATATGGCACTTTCTTTTGTAAACAAAATATTTGGCCTCTCCTAAACTGAAAGTAATTGGTAACTCATCTTGTCTAGGTTGTTATTCTGAGGGTAGCAGTTGTATAGGAAAGAGTATATGAGGCAAGAATGTAAATACGTTTCTCATGTGCAGCTCCCACAGCCTGCTCCTGGTCTTCAGGTTGTGATTTTGAATATAAGAATCCTGGATGGATTTTTCTTCTACTTTGTGAATCCAGCATAAACTTCTGACATCCACAGCATTACGTGGAAAGGAATTCTGCACTTGAGTTTGGTTTGTAACAAGGAAGTGTATACTACAATTTATTTTCAATATGTGTCTTCATAATTTATTTGAAGTGCCTATTAGGAAAGACTAGTTGTTTCTTAGTCAGTTTCATAGTTCTCTGTCCTGTCCCTCATCAGTTGTCCATTTTTGAGGATAAAGGGTCCTATTTATTTATTCATTCTTCACACAGTTGTCGTTCCATAGCTTTAATCTTCTTTGTCACGTCTTTGAATCTTGTATGGTTTTTCTGTGTCCAGTTTGTAACATGGGAACCAAAAGGCCATGTGAGGCGCAGCAAGGACCTAGGTAGTGGCACAGTGTTCCATTCTTTGCCAATTCTAATATTTGGATTTCTTTTCTTGACAGCTGCTGGACATTACCTATTCATTACAACTTCAGAAGCATTTCCCTAAATAGCAATAACTTGTTCAGAGCACATTTTTTGTGTTTGTGCACTGAGGGTTGCCTTTTTCCCCCCATGTTCATTACTTTGACATTTGTTATAGTTAAGTTTGTGCATTAGCAAGACTTAATGCACTGAAAGAATGCTTACTTTTCTAAAAATGTACAGCATATTCTCTGGTCATCATTCGTAATGTTATTTATGTACTTACAGTAGTAAAGTTTCCAACATCTTGCCTGAAGAGTATGCTAACATTTTGATTGATGCTTTCTGACCATCTTGCATAGATTTTTCAGAATTGATGACATTGGCCTTCTGAAAACCATGTCTTGAAGATGCAATTAGCTATTGAAAATTATTTAGGATTTTTCATCCTAATTTGAAATATGTATGTGTATGAAAAGAATATATAATAATAAAACTAAAAGAACTAAGCTGAAGCTCCCATAAGGGGCAAAGAGCCAGACTTCCAAAGTATTTAGATAATAAACTACTTTTGTGGGTTGTGTTTTGTGATTTCTTTAAAAATGTGATCTGGAATCCATTTTTCAGGCTGTCAAGACTAAGGATTTCTTGAACTGTGCTATAAACTCCAAAATCACTTACCAAGGGCAACATTTTCTGAAAGACTTGTTTTTTTCTGTAGAAATATAAAAGCTGTTTGGATACTACTTAGTGACCTAGAACTCTAACCAGAACTCTAAAATCTTTAGTTAAGTTCATTTTAGCATTAAATACTTGAAAAAAAAAATTTGAATGAAAGGTCACTGCTTTCTTAACCAATAAAATTCTATCATTTCCCAAGAGTCTACTTAAAAAAGAAATATAGCAGCTGGTGAGGCTCTGAAGTTGGACTTCAGAAAACAGTGGCTTCTGTTTGACAATAATAAAATTCATGGCAAAGTCTATGGGATTTTTCTTTCAAGGTGAAACCAAGGCTTTAGTATTTCATTAGCCACTGATATACTGGTGATCAAATGAATAAATTGTCTAGCCTCTTTGCACAAGCAAAAGCATCACATTTTTATATTTAAGTCTATCAGGAGAGTATACAGGCATAAGAAAGCAGACTTGATTACGGAGCTCAATGAAAGGCATCTGTCCTTTGGCTGCTTAATTAGTCCACAGAGCTGATATTACTGCCCAGGCAACCATAACAGAAAAAAAAAGAAGAAAAAAAACTCACCAGGAATCTAGAATAAATGTAGAAAAAAACTGCTTAGATGCTATGGGAGTTAACATTTTATCTTGAAAAAGAAACAAAAAGAATGTGACTTCTTCAATCTGCCAGACAGGAAAAGGGATCCCTGTAAAATTCATATGACAAGAGGGAAGACTGCCCAGGCATTTTACATTTCATCTGTGCTAGAAAAGCTGATGAATGATGACAGAGGCAGAAACTTAGCAGATGAACTGAAGAGAAGGAGGAAGTAGATAAATGCAGGGGGAGAAATATCCAAGTTTAAGGTGCAAGTCATATGATGGGAAGAAAAGAACTCATATCAGGGAATATTTTTATCTTCATTTGTGTCTGGTGTTTATGTAATGTAATAAATGGACAGTGCTGTAAGTATCCTTGTAGAGAGCGTTCAAAAAAGCATCAGTCTGTTTTCCATGGCTGACATATGTGATGAAAGTTGACCTATACTGTCTGGGAAGCAATCCACTTCTCTGAATAGTAGGCAGTACATACATTTCTTTGACATGGGACAAGTGCTTGCAGTGGGTGAATTAACATGATTGACAGAGTTCTATTTGTAACAGCTCAGCATGAGGAAGTTTATCCATTTTTCTTCAAGAAATTTTGCTGAAAGATAATATTTCATTAAACAACTTCAAGCTCCGATGAAAGCATTTCTTTGCTTAGGAGTTTGGTT
>JAWMRA010000090.1:47255221-47289294 GCA_035584735.1 Pseudotriccus pelzelni | reverse complement strand
GTTTGGAAAGAATCACCTGTGAAGTGGGAGGATAAATTCAGTCTCTGTATCTATTTGATCTTCTGCTGAGAGTGCAAAAAGAGTGCCAGTTGGTGCCATCTGTGTTTATAGATTTTGCAATAGTATTCACTGGGAGATTATCTGAAAGCCAAACCAGTTTACATAGGTCAGTGAATTGCAGCTTGCAAGGCTTGTGTCTGGGATCATTGTAAACAGGTTTTTCAGCCTTTTCATTGAACTTTCATTTGTCGAAACCTGACCTTATCACTAAAGTGCATGGTGGTGATAGTGCACCAGTTTTATATTTTTACAAACACATTTGAGAGAAACATTATTTTAATGGTTAAGTACTCTTGTTTTTTTTCTTAGTAGTATTAGTGCATATTGCTTAGATACATCCTGTGCAAATAGTAATTTTGAGGAGGAAAGGCTGTGCTGAAAATACTTTCATACATAGGTGTGGTGGTTTTTTCTGAAATCTTTAATAAGTCACGTATAAACAGTGCTATAAATGTAGTTACTGTTCCTGCAATTAAAGTACCTGTAAAAGAGAAAGTGCTGCAGATAAGAGAACAGTTTGTCATATAGTAGAAGTTTACTGATGTTCTGCTTTCAGCTAGGTTAGAGTTAATTTCCTTCCTGGTAGCTGGTATAGTGCTCTGTTTTGGGTTAAGTATGAGACTTATGTTGATAATGCACTGATGTTTTAGTTGTTGCTAAGCAATACTTACACCAAGTCAAGGACTTTTCAGCTTCTCGAGCTCTGCCAGCAGGTAGACTGGAGGTGCACAAGAAACTGGGAGGGGACGTAGCTGGGACAGCTGACCTCAGCTGACCACAGGGATATTGCATACCATATGGCAATGTGCTCAGCACGTGAAGCTGGGGGTAGAGGAAGAAGGAGAGGGAACGATTGCAGTGATGGCATTTGTCCTCCCAATTCACAGTTACCTCTGATGGAGCCCTGCTTTCCTGGAAATGGATGAACTCTGGCCTGCCCATGGAAAGCAGTGAATGAATTCCTTGTTTTGCTTTTCTTGCATGAGTTTTGCTTTACCTATCAGACACCTGATAAAACCTGAATGTCATTTTGCACAGGCAAGTCTGAGTAATTTAAAGTTTGCAAGAAAATTTCAAATGTAAATTCTAGTCTAAATATGGTAACATCATCATCATGGCTAAGCACCGAGGCCTTGAATTCTTCATATTTTTGGCCTCTCACAGCACAAGGGTAGAAGATTATTTGGGTTTGGGAAATAGGCAGAGATACAGTTTTCACCCCTGCTAAGGGTGGAAACTAGGTCAGAAGTGTCATAATTCAGAGGTCTGGATATGGGTCAGCTGTCTAATTGCTGCCAGACTGA
This sequence comes from Pseudotriccus pelzelni, assembly GCA_035584735.1. NCBI lineage: Eukaryota > Metazoa > Chordata > Aves > Passeriformes > Tyrannidae > Pseudotriccus > Pseudotriccus pelzelni. The sequence goes on along the minus strand of JAWMRA010000090.1, from coordinate 47,287,930 downwards.
GACTTTATGCAGAATGGATGTGACCAGCCCAGAAAGCTTGTCACACTACCTGAGCTGTCCTGTACATTATCTGTTCTCTACACTTAAGGTCTGCGCCAAGCTTATCTCAAGAAGGGAGTCTTCTCTCTCTTGACTACACACTGCTTTTATTATTACATGTTGGGAATAATAACATTTTATACTCAGTCATATTTGTGGTATTGCTTCTGTGCTTTTAGAAAATTGTTTTAACTTGTAAGTTCAGAATTAAGTGGTGGGACAAATTTGGCATAATAATAAAAGTTTCATGTATTCTTATGTCTCTCTCTCTGCACTGATTTTTCTGAGTCTAGTGTTGCTCTTGTATGGTTTACCTTTGAGGAGTTAAGAAAAGATCTCATTTTTCTCTGGTTTAGGTTTTCTTTAAGCTACTAATAGACATAGTACATGACAGCTGGCATGCAAGATATTCCACAGACTGCCCAGCTGATTGCTCTGCTGAGATGGTAGATAATTTAGCAAAGGTATCCAGGTTGCAGAAATGTGCATGAGGTTTGTGTTGCGTATACATGTTTATTCAATCATTAGTCATGATCATGACTGCATAAAATCAGTGTAATTACCTTCAACCAATCTTTACATCTAAGTGACCCAGACGGCATTCCATGACAGCCTTGACAAGTTGTATTAGAGCTCGCCTTTTATCGCAGCCAGATTTGGAGTACAGGAATATCCAGCCTTTCTTGAGCCTGGTTAGTGCAAGAATGGTACATGTTAATGTGAAAGAATTCAAGTCCAATCTGAAACCGCGCCTTAGAAATACTCTAATTTATTGGTGCTTGACCAGCACATATCAGCAGAGTTTACCTCCATTTTCTGTTGCCCGTTGCATGCGTTGCACAGTAGGTAAACGATCTGTTGCTGTAGGAGTGCATTGGGAGTGTCTCACATGTACATGTACACTCTACTCTGCATAGTATGCCTCTGCTTCCACGCCAGATTTAAAGAATGTCCAGGCAAGATCAGAGAATAGCAGTCCACATTTTCAGCACAGTGTCTCCAGCTCTTGACTGCTGATCTCCCATCCTTTCCACAGGCTTCCTGGAGTTGGACAGGGAAAGGATCTAAATGAAAAGTTTGTCTGAGAAGGTTGTAACCTGATTTTTTTCAAGGCAACCCTGTACTTCTCTTTAACCCCCACTTTTATTTTGTAGTTAAATCAGTAAAAAGAAGCCATTCTGCCTTAGGCCCCAAAAAGATCATAAAAATATAGGATTGAAGAGCTTATGCAGTCATCTAGTCCCTTCTTCTGCATCAGGTGAGGATCATCTGTATCTGTCACCTGTGACTTGTTCTAAGGAACTCAGTGGTCTCCCTTACATCGTCATGCTATGAGGAAATTTTCTTTTCATGTTATCCAATTCACACCTTTCCTGTTGCAATTTAACATCTCAGCTGCTCATTCTACATCTGTCTTGGAGACACCAAGTAGTTGTTTCTCTTCTCACACTGTTTTATTAACTGCCATAGCCTCCTGTTTCTCATCTCACAGGTGCTGGTTTTCGTGCACCAGCTATTTTTGTTCCTTTTCTTTGAGTTACCCTTCATTACTTCATGTTTATTTTTTGTTCATCCGAGTTAAGGCTGTGTTCCCTTTAAGGCTTTAATGATGTTGAATAAAATGGCATAGAATCCTCTTTATACTTACTGACATGATGAGGATTTTTTTTCGGCACTCTGACTCTTTTTCATGGTCAGGCAATGATCCATCAGATCCTCGTCCAGGGACTCTTTTCTAAGACATTACTCTCACTGATCACTTTATAGCTCTCTATTTTTGCCTAACTGTAGCATCTTGCACGTGTTTTTACTAAAGATGACATTGTTTTTTCAGGTAATTCCTTCAGTTTGTCATTTTGAGCTTTTATATTTTTCTCCAATAAACAAGCTACCTTTTCTAGACTAAGATTGCCTGGTTATATAATAGCTTACTTTATCACATCATACAGACCCTGAAAATACTGAAACAAAAATTCTTTAGAGATCTTACCTGAAAAAAGGGATAAATTTTTTAACTAAGTATCTTTTTTTTTCTGTGCATAATGAACCTTTTCAGGGAAGGTAATGTAGAGGAGAGAAAATTTTTGTGAAGTGTGATTTAAAGTAGCAATGTGTATTGAAGGATCTGTAGTAAGAAAAGATCATCGTATTCACGATTGTCTTGTGGACTGGGGAAAGCAATTCATGTCACTTGTAATGCTCAGTGGGAAACTTTCTTTCTCCTCCTGCCTTTCCATTAATTTGGAGGTGATGGAGGTAAATATTTTCATAAGAATCTCTTGGTCTTCCTAATTGACCATTTTTTGCAGCATTAATAGTGGTTCATTGTATAATGAAAATTGAAAAATGCACTTTCAGGGGTAGTAGGTATAGTTAAAAAGGTACAAGTTGTGTGTGAAAGAGAAAAACAGAAAGGTCAAATTCTGGCAGAAATAAATGTCCATAAGAACTTAGGTTAGAAAAGAATCTGAGGAGTAAGTCAGTGAGCGGAAAGTCTGCTACAGAGGGCCAACAAGTAACTGAAGACTACAGAGAAGGGGAAGGCGAGGCACTGACAAGGACAGCTAGAGATGCATTAACACCTTCCTTACAAAGAACAGTTGAATTGCTGAGTAGAAGGGACAACTGGGGATGCAATAATAGTTTTATGAAAACATGAATGGCATGGCGAGGGGCTTAGGGATCAATTGTTCATTTTCTCTCCCACCACAAGAACTAATGAGCGTGAAAATGAACTAGCAGATCTAGCAGGTGTTGGATTTGGAACAGCAAAAAGAGATGTTTTGTCATGCACTTATATTAAGTTGTGTAACTCCATAGGATGTTGTGGATACTGAAAATCTATACTGATTCAAAGTGACACTGGACAAAGTGAGTGGAAAAAAAGAGTCTGTACGGGATTATTAAATACATAAGCATGACCTCTGGCTTTGAAAGTTTCCAAGCTGCAAATTATTGGAGACGAGCGTATTTGGGGAAAGTATGACTACATGCTTACACTATTCTTATGCTTTTCCCCAGACATCTGCTTTTTGCTGCTCTTGGAGACAGAGGTACTGGGTAGAAGATTTGACCTGGCATAATTTTAGATTTGTCTTTCTAAATTGTAAAAACTCAAGACACATTTTTCTGTGAATTAGCAGCTCAGGGTAGCATCTGCAAATCTTGTACTTTTTAGACCAAAAGCCTCTGATCCATTTTCTGTATAATCTAAGACAGAAGTACTTTTTTAATAAAACACAAAGATTACCAGGAACATTTGTCTCCTGCCAGTTGGCGTCAACTGCAAATTATGTTTCATTTCAGTCATGCTAAACTGCCAGATGAGATAATACATATTCTCTCATTTAGGCAGTCTAAGCAGCTATGTCTGTAATCCCATCTTGGCTTTTCTGATTTATTTTCTCCTACATGTGCGTGAAATTTTATTAAAACAAAAGTTTTTGTGTTTCTCTGCTCATCGCCCTTCTACTATAGATACATTTTTACTGCTTACATGACCACGAGCCACATGAGCGTCCCTCCAGAGGTAGAGAAAAGACTGAAAGCTCTTAGATCTCCAGCGGGGACAGAGCAGTATAGAGGGAGGAGGCTGTGTGATTTACTGGCTTGAGTTAGAATGTTGATTCACTGATATATCTGTAGGGTACTAGTCTGCAGATCAAAAACCCATACCCACACATGTAAACATAACTTTTCGTCCCCAGTTTTATTGTTAACCGTATACTAGTAGGTTTTCTGCTCTGTCAGCTATTGTTCATGTCTCTATGACTCTAACAATGCCTGAACAGGTATTGTTTGTACTTCTTCAGCTGGTGTGAAGTCAACATGAATGCAGCATCCTGTGCTCAGGGAAACTTAAACGTAATTGTGTCTGCACCTGCTTGGGCATAGATTTGCATGGTGATCATACCAAATGGTAATCTGGCATTAATGAAGACACTGCCATGTGTTGCACATGCCCTCTTTTCTGTTATGTAATAATATGTTTAACACGTACTTCCGATGGTTTTCCAAACTGACTATGGGTGTTAAATTAACAATGTCTTTCTTTCCAGTAGGCTTCTTCTTATCAGTAGGCTTCTTCATGTCACACCCCCTAGGTGTTTTCTCTCCTCTTGTAATGCCAAATAAACAATTGTATGCTCCTTTTCTCACTGGTTTGAGGCATGAGGGAATGTGATTTTGACTGGAGTGGGAAAGCCTGTGCAGTGCTTATAGTGCCAGTGAGGGTTTTGTGTACCAGACTGTTCTGTGTTACCACTTCTTGAGTTTCCAGGTTTATCTTGTGCTGCTGCAGTGGCATCTGGGTTAAAGAGGTAAGGATTATGCAGGTTAGGAAGTTCCTTCCTGAGCCCCTGTAGTCTGTTCCTGTGTCTGCTGCTGGCATAGGCTGATCATACTCCAGACAGTTTGCTTCACAAAGCGGAGTGGGCTTTATTGAAGTGTGTGGCTTTGGAGGTGGGGAATGAAAGGCAACATTTGGGTTTGTGTAGGTGAGACTATTGAAGTTTCTTGTAAATAACTGTGAGTGCTGTTTTGTTATTGTTAGGATGTTTGTATATAATAACTACTTTAATCTCTACACACGGAGTGAAAGTTGGTTAATGTTGCTGCAGCAGAGTTGCTTTGTGACTACCTTAAGAATGGACTCTAGAAAAACCCAGAAGTATTGTTGTTTTCAAGTATCATCATCTGATACCTGCAAATCCTTGAACTGATGATGTATTTGCATATAGCAAATAGAATTCCTTTCTCTGAGGGTTTATTAAAGCTGTGCCAAATGCAATTAGTCACAGTCAACAGCATCACAGCTGAGAATTTTGAAACTGATAAGACAAGTAAACTTTTCTGTTTAGATGGAAAGTTGTCCAGCTCTTCTCTTGGACGAAAACACCTCTCCAGGGCAAGAGTCATCTATGCCTTTAACTAATTATACGTAGAAGTATATCAGGTAATGTGAAGCTAATCTTTAGATACCTAACTTCCTTTTAGCTGAAGAATAGTGTAAAGTTCTTTGCCAGAGATTCAGGGAATATAACTGAGGGACTAATACTTTAGGTATGATCTGTGAAAACAGTGAAAAAATGAAATCTTTTTATTGGTTTTTGTTCCATTTAGCCTTTTGCTACTGAGTTGTGCTGCAAAAGAAAGAAAAGAAAAATGTCCTTGTTTCAATCTGTCAGTCGATTGATTAAACATTGACCTCAGATATATTATTTATAATAGTGATTCTTCTTCTAAGACTGTGCTTTTCTGGAGAAAGCTAATAATAGCAAGGCGTATCTGACAAAGTTGTTAGACACTATTTTATTCGATGTTCTATATTATATAGTACTTAAAGAAGTCTAAAATTGTCTCAAATACACATGACGTTCTAGTGTCATAAAAAATAATTTAATAACCAATTAGCAAATCTTCCATTTGAAGTTTTTCATGATCAAGCTGTAATCATAGAGTTCTCTGCCAAGGGATAATGTACATTTGCAGGCTTCACTTTTCATTCATGCTTGCACTTCTCACTAAGTAGAACACATTATTTTATTGAGTACTTCTTTTTTTGTGTCAGTGAGAATGAAGTGTTCGGATTTGCCTCAAACGAGCCAGATAATTTCAGAAACAGGTATCTGTCTTTTCAATACACTTTCCTTTACTGAAAAGTCTGAACAGAAACTGATCAAAATGAATGCTGTCATTAATCACTTGAGCCATTCTGTATCTGATAATGTGAAAGGTTATTAAATTAATGGTAATTAAAATCCAGTAAGTCAGACTTGTGTCTATCTGGGCTGAGGAAGACCTTGGTCTGATAATTGAGGAATGGGCAATTACAGTCCCAATGTGTGGTGAAGCAGTTTGCAGTCTGGGAAGGAAACAAAATTACCTGCTACTTATTTTTGCTCTGACTTACACCATTATGTGTCCCTCCTCAGTCAAATTATCAGAAATATAAGGTTTCTTTTTTAGAAAACAGTGTTTTGTTTTTAATGTTAGTTTCCTGTGGTTTTCTGCACAGCCTCAGAAGCTCAGGACATAGCTATGTATCTTATTTAGAGGGGAAGCAGGTATGGTCAAGCATTTGTTTTTTCTAAACAAATAATAATTTGAAAGAATAACAAAAAAGCATTACATGAAATAGTAACAAAGAAGCAGTGGCTTAATATTCAGAGATGGATACAGTCCTGTGCATGGGCCTTGTCTTCATAAAGAGAGGAGAAGGCAGATGGTTTAAGTGGCAGTGCAAGGGTGGATGCAAGGGTTTAGCAAACTCTGAAATCTGGACTCCTACTGGCAAACCCCATAGATCTCTCAGCCCAACAGCTTCTCTTTGTAAGCTTCCTTGCTCAGGGCAAGGAGTGCTCTGTTGTCTTTGGATTGGCACAGGCATCTTGATTTTGCTTGAGAGAGGCAAAGATCATATCTCTTATTTGTGTTTATCACATTACCGGATGATAGAAATTGTCTGTCTGTTGGTCTTGAAGTGAAGCTAGTGTCTTGCTTAAAGAATAATAGATATGTCCACCTACCAGTTCTGTCTGCTGTTCACAATTGGCAACTTGCTAAAGTCTCTTTGCTGTTCTGTTTTGCATATATTTCTGAATTAATTATTTGATCGTGGATGAGTTATATGTCCCAGTAGCTCTGAATTCAAGCAGTTAAAATTGTGTGTTTCTCTTGTTTTAACATGTGCATGCTGTTACTCTATTAATGGTTCAGTAATGTAGTAATAGTCTGTTTATGAACCAAAAGAGGAATGAAAATTACTGTTCAGCACTGTTGTTAGTGAGTAGAGGCTGATTTTAAGCTTTGAATCTTAATTTTTCCATGAACTATATTTTAGTTGGTTTTATTTTTATGTTTTATTTTTGACTAAGATAAAGTTTTAAAGTGGAAAATAGCTATAGTCAGCATAAACCTGTCTGTGCTACAGAAGGTGGATCTTTTTTTTCTGTTTGTTTCCTTCCCAACCATCCCCCTTTTTTCTTTGAAATTCACATACTCACACTGGAGTAAGATTCAGGACCTAGTCCCTCCCCCTGGATTATGGCTCTGCTGAGGGCCAAGTTTTCAATGGTTTCTATGTAATCTGCCTTGTTTTGAAGATAGGGTACGTTTGGTCTTTAGAAAGGGCAGACGTACCTAACCTGGCAGCCAGCTGGAGGAAAAGCAACTGTTGAATGAAAAATTCCATATTCCTTCTTCTGTAATTTAATGTGATCAGGAAGTCATTGATTTTTCTTTTCCTTTTGCATGTAGGTTAGGATGTTTGTAATTTGTAGGCTGGCATAAGATGATCCGTACCCACTTTTGTGGTTGCTGACTGGGGTCCAAAGAGCTCTGTAGTTCTGAGGGCTTTTGCATCTTGAAGTTCAAAAAAATAAATGAAGCAGCCAACAGAAGACTTTCCCTAAATTTCACACCCCCCCCACCTTGCATTGGAATTATTGGGGAGTGTAAGCCTGTGGAGAGGCCTGTAGCTGCTCCTGCATCCTCAAGTGCCACTGGAATAGCTGGCATTCAGTCTGACAATGGTAGTAGTTCTTGAGGTGCTGGTAACCATTTGGTGAATGTCTCTCTCTGCTTTTCTAGTCATATGTAAGTGATCTGAGCATTGCCCTGAGTGGGTGAGTTGCTTCATCAGTAATATGTGTGACTTCCTGGAGGGAGTGTGTGGTCCAAGAGACCTCACAGATTTCCTGGACATGGCCCATACTGTAATTGTGGCTGTTATTTATTATATCCTTTCAGAAAGAGAAGATAAACTAGTTTCCCTAATGACTATGTTTTTTCATATGCTTAAATGAGTTTCTGTCTTTAGAGGGGAGATATTTTGGCTCCCTTTCACTTATTTTTCTGTACTAATGTTTTTGCTCAGCTCAGCTGGAAAATTCACCACCTACGCATCAGTTTGTTCCAGCACAAGATAGATAGCTGCTTAAATATGTGAACAGTTAAATTTTTAGACATGTGCACTGTCTGGAAAATATTATAAAAGCAACTAGTTGCAGTTTTTATGGTATTTAATATTTATAATAATGTGATTTCTTGTCACAGTGGTAACTTCTGAGGTATACTTTGAGTCTTGCAAAACCACACAGTCTTAGTTTTGTTTGATCGGACATGTGATAAAAATGTTATTTGGTGATAATTGATGTGATTTCATAAATAATTTTTAGAACTCACAGTTTGGTCTTTTGCAGAACTAATACGTAATTTTTCAGGACAGAAATCTGTGAAGGAAAATACCACCAGAGGTGGTATCATCCCTCATTCAGCGTCAAGCCTTGTAAAGTAAATAAGAGGAAGAAATATATTGTATTAAGCTTTATCTTGAAATGTTGTTTAATACTATGCAGCTGTGCAGTTGAAACTAAATAGAAAATGGGTCTAGGAAATCTAAAACCTATTAATATTTAAGGAACCCTGAAAAATACGTAGGACCTGAGTTTGAGGTAGTAATGAAAAAAGATCAGTTCCAATTGGGAGCAAAGATATTCTAGGGACCAAGAAAGGGAGGGAAGAAAAAGTGATTCTTTCCTGTCTTATAGCACACCTCTTTGTTCTGGAGTACATTTACATTTGTTCAAATTGCAAGCATTTCAAGGTGTTTGTTATGAAAAGATATTGATGGAATCTAAGGAATTAAGAAGAAGGTGCTAAAAGGATCAAACGTATTGGTCGGATGATTTATGAGGAAAACAAAACTACTCAATGTTTTTGTTAAACAGTGGTGACATTAGGTCAAAAAAGCAAGGTAATAGTAGGATAACATGAAGAAAATGTGACCTGTGTGTCAGTGTTACTTTGTGTATTGAAATAATTTTCTCTGGAACTGTTTCCTGTCAAATACCAAAAATCACATTAGTCAGATATGATAAAATTAAATAGGATGCTTTGTTCAGAAAGCAATGCTGTAATGAGCAGTCCTGCATTGACCTAGACAGCACAGACTGTCTGTTCACGATCTCCAGTTTCTAAGAACAACTTGTGGGGTTTGTTTTGTTTTTAGATGAACTTTAGTGATCTTTAGCACCAATGAAGCTAGTTTTTGAACTTGTGTTAGAAGTTGTAATGGAAATATTTGCTGGATATTGATCTTAATATACAGAATCTGTCACCCCTCAATACTTAGATGCGTAGGTTTGCAGTTAACTCTTTCACTCTCCATGTCTGGGAAGTTTTTCCATTTCATGCATTTAAACTGGCATGTTTTTAATTTTTTCCCCTCTTTTTGTTTTTCTGTTTTATTTCCTGTAATGATGCAATCAAGCCTTGTCTCCTCTCTTGAGGCACATCAGTCATAAGCAGAGAGAGGGCACTGAGCTGGAGGAATTGCAAACATCCTACTCCCATCTTCCTCACTTGTGAGGACTCCACAGTCCTAAAGGCAGCAGGATGTGGATGCTTCACCATGTGACTGGAGGACACCTGCCAGTCGTGAATCCAGAGGTCATGCCCTACCTGTTGCATTAACTGGGATTTATACGTTTTGACTGTATGAGCATATGTACATATAATTACTTAGACTGAATATTTGAGAAGCTGTGTGTCTTGCAGTAACCAAAAGGGTAGACACTCCATTCAAACGTCCACCAGACATATTTCTGCAATTCATTATAGGTGAAGCTCATTTGAAGTCACTGTTATCTGAAAAGCATGGGCAAATACTGGAGGCTTGTATCTTTTGGATAGGGGTGGTACAGCTTCCTGGTCTTTCATGTGAGATGATGTCAAGAGGTGGTTCATATAATCATTCACTGGAAACTTTAAATGTAACCAGCAGAGAATGAACTACATCAAACAGAACAAGCAAATACAACCACTGCTTTAAACAATAGGGAAATGTTAATACAGATATTTTTGAGCGAGAGAAACAGCTGAGTTATTTCCATTCCCTTTCCAAAACCTCATAACTATATCCCTTCGTATGAATTAGTGAGTACTACTCACAATGTGCTTCTCAGATAGCTCAGTGACCGACCACATGGTAGTCATACATTCTTCTGGTGTTTCCTGGAGAGGTGGGTTTGGCACACTGCCAGGAAGTGTGGTTTATTAAATGAATTATCTATGGTAAGTGCAGATTTTGAAATTATGAGGCACTTACTTCATAATTTTAGACAGCTTTCTGTGATTCTGCCTGCTTTTATTTTTAGTTTGTGCATTTACATTTGATACTTTAAAAAGATGAATATTGCCCAAGAAGTGAACACAATTCCTAAAGGCAAAGTTAGTTTATTGCTTTTTACAGTTATTTTTTCATTGCACTGGTGAACTACTAGGCTTTTTAATTGCATGAATGGTTTGAGTTGGTTGAATTTTGAAGAAGCAACTAAATCCTCAGCTTCTCTGTATACTGGCATGGCTACTATTAAGAAAAAGTGCTTCTAAGAAACCTCAGTATTCTGAAAAATAACTGAGGGATATTGTTGTGTGATTAGTAAAACATGTGTGGTATCAGTTGGTCTTTCATTTATAGCTAGGCATTTGAACATGAAAATTTAGAACACATTCTGTAAATTTCTAACACTTTATGTAGTTTTATTCTAAAACAGACTCCTGTAGTATTTTTTTTCCCTCTTATAAACAGATGAAGATGCAAAATTAGATTTGAAATTGGAATTTCCTTTGTTTAGACAGGAGCAAAACAGCAAAAAATTGAGCCACCTTGGCTGGGTGGTGTCAGTTTCTTGATAAAATTTCAAGTATTGATTTTTATATTGAAAATATGCTTGTTAAAGAGAGCCTATCTGTCTTGCTTCAGCCGAAATGAAGATACTTGGTTCAAAGGTGCACATGTTCACTTTAGTACCTTAAATTTTTTTATCTCCTGTGCCTGGCAGTCCTTCAGACCCTGTATTTATTATTCTTTTAGTCAATTAATAAAGCTAATGTTGAGCATTTGAGAAAGAGATGAGTGTAGATTATAGTGAAAGGAGAGAGATATTTATTTAAGAGATCTACTGCTGTTTTCAGGGAAGCATATGCTGACCTATGTGCTGTGTATGTTAGTGCGTTTTTCTTGTGCTCTTCATGTGTGTGGTGTACATTTCCGTATTCTGACCATATGATTCCATTTTGTGGCATTTTTGATTAGCTTTTGGCATCAAGATCACATGTCTCCCATATGCGATGGAGAACTCGTGAAATTTTATTCTTTTCCCATCCTGAAACACAGGTTTGTCTTTAAGGAGTGTGATCATTGCGCAAGAAGTTGTCATGCTTAAGTTGGTGCTGCTTGCGGGTACATCACAATGTTATCCTTTTTTTTTTTTTTAACGTCAGTCTGGCTTTGATAGAAGAAGAATGTTCTGAAACTGCATGTCAGCAGCTTTGTAGAGGGCATCCAGTACAGGGAGGTGGTCACAACCAGAGGACATTTTCAATCACTTACTAAAGCCTAATTCCATTAATTTATTTAACTTACTTATTTATTTAATGTAGCACTGAAGACACAAATTATTCTTAAAACACGGTAAGCCTATATAACAGTTACACCATAAATTGTCCATAATATACTTTCAGGTGTTTTCAGGAGAACTGTAATTGCTAAGGTGATAGGACAGTTTTTAATTTTGGGGTTTAAAAAACAAATAAAAGGAACTTGAATATGTTAAACAATGCTTTGAGCATTCTATCTTCTTCTCTTTCTCTTCAGTGGGGATTGCTGTTTAAGGTTGTTTTTTTTAAGGCCATAACAATGTTCTTGTTGATGAGAATTTGGGTTTTTTTTTAAAGTTACCTCAGCAGTCGACTGGCATTTAAGAGATGCAATCTTCTTTTCCTTTATAAAACTCTGCTTACTGACTATATAGGAAAATACCAGCATCAGGTATTACAGGAACTGATGCTAGGCATTTTAATAACTAGGAATAGCTGTAGACAGTCTATATATAGCTATTATAGCCTATAGTAGCTATGTATTGATATTTGAAGATTGCATGAATCTGTTGATCTAAAGTGGAAAAAAATTACTTTTCTCAAAGGTGTTGAAAAACAGATGACCTATTTGGCAGTGATGGTGTTGTAATATCATAGATATCTGACTTCAGTTTATAGAGGTATTATGCAGGGGAAAAGGAAGGGAATTGAAATCTATGATCTCCACCCATCAAGATTATATAGGATATATATACTTAGGATCACATAGATGAGAAGAAATTAGTTCTGCGTGTGCAAAAATGGAGATGGTAAGCTGGAAATTTGATTAAAACCCCAATCCAGCGTAGCCATTGTAGTCATTGTTAAAGCCCTTTTCCAGCAGCAACTGTTCCATGCCAGTTTTCAGTTGTCTTAAAATTCTGAAAGAACATCCAAGCACTTTTTTAATGAATTATTTGAGAGCACAGAATTGCCAGAGGGCCTCTGGGTCCCAAAGTCTGGCCTTAAGCTGCTGACTGCATCTATACAGTAGGTTTTTAATTTTAAGAGCTTTGCAGAGTATCTTTGCTCACCATGACACGCATCTCAGAATGCTTCCCAGTGCCACCTGTTAAACATTAGATGTCTGCTCAATTCTAGGATGCACCTTGTATCTGTATTAAATCTGAAATACACAAGAAGTTTGATTTCTGCATTAATTCTTTAATTCATTAGGGTGCGATAATAACTAGTGTTCTCAGAACTCAGTTTCCTCCTATTTCACCTCACAGATGACTTCAGTATTTGGACAGTGGTGAGGAGTCAGCTACAAATCTTGTTTAGAAGAAGTCAAGACTTTGCCCCATAGGTGTGATTATCCTGACCCCATACTGAGGTCTCTTGATTTTTTTCTATGAGGAGTGAATCGAACTGCAGAAGTACGGTTGGAGCATTACTCAATAGGAATGGAATAACTATAAATGAGAGTGCAGAACCAACAAGGATTTTATAATTAGTGTTCTTCAGTATTTGAAAGAGATACTGTAGCTCTTTTCACGCATCTATAACAAAACAGATTCCAATCCAATAACTCCAGTTGTAACAGCATCCTTTAAAATAACCAAGGCCAAAGGAAATATGTCCAGAAAATTTTGAAAAGCTGAACAGTAACTTCTCTGTTCTGTTAATGCTATTTACATCCCCATCCTCACCACTTTTCCAACCAATTTATTGAATTTTTTTCTTCGGGAAAAGTTTCAGAGACTAGAGTATGACACAAGTGTTCTGTCTCTGTTAGATAATGTGTGATGAGTTCATGCTGTAGGATAGACTTGTGGGCTGGATCTGTGTTTTGGTATGAGCTGCTGGGGAGGAGAGGTAAGGAACAGATGTGTGAGTGGATTGTGCTGTCAGCCCTGAACAGTCAAGAGTGCTGTTGCTGCCTGAGAACGTAAGAGTAGTTGATGGTGGCAGGTAGTGATACACCAGAAATGGTCACTGGCTCTGATCACTAGTAGTTTCAGCCTGACCTTCTGCATCAAGCTGTGGTAGGTAGCAATTTTTTGCTGCTCAAGGAGTGGGTGCTACCTGAAAGCCACACTCTTTTTCCTGCAGGATGCTGGGTGGACTGGATGGAAGTGCTAGAAAAGCGAGATGGGGGGACACTGGGCCGTCTGTGATGAGATGTAGGCATTGGAATAAGTGTATAAGACTCATACTAACTGTTAACTGTTTGTGGAAAATTTATCTGATGAAATTAACTTGATATTTTTTCAGGTGAAGTGACAAGTTCAGTTGATAAATAAAGATGTGTAATACGCTTGGGTGAAGTACTTAACATTTCAACACCCTTTTGTATTCACAAGTAAATTAAAGCAAAATCAAAGTATCAGTTTTGACCTGGTAACTGACAGACATAATGTAATTGTAACTGTGGAGTTGTCCTTGTTTACCCAGGTTTTCAGATAAGCTGCTAACTCTTCAGTGATCGTTATACTAGTGACATGAAACAAAAAAATCACATTACCTGTGCGAGCCTCTGAAGATTTACAAAACCAGTGATTGCAAGGCCCTGAAGGACCCTTGTGGTCAGGCAGCCTGACTTTCAGGCAGTAAAGGCATTGGAATATTTCTGGATTAATTCTTCTTCAAACTGCAATATAAAAAGAGCATTCAAAAATTACGATTGATGAAAAAAAACCCAACTCTTTCCCTGCCAATGACATGCAGCAATTAGTGGATTCACAGCAGAAAGAGATGGTGATGTGGACATGTTCATAAGCGGAATCTGGTTAATGACAATTCTGAAGTCAAAATCATCTTGGTGGGAAATGTGAGTAACTGCCAGGGGTTACTTGTGTCATGTGGAGATGTGGCAACTCTGAATAAAGTATCACAGCCGATAATCAGCTCAGCCTAAGCTCTCAATATGATGTAAGAAAACAGCTGTCACAATTCCTGGGTATAAAATTAGGTGCGCTGCCTGGGAGTAGAGATAATATCATGTATTTGGCACTGGTACAACTGCTACTAGAATAACCTGCTAATGTCTGTGAATCAAAGATGATGTTGACTGTGACCATAGAAGAGCAAGAAAAACCTATATAGTTGACTGAGGTAAGATGTCAGAAAGTTAGGGGCAATTCTACAATCAGGATTACACTTTTTTTCCCCCTGAAAAATAAACTGTAATGCAACAATGAATTATTTCAGGAAAGTCATATGGCTTGGGTTACGTGGCATGGTAACTAGTTCCATAAGGTATGAATCTGCTCCACAGAATTGTAGAATAGTTTGGTTGGAAATTACGTTTAAAGATCATCTAGTCCAAGCCCCCTGCAGTGAGGTGGGACATCTTCAACTAGATCAAGTTGCTCAGGGCCCTGTCCAACCTGACACTGAACATTTCCAGGGATGGGTCATCCACCACTCTCTGGGCAACATGTCCCAGTGTTTCACCATCCTCACGGTAAAAAACTTCTTCCTTATATCTAATCTGAGAGGTGCTCCAGACCTCTCATCATCTTTGTGGCCTCCTGAGGACCTGTTCCAACAGGTCGACATCCTTCCCATAGCTGGATGCAGTATTCCAGATGGGGTGTCATGAGAATGGAATAGAATCACCTCCCTTCAACCTGCTGGCCACGCTATGTTTCTAGTTGTGCGTATTTGCATAGAGACCCTAAACCGATGGTTTTCGTGTGTCAGATTCTTGGCTCATCTGTACACTGTACAGTACTTGTGAACACTGAAGTCTCTCAAGGCGTTATGATTTGGGAACTTGTCCTGATTAAAAAAAAATAAAAAATGCTGCTGAACTTGATTGAGCTACAGCATTGTTGTTATGTCACTCAGGATCACCTGTGCTTTCTGCCTGGCTGTGCTTTCTACCCTGGTTAGCTCGCTGTGGGATAGTCCCTCCTGCTGTGCAGTCACCTACACATCAGTGCAGTTATAGACACATTTAACTGGCCAGATGGACCCTACTAGTGCTTAACATTGAGAGCAACTGGTGACCTAGGGTTTTCCCCCCATCACAAACTTGAACACTTTTTTGGAGACATCTCCTGTGTGAAATAATTCATTCTTGAAGAGCTGAATGTAATTGGGAATGTCCATGAATCCAAATGATTTCTATAGGTGTATTATTCTTTGATAATAAATCATGGCAGCTGGAGAATTGCATTAATTATACCTGCATTGTCATATTTCCAGGCTGAAATGCTACATATGTATTTGATTTCTTTAGAAACAAAAAGATGTCTTCCCAGCTGCAATACACAACTCCTTCAGACTGAAAGATAACTTTTGAGCTTTTGTCGTCGTCATTCTATTGTATGTCAGTGATAGGTGCTAGTTTTAGCATTTGCTCATTAGCTGAGCACTTGCTGTGTTACCACAGCTCTATTTGAATTTTAAGTCCTTGCTTTCTAGCATGACTTCTGCTGTTTCACACACACACAAAAATGAATCACACAAATCAAAAAAGTAAGTAAAATTTTTGTCCTTTTTTGCCCTTCCCAGACAGATTAGTTTAGTATGAGATCCTACATGGTCAAGTAAAATAAAACCAGCCCTTGATTTGATGAGTGCTTTGAAGAAAATCCTGTGTACTGAGTTATGCTGTGAAATAAAGCGTTCATAATTCACTGATTTAAACATAAACTTCTAGAGACACATCTGGATATTTAGTTTAAAAATAGATACTACAATGCTTTATTAGTTGATGTAACCCATTTCAGATGTTAAAAAAAAAAAGAAAAATATGCCTTAACAATGTAGACTTACTATTATTTTCCAAAAATTGTAGTTCAAAAATGTGGTAAAAATGCAAAATTAATTAAAAATGCTATGTGTGCAATGGCTTTTACCTAATGAGAAAAGGAATGAATAATCAGTTCTTTCTAGCAATTAACTGATATGCCTGCAGGATGATAATTAAAATGAGTCATGCATGTAAAAGGAAACTGAATCTTTCCCTTGACTCATTTTTCTTCCATAAATTTATTTTCAGAATGGCTTGCTTTCAAATTCTGCCAGAAATTGATATACAAGTATTTTAAGTCATAGAAGTGCTGGGTGCAGCTTCAAAGCAACTCTGTGTTCGAATCCCATGTAGCACTGAAAAATTTGCCACCTGATTCATCCTGCAATGTTTGTAGAGTCAGTAGAGAGAACCAGAGATCTCCAAGGGAATGGTGAAGGTTGCAGAATTAGCCCATGGACACAGTTGCTGCTTGTTGCCTGCCTATCTTTGGAGTGGAAGTACCTGGCTGGTTGGTGCTGGTTATCTCTGCCAACATGGGATCCTCTCCTGAGGATGCGTAGGTGAAAGATCTGTGCCTGCCCAACGGTCCTACAGCATACTGGTAAAAGAGGTAGTGCCATAGCCTCCCTTTGTCTCCCATTTCGGGGCTTGCATTGAAAGTGGGTGGAGCTGTATTCACATCTGTTTGCAGGCTGGGGTACCCACAGGCAGTCACCACCTCCGAGTGCTGTATCCTTACCATCTCAGGTCACAGAATTGTCAGAAGGAGAGGAGTTGGGGATTTTCCCATGTTAGTGAAGTTGACCCACTCATTTTGGGAGTAAGAAAGCCAGGAGGAAGGAAAAAATGGTTGAAAGAACCCCATTTTATGAGTTGTTTTAGGTGTTATGTGCAGTTGGGAGTGGGAAGTTACCATTTGTCATCCCTATGCATAGGAGAATGGCTGGTTTTAGCTGACTTCTTAAAAATATAAAAAACATAAAATGTCCAGAGGGTCTGGGGAATGTGAGGCATCACATCCATCTCCTGATTTAATCAGAATTTTGTGTTGTTACCTATGACTGCTGATGATGGCTGGGTGTTAGGCTTCTGATACGGAAAAAATGCATGTGAAAAGCACCCATGTTTTGCCACCAGTGAAAGAAGCTCTCCAGCCCAACAAAGAGCTGCCTGCTGAGCTGTCAGTGCCGTGGGGCAGGCTGGCAGGCTGTCTGTTGCACTGTTGTCTCGTTAAATGTGTATTTCAGAAACCAACTTCCTCCCAGTTCTAGTGTTAGGCGTCAGCACAAGCAACTTGATGATAACTTTGCAAACCTAACTATCAGCTCTGTTGAAACTGCACTCACAGTGCCATCAGAAAAACGGACTTAACTGCTGTTTGCTAGTATATTTTGGAAGTATGTGTCCTTTGTTTATCTCACTTTGATACATTCTCATATTCAAGGCTTGATTATTTCCAAGCACTGAAAACCAGTAGAAATCAGTGGAAGATGTACTGCTTGCTGTACCTGACTGCTTTTTATTAATGATCAAAGGGAAATAACCTTGGTTTTCTTTAACATGGTAGGATTAAAGATAAAATTCAGCTATTGTTTTGCTTTAAGTTCTTGCTTAAAAATCTTTACTAGGAGCTGTGGTAATATATGTTTGTTTTGAGAGAGAGCTCGTCAGGAATGGATTTTTTTATTTTTAAGTTTTGCTTTATAAAATTGGTGTTCTTCTTCTGAAGGAATATAAGAAAAGGCTCTGCTTTCTATTTTTGGAAAAATGAGATTTGTCCAGCAGTTGAATTCAGATGTTTGACCACATTAATTTTTCAGAGATTTTTTTCTTGCTAGGTAGGATTGTAAAGACTGTAATTGAGAAAATTGGTTTAAAATTAGTTTCTTGGATCATAAAGAATCAGAAATAGCAGACCACCAGGTTCCGAGTTATAATGAAAGTAAACCTTAAAAAAGTTACTTTGTTTGTAAATGTTGGCATTTGCTAATGGCTATTTTGTTTATTTCCACATCAAAGCAAGTGAGCTGCAAATAGGGTTTTTTAAGCAACTGGCTTATACTTTCTGCACACTGTAAATGTTAATATTTAAACACATGAAATCAGGGGGTTAACTTCTCTTTGATTATTCAGACTGGTTAAATATTTTGCCAATTAAGAAGCAGCAGATTTTATCTGACCCACTGGAGTGGGGTGGGATTTTTAATACTTAATCATTTATAAGATACATTTGATGTAAGGGGCTAATGTTTATTGACTGGATTCTTGGGTTTAACAGAATTTTTTTCTGAAATACAGTGGAATCTAATTTAATGTTGTCAGAGAAGTACTGTGGGGTGTTTTGTGTGTTTTTTTTTCTTTGCAAAACGTTGAAAATACTCCTAAGTAACTGATGCAGTTAACTAAATGTCCATGAAGCTTTGCTTACTAGAGATACAGATGGCAGATGCACACAGAGAAATACATATGTCTTGGAAGTGCATAATTTGATTTAAAGGCAGCTCTTCTGTGGATGGGTCTAAAATTTGAAATATCTTGAAGACTGTTTTGAATTTTCCTGTATTTATTGAGAACTGAACTTCACTGTATGTCGTATGTAAGTAGTATACTGGCCACATGAGGATTAATTAAAAGTATGGGCCTGTCAGATTGTATCTGCAACACCTGTAATAGGAGTTTGACATGGAGAGGAGAGCTAGGAGGAAAGGATCAGGTTACAATTTTATTTTTTTTTTATTTTCTGAGGAGGCTGGTCATAACCAGAAAGAAAGAAAAAGAAACATTTTCCTGGGAAGGTAGGTCTTGCTGTGGCTGGGTAGGAGCAAAGAAGTGGGGCTTCGCCAAGCACTTACAAAATGTTTTTTTCTTTAGTGTTTTTTTCCCTTTTATTTGGGGTATTGATCAAATCAAAGGAATATAACTGAAGAATGCCTTCAAGCGAACTAAAATGCCTTCCAAGTGTACTAAGGCATCCCTTCACTTCCAGAAAGATCCAGTGCCGACAGGTTTCAGGAAGCTTGATGTAATCAACAAAGAGCGACTCACCTGTTCCTTGATGAGCTGTGGCCAGTGCTTTGTTGATGGCATGTGTGCTGCTGGACTGAATGCAACTTACACTGGTTATCCTACTTACACTGGTTTTATTAATGTGCCTGTTTTTCTCTGCAGTTAACTTCATACATTTTTCCTACTCCCAGAATTACAGGAATCTTTGTGTCTTTTATCGCATCTAGCAGAAGAACTATAGTATCTCTATTACCAACTTGTGCTAAATTTGTGATAACTAGGTGCTGTTCTTGAAAGCTTGAAAATTCTCCGTTAAAGGATGCGGTTTTTTGTTCATTTAACTTGGTTCCTTTTTTCCCCTAAGATCTCCACCATCTTAAGATATGGGCTTGCCAGTTCTCTTACTACAAAATAAGAATGCAAATGAAATCTTATCTAAAAAAAGGTTTATCTGAATTGGAACAGGAGGTTCACAATTTACCTTACTGGAAAGATAAACATGGGTTTTCCGTAATGTACAGCTCTTGATGTTTTTATCAGGAGACAATTTAGCTTTAGAGGATATTCACTATTGCAAGTAATGAAATTTGGGTATCAAGTTTATCCTGACATTATTTTAGCATTCTCTTTTAAGTAGGAATATTCAGATGGTATGAGGCAAATAATTTTTTTATTTGCTTTTTTGGTCAGGTGACCATTGAAGACTTTCTGCTGATGTTCAAAGCAATGGTGATAGGGCAGATTTTTTTAAGATCGCTGTCTCTCTATATTTAAAAATCACAGGAAGAAAGTGCTGTATCACTTGGTGCACTCTTCAAGTGATCAAATGTGTGTTCAGATGTGGTCAGATAAATTAGTTTGTTAACTGATAGGTAAGTTTAAGACATTTAAATTCCTGTTCTTTAATTAAGCTCGTAATTCTAAACCACTGTTTAAAATACAGGTAGTATTGTAGGAGATCCTGGATGCTTGCATAGTGGAAGTAAAAGATGACGCTTTGTGTTTCGTTGTAACATTAAGTATCCTTTAAAAGGTAGATAGATCAGTATATCACTACCAGTTATTATATTACACTATAAAATTAGTTTTCTCAAAATTAGGTTTCTCAAACAAGTGAAGATAGGTGTCAGGCACTAGGCATATTATTCTGTGGAAGATTTGTATTTTCTAACTGAACTGTGGAATGTGCATTTCACCCTGAAGTTGGATAATTTTATGCACACATTTGTAAAATACATCCATTTGTAGGTTACCACACAAAATATTTCAAATATGTCTGTGTTAAAATACTTAGGACACACAGTGCTAGTGTACCCTGTTACTTAATTTAAAGATATTTTCTTTTAATGGGCTGCAAACTTAACCGTGTTTGTGTTAATAAGAAATCGGTTTTGTTTATGTTAAACGATTGTACCCTTCAGTCAGTTAAAACAAACCAGCAAGCTAATAACATTGTTAGGTAGGTCTCTCCTAAATCTGAAGAAGTTTCTGTTTATCCTCTGCCATGACTGAAGAAAGTTTTAGCATGAGCAATTACCAAGGCTGAGTATTTGTGCAGTACTGCAGTCCTAATAGAAAGCAGAGATGTCTGCAGTAATCAGGAAAAAAAGAAAAGTGTGTGGGCCTGACTCTGATCAAAAGATATAAAAAAAAATATTACAGGTAAGGCAAATTAAAGGTGTTCTAAGATCCCATAGATGAGCAGCCTTTCCAATGGTTTTCAAAGAGGGCAGTCTTGGGAGCCCATTCAGTGTCTAAATCCCCCAGAACTGAAGAAGGGCACAGATTGGCTCTGCTTCTGACCAGCCCTGCTCTTCCCCTCTCCCAAACTAACTCAAGAGAAAAAGTACCCAGGCTTTTAAATGCAGTGTCTTGTTAGAGTGGCCTATCATGTGCTCATATAAGACTGAGAAGGAGATGGGAGCGAGTGGCCCTGTGCAAGGCAGAGGGAAGGGAGGGCAGGAGGGGAAGCCCTCTGCCGTGTTCGTTTTCAGGTGGCAAAAAAAAAATTCAAGCTGGTTAGGCTGCTGCTAAAGCCGCAGCCTTGGGGTTACAGGCAGGCCACCTTCCTCTAAGAGATGTTTTCGTTTTGTGTACGAAAAGGGCAACTCATCGTTTCGATCAAAGGAGGTCAGTGAATACAGGAGACTGTAAGATGTATGAGGGTTTTAGGAACAGATTTCATGCTTGACTGCCTGTAAGGCCATGACATGAGTGATACCACGGAACTGGCCTTGCTCTGCTTCAGATCAAAGCTTTTCACTCTTCTCCCAATTTTACTTCTACTTCCAGATAATTATGGACAAGCACAGCAGAACACTGTCTGTCTGACACATCTAAATAAAATCCTAATGTGGAGATTCCTGTTCAAAGCATTCCCCCGTTACCCTCCTCAGCGGTTGTGTTTTGCAGATGGAAGGAAGCCATTTTGTTTTCACAACTTCTGTTGTTACTGTTTGATTCTCCCCTGGGTGTCTCTTTTTCCAGGATTACAGTAGCAGCATGTTAGTTTTGGAAAGAGTAAAATAAACGGGTCTGTTCCTGGAAATCAAAGTAGTGCTTTATGCAATGAAGAGAGACGTGGTGCTGTGGCCCCTGTACGTAGTACTCAGGATTGAGGAGTGACTGGGAGATGTGGCACTGGCCATGCTGAGTGTTTCCAGGTACAAGGCTATGCCCAAAAAAACATAAATGGAAGACACAGTTGTCAGCAGTGAGGATTTAAGTGATATCACAGAAACAAAGCCTAGCTCCTTCTGATACCTATCAAAGTATTTGCTGTCTTGCAGAGGCAGACTGGTTGAGTTACTTATGGTGTCTCTGGATGTCTCCTTTCTATGTCCTCATCTGCTGTGAGGATCATCCACTTCTACATCTGTTGGCAGTAAAGAGCAATTCCTGTTTGAAGAGATCTTCCTGATTTGGCTGAGGCGAAGGGCATTTGAGGGTCTGCTCCACTTATGTGCCGCTCCCTGAGGTGTCGCACTGCTCCTGGGTGCATGAATAGCCAGCATGTGCTGGTGAGTACATCAATATTTGTTATGAAAGCTGCTGTTATGCCTGACCTGCAGAGCGATTCCTGTGTTCCAGGGGAATAAGAGTGTCCCGTTGCTTTGTGAACTGTCCATGGACTTGGTGTGTTTACATGAAGGAAGATGGACCAGCGCTTGCGTGACAGTGCTGGCGGACAGAGCAGCTCTTGCAGCTGGGAGGAAATACGTAGCAGTTTATGAGTCCTGCCAGTGGGTTTGTAGTCAGTCTCTTTGCATCTGGAAGCTAGCAGTAAAAATCCCATTCTGCCAGCCAGTCTGTGAGGACACAGTGGGAACTGCTAGGTGTTTTTTGTGTTTTTTTTTTTTTTTCCTTGGTTTTTAAGGATTTATTTGGGTGGTTTTTAAATTTACTTGTCATTTCGGTGATCACCCATAGTGGAACAAAAGATAGGACTGAGAGAGTGGTCCTGACACTGTTGTTACACTTTTCTGTCTGGAGAACTGCTGCCTCTTTGGTTTGTTTAACAAAATTCACAAGCTTTGCAAATGCACCTTGGCAGAGGGAGTTTCCTGTTGAATAGCAGGCTTCCATCTGGGTCTGTGTGGAATTAAAAGGAGTGTTTTGATGATGTGGTACATTGATGAGTTAGGCTCCAGAAAGGTGTCAACAAGTGTTGTACCGGTGTATGTAAGGTCCAGCGGTTAAATACATGTTGAACACGCGAAGTATAACTTTGATGGCTTTCTGTGAAAGTTTTGGCAAAAGTATGATGGTATTACATTGATGATATTAACACATGCCAGAGAAGTATTCTCTGCAAGGATCCCAGCATTAAATGGTTCCTTAAGATACAAATTTTATTTCATCCTTGCAGTTCACAGATTGTGGCTTCATTTCTCCCAACACTATATTAAAATGTCTTGCTGTATCTTGAGGTTTACTGAATCTACACTGGGAGATTTTATTTGAATTTAAGAGCTTTCTTAGAAAAAATAATTGTTTTTCTATCATGAAACCATTCCCTATAACTGTCATGGCCATTACATCTTCTGTATTTATTTCAAAACGGTTTCTCCTTCATTGTAATATTGAGTCTTTTAGGAATTTTCAACCCTGAACAGTTGTAGAATTCAAGTTAGGATCTAGTTGTCTGTCAAGTGCTAGTTAAATACTGTGTGCTTTTATTTTTTGGTCTTGGTCCTTATTTATTGCAGATGTTAACAGTATATCAAATATCTAACGGAGCACAGGAGAATGAGAAAAGCAGAGGTGAAAAGAGCAGATGAAGGAGAGGAATGCTCCTTTACAGTGTGCTTATGTCCACATTGGAACACTGATCTGTTTCCTGGAGAAGCAGACTCTTTCTGACTCTGATCTGCTTCCTGGAAGTACACGTCCGGTTCTAATGGATTTGTGGACCTTGATGTAAGGAAAAAACCAAAAACTTTAATATTTACCAGAAGTTTTATTTTCTTTACAGAATCAACTAAGTCAGTTTAGCTAATCTTGGAAAGAAATGGAAATTGACTCTTTAGGGTTTGGATTTGCTACTACGTAGAATATAGCCTATTTTACAGAATGAAAAATTGTTTGATGTGTGCTTAAAATAATCTATTATTTAGGAAAGCACCACTTACTGGAAAATACAGGGGGTACTGTAGTATAACAACTTTAGAAAAAGTGGTGATATGCAAGGAAAATGACCAACCATATTAACAGATCTGGATGCATGTGAAAATAAGGTATTTCAGACTTAATTTTCCTTTTTGGCAGTTTTAACTCTTGTTACATTGCTTAATGGTGAGGAATTCAATTCAGTGTTACCTTTTGACTTTTCCAGCTGCACTCTTGCTTAATTTGTGTTCTTTGTAGCTTCAGGCTGTTCCAGTCTTCAATACACATGAGAAAGCAAACAACCCCTGCCATCCAAAAACTAAGCTAGAACAAAGCCCCCCTAATAGTGTTTTCCTTGGCTGTTTTTCCCCTGCTGTGACATACACAATCTGTCTTGATATTTAAGATATCTTTATTCAAGTTTTATGTACTGTTTCTACCCTGCAAACTTTAAAGGACTAAGAGTTGATGCATACTTAATTACCCTTGCTAGTTAGGTGGGACTGAACTGCATTTTCGTGGAAAATTGTAAGAAAAAGAGTTTGCTTTATAGTTTAAAAAAGGATATTGATTTTACTGTAAAATTTTCAGAAATATTTGAAAGACACGGATAAACTGTGAAATGAAACTTTGGAATTCAAGTGTAGTATTCACAGTAGGACATAGGCACTATTCTGTTGTTTAAAAGGAGCCATTTGTTTACTTCTGGAAAATGTGGGAACTGTAAAGGAGCCAGTGTTGCAAATTTGCTGTAATCAAAACCCAATGAGACTCATTGGGAAAATACCCCACCATATACTACTGGAACAGAAGTTTAACAGATGGGCTTAGTAAGGTTGTTTTTAGACATGTGAATTGGTTGAGTGTTATCAGTACCACTTTCTCTTACTTGAACTGCAACCAATAGTTTGTCAATTTTTTCTTCCTAGACACTCAAAGGTTAAATTTGAATGTTTTACAAATGATTCTTTTTCTGTCTATAACTTCTGTTTTCAAAATCTACAGATATGAAATAAATAATTAAAAAATCAAAGTGGATTTTTTTCCACAGTAGAAAAGCAATGCAATATGCTGTTAAACAGATCCATAGAGAAGATAATTGAAAGCTGTTGAGCAAAGCTCTAGAAAATCATTATACAAATACAGTCACAGTCCTTGTCAAGCTTTGTGGATAACCTGCTTTTGAAATAGGCCCCAAGAGTAGAAAAATTTCAGATTAAAGAATAGTGTACTGTGTGCTTCTATGTCTTTGGTTCTGTCTTCTGAAATCTGATTTTCCCAAAGCTCTGTATAGATTACAAAGAGTATACTGACTGCCTTTTGGTTCCTATATAAAAAAAAAAAAAAAAAAAAGGAAAAGAGAAATTTGAAAAGACATAAACAAGAAAGCGACAATTGATCCTGGTGTTACACAGGAACATCTATTTGGAGTTTCAAAGGCAGCTAGCTATCAGCTACAGCAGATTTTCTGTCTGGCTGTGCAAGGACTGTGTGAGCTTGTTGTGTCTATACTAAAACTGCTATTGTTCTCCTGCTGTGAAATGACAGATGGACATGTCTATCGTGAGAGATCTGACTTTTGGCTGACTTGTAGATTCTGAATCCATGCATAACAGAGCTTGCCCTAGTCCTTCAAGAGGGAAGAAGAACATAAATAGAAAAAAACCTCCAAATGAAAGGTATGGTGCCAGTGTTGTGAAATCATCAAAAGTAAATTCCTTTTTTTTTTTTTGAAGGCAAGTGGGTTGTTTTTCTAAAAGGGAGCTCTCAGCTTTTGGTTTATTTTTCTAAGGATATAACATATATACATACATGTGCAGTGGATATTTTTCTTTGCCTTAGATAAAACGAGGTATGGTGCTATTCTAATGCAGTCACATAGACAACTAGTACGAAGGCATGGAATCCTAAAAAGTATAGTGATAAAGGAGATTGAGTTGG
The DNA here is from genome assembly GCA_035584735.1 of Pseudotriccus pelzelni. NCBI lineage: Eukaryota > Metazoa > Chordata > Aves > Passeriformes > Tyrannidae > Pseudotriccus > Pseudotriccus pelzelni. The sequence goes on along the minus strand of JAWMRA010000090.1, from coordinate 47,262,207 downwards.
TTGAGATGTTGGGAGGGAAAGGTATCCAATTCAGAAAGACATGATGTGAATTAACGTGTCATTAGAAGCATGTTAATTAGTTTTTTAATTATGTGGGTTTTTCTTAGTATGTAGCATAAATATATGTTAATTGGGCAATAAATATATTTTATGTTTCTGAAAGTGGTTTGCCTGGCAAAATCTTATTAAAAGCATTCCATCTCTATTCAGCTCAGGTAAATGTGTTTTTTTCTTGATGTAAATGACCCTAGCATTATAAAAGGAGATGGAATTACTACCAGTTTTGAAACATCTATTGGAAAAGTACAACTGAATTCACTGGGGTCACCGTTAAGATGTAAAAAGCTAAATGCTGATGCTTGCTCTTCGGTTTATTGTTGTTTAATTCAAACACTGGCATTTTTGCTTCTGTGACGTTTCTCTGCAAGTTTGTGAATTGTTAAGGTCTGCTAAGGCAATCCGTTAGTCAAGTATGCCCCACTTTGTTTAAACTGGGAGCTATAAACCATCCTTCTAGACAGAAGAATCTATTTAAACAAAGTCCTCATTTAAGCCCTGTACAAAGAAATACATAATGAAGAACGATATACTGTAGAAGGGAAAAACATGGGATGGCCTGTGGGTGAAAGCATCACTTTTCTTTTACAGAATTTTCTGTTGTCGTGTAAATAGTGAGTATAAGTAAGAATATTTTTAAAATACTAAGAAGACAACTAATTATTTACTTAAATATTTGTCTTGCCTTTTCTCATACAGTATTTTAGACAGCTGTGTTACAGCTCATCTCTTTGTTACCTTTAGTTCCATACACAATAGCTGAAGAAAGCAGGTGAGGCAGTGTGACGTGTATCCATTACGTGGACGCACAGCAGTGTGTCAGTGTACGCTCCTGAACAAGGGTCAGTCAGAGTCAGCCAGTGTCTTTCTTTTTTTTAAACCATGAGACTGTCCAATACAGTTCCTTCAACTGCCATGTTCTGTGAAAATTGATTTCTTTCTGCTAATACATAACTTTATAAATCAAAAAGAATCAGTTCAGTTTAGCACAGTGTATTTGAAATCCTGTATTCAGTAAAGTTTTGATCCACAGCCTGAAGGAAGGATTGCTGCTTACCTAAAGTGATGATTGCCAGTGTTGGTCAAGAATCCTTGCCAGCTGTGTTTCTGGATGACTCAGATGTCATGTTAAAGACAGACTTGGTTTCAGCCAAATCTTTTTTGAGACTGAATGATAGGGTATAAATAGTTACCACTGACAAAAAAAGCATCAACAAACATTTCAGTTCTGAATTTAATTAATGAAATGTGGACATTTGTCAGGGGTAAGGGTTAAGAAATGAGATAATCCAGTCCTCCTTCATCCATATATGTTATTGTGGTCCTCTGTAGCATGTTAGTATTCATTTCAGTTCTTCTAAATGGATTTTGGATAAGTCTTCTAACTGCTCTATTGATCTACTGTCCGATGAGATACATCACTATATTGCTAAATACAGAAGGTGTGCGGTCTTGTACTTGTTCAAGTCCCATGTATGCCCTGAACATAGCAAATTGAAATTGTGCACTAACTGCCCAATTGATGTCATGGGCCCCAAGCTGATCAAGCTAAAAGAATAAATATGGTTATTTTACTAATGAATTGGATACTGGTAAAAGAAGTCATTCTACTATTATACTTTCTGGCTACAAGTAGATTTGAAGCTACAGGGTGTGTTTTAACCTAATCCAGCATCTGTCCTGGCAGCTAGCATTGATGGAGAAAGGAACTGAAGTGCATAAATGCCAGAAATCACATGTGTTACCTGTGAACACACTTTTTGATTGGTGTCTCTTGCTCTTGTTTTTATTTTTCTTTAAAAAACTTCCTTCTCTTTAATTTTTCTTTTATTAAAAAAAATGGAGAGAGAGAGAAGCACTTTTTGATGTACCTAGATTAGTGTGACCTTTTATAGTTAAATTATTTAAATTAGTGCACATACAAACAACGATAGTGTTGTTTGGCAGTACCAGCAGGCCGCTTTAACTGATCGGTGTCTAACAACACATATTAGCAGAGTCACGTATGCTTCATGTGCTGATTCCAGTCAGCCTACCTTCTAGGTAACCTGACATTTCCATTTACTTCAAGGCAGGTACAGAGAAAAGTATTGCCTTCTTGCCATTCCTCCTGCATTACCCGTGTCCTGACAGGCTGTCAGAATGGCTTGTGTCTTTTCTGTCAGTGACAGGGTGAGCTGCCTCCCAGTATTATGGAGAATTTCTTAACTACAGGCCTTTTTAGGCATTTACATTTTGGGATAATTTGACAGGAAAGTGGCAATGCTGACTGCAGTGAAGAGTCAGCAGGGGATTTCCATTCACACAATAGCTTCCTACTGTAGCAATAAGGAGCACCTTGGACCAGAACAATGGAGACACTGGCTTCCTGGACTTTACCAGCAGTGCAGCTGAAGGCAATACCTCAGTAGACCTCCACCTACCAGATCAGGCCAGAGGGCTTTGCTAAGTTGTAGAGAAGTGTTTTGTTAAACTTCTGTTGAACCAGTCTGTTTTATTGGCCCTGAATAAGCTGTTGAAGCTAATCAATAAGGTTGGTGGCCTGGACTATTTCTTTACTATCTTTATTTAAAGAAAAAAACCCCCAACCAACCACAAACATCTCCTCACTGAGGGCCTATCAGTGGTTCAAACTAGTGTTGTTTGTTTGTTTTGGTTTGTTGATGTTGTTGTTTAAATCTAGGTGGCCAGGAGTCACTCTTAGTAAACTCCACTTCTTATTACTTTTCCCTCACTCCTATTTCAACTTCTATGTCATCTCCTTACCTTTTGCTTTCACTGATTTTAATAGCTTAATGTGCTCAGATAAGAACTGGAAGATTGCTAAAGTGAAAATTCAGCATTATCATTCTTCTCTTTGTCAGGTACTTTAGTCTGAATATTCGGAGAGTCTTTGGGAGAGCAGGAAGAGACTCTTCAGGAGACTGGGGAAGGGCAGATATAAACCTGCTCTCCCTACTTCTTTCTTTTTTAAAAAAAATATATTTTTTATATATAATATAATTTATTTTTTTTTAAGATGCTGGAGACAATGAAGGGAATTGTAAGCTAGTGAATAAAACCTGAAAGAGGAAAGGAATTACAAGCTGGTCAATGAAACCTTAATCCCCACACATTTTTTAACAAGTTATTAAACAGTTGCTTTATAAGCACCTCTGGAATAATAAAATTGATAAGCAACCAGTATAGATTTGTCAAGTGGCAACTGTGTCAGGCAATTTGTTTCCTTCCTTGGCAGGATGGCTAGCCTAGTAGATAAAAAAATGAGCAGCAGATGGATGAGGTATCTTGATTTTGTTATTTTTTTCCTGCAGTGGCAGGGTGTGATATTCTTGAATGTCTTGCACATCACTCATAGAAAATGGTGGGGAACTCCACATGAAATGGTTGTAAAGTAAACACACGGGTGGTTGAGAAAAGCTCTCCAACTGTCCTTAATGATTTATTGACAACTGAGAAGGCATTTCAGTATATTCTGGTTTTGTTCTGTATTTTTATTAGGTACTTGGCTAGTGGAGTACAGAGAATGTAGTAAATGATTATCAAGCTGTAGTCTGCAGACCCTATAGACCCACTGGTTGCTTATAAAGAGTCATGATGGGTAACTAACAAAAGCAAGCCTATTATCAGTAGGTCTAAATTCACTACACAGGGTCCTATGCCTCAAGTGGAAAATTTAAACGGATCTCACATGGCAAAAAGAATGGTTGAAAAGCAGTTGTTTTGACCATTTGGAGAGACAATCCAAAGAATGAGTTGAACTTCCAACTTGTGATGTTTTACATACTTGTTGGAAGAGGAATAAAAACCTAAAGTAGTCTAGCTAGTGAAAATCTGGGGTTTATAGTTAGCTGAAGGACAAATACATTTGTTTATACATCTGAGATGTGTAATTAAGGAATGTTGCATGTAAGAGGACATAGCTGTTATTTTCTGGTGAGGTCTCAGGTAGAGGACTCTCTACAGCAGCTGCTATGAAGTGCTTTGATACTGTAATGAAGATTTTGAAGGGATTGACTTTATTTAATCTCACAGGAAAAAACCAAGATTTGTGGGAGACATCTTATGAAAAGTGAAAAGCTTTATAGGAGATACTGTCTTCCACTAGAGGAGGGCAGAAAAAAAAAGTAGTAGTATGACTTTGGGTGGATAATAGAAAAATGTTAGATATGCCAGTTTCTGTGGCAGCTGCCAGTAATACCCTGTGTCTGTTATGTGGTTTATCCCTCTACATTTTCCCAATAACTTGTTTCACTTGGTTTAATAGAAGGGACAGGTTCTCACATGTCACATAAGTGGAGATCAGAGAATCTCAGTTGCCAGCCATAGGCATCTGAGTCACATTAGGTTTCCAAGCTGAGGTGCTATTGTCATTTCTGATGGCTGTTGAGCAGTGAGTAGAATCTGGGCAGCAAGCTCTGTCCAAAAGAGCAATATCCTATTTCGTTGCAAACAGGTGATGACAAAATTGTGCCTTGATGGGTTTGTTGTTTTCCCCAGAGAGAAGATACCAGATTTAATATCACCTTCATTTTTAGAAGAAGTTTTGAAAAGTTCCTTCACACCTGATTATTCTTGCAGTATCTATTATACAATAAATAACCATACCACTAAATAAATCCAGACAAACCCCTAAAATACCCCCTAAGCCACCACAGTCCTGCACTTGATTGGCTGATTTACGGATTTCTGGGTAAATCTGAAGGGACTGTTGATCCTGATGGAAATTTAATAGGTAATTAGATTGAAGGCAACATTTAAAACGTGAAGGAACAGAAGTCTTGGCCTAAATGACTTCTTACTGCTTATACTGGGATCTCTGTACTGTGCTGGGGCATTTCTCAGGTACAGAGTCCACCTGTCCGCTCTTGATTTTCACTGAATTAGAAAAGCTTTCTAAAAGTGGACCAACATTTAACTGCTTTGTAGAATACAGCCTTGGCTTTTGAAACTGGTTGTACCTAATTTGTTTTCCTGTTTGAGAGTTGGCTGTGGATCATAGCTTTTTTCCCAGCAGCAAATAAAATCACACATATTGGAGAAGAAAACTAATTTTTTTATTTGTAATTTTTATTTCTCACAATAATTATACATAACTGTCTAAATCTGTTGTGTCTTATATTATACCATGCTGCTTGCAGAAGTAATGATTAATGCTGTTTGTGAAGTGGGAGAGAATTAAGAGTCTAATGTCTGCCTACATTTTGTGCCCGTTGCTTTGTCTGCCTTCATCTGGTATTTGGCACGTCTGCCTTTATTTCATGAGAACAGACGACTAGCCATGTTCCAGTCAAGCCAAGTGTCCATTTAGTTCCATACTCTTTCCAAAGGCAGTTAGTAAGGATGCTTGGGGAGAAAAATGTAAGAAATGGCTGAAGTATATGTAGTAATTCTTTCCCATGGCTAGGTCCCTTAATTCGATGGTTTAGGGACCTCCTTAGCAAGAGGTTGAACCCAAGCATTTGTGTTTAAAATAACCATCAGTGGGTCTGTCATTCAAGAATTTGGTTACTTTTTTGTTTCCTTTTGTATGTGTCCAGTGTCTTGCTGCACTGATTCCGTAATTCAGGTATACATTGTGAAGAAAAAGCATTTCCTCATTTGTTACAGATTAGTAACCTACTCACTAGTTTTTGTTCTGAGAAATGATTCCTTGTTGACTTTTCCACACATCAATCATTCTGCTAGTCTCTGCATTCTTCTGCTTGGTCTTCTTCGCTGAAGACTTCCAGTTACTTTGGTCTTGGAAGGTTTGACAGTGTTTTGATGCAAGAGTCAGTCTTACAACTCTGTGAAAGCATCACCATCCACTTGGTGACAAACACACTGATTTTTTCTACTTTACTATCCGTAAAACTGAGTTAAGATTTCTTTAACTGAGGTTCTATGATTTATGGGTTAAATTATATGTATTAATTAAGGAGGAACCAGATTGTAGACTGAAAATTATTATGATTTCCAAAGTAGTATAATACTGAAGTTCCTCCCTTTGTGTGCTGTACATAGTCATTAATTATGGCTACTGTTACTTAATGAGAAATATTTTCACAGGCTAAAAACAATTCTAATAGCTGCAGGGTTTTTATGGTTTCTTCTTTTATTTTTATGTAAAAATTTCAGAATAATGAAGGCAATCTTATTATGGCATCTTATTTTGTCCAAAAAGTATGTTGACAAACAGCTGTCAGGACTGAGAAACAAATTTCAGTTAAATAGGAACAGAATTACTTTAGAATTAAAAAAACCCAAACGCTTTTCATTCCAAAGAAAACCATACATTTACCTGATGTATTGGATCTGAACCGCGACCCAGTCCGCTGAGCCTGTAAGTGGATTCTCTGCAAGTGCTCTGACTGTCCCATTTTGTTTCCCTCTTTGCCTGTCACCAAGCCATATGTGACTGTTTATCAAGTGCCCTGTTATGGCATAAGCAGGGTGTTTGGCTGTGCTGCACCTTTATGGCTTGCAGAAAGGAATGAGAGTCTATTTGGCATACAACTGTGGAAAGGACAGTTTGGGCGTATGTTGTGGCAGGATTGGTTTGTGTATTAGGACTATGCAGTGCGGAGGATTAGGGGCCACGGTGTAGTGGGAAGGGCTGGACATTGCAGTGCTGCTGAATGTGTGTTGAGCATGAGGTCATGGGTAATGGGAGAAAGCTATTGAAGTACCTCTTATTTTCAAAAATAGGGAGCCATTTGGAGACTATAAAAGATCCTGTCAGAAATCTTGATCAACTGTGAAGCACAAGTCTGACAAGAGTAAGCTTCATTAATACCAGAGTTCATGGATCTGCTTGCTTTAATTAGTTTTCCATAGCTGAGGAATTCTTTGCCATATAAGGGTTTATTTCAGATGCAAGTTTTCCATTAGCAGACAAGCACAATAAATTTTAACTAGAATAATTCAGACTTTGCTCCTCTAAAAAG
>JAWMRA010000090.1:47242731-47255121 GCA_035584735.1 Pseudotriccus pelzelni | reverse complement strand
CAGACTTTGCTCCTCTAAAACTTGATGAAATAGCTCTCTTTGTTTGAGTGATTTCTTCATATATTGTAATAGGAACCTTTGTGGTGAGAAGAATTGGATGGATGACTCATCTGTCCGTACTGTGTGCTAGGTTGCATGAAAGATACTGTGAATATGCTTGTCTGCAACTCTGTGCTACAAGTTACAAGGTTGTACTGACCATGGAATCATCTACAATTGTTATCTTGGAGCTTCTTACCTTAGAGAACTTTGTGGAAAGACTGCCAAAGAGCAGAACAGACCAGATTGGCAGGAAAAAGGTGGGACAAATATATGGCCTGCTATGAAATACTAAACTTAAAATTAAGGGGAAATGTTTTATGGGTCTTTCCTCTGCACATTTGTCAATTTGAGTTACAGAGGTCAGAAACAAACCACAGGTTTGGTTTAGGTAGGCTAACCCTAACCCTAATTTTTTAGCCCAGTGATCATAAATGATGAGCTAAACCATGTTTTTAAAAAATAAATAGCTTGTACTATTATCCAGTAATCTGCACTATGTTTAAGTTAGATTATTACAATCCGTTGGCTCTTCTCATTTTAAATTGTCAAATGTTCCTTTTCTTTAGAAACAGAAAATTCTGACAAGGGCCAGTAGATCAAATTCATTGTAGTACTAAAACAGTATATACATATTTTTTTGTGTTTCAGAATTAAGTAATTTAGTAATTACTTAAAGTTATTCACACTGACATAAGCAGGAGGAGTTGAATTAAAGCACTACTTAGCACTTTTAAAAATTTACTTAGAATATATAACATTTTTTTTGTTGCTCTAGAGTTTGCGATTTTTTTTGTGTAGCCAAGTGATTTCATATAATAATTTTGTACTTTCTTTGTGTTGATAAATACCAGTCAGCAGTGGTTTTGGGGGGGGGGGGGGATCTTTGTAGCCTTGTTTCTAGGCATTGTTCCAAAATACGCAGCTAAAATGCTTCATAGGTTTTGTTTAGAGCAGGGCTTTTAATGGAAAGATCACTACTGAGTCTTTTTGATGCAATTTGCAAGTACTTGATTCGTGTTCTTTTCTTCAAACTCAACATGACATTGCAGTGGTGGAGTGTGTCTGTTAAAAATACATGTGATTGTCTTGCATGCTGTGTTCTAAAAAGGAAGAGAGACCGTCAGTTTTTTTCTGAATATGTGATGCTTTTGGGGAAGTCTGGTAATGAGAGAAAGAGGAGAGTACATGAGAAGTAATTGTGTTGAAGGCTCAAGATATCATCTTGCTACAATGAATGTGGAGAACTTCCTTGGGAGTGTTTGGGTAAGGTTGTACCCTGATCAGTGCCTATGACTGAAATTTATGATGCATGGTAGATGCCTTTTGGCACAGAATGAGCAGTCAGCTTTTCATTAATTTGTAACAGAGAGACTGGTGGGAACGTTGTTCCATGCTGTGGAGAGCTTGTAGTGAATTCCTTCAATGTTAAGCAAGCTAAAAATAATTCTCTAGAAAATGTGTGCTTTAGCTAAGCCCTTTGTTTTCTGAACATACATTTGAAAATTTGAACAGATGTGATGAAAGTAAAGAGCAACATGTATCCTCTCTCTTTTTATAGTAATCTTAAAACTATTAAGATTTAAAATTGGTCAGTAAAATTTACATATCATCGGGGAATTTGTCTATGTGCAGTTTAAAGATTATGTTAGAAAACTTTGTAACTATTTTTACATATGTTGATTATGCGAGAGGGCTGGGGTGGAAGTCTGCAAGTAGGTGAGTTGCTGAATCCAACTACTCCTAGGCAGAATGAAGGAAGAATTGCACACTAGATAAAACTAGTTTCCTTTGCTGCTGTTTGGTGGCATAAAGTTTACCAGAATTTCTGTTTCCACAGGAAGGGGAACAAAGATAGGAGCCATTGGTACAACCCTTTAAATATTGTGGCAGAGTGGGTTGCGGAGGGAGAGTTGCCAGAGTGGAGAGAGAGAAAAGCTGTGGAGGGAACAGAGATATTGTAACTGAGGGGCGAAGCACAGATGAAGGAGACTAGTTGGAAAACAAAATGAAAGTTTTGAAAAAGCAGGCAGTGGCTGCATGCAAGGTATCTTTGCTATGCATGATTTCCCAGGTACATTCAGGTATTGGGGAACAAGAGGCAGCAAGCTGTCTGTATAGTCTATAGTATTTCTGTGAAAATAGAATGTGTTTATGTCCTTTTTAAAGTAAATTTTTAAAATGCAGGTCAGTATGTCTCTTCCTTGCCTCAGAGAGCAAAGATGTTAAATGCTGGATGAAACTGCATAGCTGTGTTTCAGACACTGCATCTCCTTGAGGGGCAAATGGTCCATGGCAAGGATGTTCAATGCTAGAAACCTGTCCTCCATGAAGGTCTCACACTTCAGTTGCTCGAGAGGGAGGCCTGAACTGGAACCCTTTTCTTGGAGATAAATTATTACTTTTTCTGTTTTTGCAAAGGGAAAGTAAAAATAATTTTTAAAGTATTAAGATGCTGTTCTGTTCCCTATCTGTATGGTAAACAAATCATTAGGGCACTTGGTTGTGAAGGTGTTTTTCTGTCCTTGCTGGAAGGTGTTCAAACCATCCCACCTCTCCTGGCCAGAGAGGCTGGAGCTGGCAGGTCACCAGCACATGGCCACCTTCTCTGGTCCTGCTGAAACTGTGTCACTGCACAGCTGAGAACTCAGCCCTCTGCGCCACGGAGAAAGGGAGGTTGGCCCTGGCTTCATTTTTTGCGCTTAAAGGGAATGTGGAGATCTCATCTCTGGAACAGAGGCTGTTCTTACGGCCTTAAGTACTGAACAGTGGATCTCATCTTGATTTAAACTTTGGTTTTTGTATTTGTGTTGGGGAAGGGGTTGTGAGACAGGAAATTACTGCAAGCTGACCTAGTATCACTAATTTAACCTGGTATGTGTGTCCCTGAAAGGGTATGCATTAGATGCAAGTATTCTGTTTTTAAGTCGGTTTTACTTTGCTAGCCTAGTTTCCAAGGGCAAAGTGTGCTTTTGAAATCACTGTGGTAGTTAGTTGTGATTGATTTTGGTGGCTACAGTATAGTTAATGTGTCTGTGAATCTAGGAGGAAGGAAAATGAAAATACTTGGTGTGAGGTCCAACGGCATAACACATAAAATTAACTATATTCACATCAGAACATCTCACCTAGGTGCATTTTCATGATATTAGGTTTGTGAATAGAGCTTCTGTTTACTCACATAGATGAGTGTTTGGCAAACATAAATCCTTAACTTTTTGGGGGTAATGCTAAGAAATAAAAAAGATGCATTTAATCACAAAAACCCTACCTTAAAATTCAAGCAGGATACCAATGGAAATCCCGTTGACAATGTGTTGAACCAGGAAAATACTCTTAATTTTGACTAAATACAGGAATTTATTTGTTTTGTTAAAGCATGTAGAAGTACTGAATTTAAAAGCAGTTTGGGGCAATGTAAATGTGTTACTTGTCCAAAACACTTCAAGGAAGGAAGTGTGTACTTCACTCTTTTCCTTAGGAATGAATGTTTTTCTTTTAAGTAGTAGTAATTTATACAACCTATATTTACAATAAACAGTACAAACTATAAGGGACTAAAGGGGTTTTTTTGTTTTTCCTCTTAAGGAGAGTCTTTCATCTCTTTACTGCACATAGGCTCAGAGACCTTCTATTTGAAAAACACTAGTAGGAATTAATTTCATGTTTTCTTACACTTGGAGAATAGCATTAAATATCAGTTCCTAGTCTTTATTACTTACATTAATGGTGGCATAAAAATCATGCTGCATAAAGAAGCTGCAAGATGCTTTAAAAGCTTTTTTGTTTGTTTTGTAGGAATATTAAAAATTTATTTTGGCCTCATGGCTGCCTGCACAACTTCCCTGTGCACATCTCAAAGTTGTTTTCTTTTTTGGCTGAAAGCGTTAAACGTAATTATCATCTTGTGTGGAGTTTTATAACATGGACTTCTGTTTTATAATCTAGTGAAAAGCATTCCATTTGTTTTATACAGACATTCACAAAATGGGGAATTAAAGAGAAATATTGTTGCTTCTTTTTGCCTTTATGAATAATTAAAGCATATTCTCCCACCTCCACTGTATTTTTCCTTCCCATTCTATTTTTTAAAAAAAATAATTTTCTAAATGCTAACTTAGGTAATTTCCGCTTAAGGTAATCTGTGCCACAAATTGAAAAATATTAGTCCAAAGTTAATGTTTAAAAGAAATTTTGAACAAGGTTGTCCTTCATACAGACAGAAAAATGGGAGCTGCATCCCTGTCAGATTAAGACAAGATTCTCAAAGAAATGGAGGTTTTCCACAAAGCTGAAAGAAAAAAAAAATTGAATTTTTGTCAGCAGACAGACTGTTGGTGTGGAAGTGAGTTGTTTGGTCACAGGCTCTTTAGTACTACAGCTTAGATTTGACCTTTCTAAAAGGTATTTTTGCTTTCATATTCAACCACTTCACTGCTATCAAGAAGCTCTTTGGCTTGCCCATATAGTGTTGGATCACTGTTCAGGTCTGAAGTTGCAGAATAGCTTCTGGGTTCGTCTTCAAACAGCACCAGTTGGGCTGTTCATTGTTTTCACTCTTCAGCAGTTTCTTGTCTAGGCAATTCAGTTCTTTCAACGTGAGCAGACATTAAACAAAACTCTAAAAAAGTTATTAATAAGCAGGACTTTGCCTTTCAGCCAGATTGTAGTGCTTTGACCAAAAAAGGCAGACCAGAGTAATAGGTTTCCCTGATTAGACTTTTAAAACTGCATATTAGTATTTTTTGAGCTTGATTATAGTGTGATCACAGAATCATTATGTATTATTTAGGAAGAAAATAATGATGATTAGAGAAAATAAAGTAGCATTTAATTAATTAATCTTTGATTCTAGAACTTAAAAATACTTGTTTCAGGAGCAAGATGCTTTTGATTGACTCTGTGGGAAGTCATCATATTAGGCACAAAGATTTGAGAGCCAAGCTTAACAGCAATGTATGCTGTAATCTCATCCAAACCTGCTTGTCTTTCATTAAAAGCAAACTGGTTAGGCTGTAGGAATTAAAAAAAAAAAACAAAACAGAAAACCAAACCAACAACAACAGCAAAGCGTCCGTCTTTTATAGACATACAGTCTTTTAGAACATGCTTTGCAGATAACCATACATTTACTATCCTGCCTGTAATTTGTAAAGACACATATTTTAGTGATAGTAGAAACTATCTTCGTGTTACATACAGCTCGTGTTTCTGATGTTCATCCTCAGTGTCCATCTTCCAGCAGAAGCCACAAAGGTGACAAGGGGTCTGGAGCATCTGTCTTATGAGGATAGACTGCAGAAGCTGGTCCTGTTAATCAAGCTAACAGAAGACTGCGAGAGGGTCTCATTAATTCATATAAATATCTCAAGGGCAGGTGCCAAGAGGATGGTGCCAGACCCTTTTCAGTGGTGCCCAGTGACAGGACAAGGAGCAATGGTCATAAAATAAAACGCAAGTTCCACCTCAACATGTCCTTCACACTGAGGGTGGCATAGCATTGGAACAGGCTACCCAGGGAGCTATGGAATGTCCCTCTCTGGAGACATTCAAAATGACCTGGATGAGTTCCTGTGTCATCTGCTCCAGGTAACCCTTCCTTGGCAGGAGAGTTGGACTAGATGATCTCTAGAGGTCCCTTTCAATCCTAACAACTCTGTTATTCTGTGATTTTTGGGAATGAATCATTATATGTAAACTAAGGATTTTGTCATACAATGAATTTATTTTCTGATGTGCTTCTGGGTTACTCTCTATAACAACCTGCTTCTTGCTTATGTTAAATATTTCTGATGAATCAAAGACTGAAATTTATAAGTCCCAACTCTCTGAGATATGTTTTTGACCTTGATTAATAATTTTGAAGATGAAAATGGATTTTAGGATCTTAACAGCAGGTGCCCTGGCAATTAAAAGCATGTCTAAGATTTTTTTGACTTGATACTATTTGAGATGCTGCATAGATGAGGAGCAGTTCTATCTGATTTCTGGTGACAAAAAAAAAAGAAAAAAGTTAAAGAAATGCCTTTATTTAATCTTCTTGGTTTTCACTCTTCTATTTCTTCTTTTAATCTTTGAAAGCTATCTTTTTCTTTAAATAACTGGAAGAAAACCCACTGTAAACTTCTGATCTGTTTCATAAAGGTTTGGCTAGGGCTTTTTAGTATAAGTAAATTCCTTGTTTTGCACACTTGGACACTTGGCAGATGAATGGAGGACATCTTGAGTTTCAGAGAAACTGAAGATGCCATTTTGCACAAGCAAGCAATTTTTCAAAGACAGAGTAAGGGCAAACACAAAATAGTCCGTTCTCAAAAAGAAAAATTTAGAATAACTAGTCCTGCAGTTGCTTAGTTTACGTGTTGGTATAATAAAAGTGGAAATGTTGTTGAGCATTTGACAAATTCCTCGCTATATGTGGTAGAATAGCATCTCCTTCGGTGTTGAGTACCTGTCATGTTTTTAGTTACAAGAGGGGGAATCAGTTCAGCTTTGAACATCAATGCTCCTTTGATCCAAATTATCCTTTGATTTTTATTCCTTGTTTTTTAAATAAAATTAAGTTCCAAACCACTGTTCTCCCTCCTGTAAAGTAAAAATAAACTCTTTTTTCTTGGTTCCCATTTTATTTCCTTAATTTGCTCTCTATCGCTTTGTGTCTGTCCTTCCTTATTTCATAGGAGACATTGAATACCTGCTATGACTTTCTTAGGAAGATATGAAGACACTCTAATAGGAATTTCTTTTCTGTCTCAGTATGTTAAAATCAGTTTGGCGGCTGCCATATTGTGATGTTCTTCCTCCCTCCCCCACCGATGGAAACATGAGTGCATTAATCTAGCCCCAAACTGCTGTATGGAAACACTTTTCTCTTAAGTCAAAAAAGTCAGTGCAAGTCTGTGAATTGTTTTATGAAAGTACTGGGTCAAGTTTCAAGCTTTGAGTCCCTGCTGGTACATTAAATTCTTCATGGTATTGTCAGGGAAGAAGCAGGGGACCTTTCTTTAGCTAGATAAATAAGAGAAGTGTCAACTTCCAGATGCCTTGAGGGAGAGACTCCAGACAAGCTTTTAGTACAATTACAGAAGGACAAAGTGGAAGAGACCCTTGGAACTCCTGTGTGTATTGAATGTCATTTAGCTTTTTAGTACAACAGAGAAAAGCTCTATAGCAGTGTTCAAAGTAGATAGGTTTGTAGTCTTTTGTGTATAAATATGAGTATATGGCACTTAAAAAAAAATATATATACGTATATGTGTATATGTATGCTGTGGTGTTTTAGGAAGTGGTATTTGCAGAGGATACTAAAGCTGAAAAAAAAAAAGTACTATGCATTTTAAATGGAATGCTTAATTAAGTAATGTCAGCAATTTTACTGAGCAGAATACTTTTAGAACACATCACTGTCCTTTCCTGTAGAAGACAGAAGGTTTTTTTCCTTATCTGAATAGTTTCTTTTTACATAAACTATAAGCATTTGGTTATTTGAACTTTATTTCTTCTGCACTTTTTCTCCTTTTTCATTCTAGGAAGTTTCTCTGGTTCTCCTTCATGTTCTTCATGTGTTTCATCCAGGGTGACACACTGTTTCAGTGCTGGTCACATGGTACTACCCAGGTTTAACCTGAGTGGTTTCCACTTTTGCCAGTATCAAGGAGTTGTGTGTGTGTGTGTGTAGGTGTGTGTGTAACAAAACTGGAAATCATGTAAGTATTTATTTACATACAAAGTTTTTTGTTTTGGTGTGGGGTTTTGTTCGTGTTTGGGATTTTTTTATTTTATTTTTTTGAGCTTCTGTTGGTGTCTATGTTTCTAACCTTAATGAACGTGGAGAAAAGTTTGAAAACCTTGAGATAATCATATATCACAGGCATCTGCCTTTTTAAGAAAACAGCAAGCATTGGAAAGCTTGCAGTGCCGTTGTAGCACTTGACAGCAGTATCAGGTTTCTTTGACTGAGGCATCAGTTTGGCGTGACTGAACTGAAATTTTGGATTTTCTTACATGAGGCATCCTCATGTATGACTAATAATTACTTTAATCCCGGAATTAATTAAAACAAAGTTTGTAAAAACAGTGTCTTTTATCTACCCTGAGCCCTCCCTGTGAATTTTTCTTAGTCTCTGTAGATAGTGTCATTCTTGCACTTGTTATCTGTGAAGGTCAAACGAAGGTCCAAGCCCATGTCATAAGGCTGTAAATAAAATAATTAACCAGAACTACCTAGTAATACCCAGTGGCCTAAACTACAGAGCAAATTTGCATTGATGTTTTCATAGTTTCCACTGCTCTGCACCTGAAGGACTTACTGGGCCAAAGGAGGCAGTTGTTTCATTTAAGGCTGTCTGTGTCTCTTTTCTTCATTAATTTGTCCTATTATTTCTTGAGCAAGTGTGGAATTTAGCATCCACAGCAGAGTGTGGCAGATTCTCTCCACATAACTGCATCTTGCACGACAAAAGTGCTTTTTTGAGCTTAACATATCCCAATATGCTTTGATGCTGCCTACACTTGCATTGGCAAATACAGTGAAGAATTGCTGTCTAGTCTTCCCCTCTGTGCTTATCAACATTTTATAGAGGTCAGAAGAAAATACATCCTTAACACTTAAATCTGCAATCCGTTCAAAAGATGCTGACTGTCATACTGTTATAGCCTGGAACATTCTCTCACAATTGTGGAGCTCCATGACAAAATCATGTATTTTCTGTGTTGTAGTTCTGTGGGATTTTACCACTTCTGCATAACTTTTAAAAGTTACCTGACAGGCCATAAAATGGAGTTTTGCTCTCTGGGTAAACTGCTGTGACATGAAATGATGACCTTTAGGAAGAAAATCTGGATATTGCTTTGTCTTCTTAGTTACAGTCTATGACTTCTTAAGCATTTATTAATCATTTCCATCTGAAAGCATATTATATTTTTATCTTAGGAAAGAAACAAAAACATTCAGCAAAGAAAAGCTTCTTAGAGTCATGGTGTTTTCCCCTAGCACTTTGGGATACTATTACACATGCTTGCGATTATCTACTCTGCAAACAATTGTCAGGAAACTTCAGCTGTTTTCCAAGTCCCACAGAAGAACAGATGTGGAATTAAATTTCAAACAATGTACTGTTAATCATGTACATGTGGACACAAAATGAACTGGACCTCAGTGAGAACTGATTGGGTGCTTTGTTAGCTGGGCATGGAGTGGAGAATTTGCACTTTTCTTAGTCTTCATTGTCTGAATAGTCCTTTGGAAAGGATAAGGGTCTGGTTCAGATATTTAACTCCTTCTAGAGAACCAAAACCACGGAGGACCACCTGAATGGAACTGGACTATGTTATGTATATGAATAAAAGTGATTGTATATGTATGTGCAATTTTCTTTTATTTGAGAGCACTTTTGATGCTGTAAAGGATATTGAGGAGTAAAGTAGCTGCATATCATCAGTGTGCTTTCAAAAACAATTATTTAAACCAGGCAGCTTTGCCTGTAAGAGATTTAAAGTCCATGTTCAATTTCTGGAAACCATAAGAAAGCAATTACGTCAGAAAACCTACTCATGCTGTGTTCTAAACCTCAGCCGTCCCTGGAAAAATCACTTATAAAGACAGACCATACAATTTCAGAAAGCTGGTTTTGGAGGAGAATGGATTAGTATTTAGGAACTCGGGAACTTAGAGTTTCAACTTTACAGAATTATTATTTTGAATCAGTGTATTATACAGTCATTGAGGCTTAAGGAATTGTTAGATTCTTGTTCTTGGAAATCTTTTTTTTTCATTGGTAAGAAAACTCGTGGAAAAAGGGCTGTTGTTACTTGTTCTGAGTGTGAATGCCCTCACTGAAGTATGTGTAGGTCTTGAAAAATAGTGACTACTAGTAGGAATCTGCATTTTCTGCTGCTGCAGAATTGAAACTATTGTTAAAATATGGAGCTTATATATATATGGTTATTTTCAGTTATTTGATCCCATGTAACCTGGAAATAATTTGCCTTCCTGAACCTACAAAATAAAAAAAGACTGGGGGTGTGAAAAGTGAGTATAATAAATTTACAGCTTCTTAAATTTGATGAACTTGATTAAGCAGACAAGATTATGTCTTGTTTCAGAGTTTATAGTAATTCCTTAGAATTTTTTAAACCCCTTTAGAAGTTTTAAAATTAGCCTTATCATATTATACTGAAGGCTTAAAAAGGCTGTAAACTTGGCTGCCTGTGGTTTTTGGTTTGAAAATAATTGCCCCACAAACTTAAAATAGGGTATGAGGACATTAGTAGTGATGCATTTTCCAGCCACCCAGGTTCTTCATCTAACTGCCTCATTGGCTGTTCCTTAACCTGTCACCTTGCACATTCATTGTTATGTTTATTCTAGTAGTAAGCAAGTGGCCAAAGCCAATTAAAATGTTAATTCCTACTAAAATAACAAATATGATGTTTGAGAGATTGAGAGAACAGAAAGAACTTTCAGAAATCTTTATATGTTCCGGAGACATGTTGTCTCTTAGCTTGACTTCTGGAGAGATCTGTGAAGGTTATATCAGAGTTTATGTATTCTTTAAAAAAATCTTTCATATGGATTTCCTGGGGCTGTTTTGCTTGTGCTCTGTGAAGTGACCAATTTCGTCCTTTCCTTTGTTTTTGGGGAGGTCTGCTTGACCTTAGTTTTTCATGTTTTCTTTCAAAATAACTTTCTTTCATGGATATTACTTTGTTTATACGCTTTGCCAAAGAAAAGAAGAGATAATAACATTCAAAATAAACATCTTTATACCCCCATGTCTTGTTTCTTAGCATTTGTCTAGAATGACAGAAGTGGCTGAGCATTTCATGTTCTTTAAAACATGACTTCGTGAATGTAGTTGACGTGGACATTGTGTGCTTTATCAAGACTTAATAAGTGCAGTTGTCTTCTGCCTTTAAAAATCGAAAGCATGGGATACAGACTAGTTCTGTATGGTGATAGTTAAACTCAAGAAGAAACTGCATTTTTGACCTTTAATACTTTGAGAGTATTTTAAATGGGCTTAGAATGCGTTTTTTGATTTTAACAGTGGGGTTTGGGATGGCTTTAACCTGTTTAACATGTACTTTCTGAGGGGTGATTGGAAGGTCTGCTAATACACTTCAGTGTACAGATCTTTGGGTGAGAAGGCCTTTGTAAGGGAGTTTGTTCTATTGTTATTGCAGGCAGTCAGGTTATGTACAACTTGTTTCATCACGTCATGAGCCTTTGACTTAAAACTAGAAAGCTTTTTTACCTCTGCTTTTGTTCTTGAAAGGCTGTTGCAGAATCTTGCTCTTTCATATGGTTTAGAAATCGTCTCTTAAGCCGCATCTTAAGTGTGTTTACAATCAGTTCACAGTTATTTTGTTCCTGCTGCAATGTTGACTTTCAATTAAAATATTTCTTCTTCTTGCTAATTAGCTGCCTACAGTAATGGTAGGAAATAATTACACTTCGTTTTTTGTCAACATTTAGTTAGGATAAAGAATATAAGACTTCATATCTTTTCTTAGCCCTTTTCCCTCGATCAGTATAGTATTTGTTTGGTGTTCTTAATTCAACTTGGATTCCTACTCTTCCCATCACTTATTTTATAAGAATTCTTTGTTATGTTAAAAAGGAAACCTCACTGCAGTCTCCAGTAACTGGTAAAACTATCCTTTGGGTTGATGATAACTGATATAATCCAAGATTATACTGCCATTCATCACCTCCATGTCATGTTAGAGGTATTGCCCAGCAGGCTCGAGATAACCTTCAGAAATATCTTACATCTTTTCCCCTTCTCAAAACATATAAGCATATTAAACAACCATTCTTCAGGAATTCAGTCTACCAGTAAACTTTAAAACTGACTCTGGTGGAGAATACCACCTGCACTGTAAGTATGGTGTCTGGTTGTCATGGGTTTGCCTAGGGACAGTTTTTACCACATGCCCCACAAATTGCTCTAAGGTGAGAAAAGGTTTATGCAGACAAAGAGATCTGATTGGGGAGAAAATAATATTAGGATTTATTACTAGCAAAATAAAACTAAACAACTACAACTACAACAATTCTAATTAAGCAAAAGCACTATGTATTTACAGAAACACCCTCCCCCCTTTGTATTAGTCCAGAAGGAGAAGTAATTTTTTTCCATTTTAAAAGCTCCAAGTCTTCTAAGAAACTCTGCAGCATTTTGTAAGTTCCTCTCTGTTATCTCTGGGACGACAACTCTGACTCGTTGCAACTGGAACTGTTTGCTCTCTGTCTCTTCTCTTCTGTGTGTCGACCTCAGGGCTGGGCCTTCCTCCCTCCTGGGATAAGGCTGGGGTTACCCAGGTCCTGTAAGGTCTCCCATGGACTAC
>JAWMRA010000090.1:47213094-47233144 GCA_035584735.1 Pseudotriccus pelzelni | reverse complement strand
TAGTGGTTGGAGTGATGTCTAGAATACTGCTTTTCTAGACAAGCAAAAGTGTCCTGGTGGCAAAATATTACTCATGTTTACACAATCTCTTGCAAGCAAAGTTTTTACCATTCCAGCCACCAATACTAATCATAAATACTGTTTTCATATTTTTGGCTATGTATTACATTTTACATCAGTTATTTCTCTAGGTATTGCCAGGCATCTGAAGTGGTTGACCAAGACCTAGGGATTTGGAACAGTGGTAAGTAAATGGAATTCAGATTATATTATCTGTGTTTTCACATGCTGGCTGGCTGTGAAGTTTGACTGCTGCCTGAAGGATGGAAGATGTGCAGTATGGCTTTTGAATATTTTCTTCTGAGCACCAAGTTTGTTTTCAGAGCATTCACAGATTTTAAGAAGAACAGGATGTGGTCTCAGTGATTGCGTTTGATGAGTGAAACTTCCTCCCCACACCACCCTGACTTAGAAAAAACTTAAAATATTTCAGGTACATCAGTTCAGTCTGTACTTGCTGAAGTAGTAACTTACCCATTGTATTAAAAATTGTAGTGTTCTTTGTAAAGTTAGATAATTTTCTTGATTTCCCGTGCTCATTGCTGAGTTTTTGCATTTTATGTGCTAATTATGTACTGTTTTGACTGGAGAAAAATAGAGGAAGGATCTAAGAAAGAACTTTAAAAATTTCAAATACTTTAAAAAGTACCTTTTGTAATGCATTTATAAATATATTGTTGTGCTTCCTTATCTGTAGATGTAGGCTGGCAAGGAGAGCCTTACACAGGCAGAGATAAACTCACCAACTCTTAATTGTATTTAATAATTATTGAATACAATAAAATAATAGAATCATTAAGGTAGAAAAAGACCTCCAAGATCATTGAGTCCAACTTTTGACTGAGCACCCGTCATGTCAACTAAACCATGGCACCAAATGCCATGTCCCGTCAATTCTTAACACTTTGGGGGTGGTGACTCCACCACCTCCCTGGGTAGTCTATTCCGATGCTTAACCACCCTTTTAATGAAAAAATTCTTCTTGATATCCATCCTGAACCTCCCCTTGTTCTGTCACTAGCTGCCTGGGAGAAGAGGCTGATAGAAGAGTACAATTATACTTTCAGAAAGCAACTACATTTTCTTGCCAAGACATAGGCATTTGGAATAATGTAATATTTCTGTTTCTCTGGTTTCCATAGTAGAGCCAGTTTATGTGAAAAATTTCATATTCATATTAAGGGATCTCATTTGATTTCAGTCCTCTTGGCAGAAAATATAAATTTTTAGCACCTAGGTATTTGGTTCTATGTGCCATTGACTTTGGTGACCAATACAGTGAGGAACCCTTGCCTTGTTTTTATTATTTTTTGCTTTAGTGACCTCTGAAAATCATGCTTGTTCTTCGTTTCTAAAAATATCATTTAGTTAAAACACTGAAGGAATTTATCAGTTTAGAATATTTGCACTCATGTAGTTTCGTATTTACTATGTCCTTTCTATTTGTGCTTGTATTTTGCCAGGAAAAGCA
Organism: Pseudotriccus pelzelni; assembly: GCA_035584735.1. NCBI lineage: Eukaryota > Metazoa > Chordata > Aves > Passeriformes > Tyrannidae > Pseudotriccus > Pseudotriccus pelzelni. The sequence continues at coordinate 47,231,613 of JAWMRA010000090.1, read as the reverse complement.
AGTAAATTTTAAGTGAATTTGTCAGTTGGTTTTGATAATTCTTTTTTGCCTACTGTTTATCTACCCCCGTGTCCCTATCCTCCACTGCCTGACAGCTGTCAAGACTAAAATGCTGTATTCATGGTGTCATTAGGACACAAGTGGAATGAAAGCATCGTAGACATTTTATATATCTTTATTTAACAAAAAATATAGGTATTCTTTCTTTCAAGTTTAATGCTGTTTAAGAAGTGGATAATTAAGAATTAAAGAGACTTATTAATTTAAAATTGATTCTTGGGTAGTGTTGCAGATAATGTAACTTTAACTATTTTACGACAGTGTGCCTCAGACCAATTAAGAAGGGAGTCCTGTAATGCTTAGCCGTATAACAGAAACACTAGTGCACGTATTAAGGTGAAGCTAACTTAAAAACTTGAGGAACTGTCAGCAGCAGCAGTGGGAAGAGAACACAGAGAGTTAAGTGCAGTGGTGATTGGTAAAATTGCACAGTTAATAAGATTAGTTCTATGCAGACCTAAATATGTTGAAAAGCAAATTGAAATTATAACTTTTTCTTCATAACAAAATATGTAAATAATATAGTTTCTCTCCAGATGTGCTAATGAGCACAACAAAGACTAGTTGTCTGTGTTTTCTTCAAAGGCATTGCATAATTTGTCTTGGGAGAACATTTGAAAATATTTAAGCACTTCATGCCCTAAAAATCTTCACTTCAGTTGCAGTTAAATAATTAATAAAATTGTAACTGGAAGCAAGAAATAAACAACAAAGATAAAAATTTAAAGGATCAAATTGCCTTCTAATAATCTCTTAAAGAAATCTTTGGTATTTTGTCTATTCTTTCCTCTTCTTTTTCTCCCCAGTGTTTCAATGTCATTATAAGAACATTCATATACTTGCTGACCTGTATGTGTGCTCCTTTTGTTGCAATATGAGTAGGATAGAAGCTTATAATGCCTTTTCTAATAAACATGAAAGATAGACTCTGATATTCTATTAGGCAAAAAAGGACCAGTTATTTTAGTTTTCCATGTAATGCTACGAACCAAGAATTGATTGCTTAGTACAGGGGGGGTTAAGGTCCTTCCAGGACCTGCACATCATAGCTGATGGTGATCCATACTCCAGTGAGATGCCTTAGCAAAGGTAGATGCTGGTGTTAAATATCTCTGGAAAACAGCAGGTGTTTGGGGAATGTTAGCCTCAGGACTCTGATGGCTGACTGTGAGACTTGTCTCTGAAGATTTGGAGGTTTGATCCCCTCTTTTAATAGCTGAAGTTTCATCAGCTAGTAGTTTTGACAGACGTTGATACAAAGGCGCAGTTCTTAGACCATGGACTTTTGTCATCCCAACTGCTCTGAAACCTGCCAGCTGATGTGACAAATATTCTTCTGTGTTACGTGAAAATAAATGTTTTGACTAGCTAGTCCTGTTCCTCTTCAGGTAATAATACTTACCTAACTTTCCTGGATAGGATTCTGGTTGGCACTGGAGGACGAGGGTTATGCTTCTGGCCATGGGAAAAACTGGGAGAAACCAAGGTGAGGGAAAGCAAGCAGAGTGGATTTTTCTGAAGGACTTTTCTTATGTTGTGATAACCCTCAGAAGAAGGAATGCCGTGGTTTGCTCAAGATTTTTCTAGCTGTCATTTTATCTATGTGCTGAACTTTGCATCTTGATGGTAACTTTGGGACTTTTATATTCTATGTTTCTGATAAAGTCATGCCATACTTCAGCTGGAAATAGATAATTTGGTAATAGTTTTGAGGCAACTAAAGGGTCTCTGTTAAACCCACATAGTTTACAGCAGAATACAGATAGGGACAGGAGTAGATTTTGGGGTTTTGTGTTTAGTTTGGGATATATGATTTTGTTTATATTAGTACTGTTTTGTACTATGTGCATAAGGACACAGAAACAGGGTGGGTTTTTACCTCTGGAATTGAAAAATAGAGGTGTGGCCAGTATTCCTGGTTTACATTTTGTTAACAGCCAGAGTAAATAGGAAGTTATATACTTGTACTGCTTTTCCTCTTTGAACAATCTCCTTTCTATGTCTGTGCTTTGCGTTTTCATTTTTATTTTTCATATAATTTATCTTTGTCTACTTCTTCTTTATAGAACTTCAAGGTGATTTTAAAGTGCTAATCACAAATTGCACCCCACTTCTATTTAATAGAAACAATAGCAGTGGACTTTTTTCAATTTTTTTCCTTTTTTCTGTTGTTAGAGGGAAGAAAGGACAAGTTACTGAGTCAGAAAAATGTTACAGTTTCAAGGTCTTTCCTTGGGAAGGCACTGGAAATTTTCAGATGCAGTAAACCACATTGAACTGATAATTTGCTTATGGAGTATTAAAAACAATGGTTAATATTAATGTTATTATTTCTGGAACTTAGTGCAGTTCCTGATATGGCAATGCCATGCCACAAGCAATGACTAGCAGTTGCTGCTACAGGAAGAAGTGTGGTGTAGAAGATAGAACTCCCTGTCCTGACTCCTGCTTTCAACTTCTGCCTCTGTTGTTAACCTGCTAAGTGATATTAGGAAAGTTAATTAATTTCTTACTCTTTTTTGTTGGCTTAGATTGCAAGACCTTTTGTCCAGGTACTGTGTCTCAGTTCATGTCGCTGTGCTTTGGTGCCTGAGATTCCGTCAGTTGCTGTAGTATTACTGTTGTTACTTGCAGAGTTTCTGATTAGGTCTCGGGAGCACACCATGTGACATGGAATTCTGAAAACACTTGAATATTTGTTCTGCAAGAAGAAAGCAAGTAATACTTTTCAGAGCCTTGTTTAATGGTGCATCTGGTCTTGCACAGCTGCGGGCTAATGCCGAAAGGGACAGTATTACTTGAGCCTGTTCTTTCCCTCTTGCATCAGCCCCCAGTCCCAAGGTGAGTTCAAGGTAAGCAGCTAATTCAGAAAAAAAATAGAATGTAGATGCCTGGGAAGGAAAACTAAACCAGATAACTATGCTGGCTTGGCTTGTCCTGTGGCTGAGAAATTACTAGATATAACAAAAGGGACAAAGATGTAATAAGCAGCTGGAATTAGGTGGGGAGAGTAGTACTGTTTCTTTCAGCAACAGGTAATAAATATACCAGATGAGACATAGCATGGAAACCTAGGCTTATTAAGATCTGCATTTTACAATTAGATTTTGAACACAGCAGAAGAATGCCTTGCAGTGGATGTAACAGCCCAGCGTCAGTTCTGCTGATGTTAGTTGCCAATATTAGATGTTCTTAACTGAGAGTATTTTTTTCTAATAGAGCTTTTTGGTTTTTTTTCCCGTCAAGTAACAGTCATCTTTGCCATCCACATTATAACTTCAAGGCATATTTCTGATGCCTGAGTATAACTTTTATTTAATTTTAATTGAAATTGAAGTCCACCTAATCTTTCAAATTTAGCTGAGAGAAGTACCTCTTGATGTGATATTTTCTATAGACCTTGTATTCATAATTTTCCCTGTAAACTCTGTCAAGAAACTTGGTTTATCTTTGAAAATGACTTATGTAGTCGGAGTTAACTCTTTGAAGGGCGCTTTTCAACCACTGCCCTTTCTCTTAAAAATGTGTACAACAGATTATATTGGTTTCTTTGATCTAGCTTTCTTTGTGAGCCTCATGTAATAAGATCTCATGTTGAAGGACCTATGTTTTCTTCCCCACTCACCATAGGTTTCCATGAAATAAAAAGGGGTGAGCAGGACCAAGGAAGAAAGAAGTGAAATGTTAAAATGATTTTGGAAAATGTAGTGACTAACTGAAGAGCCTTTACACACAGCTTGCACATGCTTATGAGGACATGAATGTTTTCTGTCAGTTGCATTCGTGGGTGAGGTTGTCCAGTAAATTCAGCCATGCAAGAGGAACAGCAGTTCAGCAGCAAAAAAAGCAAGTGTGTTTCTGAGAACACTGCAGCCCAACAAGGACCTTAGCTGTCAGGCTGTCTCTACTACTGACCTAGGCAAGGATGTTGCTGAAATTTCACATCTGTTATTTCTTACTGCCCACTTCTTTGGCAACAGCCAATCTTCATTTTTTCCATTATAGGCAGCTGCTGGAACTAAAAAGAGCTTAAGCTCATTTTCAGATGTGCTAAATAGACTATGTTTTACCTTTCTTTTTTTCTTCCCTTTTTTTTCCCACGTACTAGAGCACACACATTTGTTTCAAAGGTGCATGGTCTGCGAGTTCCAAGCTCTACACGTGTCTGAAGATAAGCAGATGTGTTAGCCTTATGCATGGAAATGATTTCTTAGAAATGGGGCCATCATAATGTCTGGGAAAAGAGATATTCTTAAAAAGAAGCTGTCAGTGAAAGAGGAAATCTGTATAGATTGAGGAAGACTGATGGTAAGGAGTCACCAATATTATCATTGAAATGCACTTTCTACCCTGGCTGTGACTGACATGCAGGAAGTAGATCAGTGCTCAGAGCTCAATGGTGAATCCAAGGATTTTATGACCAAGTAGAACTGAACTGTTTGAAATAAATAGTTCCTTTTGCATTTTTTGAGGCTGTCTTACCCTTTTTACTCAATGTCCCATAGAGGAATTCTCCTATGTCCTTCTGTCCCTCTCTAGCTTAAGCTATTGAAGTCGTCAGACTATTTCCCAAAGCTATTAAAGGGAGGGAGGTGTTACACCCTCTAAGCAAGCTTGCAAATAACTTGTTGAAGGCTGTTCAAACCTGTGTGTCTCAATATACTGTAGAATTTAACCATAAGAATACAAAATATTTTTTCCCAATAATTTATGTTGGCAGACCATGGTAAAGCCATTTAATGAGAGTTATGAACTGAGAACTGGCCAGCTTTGTGAGCAAAGGTTTCTGGCTGAACTTTTTTTGAATACCAGAGAACCAAAATCTCTATTGCACCGATTTTTAAACTAGCATGAGGTAATAGATATGACTTAATCAAGGACATCTACTAATACATGTACTGACAGTGGAGTGCAGTGGTCTGATCATGCTGCTGCAGCTCTGCATAGGTGCACTGCTTCCCTCAGTCTGGTTATAGATCACTGGATGGTAAAGCAGGACTTGGGAAAAGGAGTAAACAGCAGTAAGAGAATGTTACTGACTTTCAGTGCCATGGGAGGAATGGATGGGAGGAGATGAGGTAACATATCTGACCCAGAGGTGAGTATCTCCTAAAATACTTCAAGATGCCCATAAAAAATGCCTTTAAAATTAGTATCTTATTTTTCTGAATTATTAGAACGGTATTCTGGTGAAATATTGGTAAAAACCCAGATAAAATTACATGCTGCTGTAATTGAAAAGAGAAAAGCTATACTAAATGTAGGCAATTTAGCAATTTTTATCTCTTCTAATTTTTTTTTCTCTAAAGCAAAATAGTTTTGTCTAGTTGGTAGAAGGTTGCCATTGTCCGTTACTGGATGATTTTGAAATCTACCCTTTACAGAAATCATACAGGAAGATAAATATTTTCATAAGGATTCTTTTGAGAGTAAAATTTAATGCAGTAGACAGAGAAAAAAATTATAGTCTCTAAAGATCTATGGATTTTATTAAATGAGGAAAAAATCCTTCCCTGATGATAATTTTTTTTTTCATGTATTGGAAAAGCTGAACAAAAAGAAATTCTACACTAGGGAGGTTGAAAACATCCCTTAAAATCCAACTAGTTTTCCAGATTGTATTGAGCATATTTCTCTCTTGAAATTTGCTACTATTCATATTTCTTCCTGAAACTGTCAAGTCTGTTAGAAGGATGATAATAACGTACTCTTGCATGCACGTATGTCAAGACAACATTATACTCCATGAAATTAAAGCATTTTCTGGGCCTGCCTTCCTGGCATTCTCACCAATCTATCCACTCATGGATGGTTTTTTTTGTTACTGAATTATTTTTTTCTAATGACTGTTTTCCTGGCAGCTGGAGGGACTCTACCTCAGAGGTACTCCTAGCATATTTATGCTTGTGAAATACATGATGCTTGTTCTGCATGTAGAATATCTAAGTGAATCAAAAGAAAATTGACCAGATGCCATGGCTCTTAACTGGGAAAGACTTTATCCTATTTATTTTTACTTCTTCTAATCACCAATCTGTGTGTATAGTTCCTTCTTATTAAAGGAAATCTATGAAGAATAATAGCACACTTTAATTTGTGCTACATTTCACCAAATTATTTTAAAAATAACAACAGTAAGATGGGAATTAGGATTAGCTGCGTAAAATCACATTTTTAGCATGTTTTGCAACAGTCTGAAAGATTGCTATGGGGTTTTTTTTCCAGTGTGTCTTGAGGCACAACTGAAAATTTTATATCTACGGAAAGCCTCTTAGGAGTTGTATGTGTTTCCAGGTATTTGGGTATCCTTAGAAGAAACCTGGTTACATTGGTACACTGCTAATAATTTTGCCTGCTAGAACATCAAATACCCCTACATACTGAATAACCTTCTAACGTTGCCTGAGTTTGATTAGAAATCATTATAAAGTGTAATTAGGATTTTGAAGTGTATTGCAGTCATCAGAGAAAAGGATTTAACTGATGAATTCTTGCCTGATGTTATGGAATGTATTAAGTGTCTGTAGTTGTGATGGTCTAAGAAAACATCCAGAAAGGGAAAAAATAAAAGGATTTTTAGATCTATAGACCTTCCTCAGTAATACTCTGGAAAAATGAAAAGTTTCTGCTTTTACTTATGACTACCGAGTTTCAGTTTCTCTGCTAAAAACATTTCTTTTTTAAAAGTTGCCTTTGTGGAATTTCAGAAAGGTTGGTGAAATTTAGAGGAACATATTAAGAAAGGAATGAATAATAAACAAAGCAGTTAAAAAATAAAAGATGATGGCTAGAGAGGTCTTAAAGAAACAAAGGTTGAAAGCTATGAATTCACTGGCCCCCTCAAAATAAACACTTGTTGTTCCTCTCACACCCTAAGACAGGAGATAGTAAACTCTCACGTGTCAAAGTGTGAGGCACATTATCTGTTAGACTATTGCAAGACATTCTGAGGAACGTCTGAGGGTGGTGGTGGTGTCATCTCAGTACAGCATTCTGCCCAGCTTCTTTGGGTGTAATACTGCAGTAGAAAGGATAGCAGAGAACAGAGGGCAAAACCACTTTGAGGAGTGTTTCATTAAGTCATTCTAAAACTAGACTGTAGAAAGGAGGAAAAATTAGCTGTAGTTATCTGGTGCACTGGAAGAAAACTGCAGGGATTGCTTACTCTCTCAATGTGAGATGTTTGGACTTAGATATCTACAAAACTTGTGATAAAGTCTTAATTCCTTTCCTTAACACTGTAGACTGATGATACTGAACATATTACAGCTCCTGCTATACAAGCCCTTATTCACATTGCTTAGGTGTATGAAAATTCCTTCTGAAGGAAGTCTACTGTGAGTACACAGAGAGCTGTCTGCAGAAAAGGAACCAAGTCTGATACTGAGCTGGCTATTGCTTTGTTCCATTTTCACTTTTTCTTCAGAAAAAAAAAGGAGTTACTTCTACTTGAAATCTGCTGAAGTGTTTTGCATAAGTAAAGAGCTCAGTTTGCTCAGCTGTTGCATTACTTCCCTTTTTGTGTAAATATTTTGAATCTAAACAGGGACTTTGATTCTTCTTTTTTTTTCCTTGTTATTACAGGCCAGCTCCAAATTATCATCATAACACATTATGCTAAAATTCTATTTACACAGTTCTTCAATCCCTGTTTGCCGTGACTAGTAGTACCTTTCACCACGATTGCTAGGTCTGATGACTACAGAAGTTCAACAGCCTATGGTCCCCCTTTATGACTGCTGTTGTGACAGAGCAGCTAAAGAATATTGAGCTCAGCCCTCTAGCTGAGGCCATCACCTTCATGTGGGGCTTGTTCTCACAGCTTAATAACTGGATTTTGGTGAGAGCCATTGAGTCAAATGCAGTCCATTTGTTCAGCCCAGCTGTGGATATATAAATCCCCTTTCTCTGTTGCTCCTTGCAACAACAGGTTTAATTGTTACAGGCTCACAGGAACCAATTAGATTAACAGATGTTAAAGGGAGCCAGTTTCAGGTCTTAGGGGGAAGCAGTAATTTGAGAAGCCTTGTGTAAGGGCTTGCTGACACCTAGGTGATGAGTGTCTGGGTTTGAGTCTGTGGGTACCATGGGTGGGAGATGAGGACAGAAGTTTTTTTTCTTCACTTGTTCCTCTACTGATTTAAACTGTTTTGATCAGTGCTGAATAGCAGTATCTGCTCTCAGCAGTGGTTAGGATTTACAGATGTTTATGTGGATATCGAAAGGGAATGTGTTTATGGGACTTGCTTTTCAAAAACTTATTAAGAGTTTCAAGGATATACAGAGGAGCTGAATTTTAAAATGTGTAACCATGTTTATACTACGAGACCTTTATGCTTTCCCTCTCACTGTCTGATTTAGATAGGGTTGATTCTTACATGCATTTTGAGTAGTATTTGAATGGTCTTGAAATTATAGAACAGAACAACAGCTTTTAGCAACAGAGGCCCAGCCAGTGTTGTTTTCTTACTGATAGTACTCATTAATTTTATTCAGTTGGTAAGAAAAAACCCCCAAAAAACAAAAATCCCCCGACAATTTAGCTTCATCTATGTTCCTGCAATTTTTGACTTGTTCCAGCCTATATGTGGGTGGAATGTCATACCATTGCTATCATAAGCTGTCCAGTAAATAAATAGTTGTTTTTCTCTGAAAGGAAAAAAAATGGGAGATCTCTCCTTATGGCAGTTACACAACAAAGAATACACTTTGGAATTTGTGTATGTGGATCTTAGTGCAGTGTCACTAAGAAATTATCATTCAAAGATGAAAAACACCTCTGTAGTTATCTCTCGGTTTTGTTGCAACAAAATCTGATACCAAATAATCTGGCATGTTTCCAAGGGTGTCACCTGTATGCTTAGTGACTTGATGCATAAATGTAAAATAGCAGATTCCTCTCCCCCTCACCACAGTAATGACATTGTACAGTGTAATTATGGACACCATGGCTGAGGCTCCTAAACATATGACTCAAGGAAAACACTCATGATAAAATCACAAAAGCTGGAAATCGTCTGAGCTCTCTTGGTTTCGATAGGTATCGGCTATAGTTGCGCATTTCTTTACAGGATCATGCTTGTAGATTCACCTAACAGCATATTTTTGTGGTATTATGCATGCTAATAAAAATTAGATTAATAACACTGGGAACTGTGCAGTGGTATTTTGAGGATGGAACTGTTTTTTCTGTGCCAGCTGATGAAATAGTAACTATTGATTTAAGTAATTATACCCATACTTCACTAATGGACTACATAAATTTGACTTCATATTCGCTAAACATAGTATATTAAATAATATGAATGAAACTTTACAGTTTGATTTATTGGAAGATAATGTATTATAAAATGTAATGTATTTAATAACAGGATTGCTTTCCAAAATAAGTCCATAAAGCTGGGCTTTCAGTATCCATATGAATATTTACAGTTGTATGCACGAGAAACAGAAGTCAGAATCGCAGACATCAATGTGAAAACGAGACCATTTTCCACTTGAGTTTAATCTGTAGATCAGTTCCGTATGCTCAGCTGTTTGTGTGTGTTAGCCCTGTTTCCTGACTGGCAAAGGGTGCAGTGATGCAGTGTCTATTGTACAGGTCGAGCAATTTGCAGCATGCCTAAATCAGTGAGAACTATATGAAGTTATGTATTTTGTCAGATTTTCCAACCAGGGTGGCCTAATCAACCTAGTTTTTTAAGACATTTTTAAAATGTTGGCGATGTTCAAACTTGGAATTATCAGCACAACTGTAAGAGTTGTTACACGATCCACCTGGATTTAATCCTTGCAGTGAGAAACAGCTGTGTCTTTTTCAAGAGCTATTCCTATGATGTTTGTGTGCATGCAGTTAAGTTTGAACAAGGAAGGGTGTCTCCGTATCTGTAATAACACAGGTACACATCTGTCCAGTGTTCACCGAAGGCAGGTGAAAAAGTCTGGTTGGCTTCACTGAGCAGTGACTACACCTTTAACAGTGGAGTATATGTTGAAACACACTGAAACACACACATGCTAAGGGGCTTATTTAGAACTTCAGAGAATTTGGCATATTATAATCCTGCAAAAACGTTGTTCCCAGAGCACTACTATGTAGCTTTGTTTCTTTCTCCTCATTATATTTGAGGCATTTTTGTCACCACTAGAGTCTATAAATCACAGGGTTAGAAAAAGCTCAGAGAGTAATGTAGCAAACATTAGCCACAGACATTTTAGAAGTTTTGAAGAAGAAGAGAGTAAGAGACAGAACAGTACATAAAACATTGGGCCTTTTGTCATTGCCCTAATTATTTTTGGAACAAAAATTGTTTGAATTCTGTGATTTGAGGAAGAAGGAAAAGACCTAGTCAGATTCAAATCTGGCTCTCAAAGCCTTACGTCTGATATTCCTGTGACATAGTCTAGAACAAAGTCTGTTGAGTAAAACATTTATTTTTTGATCTGTATTTATTACAATGGAATAGGTGTTTTTGCCATGGAAAAGTTATTTAAGCAGTGATGGAATGGAGTTGGTTTGCTGTATTGTGATGAAGTACATACTGTAGTAAGGAACATATTATTTTAATGAAATGGATGCACAAGTCTTTGTGATCATATTATTCTGATCATCACTTGATAAAGATCTAGACTGAGTTTTCCAGTTGCTAAAGCATTTTGATGACTTGCACATGATGGCTTACATAATAAGGGTTGATGGCTATGCTGATTAACATCTTGCCTTTATAATTTTAAGAAAATAAGAGGCATTGTCACAGATCATTATTACCACCTTTAATTCTTAAATGTTAGCATTAATGTTATCTAGTACTAGTTAGTAGTTACATCTGTTAGTTATAACTGATCAGAATTGCCTATTTGCTCCTTTCAAAAGGTAAATTGAATTGTGCCCCTTTGTTTCAAGGGAAAACAATTGCTCTTTTGATACAGAGCAATCCTTCACAGGCACTTGTCCTTTCTGAAGCACAGAAGGCTAAGGGGAGTTGTGGTTTTGTAGAAGGAAAAAAACTTTGGATGCTAAATCACACAGACATTTGGTAAGTTGTGTGCAGCATATTGAATACTAGTGAATCAAGAGCAGATTCCAGCCCTTTCTTTGCTGAGTGGAAAGCCTTCCTGCAGCGGTATTCAGAGAAAAGCAGTGTTGCTTAACTTCTGCTCTTTTTCAGCCATTGCAGGAATATCCTCCAGAGCTTACAGTGTTGTATAAATTATGTAGCTTCTGTCAGTGCAGCATTCTATCACCATATTTTGTTTACCCATAGTTGCCACCTTTGAAATGCAGAGTTGCTTTGTGAACTTTTCTGTTGTTCTAAGGTGACATTTATATGTTTTAAAAAATAATTAGTATTCAAACATTACTTTTAGGTCTGAGGGACAATCTTTAATTCTTTCTCTAAAAAGAGGGTACTTGTGCCTTTAGTGAGAGCAATAACTTTTGTTCTGTAATGTTGTATGACTGGAAAGGGAACAGCAAAGTGTGATCTGTAAGTTAAAAGATGTTCTTCCTGAAAGTGAGCAATGGGTTTGTTGTTTTTTCTTATCCCAGGATTAATAAGAAAACGTAAGTTCTTGGCAGAGTTTGTGGTCTCAGGTTTGAAGTCTTACTGCTATCCTCACATTTCAAAGATAACTTTTAGTTCAAAAAGGGAAGGAAAATAGAGAGGTGCTGAGCAGATGGGAGGCTGATGGATAAGCTTCTATAGCAACAATATGAATGTTGTTCAGTACACGCTTGTTTGGAAAAGGGGCCAAGACTCTTTTGAAATCTGCTTTCATTGAATCTCTTTCTAACTTAGTATATCCTCTAGAATAGTTTGCAATTGTTTCAACTAGCTATCTCCCAGCTGACACTGCTTCATCTCAAGCTGGTGAGGAATTTTCTGTGAACTTTCTTAAAACCTGGAACTTTATGAAATCAGTATTTTTCACAGGCCTGTACTACAGACATTGCTGGAATTGCTGGTACAAATTAGAGACAGATTTGTTTACTCCGAAGCAGTGAACAAAAAAGTAATTTGGCCACATTTCAGCCAAAAGCCCTGAGATGTGTCCTTGTTCACTAATATTAGGTCAAGATTTTGAAAGTCTTGTCTGTGTTTGAGGTGATTAACTCTTGTGATGGAGGAAAGTTTGAATGATTTCTGTTTCCCATATAGAGAAATATATGTCTTTTATCTGTAGTACACAGGGGTTCTTTGTTGTTGTTTTGCTTTATTTTACATATTTTGGGTTGGGTTTTGGGGGGATTTTTTTTCTAAGGGAGAATAGCTGTTTGACAGATTAAAATATATTGCATACAAATGCTAAAAATTGCTAGAAATACTTCCAAAGAAATCTTCCTGCCATGTTGGTTAGAAAACTGAGTCATCTGTGTGCTTCTTTACTATGGTTTTATTTATATTGCCTGATTGCAGCTAGATTTCCAGGGCTTTAGAAATGTTCATTACATTAGGAAGAGCAGTAGTTCTTTGTTTAAAGAAGAAGAATTTTTGGCAGGAGGCAAGAGTGTCTATAAATACAGATTGCATGGGACCTGTTTTGTGTGTGTACATCTTTGTAAAATTGTCACTGAAAAATAAATGCATGTATCATAATCAAAGGCCATTGTGGGATCCTGGCTGGAAACAATTTGAGTCCTTGGAAACCATTTGAATAAAATGCAGCAAACACTGAAGCTGAATTCCTGAGTACAATCTGTTTTGTTTGGGGTTATTTTAATTTTTTTTTTAAAGTAAGAACAGAGTAGGCACACATTCATTCTTCAATAGGAATGGGAAAATATTTGATGTATCTGATAAAGGGTCTTGGCAGGGTTTCATTTTGTAATAAAACATGATTTGAAAGTTTGGGGGGGTGAGTCACATCTTAGTTTCTCTTTTGTGTTCAAATGACTTCTTCGGAAAATAAACTAGATGAGTTTGCTTGATGGCAGAATAGGATAGGATAGACAGAAAAATGTTGATCAAGTTTATGCTAGGGTGAATTTTCATTGAATTTTAGTGTGTTGAGTTCTGTATCTGATTTATGCTGTCAACCCTTACAGATAATGCCTCCTCGAAGGTGTTAGGCATTAATGTCAGACCAAGCCTTAGCTCCCCATTTTGGTGTGGTGATAGCATATGAACAGAATGCTTGGCACTAGGAGGAGGCAGTGTAGCCTAGTCGCTTGACCATTGCTGCTGAGCATCAAGAGCTGTCTGTGGTACATGGGAGTGGTGATCTAGCGCCTTCTGCAGCACTTTTATTTGCTATGGTGGTGTTGTGCATGTTTATGTTAGGGCAGCAAATCTGTTTTGTTGTGTACAATTCCTCTGTGGATATCAGAAAAAAGAATCATGAGGAAAGAGAAATTTTTAGATCATCTTACTTCTGTAAACTTCCTGGTTGTTTGTATTAATTTTGGAGTAGACATCTGGAAATCCTGGCTCCAAAAATGTTAAAACTCACCAGGCAGTGATTAGCAAATGTAGAGAGGGGAACATCTGCAGCAGCCACAGGATGACTTTCTGAGCCTCTCCTCAAGACCTTGCTTCAATGACATCTTCACTGACAAGCTATCTATTTGATGTAGAAGAGAAGAGAAGCAGATGTAAGATATGATCCTTCTGAGTTATTAGTGGGTATTACAAAGCAACAGTGATGCAAGTGGTTTAGCAGATGTTTCCAGTTAACCATGAATTCTTGTGTAACTGGTGGTGGCGCTTTAATCCCGGGAGGAAAGAAAATGGGTTACTCTTCCACTAATATAATGTGAATACTTGCACAGAATAAAAACAATTATGCAGAGCATTATTCTGTGAGGTTGTGGTTCCCAAACATAAAATCACACGGCTTATTTTTCTGAAAAAAAAATAAAAAATAAAAAATTTGAAAATTTGGTAGAGCTAGTTGATTACATCTCATATTTACATGAACTATCTTCATGATCTTTCCAGGCCATTCATATCTCTATATTTCTTTATTTCATCCACTTGAATGCTTTGTTTTCACCATACGTTCTCCCATCTTCAGATAAAGCTAACATGTTGCCTCCATTTGTCTTGTTTTCCTCGTCAGTTTATCATAATTTTCCTTTGTTCGTCCAATGCCAGCCAAAATGAAGACATTCACTTCTTTTATCTATACCTAAATGTTAATGATCTCAACAGTGAAAGGGAAGTATGACAGGCAGACTATGACAGATGAGCTTCTGCAGCTGCTCCAACCTGAGAGCATTCATGTGAGGAGTTTTGCAAAAGGTCGGGTCTGCCAGGAGCAGCAGAGCTTTTGTTTGGAGGAAAAGGTACATGATTACAAAGAACTGACACCTTTTCTTAGAGATTGAGAAAGAATCACTGGTTTTCTAGAAGTTGATGTAGGATCTCTTTGAGAGAGGGGATCCTGAAGTGCAGGTTTGCTTCTTCCTAAGGATATGTTGCAGAGATGTGTTGCTAGGGATCAGACAGGTGACTATCTGTGATACAAAGTGTTAAGGGCATGCACTGGAAAAACATTAACTACTTGTTTTGTCTTGCTACCATTGTGGTTCAGTGGTCCATTTTATGATTGTACTGGTAGACCAAGGTCAAATGCAGGCCTACAGAAGTGTATGATGAGGCTTGTATGGTCTGGTTTTTTAAGTACCTCTCAGCTGGATCTGCCTTCTTCTGCTTTATTTAGCTGTTAAAGTGTTCTCATACTAGCTACTGAAGGAGGCGATTTAAAATTTGATGAACATGGCAAAGTTCTTCCTGTTGTCAGGACTGACTTCTGGGTTTCAGATGCAATTTTCATCAACTCATAAAAGAGCATAAAGAAAATTTAAGTTAACCTTGCATCATTCCTACTTAAAACAGAAATCTGACTTGAGGCATCATCTTTTTGTCTAAGGAATTATGTTTGACTTGCCAAAAGATAGTCTTAAAAGATATAAAAAGTTTTCCCTTGCTCTTAGGATAATACTAACAACAGTGGTAAACTGAGAGCCTGTAGATTGCACTTTGTGGGGGAGAAGTGAGTGACAAGCAAGGGAGGGGTAAATACAAGTACTTTTCTTTTTCTGTAATATTATAATTCTATAGAAAGAACCTATTTAGACAGAAATTGAAAAATATAGATTAAAATGGCAATGAAACAGAACAGGAAAACCAATTCAACCCACAGCTGAGAAGCTCAATTATTTATCTTTTTTTAAAAATAAACAACTACAACATAGTGAATTAATGTTGAGCTAAAAAGGTCATTAAAAGGTTATTTTCACTTACTAATATATTTCATAGCTGCCTACAATTTACTACACTAGAGAAGAATTTTTTTCAAACTACTGTACGTATTTTTCATATGTTACTTTCTTTGAACTCTGTGGGATTAGAGAATCTTCTCTATATGCTCAAACACAAGCAGTGCAGTGACTCCTGACTGAATTGGATAAATTTTGAATATAATTTTCAGATTTGTTTGAAACAGTTGTCAGCTCTAGCTGATGGCTGCAGTTGAAAAATAATGGGTTGTTTCCAGCTTTGTGAATAGGGCTTTTCAGCAAGCGGATGTTAGAAGCATTGAAATTCAACTTGCAAGAACTCTTCATAGCAAAGAGAACCTTTCTCTAAAAAAGGTGGTTTGTGGTTGGTTTTGGTTTTTTTTTTTTTTAAGTAGCCCACTATAATCTTTAATCCTGCAAAACAGAGATTCATTGCTATGTGCACAAAACTCAGGCATGTTTGCGTGCTTATTGTGTAAATAACAATGTTTAAAAAAGAAGCATATTTGTATAGGCTACTATGTGAATTATGTTTGCATTACAAAAATGAAAGTAAGGAAGTTGTACTTCTCATATTACTGCCGGAGGCTTCTGTTAAGGAGAATGAGGTGAACGGTTGAGAAAATATCCCAAATATACTGTGAAAACTTTAGGTTTCACTTAGGATCTCACTCTGTTTGGGCATGCTAATGCATTAACCTGGGAATTCAAATGGCAGTTTAACCCACCCCAGAGCGTTTCCCCTCTTGTCATGTACTATGGACACTTCTTGCCAATTAGCTCTACCCAACACGCCCCTTCATTTCTTTCAAGATTTTTTGCAAATTTGATTCTTCAGTCTCTATTACATTGTGAAAGGCCCGGAAGGGCTTACTTCTGTCTTTTGCCTGGGTGACTAAAACCAGATTTCTGTTAGAGGACCTTAACATGTGGCTTAAGTAGTAGAATATTCCTTCAATGACTTTTTTTCTATTTTGGTATTCTGTTTTCAATCTGCATGGCTAAATAGTGCTGAAAGTTTTAACAAAATCTGCCTAGCAGTATAATTTATGATTAGACCTGAGAGGTGAAGGCTAACTCTGCAGTGTATTTCACATAAACAAGCCCTTAGAGTTGTGAGTTGGAAAGACAATTTCTCTGGCATATAGGTTATTTATGACATTTTCAAAGCCTAGACAAACTGAGACAATGCAAAAGAAAAAAAACAAAGGAGGGAATATTTCATGCTCTGGCTTGTAATTTTAATTGTTTTGGTGCTTTTTTTGTTCTCACATGCCAAGTTAGCAGCAAAAGCTTGCTGTTCTTTTAGCTACATTTGATGATCTTTTTTAATGCGTCTAAATCCAAAATCCTGAAAAGAAATGCTTGCTTTTGGACTGTCTGAACTCTCCTAGGAACAGAAGTGAATTTTTCGTCTCAGAAACATGGTACAATAAGGGGGTCAAACCCAAATCTGTCTCAGGTACTTCTTTTACAGCTTTGAAATCTGAAGAATGGCTGAATATGCTCCTCCCTATAAAGTATCTTGGGAAGTGGGTTGAGTAGGTTAAATCCTGCTTCTGCTGTAATTGAGTGTAAACTCTTACACATCTTTCAAATCTATATTCACTGGTGTTAGATTAGGTTTAAAATCTATTTTGACAGTAATGA
Organism: Pseudotriccus pelzelni; assembly: GCA_035584735.1. Lineage (NCBI taxonomy): Eukaryota > Metazoa > Chordata > Aves > Passeriformes > Tyrannidae > Pseudotriccus > Pseudotriccus pelzelni. The sequence goes on along the minus strand of JAWMRA010000090.1, from coordinate 47,214,662 downwards.
GTACAGTCAGTTTCCCCATGAAGAATAGGAATACTGTTGGTTGTCTGATCTCAGGAAAAGAACGGACCAGAAGAAATTTTGTGCTAATCTCCATGTCCTTCCCTCTCTGACCTCCAGTTTCTTTGTTGAAATACATTACGGAGCTGGGAGGCGGGGGAGGGGAGAAGGGGGGAAGAGGGAATAGTTCCTTAGAATTTCAATTTTTGAGCCAATTTCAGGGCATCTGGCTTAGAATATGGTAGGACTTACAAATTATCCAAGAAATATTTTCACATGAGCAAAAACTTGTCATGTAGCATGTGCTAATGAGTAATTAGTGCTGAAAATAAACGGCAGGTGAGCAGATAGGTTATTACATGAACTGGATCCATGTGACAAACACATCTGAAATGTGTATTTTGTCCAACGATGCAGTGGAATCTCTACTTCGGATTCTTAAACTGAAGTAATTTTTTCTTATCCTTTTAATTCTCCATCCAACACTTTCAAGGGACTTCATTTATTTCTCAGCTCACATTAAAACAGTGGGGTTTTAGGTTGAAAATCATTGGGAAACTGACTTCAGATATTTTACCAACAGATTAATAGTAATAGCTTTACCTCTACTAGATTTTTATTGTGTTTCACAACTGAATCCATAAATAAACTTTCATAGTCTGCAATTTAATCAAGCCTAATCTTTCCCCCAGCACCCAAAGGAACTGCTAGTGATGCAAACATTTGAGAATTCTAATTGTATATACAGTGTCACCTAAATCCTTTCATCTCTCTCAGGAAAATTCTTTCCTGTCTGTTATCTGAAAGGCAAAATACTGAAGCTAGTATCTGCTCTCCTGAAGGGAAAAAGGAAAACAAAATTTTAAAAATACAAATTTATTAATGCTCTTATTATTTGGAAGAAGCTGAGTCTTGTTGATTTCTCTACTATGTGCACTTATAGACACCTTACAGTTTATTTTTGTATGGTACACACTTGCAACATTTTTTAAAGGATATATTTATTGCAACGGGAACATTTAGATATAAATGTTAACACTGATTATTTAAAACTCTTAAGAGGACACATTTTGTATTTAGGATTGGTATACCCAACTCTAACAACTAAGTGTAAAGGTATTTTTATTTTATGAGTTCATTTTATGTATGTATAAGCATTTGGTAGTTGACAGTCTAGAAAGAGGTGGAGTTTCTCAAAAAGTGTATTCTACCTTCCAAGAGCTCAGAGAAGCCTCCAACAGGGATCTCCTGTCATTAATCCTATGTTGGGATGTCGTGTCTGATGTTCTGGTTTCAAAAGCATCCTGCAATAAAATTAATATATTGAAGATAAGAGCAACAGACTGAAACAAAGTAGATTTCTGGAACTGGATAATATAGCAATACTATTAATATAATAGACGAATAAATAATGGGTCCGAGAGAACCATGCAGACACCAATATGGCGTGTAAAAAAGGGCTGCTTTATTGAGAGGAACAGGAGTATATATAGACAGTTTAAAGAATAACACGTCATAACCCGTGACGTTCTCAACCAATCCTAGACAGGGAACTCTGCGCATGTGTATCA
>JAWMRA010000090.1:47201330-47212831 GCA_035584735.1 Pseudotriccus pelzelni | reverse complement strand
CTCTGTCTGTGAAAAAAGGATTGACCTGCAGGAAACCATTTGGAGACCTCAGCATGCTGAGGACAGTCAGTAGCTTCACATTTACAGTTAGCAACCTTGCTCTGAGCCTATGTCATGAGAGAAGCTGCCCTCCCCAGGTCTCTCTGAAACTTTATGAGGTCTTCCCCACCACTTTCCCATGGATCTCTTGAGGCTGGTGAGACCACAAGGCTTCTTGTGTGCCAGAACTAGGGTCACTCACGCTGGTCACAGCGGCCCACCTGGTAGGTGTCAGGGCCAAACAAAGGCTGGGCTGCTTAGTGCAGAGTTAGAGGTGCTACTTCTCAGGCTAATCATTGCTGTTATTTTCAAACACAAGTATTACAACTGGGAGCTGGATCAATGACCCCTTTTTTGAGATGGGTTTAAATGTATATTTTTGCAAGAATTGTCAGGATTTGGGGTTGTGGTGGGGTCAGCAGGCTGTTGTTTAGGAAAAAAATGGTGGAAAGGAAACTCCTCAAGACTTTGTCTGGAGTGTAGTGTGTGAATGCAAGTTGAGTTGTAATGTGTGTAAAGAAGGAAAACAGAAGAATTATTTTTCTGGTTTTAATCTTGAAGTGGGCGAGGTCCCCCTGGATACAACTGGACCAGTGTGACTGAACTACAGAAAAATCAGAGCAGTTAAGTGAAGCTATATTGTTTTTAAACTGCATAAGTATGAGTTTAACAATAAAGCTGAGTTCTTTATGAGTAATATACTGCACACCAGCCTGTGAGTCACTGAAGCATTGCTGAAGTGAAATAATTTCACCATGTGACTTTGAGTAGTGTGACATGTGATATGTTTAGTCTTCTCCTCCCAAAGAAATATCAATAGTTTTGTCATGTTTTCTGGAAGAAGCTTCTGTTAGTATGGGCCCTGATTGATGGGGAGGTTTAAGCAATAGTTATGTCACACTGTAATTTTTTTAATAAATGCCCCTTAACTTGTGGTGGTGAAAGTCATTACCTGAGAAGAAGAGGGTCTTGCTCTCCTCCCCCCCACTCCCTGTTGTTTGGTCCTGCCAGCTGGGGTCCATCTTATCTTCACTGGGAGACAGTTCAGCTTTCTCACTGAGAAGATGCCTGTGGGCTTGCTTCCTGGGTTTTCTTTCCTACCCTTCTCTTCTTGATTCACTTTTGGTTGGGTTGGTAGATTCGGGCACCCCATGGAAGGATCTCATGGCTACTGGAACAGTCAGGGGGAGAAGAAGGAAAATATATCTTGGATGGGGAAGAAAATAGTCAGATTTAGTCTCCAGAGAATCCTTGCTAGGCTGGCTGTGCTGTAGCGTCTTAAGTTCACTCTTGACAATGTGTGTATGGGCATTGTAAAGTAGTGTTTCAGTTGCAGAACAAGAGAGCTTTGAGAATGCTGTCATACAGAGTTTAAAAGGTAAGGAAATGCCAGATTGGGGGTGCTTGTGCAAAATAAATTCTGTACACTTCTAGGTGCTTTTCATCTCTTACTGTTAACACCCAGTTGCTATCCCTGAATTGTCCCCTGAACAGACCCTGTTTCTTCATCAGCAAGTCCGGTCTCCCTGATTCAGTCTCTCCATCGTATTCCAGGTCACTTTATTTCTTCAGCCCACCCAGTCTCCAGCTGTGGTGTGGTTGTTATTGGTTTTGGTTTTGTGTGTTTGGTGGGTTATTTTTTGGGGGTTAGTTTTTAAAGTTCTTCCACTGTTTCCTTCCAAAGTAGCCCCCCCTGCCTGGCCCTTTGCATAGCCCAGTCACTGGCAGGAGAGAAAAGCATGCCCTGCCTTCAGCTCTGATTTCGGCTCTATTCAGCCATGGCGCACAGCTGATTGAAATCACATGCTGCCTCCCGGGGATGGTAACTGCCCTGCTCTTCTGATCAGGACTCCAGCTTGACGGAAAGCTGTGCAATGTGAGGGTGCAGACTGTGGAGGCTTGAGTCAGTAGGCAAACCTATGAAAGGCTTACAGCTGCCAAAGGGTAGATGTGCACCTCTCGATGTCACACACCAGCTGATGGACTAGAAGATTTTATCTGCTATTACAAATCTTTCCTTCTTGAACAGAGAGTCACCAGAAGCTTTTAATACTGAAAAAATGCATCTTCATCTTATAAAACACATTAACTGTTTGGCTGAAACTTGTGCAAAAAAATTTAGCCTCAGGCAGGCATCTGGTGTGGAAAGTTTCAGCCCAAACTGCTATTTTGGCAAAGTTGTTAGCAATGAAAAACTGTTTTAAGAGTGGAAAGTGTTGAATGATCTCTGTACTAAGGCAGAACTTACATTTGGTGGATAAAGGGAACCTATGATGGAGTTTTAGGCTGAACTGCAACAGCTTTCATTTCCCTTTCCTGTAAGGGGAAGCCCTTACCCAACTGGAAATTCTCTAACAAACAACTGTTTGCTAACACTTACATAGTTACCTTACTCAGCCTTAGCTGTTACCAAGGGGAATGTGGAGAAGCTCTGTGCTAGCATTACTAAACCTTGGATTGCAATGGCATACAGAGCTTTTTTTGCAGGTTCCCACAGCACACTGCTAATGTCGACAGGACGCCAAGCAGTAGATTTTGTTATGGGATCCAGTTTTATAATTAGTTCTGCACCATTTTGAGCATGTGCATCACCTGGGCTGGAAGTTACTGCAAATCCCCTTGGGTGTCTTGCATCTGCATCCCAGAGGAGGTGTTTGAGAAACACAGCAACTGCTCTGCACATCCTGTTTTGGTGTGGTTGATTTATTGTCCTGTAATTTATAGACTGGCCATGTGAAGGGCATGAATCTCAAGTTTGACTGACTCCACTGTAAAAGAAAACTCTTTTCAGATCACCATGAAATTCTTACTGCATTTCTGCCCAACCGTGCAAGCTTACCCCATCCACAGCTGCTTTCATAGCTCTTGCTGAAACTTGAAACTGAGAGAAAGGTGGAGAAAGTCTGTATACAGATTTTTTTAAGGATAACCCCACACATGATTGTTTTCTGTTCCATTCTGCTTTCTTAGGGCTTTATTCAGCACTACAGTTGTTCTCACAAGTACGCTAATAAACCTCTGACTTGTGTTTAATGTCAAAATTGTTTGTTGGGCAAAACGTTCATGTATGAAGGGTTTATAAACCAATTGTGAACTCTGTTTCTAAGATTCTAGTTATATTACTTCATTTAATATCATTTCTTCTTCTTGCTATTTGCCTTCATGGAATGTTGTCTTTTTTGATTTCATGCTATTTTATAGCAGTGTTCAGCTATGTGCAGATTCCTGGATGCTTCAATTACTTAAAAAAAATAAAAACGAAATTTCATTCATTATCTTGTTCTGTCTGAGAGGGAGAAAATGGAATAGTTTTGAAGTAGGATTCATCCTGATCCCACCCCCCTGTCTGCTCCCTCCCCCTCTTTTTTTTTCTGCATTGCCAGAAACATTCCAGATCTGTCTGTCTGCAATTCTTTGGATTTCTGAGCACATACATACATTCTTGAGATGTAGCAAAAGATTATTTCCTTCTCATGTACTATTTCTAGCTGAGAAAGCAGCAGAGCTTTTTCAAAGTGCATCAGTATCCTATTAGCCCTTTTCCTCGTTTAATCTCGCTGGTTTTAGTTAATTCATAGCCCTTGATATATACAAAGTCTTCAAGTTCATTGTGTTTATGATATGTAATTGCTGTAGGCAGATCCAATTACTGACTTGTATTTCAATAAATTGAATTCCTCTATGTGAATGCCTCTTGAATTTCTTTACTAAAGATCATGTCTGCCTCACAGTGAAGAGTTGTAAGGGTTATCTTTGATTTAATCAGATTTAGCTTACTCTATTTTTTTTCGTTGTCTTTTCAGATGTGTCTGTTTCTTTGAAATGCAGTCTTGGAAAGCCCCTAATTGTTTGTACCTTCTGGTAGCTGCTTGGTGAACTTAGTGTAAACCACTGCCTCAGCTCACGATACGGCAACACAGCACAGGATTTTTTATTATGTAGGTAGTCTTCTAGTGTTAAAAGCATATAGGGGCAATGTAAATGTAATGCAAGTGTGGGTTTTAATTGTGAAAAGGAAGAACAATTGGCCCTGCTTTCAGGAGAGGGCTGGTGCTCAGCCTTGTTGTATTCAAAACATTAAAGTCAGGATGTGACAGATACGCACTGATACATTCACCTTCAACTAAGTTTCTCCATCACCTGTTTTCTTTAAGAAGCTGTTTCCCAGTGATTTCATGATGCATGTTTATTCTTCTGAACTTTTAAAAGGTCACTCATCATTTCAAGGGCTCTCTCAGATGATTAGTAATCAGTCTCACTTCCTGAATACCAGCCGATCTAAGTGAAAACATAGTAACTGAGTCACTTGTTATTTTGTTTCCAAGATTACAGTTGTATATGCATGTTAATTGTCAAAAGATGCTTGTATTCCCTGTGATCAAATAGCAAGGCAAGCCTCATGGTAATAACAAGTTCGTAAACTGTTGGCAATTAATTAGAATTTTAAAATTATACTTAACATTTCTGAGTATACCCTGTGAAATCTTTCTGCTCAGGAGAAAAAAAAAATCTATGCAAACATATTTATCATTTCAAAAGTTTTGCTGTAGCTGAGAAGCCTGATATGTCTACAGCCTTGATGTTGTTCCTTCTGGGAACCAAATTCAGACAATGTCACTAACCAGAGGGATTTGTATCTTAATATTCTGGTGGGTACATGAAATCACTTTACTAGGTCAGAGATCAGTATCATAGTCTGTATTTGGTTTGTGCTTTAAGCTACAATTTTAAGCCGCAATCATGTGCTTTTTAAAAATTGGATGTTTTTAAAACCAGTATCCCTGTTTTTTCACTATTGATGCAAATATGGCTTCCAAGACAGGAAGAAAAAAAAGTGTTTTTCTTTGTTAATTGCTTCCATCCTTCATTTGTCTTATAAAGAAATTGCTTGTTCTTGAGTGATAAGTGTACATAAGTACATTACAAACAAGCCTAAACGAACACTTTTTTGTCTCTGCTGTCTCAGAAAGCAGATAGGAAAACGGACAAGTCATCAGTGTTTTTCTCAGTATAGTGCTGCTAAACACTTGTTTTTGAATGGTTTCAAAACAAAGCTCAGGGTGATTCCTGCTTTCTGAGCAGTGTTAGTGTTTGCTCATACTAATCTTCAGGTCATGACTGCAGAGTGATGAAAAAAGGTAGTGAATTTTAGCAGCTGTATTGAGCTCTTGAGTGCTGTGATCCCTCGGTTACATGACTTTCAGTGGTAGCCTACCTTTAGGAAACTGAATTGTTTGGGGTTTGATAAAGGGTTGTATCCATATTTAGTCTAACTCCAGCTGTCTTCAGCAGCATTCTTCTGTGCATCGCTTCATAGTATTTTCAGGAGACAAAATATAGTTTAAATTGCAGAGGGACAACTGCCTGCTTGCCCCAAGACTCTTTTTGGTCTTTTCCTCCCTAAGAAACATTGTCTTAAGTTTTGAGGTTTAGCCTGTCATTTTAAAGAAACAGTCCATTAAAAGGTTAGACTTATTTCCATAATCTCATGTGTTCAAAAGAATTGCTTACAGGAGTTCATAGGTGTCCTGTTTCTTGGTGTTAGTTGAGGCTAATTGATTTTTTTTACCCTCCAGCACTACATTCTTCAATGTTGAAAAGTTACTGCTGTTTGATAAATTTCAGTTTTTTATATTAAACTTCTTTTACGAGTTCCCCAAGAGTTTTCGAAGTTCAAGCCATCAATGACCATTCCTTTGCACATATTTTAATTATTTGCTATTCCTTTACAGCTTCTTATAAATTTCAGTATGACTTTCCTAGATAATCATTTAACATTTGTATCGGAAGACTTCTGGTAATGTCACTTTTTGTACTGGTGAGTGGTGTGATGCATCTGCAGGTTAGAGGTGCCTGGAGCAAGGACACCTTCTTGTGTCAAACCTGCCACAGGCCAGGCAGACCTTCAAGAAGTGGTGGTTCTGCTGAGCTGACCTGTTGGTTTTGTTGGAGAATGGAGCAGGCTTTCTGAGTTGGTTGTCAGTAGACAGACTCTGGGAGCAGGAGTGAGCGCATCAGTCTCTACACAGGTACAACAGAATATCCATAATTTCTGTTGTTCCTCTTCATGTTTTAGCACACTGTCATTGTCTCTTGGTATGGTAATACTGTGTTGGCCTGCGCTTATGCATGCAGCTTTCCTGCACAAGTTATTTTAACAGCCTGTGTTTTCATTCTCATACTGTGCTTTGTTCTACCACTCTCTTCCTCTCTCCAGCTGATTCCTATTTACTTATTTTCTTTTAAACTATATTTGCATAAAGGCATGGATGTTTTACTGTTATTTTCCTTCCTCAGCAACTTGCAACTGCTCCAGATTTATTTTTAGTATTTCACCTTATCTCTTCCTTGCATTTGCTTGTGGTTTAAGTACTTTCTGCTTATTGTTTCTTTTTATAGTTTCCTGTAAAAAAAAAAATCCTTAAACAAAAAGATGGGTTTGAAAACAAGGGAGAGGATTGTTTTACTAGGTATAACTGTGACCAGAATGTTAGCTTTATATTTCAGACACACACATCTAATCTAACCCAACCTGTAATGTTTGTCTGTTTGTTCATTTTTACAAACCAACCAACTTGACAAGTTGTATATAGTCTTGTTGTGACAGCTCATAAAGAAGCAAAAATCTGGTACACTAAAGTTTTACTACCTTTGGGGAAAGGAATTATATGCATTTTTGTTCTTGTATATGCATATTTCATTGCAGTTTCAACTGCTTTTAAGCCCTCATGCATACAAAGCAGCGTCTGTGGAATACAGGGAATCAGGGGTGTGCACATGCTGCAAGCAGTATTTGGCTGCAGTTTCTGTAGTTTCTGATTTCAGCCTACAGTTGGAAGACAAGATGTTAGGCATGTCCTACTCTTCTCAAACTCTTCAAAATGCTTCAGAGTTTTTGTGATAATTTGTTAAACTTCCTGTAGTGAATACCAATGCCCTACTTTTGTACTTATGTATTTTGTAAAAGCACTGAAGAGTTCAGTACAGCTGCAAAGACTCGTAGAAGTCTTACATCACGCTGCCAGAGTCATGACCATGATGAGCAAATACAAATACAGCTTACAAGGCAGGAATTACCCTGAGTTTGGTTTTGAAACCATACAACTCCATCTGATCTGCCTTCTGTGTTCCCTTCCCTAAATAGGATAGTAGATTTTGATTGTAGCAAAAAAGGAATAAAGTAGTTCTTTCCTTTCTTGGGAAAGCATGTGCAGTAAACAAATGTGAGTGTTCTTGAAGTCAAGACACACACCTTGAAAGCAGAGAAACACAATTGCCACTCGTGTCCCACACCGATCTATGTAGGTCTCTTACAAACCAGAAAAGGTAAGCCTGTGACTTTAGGTAAAAGATAAGCCATGTTTTCTTGTGCTCTATCCAGAGTTGCTCAGGCAGCATCTTAAAATCTTGCTGCAAAATTACTCAATACCAGAACAGGCATCACCAGCAGTAAAGATGACACCAGCAATGAAGCCAGTGGTGACAGCTCCACTATCAAAGCCTGGTAAATTTTTCCAAATACAGAGGTAAGCAGTCAACGTGGATCTCAGACCTACAAGGGCAGAAACATCAAGGGCACAGGGCACAAGCTGCTGCTGTGAGCACAGCCTGCTGCCAGGAGGCTGCTGCAGCACTGCTGACAGCTCTGAACCACTTGTTCCAACCACATGTACCAACTGGCCTCTGGTCACATCCCAGGACCATCTGCTTTAAGAGCCTCTCACTTCTGCCTTATAACAAAGCCCTCCTTTCTAGGAGAGCTGCAGAGGAATCTAGATTTTGCAACAGCAATTATGTCATCTCAAGCAAATTGGTATTTTCACAGCTCAATTCAGATGAGATCATTTTCCAAATGATGTCAGTCCAGTTAAATCTTTTGTTTTGGCTGGGCTGCAGATTGACCAGGCTGCACCAGTAAGCTTTGCGAGCTTCTTCTCTCTTACTCCTGCCATCATCAGAGCTCAGAAAAAAGTGATTACAGGAGGAAGGACTCAAATAGTTGGTTTAACCTGTTTGTGTTTTGTTTGTTTGTTTTTTTAATTTGGTAAGTTATGTTTTATGCTAGTGCACAAAATATACTGTACACCAATGAGTGTATTTTTGGAATTTATCCTTTGCAGGACACCAGACATATCTGTCAGCTCTCGCTCTGGGTGATGAACTAAAGTGTAAAAGATAAACAATATCCCAAAAGAAATAACCCCTTACTTTTTCTAAATATGGCATTCACTGAGCACAGATTAATTCATTTTATGTCCAGTTTATTGTACGATTGTATTCCGTGACATATATATAAAAAAGGGGAGCCTGTTGTGCCATTTTGGCACAAGAGATGCCAGATCGATGATCTGCAAGTGTTGCAGACACTCTTCATCCAACCAGTGCTTGGAGACTGGCAAGGTACTGGATATGCATTGAAGATATTTTGTTTCCTTTTTGATTTATTCAGTGGATTAAGGAATTTCTTACAGTTTGGACTTTTTTCTTAATGCTTTGACATGATAATTTTTGAATTTTACCTTTTATATAAATATTTTTATGGTTAACTCTAAGTAAATGAAGAACTTTGGTATCCCTAATCTTTTCTCTGATAAAATAGATAAATCTCTTGATTCAACTTTTATTCAGGAAGAATGGAAAGTGATTTTCCTTATAGAGAATGTTTCCAAGCCTTTTTACTATATGAATATTGAAGACAAAACTTTTAACTGTGTCAGATAGCAAGATTTTACACACTGTCAGAGATCTGAAGCTTAATTATGAGCAGCAGTTGTTGGAAAGCATTTCAGTACACTAAGCAATGCTTGATTAAAACAAACAACCAAAACAAAACAAACAAACAAAGAACAAACCAAACTCCTCCTTTAGAGATTATAGTATTGGTCTTTTTATCTCTATCTGCTTGTTTTTGTCCTCTCTGTGTTTAGGTTGTCTATTTTGATTTTTTTTCTTTCTTTTCTCTCCCTTTATGGTTTGGACATCTCATAGCTATGTTACTCAAAAGAGAGAGAACATTGGGGCTGAGCATCTTGAAAAACAAAACAAAAACAGAGAAAATACTGGTTTAGTCAGTATATTTCATTTTAGCCTACTGTGGTTTTGCTTGCACTATCTGAACTTTTAATTCTCCAATCTTAACATAACTAAATAGACAAAGACTGGCGGAAGAGCATATCCTGCTCACTCACCTGAAATTACGGTAAATATGCTACTGTGTAAACTAGGAGGCTTGTTCTAGATTGTGGATTCATAATACAAGATTCTCAGTAACATACTGATAATTGTTTAAGTACATGGCTAGTCTGCATGACCATATTTGCCTCCAATGTTATACATGCCATTAATGATTTATTCAAATCTGCCTAATTTTGCCCATGATGAAATGAGTTGTTTTTCTAGGCATTTATTAGTAAACGAAAGGAAGAAAAGAATTCGTAATTTACAACCACGTAATTTAAAGAACCAACTAATGCTAAAAATTACCATTACCTATGTACAAAATACGGTGCACTATTTAGAATTGTTTTGGAAAACTAATTTCCATGATGAACCATTAAACCTTTTCCTGTACTGTGTACTTACACTGTACTTTTAATTTTGTACTGAAGTTTTACGTTTACATAGAACTTCAAATGTAACAAGGAGATCTAGTAGCTAAGGTGATATTTAAAGATCATTTCCAGAATTCAGTTAGATGTTTGAAACTTACAGAGAAGACCGATTTCCTTAAGGCTTATAGTATGCAGGGACTTTTTTCTTAATAATAGCTGTCTATCTATGCCTTGGGAAATCTTCAGATATGCAGGTTTGATTGTGATTTATTTGCATTTCCCAGTGGGGAAGACAGAATCAAGAACTTTCCACCTTTTGGCAGTAATACAATCAGATGTTACCTTCACACTAGTTTTTAGACTGCATTTGCTCTCAAAAGGATTAATGTCAGTGAAAGCTTTAAAAACAAACCAAGCCCAATACATAAAAAGATGTTCTGTTGTGAAATAAGTCCACTCCCTATAACCTTGTGGGACATGTGAATATCTCCTATGGCCCTATAGCTTCATCCTTTTCAGTAAGGTATGCATGTGGGAGAATCGTCCCCTAAAGGTGTTATGAGTGAATTTTTGGCCTTCTTTGAAGCACAAGTAGAGAAGGCGAGCCATAGACGTAAGTTTATTCCTTGCAGGTGAATTTGTATTTCCTGATAGGATGAACAAGCTGTTATGGCAAATTGATACGGGAATTCTCTGTTTCAACACTGAATACAATAGGAAAAAAATTACAGTTTAATAAGAAAAGTGTTTCTCAGTGAGCAGAAAATCAAAGTTACTGTTGGAGATGAAACTGTGTCTATGGATATACTTCACAGAGAAGGAGAGGTACCTTTGCAGGTGGTGTGTCAGGGCTGGAGATTCAAAGTGACACAGGAATAGCTGAAGTTTGTGCTTGAAAGATGACAGGGAAAGTGGCTGGTACAGTGCATGACACTGTGGAGTATATTAAACTTCCAGAGTTCTGTGGTTTCTAATAGCAGTATCCAAGTTCAGTTCCAGCTCTTGCTACAGACTTAATTGTATGACTGAGGAAAGTCTCATTTGGAGGACTGGGATGGTTAATAATGCCTTCTTCCTTTCAATTTTCCTATGTATCTGGATGGTATTACCATACCTATATGCATATCCCCACACAGGTCCAATTTTAGGTGGCAGTAAGTGCTGCTGTGAACACAACCACAGGACATGAGAGGCAGAGGCATGATAGAGCATTTTCAGAGAAAGAACCCCAGAAAGGTGCTTTTTTTTTTATTTCCTTCTCTAGCCCTTTTCAGCTTCAACAACCTTTTATTATCCATTTTCATGGTTGTATACGTTTTAAGTACAGAAAAGGGCTGTTAGCCATACCTAATCTAGCAAGTTAAACTGCATAAAACAAGCCAGAATTTTGCACAGGGCTCAGCTTGTAGAAGTATGTCCAATCTTGGCTTTAGAACTGAATCAAGTTGCTAAACTAAATCATGTGTTTGTTTCTTGCTCTAAAATGAGTTTTCCAGAATTTCAATTATTAGTCTAGAATTTTCCAAGCTTTTTGTGATGAGCTTCCATTTTTAAATTTAGAGATCCCAACTGAACACAACATTCCTGTAATTATTGGTTAATGAAATGTACAGTATTGAAAATATCTCAGTTCTTCTCTCTTTGGCCAGTGTTAAGAGGTTAACCATTAGTAATAGCTAAAGCACATTCAATAGATGTTCACAGAGATATGCTTGTGTCTCTCTGAGTCCGTTGCCTTTTCGCAGACCAAAAAAGGGGGTTTTCTGCACTTCTTTCAAGTTTGCTGCTGTGTGTGGTTCCCAGATACTTCAGATGTCATTGTCAGTAGGGAAATATGGCCAGTCTTTGCGAACGAAGAACCGGGGAAGGTCTTTACACCTTCCAGCCTGCGCATTGGATTTTTTAGGTGAG
>JAWMRA010000090.1:47166100-47201230 GCA_035584735.1 Pseudotriccus pelzelni | reverse complement strand
GGAGTGTCCCTGGCTGGGAATCGAACCCTTGGCCTCGGCGGTGAAGGTGCCGCAATCTAACCACTAGGCCACCAGGGAAATATGACAGCTGTAATATATCACTACCCTTTTCAGTTACTTGAGCCACTAGTTCTCCTCAGTTCTAGTACAACCACAAGTCTGTGTTCAGTCAGTAAAGGTGTTCCTGTCATGTACATGGGTTTTTTGCACTGCTGTGCTGAGCTGCTTGTCTGTGTTGATTGCTTTTGAAGGACGTTTCACTTTCAGGTTGAATTAAGAAGAACAGAAATTATTACGTCCATTTTGAAACACAATAGGTTCTCCATCTCATCTGTCACCGGTATCGTAGCACGTAGTTTGCTTGAGCTGTGTGGTGTGGGTCCAAAGATCCAAAGTGCATCCTGTTCTGCCAGATGTGTGTCCTTTCCTCACTATGAGAATGTCACATATCAGGAACCTGGAGAACAGTTGATACCTGTGAGGTGGTTTTCTAAGTGGTGGCTTTCTGGAAGGACTGATGTGGAAGATTGTTTACGGGCATTTGCAATGAGTAACAGTGCAAACATCTCTGGGTCCGTCCTGCTCACAAAGGGCAATCCTTGGGTCTACAGCCTTAGTTGTTGCCTCAGCAGAAGAATGACTCGCCCCTGTTAAGACAGGCTGGAGAGCCATAACCTTTGTGGTTGCTAATGCAGCCACAAATGTGAAAGGAGATGTTGCGATGGTTTCCTCTTGAGAATTAACTGAAGCAGTGTTTCCTTCACACAGGGAGCCAAGACTGTTTGCAGGGCTTTCTGCTTTGCCTAAAGCCAAATGAGGAACCCAGTATGGGATCCCATGTTGGCCTAACTTCAGTAGGCACCTCTGAGAAGTGCCTTTCTCTTAGACTTGTTTGTCTAAAACAGCTTCTCTTCCTTTCAGTTTGAAAGATGGTTCTTTCCTAAACAGTCCTCGGATCTTTGATCTGCTGTGTTTGTGAGGCTTTTCCTGATGTAGTATTGTCTTTTTTAGTAAGCATTTCCCCAGAGTTTGCTGAAAAGTGTCATAACTGAGTCTTTCTTTCCTTCCCTGCCTGTTTTTCTCACTAGTTTCATATTAAGCAATAACCAGTACATTAGTATAATATATTAATACAATATTAATAAATTATTAAGAGTAGTTCCAAATCTGTCATGATGAACTCATGGGAGTGAATTGTTTTTTACAACAAGCACAGATTCCGAGGTTTTTTTGGGCTGATGCTTTAGCTGATGCACATACTATTAACTATTTAAACAGCCATAGCCTAGCAGCCTTTAAAAGTAAAAATCCTTTGTATAAAAATAGGAAGGATTTGTTACTGACAAATATCAATAGTTCTTTCATTCTGACTTCCTATTTTCCTCCTAACCTCCCTTTTTTCCAATCAGACTCCTTTAGAAGCTGTAGTTAGGAGTTGTAACAAGTAATCACAACACAGTGAATATTTGGGTCTACTTGACAGATGTGATAACGTGGGTAACCACGATATGGGGCTTCAGATGAGGCTTTTGAAGATTGAGACTTAAGTGAGCTAGTGACAAATCAAAGTAGGAAAGAAAACTTATGATTCTGCTCCCAGTTGGTAAATTCCTGAGCAGTTAGACTATCATTAATTTTAGCCAAGATTGCTCCCTTTGTGATGATTTTTGATGTGATGTGTAATATTCTCCTGAGATAACAACAATAGAAATACTACACATTAGCTTTTCTTAGCGTTGTAGATTTTAATAAATTTTAGAATTACAGAAGATCTTGAGTAAGTTTTCAAAACACAACATAATGGCTGTAGGTTTAAGGAATTTTCTAAGTCAATAAATATGGAGCAATGGAATAAATCTCCTGCTTGAGAATTTGTGCTGGAAATCTGAGTTGGCTTGATCTCCTCTTAGTGGGGGGGCAATAAGCAAAGTTTTGTCTGGATGAGGGAAGAGGGAAATGAATCCTGTGTTTAAACCTCCCCTGCAGTTGGTCTGAAAATTTGGAAACTCTCATTCTTGTAGTGATTTTTCAGTGATGTATTGGCCTCATTAAAGTCAGTGGGAGTTTTGCCATGGCTTTTAATGAGGTCAGAAAAAGAATAGTACATTTCAACTGCTATTTTTTTAAGTTGGAAAGAGGTTTTATATTTTTCTTATACAGTGACATATTCTGGAAACAAATCCACCTGTAATTAAATAGCATTTTCCATAGCACTTGCAAGATGAAATGGAATAAACATCTTGCGTAGCTTTAGTCCCTGTCAGCATTTTTAAAAATTTTTATTTCTATAGTTATTTTTCACCTGTTGGTGTACACAGTATTTGGGCACATGTAGGATAGTTTAATTTAAATTTTGCATCTACAAGATCTGCCTGTGTTAGGAAAAGGCTGAAGTAAACAGGTCAATTCAAATGAAAGGCAAGGAAATAGGAATTTAATTAGGATACTTCAGTGAGTTTTGACTATTTTGCAAAATATTTTAGTTTTCAATTTCATATCTTACATTGTGCCAGCAGAAACAAGACATGATGCATTGTAAGTCTACATTCTTTCCATTACCAGTGAAATTCATCTGACTATGAACAGATTTTCAACCACCTGTCACAATAATGCACTCATTAATATGCCTGTGCAAGTTTATAACAGTTAAATATTTATGAGATATGCAAATGTTTGCGTTCTAATTCACAAGTGACGACTAATCAAAGCGTTACTCTCTGTTCTTCAAGTAAAAAGCGCTGCTCTGGAATGTTGTTTTAGTAGGCAGTAGTTTGATGAAAATATGAAGGTGGTTGGAGGGGGAGGGAATCGCTTGCTTGTTCTCTGCTATTTGTCTGAATCTGTGCAACAACTTCAGCTTTAAAGCACCTTCTCCTGTTTTGTTATTTGACCCTGAATATTTTTGATGACTTTGAAATGTGTTGCATTTAAAAAAACAAAACAAAGACGCACTGAAGTATCCAAGTGTCCTTCCCTCTTCTTGATCCAGGTGCTTCCTGTGGTGAGTATGCACTGCTTCCAGAAGCCAGTGCCAGCTGAGCTCCTTGTGTTCTGCACAGAAAGCCTACACCAGACCTTTTGGGACAAGTGGTTTTTCCTTAAGTACTAAACCTTGTCCCTATTTTCTTGTGGTAGGGTAATTTTCTTACATTTGCAAGCTACCTCTAGGTGTGTGGATAGAAATGCAGAGGTGCACCTTCAGTGAGGTGAGTTGGTGTTCGTGGTTTTATCTCCTGAGAAATGCTGCTTGTTGTCTCGTCCACTGCTTTGAAAAAAGTACTGCATGGAAGTTGGCAGAATCCTGTCATGTCCTCCTGGCAGAATGGTGAGAGGACCAAATGAGAGAAGTTCATTTACCCACATTTATCACTCACCCAGAAAATGAGTAATCTCTAATGCTCATACCACATTGTCTTAAGTGTAGTCCCTCCTGTGTCTGTGGTTTGATGGTTGGTTCACTCTGCCAGGCAGGGTGAGCTCACAGTTGACTAGCTTGCTTGTCCAGCATGGGTGGAAGCTGCATAACGTGGGAGCTCATGTCAGCCTGGGTAGGGGTCAGCTTGAGGTTACTGAATCTTAATGTGTGAGCTTCTTAAGTCTGCAAATATCAACACAAATAGGAGCCCCTTCCACTCTCACAGTTCAAAGCATTTTCAGAGAGTTTGTAACTGCTAAGGAACAGTTTCAGAGAAAGCAGATCCCAGGCTTCCAAGATTTGCACATTTTGCATTATGAGATGCTCAAGCTTGTGTATTGTAAACAAGGTTTAGAAACTCCTCTATGTAGTAGTGCTTTGGACCCACTAAGCTTTAGAAGAAGATGTCTAACTGTGTCTGGATTTATTTTATAAACCGGGATCGCTTGAGCTGTCTGTGTGGCCTTCCATTCAGCTGTTGCTTAAGCCAAGCCAAAACTCACTTATCTAAAGATGATTTATGCTTACTCTTGAGCTGAGAGAACCAGGCTGGAAAGGGTGAAAGCTGAATCATAGGTTTTAGTTTGAGCCTCTGTCTTAAGTCAAATCATAAGGGGAGCATGAAGGACTGACCATTACACTGTTCTGGAAGGTACTTGTGGTTCTCTTGTACACTGCTTGTCAGACACCTTTTTCAAATAAACAGCCATGGATGTGATTGACTCAGATTTGAACTTTGCAGCTGTTCTTTCCTCTCTGCCTGCTATGCCAAAGCAAAGCCCTGCAGCTCAACATCTCTAAAATCAAAACTTTAATTCAAATATTGTAATTTGGATCAGCTTCTGACTTTATGGTTTTGGCACTGTAAGCAAAATGGAGGCAAGTGTGTTTCTTTATCTAGTTCAGAAAAATAGATGTTGTTTATACACTTTGTACGTAGGAACATTTTGTAGTAAAAGGCAACAGCTGAGCAGTCCTCAATAGAGATGTGAAAGTATGACTGGAGGCAGAGTATCTGGCTGTCTAAATTGCATCTGAAGAGAAAGAAAGTTTTAACAGTGTTTTAAGATGGTTTGTTGTGTTAGATTAAAACAACCAAAAGATTTTTGCATTTGAGAACTCAGTTTTATTCTCCCATGATACTATGAGGATCTGATGTTCTTGCTCACGTCTTTTCACTGTGTGAAACTTCACTTAATGCAGAGCCTTACCCTGAGCATGATTCCAGTAGCCAAGTAAATAAGGCAGAAGGTATAGGTTTGACCCATCCAAGAGCTCTGCCATCCAGACAAGGAATGGTGGGTTATATGGTTGGGCAGGATGGCACTGTCAAGACCCTTGTGCTGCCGTGGTGTGCAGGTCATGTAGGCATTTGCTGTGCAAGGCTGTTTCCTCCTGGGATCCTCGCTTCGTAGCGTGGATGGCCTCCTTCCTCTCCTGTGCAATTGAATGCAATAGTAAAATAAGGGGGGGGCCCAAATGGCTAAGGGGTGGGACTACTTCTTGTAGTCAGCTTCTTCAGCAAGAGTTATTTTGAATGAGTTAATGCCAAAAGGGTTAAAGAACCATTGTATATTTTGAATTTGGGTTGTCAAAGCAAATATTTTGACAGTGGGTCAGAAATGGATATTGAGTAGCATGCTGTGAAGAACATACAGTTCTGTTATGGAAAAAACTTGCTAAGGGATGGGAAACTGCGTGGAAGAATAAACAGCTGGTTTTCAGCCTTGCAAGGGCCTAGCTTGAGTTTCTGTTGGGCAGAAATTAAAAAAAAAGAAAAAGGGGGGGTGAGCAGAGTGCTGGAGTGAGGTTTCATGAAGCACAGATGTTTAGCACAGCCTGTTGCTGGAAAGGCTTCTGGGTATGGCACAAACGTATTGTTGGAGCCATGTGATGTTGGTTAGGTTCATTGGGAAAGCCAAGGTGTGGGGAGGAGGTTGTTAGAAGGAAAAGGTTAACTACATAAATGTGACTGAACTCTAACTTTTCTCCAGTACTCTATGTGTGATCTTTCCTTGCTAAATCTCAGAAAGAAGAAATGCCTCTGCCCCTCCTCTGGGTTCACCATCCTGCTTTAGAAGTTTTTATAGGTCTGTCTGCTAACAAAAAGGAGTGGTAGGTAAATGATTATCTCATTTCAGGGCATCACTAGTGCAAGAATAAACTTATACAGCAGTTATCCCATGAATAAGAGTACATTGCTCTGCATATGTTTGAACCAGAATAAAATATTTATTGCCTGGGAAAAGCCAAATTGTGAAGGTTTTAATGAAAACTGAAGTATATTCAGTTAAACTGTAGTTCTCAATGACATCTACTAACTAACTTTTAGATGCTGCAAAGTGTCCGTGTGTTGTACAACAGGGAAGTATACGCTCCAGTGAACTCTAAGATTTGACATGACCTCTGTATCATCTTTAAACAGGCTGTTTTGCTTATACAGTGACTTTTCTGCAGATACTGTGTTTTAAAATGTTGATGCAACTTATTCCTGCACTTATGTTTCAACTGGAAAAGAACTCCATGGTTTGGTCTTTTCTTCTATTGTAAGATCTCATGTTATGAGTGATACGCTTTTATGACTGCCAGTGTTCATTTGGAATTTCCACCTACCTATGTAAATATGAACTTTGTTCTCATCTGTGTTCAATAAACAGCAGGTACAGGGTAGGCAGGTACAGAGTAGGCAGTAAGAGCTATGTAACAGCTATGACAAATGTCCAGCTCTCATGTCCCTTGCATCTCAGTTAAAATCCTGGAGTTACAAATATGAGGAATTCATATGGGTGTAGTTCTTGCAGAGAAAACCAGGATTTAGAGGGGTTTGGAGTATCTGTTAAAAAAATAAAGACACTTTCAATTAAATTCTCTTTAATCATGCAGATGATATCAGAAGATTGTAGATTTTCAGTGGACATTTCCTATGTTCCAGTCATTATTTAAAGAGGAAATACTGAGCAAATTAACTTTTTTTGGCAGGTTGACACTTCAGCTCTCTGTTATTACAGAGGGTGTATTTGAGTCATTAGTATACCACGTTGCTTGAAAACTTCACACTTTACCCCCAAAAAATGGAAAATTAGCTGAACTGTATTTCAGTATGTCTAAAAGCACAAAACCAAATGTGTTTTGCCTTTTTTTAAGGCAATGCTGTAACATCTAAGGGAGACAAATTCCCCTTTATACCAAGGGAATCTGCAGATCTAGATGACTCATTACTTACT
The DNA here is from genome assembly GCA_035584735.1 of Pseudotriccus pelzelni. Classification (NCBI taxonomy): domain Eukaryota; kingdom Metazoa; phylum Chordata; class Aves; order Passeriformes; family Tyrannidae; genus Pseudotriccus; species Pseudotriccus pelzelni. Next base: position 47,194,591 of record JAWMRA010000090.1, on the reverse strand, counting down.
AGTACAGGAGGGAGTAGAAATTGCTGGATGAAATCTTGGGGATGCTTCACTATGGCTAATAGGGAGTAGAAATGGCTCGATGAAATTCTGAATGTGTGAAGTTGTGGGTGTGTGTTTCGTTTTGCATTCAGTAGGACTAGTATTCAAGCCGCAGAACTCAAAAACTCCTAAGAAATTAAATACTAACCCCATGACAAAGCTATAAAAAATTTTGGGGATGTCTGTTTTCCTGGCATCTGCTGACCACTTAGCATTTGGCAGCGGGGCAGCACTGAGGTCCAGATGTGGTTCTTGACTCTCTTGCCTCCAGTTCAATGTTGGTATTTTGGGTTTTGTGAGGAAAACTGGAAGCCTTATGTTCTCATCATGGAAGGGGTAACATGAGGGCATTTCCTGCTCCCACCTTTGCTTTCAGGCGACACTGTTTCAGTTCAAGCACAGAGGCATGTTTGTTATTTTGAGGCCAGTATTTGGAGAGGAGTTGGAAGTATAATGGTCTCTGCCTTGTTGTACTAAGAGGAGTGTAACTCTGGGAATGCCATCAGCTACTGTTGAAAGGCAGCAGTAGGGCCTGGGGAAAGCCCTGGGGAACATTTTGCTGCAGTCACGGCATACAGAGGTCTGGAGAGAGTTAGGAAGCCCAAGGCTCACTGGCAACCCCTCTCACTGGGGCTCTTGGACACTTGGCAGTGACTGGGGCACTTTTCCACAGATTCTTGTTTACGGTGATGTAAACCACTCACCAGAGGCTGCCTGCATTGGCATCAGTTCAGCATGAGGTGTGTGACAAACCTTGGATACAGAACCCAAGAAGCACTGCTCCTGCAAAATCTGGGCTTTAAAGGGGTTACCACCTCACAGGGTGAGCTGTCCTCAGCTGTAATCCTGTTCACCTCCTCTTGAGGCAGGGTTGGCTCAGCTGTCGTCAGCAGAAACCCAGAAGGTTGAAACAAGATTCCTTTGCCCTTTGTACCCAGGTGCTAATGGCATGTGGAGCTGTGTTCGGCTTCCATCCCGGAGGCATGCCATGCCGCCTCCCCAAACTGAAGGCAGGAGCTGCACATCTATGGAACTGCTTAAACGTGTCCAAACATTTTGCTGGGTGACTGCCAGCACCCTTGGTAATTTTGACCAGAAGATGATGATGGGGGTGTGGTGGTAGGAGTGGGTGGGACCGCTGGGTGTTACTGAGACCTTTGCTTGCGAAGTGCTTGACAAATACTCACAGTGGGATAGGGCACAGCAGATACTGTAAGTTTCGGCAGCAGATATTGTAAGTATAAGTGTTGGCAGTGGTGGTGGGGAGACTAATTACTCCCCTGGGACAAACCAGGGAGGTTTCCAGCAGGCTGTTTGATGTGCCCTTGTTAGAGCTTTTGTATGTTGATGTGGATTTCTGCCAGATCTTGGCTCTTTGTCGGAGTGGAAATGACTTTTCTCTCACTGCAGATGTGTTTTTTTCTTGTAGGTGTGTGATGTCAAACAGTGAGCAGTCCTTGAAGCCACCCCCACCAGCCTGCAGTGTCATGTGCCAGTATGAATATTAAGAAAGAAAAGCGTACTTCAGAGCTCAGCATCCCAGAAGAAAAAAAGGAGGAACTAAACGGAAAGAACAAATGACTGCACTGCTTGCAAAATTTGGGGCTGTTCATTTTTTCTCCTAAGAAGCTTCATCTTGGCCTTTGTGAGAAAGTGGAAAGAGTAGCCAGAGGAGCCACAGTGGTTTTCTTAGGGTCCTTTTTAGCTTCCTTAATTTAATTTTTTCCCCCTGGTGCCTGGATTTTAAGACTGTCTGCTTCACTGATCACAAGCACTGGACATCAATATGTGTCATGTCATTGTAACGTGTCGGTCAATGCTATGGACTCTCCTGAGTATTGTGGTGGCTTTTGCAGAGCTCATTGCCTTCATGAGTGCAGACTGGCTGATTGGCAAAGCAAAGCCTTCCAGCGCTGAGGATGTGGACAACAGAACGGGGGGATCACAGGAGCCTTACCATCCAACTCTGGGCATCTACGGGCGCTGCACCAGAATCTCCCACATGCAGTTTTCTAGACGAGACACGCTTTGTGGTCCTTACGCTGAAAACTTCAATGAGATTGCCAGTGGGTTCTGGCAGGCGACCGCTATTTTCCTAGCCTTGGGAATCATGATTCTCTGTACCGTGGCGTTTGTCTCTGTCTTTACTATGTGTGTGCAGAGTATTATGAAGAAAAGCATTTTTAATGTCTGTGGGCTGCTACAAGGGATTGCAGGTACGTGCACTTTGAGAGCAACTAACATTTTTAATTTTGGGGCTATTCAGATGAAGAAATACGGCAGTTCTGTCCTGTCTGCAGACAGACTGCATTAGGCAGACGCAAAGCAATTCTATACGCTGATGTTTATTCAAACACAACTGAAATTTATAGCTACACAGCATGTAATACATCGACATTGGCAGCAAAATTGCAGCCCGATGTGTGCCAAAATGAAATGACCAGTGTTGCTTTTGTTTGCTGTTCATTTTTCCCCCCTCTATTTGAATTTCTTTCAGTTACAAAAACTTCCCTCCTTTGTTACCAGCAGAGAACAAAGTCAATACTCATGTTAAGGCAGTCTATCTCCCTATCGCTACTTTAGTCATTTTTCCATGGACTGAAGGCAGTTCCCTCAGTGTCTCAGAGGCTTCATGACGGTGGTGAGAGTAAATACTACCCCAGGACTAAGAACTACCTGCAGTTGCACACCCAGTCGCTGCAGCATTTCATGCTGAGCAGCTTCCTTCAAAGCTGGCAAGTGATACCTTGTGATAAACCCTTCCTTTAGCCAGCTTATTGTTCAGCTGTAGTTACACAGCCCACTAAGCTTATCTTTTCACTGTCCAAGGATCAGCTGTGCTTTGCCTGAAAAGATGAATTTGTTCTAGAGATTTGGTGTTTCTGCTTAAACCTGTGGATTTTACAGAGATTAAATCACTGCTAGCAAACTGACCCTGAACAGCCCTAGTTAGAGAAGTATTCAGCTTTCTGTAGTTACCAGCAAGCTTGGGGAGAACCTGTCTCATACACAGGGTTTTATCGTTTGTGTGTGTGGTCATCTGGAGGAGTAGAGTGGTCTTCTGCCCTACCTCAGGGAGCTGTAAGAGACTGTAAAAGAGGGAGGGAGTGAGGAGGGACGCTTCCTCTTTCTCTCTTGGTGGTGCTCTCAAGCAGATGTTTTCAACTCACAAAATGATTTCATTACAACAAAAATTCGGAGTTTTAACTTGTTTGCTTTAAATGTGAATCCAGCTTTCCGTCTTCTCACCTCCACTGCGGTGGCCAAACATGTCTGTGGTGACTGTACCTAGACAGGAGGTGTAATGGTAGGTATTCTGACCTTTGTGAAGCTGATTGGCTTCATTTGCTTGGTTGAGACCTAAATTAATCTTACTCCAAACATACATGGAGAAGTAGTTGAAAACTGAATTGAGGGCCTGCTGCAACCATCCACAGGCAGTGTTACAGTCCAGGAACTGGCTGATGGTGGCATCTGAAGCATTAGCATGGCAGCTTTCACCATTGTCTGCTTCATGTGAATTCAGTATAAAAGTGTAACACTTACTTCATATCATCCACAGTGTGAGGTTTGTGCTTCAGAGCAGGATTAGGTCCCTAAATTGGCTAAAGATGCTTCTGTTCGCAGGGTGGCATACAATTTTTTTGTTTGTCAATATTGTTTGTCCTTTAGATAAACATGACAGGTCTTCTGTAATCACTCCTGGTTTACAGAATTTGCCAGAACCAGTGTGACAAGGAAGCAGCTTGGCAGTGCAGATTAAGGCAGAGGAAGTTGTTAGCTTCTTGCTTTCTTACCCTATACTTAAGAAATAATCCATGAAACCATTTTTTCAGGATATGCAATTATTGGTTCTTTTCTGCTGGAGGGGTATTTGTATGGAAGAGATTGCTTAGCAGCATAAGTACATCTTTGTCATGTCTGACTTGGCTCTGTTGAAAAGATAGCTTTACTTACAATTCAGATGCCATCTCAAAACACCTAGTCTATCATCTAGGATGAGCAGGAAGTAGGTTCTTGTGTCTTAGTGTGTATCTTGTATCTTGTCATGTATTTGTGAGAAAATACGTGAAAATACAGTTTTATGTTTTATTATCTATCCAGCTGCACCTGTAATGGGACTTGAGGCCTAAAGGATGGAACAATACAGTTGACAAAGCATTTCTTATGTGTTAGGGGATAGATCAGTGCTTCTTGAGCTGTACTGAAGATAGAAGCACTTCTCTTCTTATAATTCAGATAAATGACACAGCATGAAACTGGGTAATAGAAAGGTCACGTTACTCAAACCGTTGCTATGAGAAGCAGGCCTGCCAATATTTGCAGCCAGGCGCCTTGTGGCTCACAGCTTGTTTTGTGAAGATTAGTTTTATTGGGTCCACTGATACTTTTGCACCAGTAGCATTACAGCATCTGCTTACTTAGTTGAAATTATTTTCTTTATGACTTATAATGTTTGTTAATTTCAGGTTTCTTAGTTCCTGAGTTTTGAAAAATGCATAAGCAAGTTGCTCAAGAGGGACAGTCGTCAGCATGGTTAAACCATACAGGGATTATGATAGCTAAACTAATGCCCTGACCAGAGAACAAGATACAACCCTTCCTTAATCATTGTAAGCGTAACATCATTCTTTCAAATGTGAACAATTATGTTTTTAATAAGCGTAGGAGAAGAATTCACAAAAGAATTTTGTTAATCAGTCTATATCAGTCCAATATTTGCAAGTATGTCAAACATCTCCTTTTCAAAGATGAGATGCTCTCATGGTAGAGTCATTACAGGAACTCAAGATCTTCCAGATTTAATCTCATTTAAAATCTCTATATCTTTGCAGTGGAGATTTAATATAATTAGAAACATACAACAAGTTAATTTATTCCTGGAATTCATCATGAAAAAACAGTAACAGACACCGGATATATCTTTCCAGTGTAGCAACATTGGTTGTGACCTGGATGATGCCTATGGTGAAATTACAGAACAGAAAGTAACATCTCTTGTGTTATGGTCCTTGGACAAACATGCAACCCTCATTTAGGCCAACAGAAAGAAGCCATACACATATCTGGTCCATTGGGATTTTTTTTCTGGCAGAAAATGAGAAATACAGAGCTATAAAGGAAGAAAATATGGCTCTTGTTTAAACTCCTGTAATTCCTTTGTTGTAGGGCAAGATCTTCTACCACTTACTTTTAGACTGCAGTACCTTTCATTCTGCAGCTGGAGAAACAGTAATCAGTAGCCCTGGTTTTGGAGACATTTGAGGATTTTTTCTCTATTAGAGAGTGCAGAGAATGTAGTCATACAACTGAATAGATAATTACTACTCAGCAGTAAGAAGTCCATGCAGACTTTCATTTGTATGTCTTTTTGGGGAAAGTATTCTATTTTTATAGTCCATGAATCACTTGAAATGTTACTACACGACAAGAATCAATTCAAAGTACATTTTCACAGTAATCATGTAGTTATAGGAAATAAATAATTGATTACCCCCTATTTACATACCTTGATATGCATATAGTGTAGTTCCATGTCTGTTTACAAGTCTTGGGCTGGTGTACTTCACTTTGATACTAAGTAATATAATCTAAACATAACCTAGCCTCAGAGGAGGGTGGGGTGAGCTTAGGAGGGCGCCTAAACAAGGTTTGGCTTCCATCTCAGATAGTTTATGAAGTTCATAATCAACAGCTTTTCTTGGCTTCTTTTTTTAACCTCTGTCATGGCCAGGTGGACAGGACTCTTCCCCACAGCCAACAGCTGCTGGACTTGCAGATGAGCCCAACCTGCCAGCAGCACCCTGTCTACGTGCCTGGGTAGAAGCTAAATTAGCTGCACAAATATTGTGTCAGCCATAGAACTTGAGCAGGCCCGTGTTTGATTGTGGGAAGCTCGACACCATGTGCCAAAAAAGGCCTTGGGGTGAGTGGTGGGGAAAGGGTGCTGACATGTCAGGAAGGTGAATGGGTTTGGGAGGTCAGCTTCTTTTACTCCTGCTTTGCCATGCAGGAGCAGGGCTGTCTTACCAGGCACATTTACCAAAAGGGGATAAAATAGCTTCTCTTTAAAGTCTTTCCAGGGTGCTGAGGGCTTCATCTGGGAGGCCTCTTACAGGTCAGCCCCCTCTCATTTCTTCCTCTATTCACAGTCAACGGTCTCCTAGCTAAAACAAGCTTGACTAAACTGGTTCTTCCTGAGAGAAGCATGGGGGAAATAAAAGCATGTAAAAATTGGGTTGCATCAGTCAGAAAACAAGCTGTTTCCCAGCTGCACACTGAGGGATGTCTCTGGTTTATTCAGTGAATGCATGGCTGCATTTTGCTGTTGTGTGGCTTAGTTGGCTGTGCCACTGCCAGTTACGTCTTTAACAGGTAGATGTCCAGTCAGCCGTAGCAGAGGTTTGTGTTTTCCAAGGCTGCTGCAGGCAGGCCGGGAGAAGGCTATCTGCTTGGGCTTGGATACTTGCAGCTTTGTGCCTCCCTCTGTCACCTCAGCAATTTCTCCTCCAGCATTGCTGGGGGATGACTCAGCTTCTGTCTTTCCAGGATCTGAGAGGCATGTTTTTTCCCCTTACACTTGTCCTCCTGAATCCCACGCAGTGAAGTCTCTTCCACATTACTTTCTCTTCTTAGGTATCTCCCAAGCTTTCCTGGGTGCATTCTTCTGACCTTTCCATTATTTCCATGTATTACTGTTCATGTCTTCTCTTGTTCCCTTCTGTGGTATCTTGAGGGGTTCCTCCATCAGAAACTGCAGCAGCACCTTGGCAATAGTTCAGTGCCAGGAGTATAGCTTTACCCTCAAATACAAGGAAACATCTCTGCAATTTTCTAAAATTAAGAGGTGAAATTCAGTTTGAAGCCAGCTGTGTGTGTAACAATCTGTCTTTGCTGCTGAAAGAGTTTGTTTCACATCTCTTGCACTGAGAAATAGTTCAGCCTGTTATACTTAACAGGGCATCATTTTCCTTTTGGCAGGCTGGGTGATTAGGAAGATGGCCTGAGCAGAGTGTGACGGGAAACATCTGAAGGGAACGAGGATGTAGAGCCGCTTATGAAGGTGGATGGAGTAGGATCCAGCTGCACAGGGTGGGCTCAAGGTCTGTGCAGCCATGGAACTGCACACTGCTGGCTCCTGGAACGTAAAAGGCCATTGGGAGTTGCAGAGGAGGAAGCGGGAAAGCCAGGCCTTTCGTCAGAGAGGGGAGAAAAAGCAGAAGACGACACAGGCTGTGGCAGAAGGGGCATGAGGCTGCTATAACTCTTTGATGCTCAGATCATAACATGAAAGGTTATGATAGTTACCCCATAGTTTAGGATATCTGGTTGTAGGTTGCATCACGCTGTAAAAAGGCATTATTTTGTCTGAGAAAGGGTCAAATTGCTGAGCAAGGAAAAAAGCACTTTGTGAGCTCATGTTGCCTGCAGGCTACGGAAGCTGTTGAGGAGACAGGGAGCCCAAGCAGTCGTAGAGCAGAGCAAGAATGGTTTTGCCCTTGAAGGCAAGGAAGCTTCTTGTTTGTCTTTCTAAAATGCAGAGCATGCATTTTTCAAAAAGCATATTTCCTCTTTGAATTCAGCTCAGATTTTTTCTTTTCTGATGCCAGAATTCTGAATTCTTGGGGTGGGAAGAAAGAAAAAAAGGAGGGGAGAGGGATTTCTAATGGAAATCCTGACAGTCTGAACTTCTTTTACTGTCTGCGGTATAGTGCTTCCTGTAACCTATATGGCCAAATGCCAGCATGACATCTAATACACACTTGGCTGCTGGAAGTTCAAGCAAAGGGGACTGCTGTGTTGGAATATGCCAGGGAAGGAAAATTCAATTCAAGTGCTAAGTTGCTATTGAGCCTGAGGGAGAGCATTAGTAACTTCAAAGAAATAAAATTAAGATTTCAGTATTTTTTTAGATTTGTTGGTCGACTCATTTCCTGCACTATCAAGGTGGGCACTTGGGAACCAGTAGACACACAGCAGATTAAAATGAATAGAAAAATGAACAAAAATTTCATGTTTTCAGTGATCAAATTTGGCAACTGATTCTCTTGGCAAGTGTAAATCTCTTCCATCAAACATCGCTTAGTGTGGGACTTTCTCGCTACCCACTGAGAAATATTTTACTGTGGCACATGTGCACACCAATGTCCCTTACCTCCATCAGCATAGGTGAGATACTGTGCATTTCTTTACACCCCTGTCCTGGTGATGTGGGAAAGAGTGCTGGTGACCCAGGGAGGCCAGGGAGATGGTCGGAGGGCAGCAGGGTTCCGTTTCTGTCAGATTTTTGCTTCCAGGCCTCAGAGCCAAGACAGATGCTCTTCTTTGTGTATAGGATGCAAACAATAAAAAAATATTCAAACTCAGCAAATGCTGTGTTTTTTACTCAAACACAAGAAAAAAGATGAAGGGAGCTCTTTCAAGACAGGGGGCTAACTTTTGCTTAGCTCTTGTCTTTGGTGGTCCTGGTGTGGTGGTGAGGAAATCTGTGGCTTGGAGTTTTGCTTCTTTCCCCAGTACAGTTACCCAGCACTCTGCTATTGAACGACTCATGAAGCCACATGAAATTCTCCCCCTCCTGCATGCCCCTTTGCCTTTTCCTTCTGGCAAAGCTTTAGTTCCTCTGCAGCTTCTCAGTCCCACCCCTGCATTCCTGAGGTTTTGTTTGTACTGCGGGATTGGTATTGAAGAAATGTAATGCTGTGAAAAAGATGACTTGCATCCCTGTTACCTCTGCATAAGCTGAGGCAGGTTGTTGCCTTGTCCTCCCTTACAGAGCTGTGGCAATTTTTCATTCAACTTCTGCTAATTCAGCATAAGCAATAGTTGATTTGAAGGACATGGCACTCACTGGTTTAACAGCAATGGAAAAGGTTATGGTGAATGGTGTGAAATGTACTGGGTCTTCTCTGTTTCTTTCATGGAGAGAATAATTGACATGGCCTAATATTTCCTTCCCTGACTTGGGAACCTCCCAAATTTACCATTCACAACTGAATTTCTTATTTAGCAGCTTAGAGGGAGCCTTTTATTCAGTCAACATAGATTAAAAACACTCAGTGTTTATTGGCTTTTAAGGTAAAATGTGAGAGGTGGCTATGCCTGAGCAATGGCCTTTTGAGTGGACAGTCTTTGTTTACCTCTGTATTGCTGAAAACTTGTAAGCATTGGGCTTTTCCCCTGTAAGGTGCTTTGTTTTGACTTAACTGCTGGGTTGACATTTACCACACAGAAGCTCCCTTATGCTTTTCTGCTAAAGCAGCCTGCATCAAGCTGATAAACTGACTTATTTTTTTGGCTTTGTCGGTGGGTGGTAAAACACAGTGGTTGAGTGTTTCACCAATAGTTCCCTGCACTGTACTCCGATCACTGTTTCCAGAGCCCAGCACCGGTAATGTCATCAGATATTTGCATATGTTTGCATAAGTTTGGTTATGTATGAGCATCTTTGATTTGCATAATACTTGGGAAAAGGAACATGAGAGTAGGGATCCTACCCTCTTCCTCATCTTGGTGATTGCTGTGGTTAGGGAACTGCCTTTTCTTCTGGTAGCTGCATACCCTTATATCATTCTAAGACAATTTTAAAGGGGAGGAAAATATCTGTGCAGGTTTTGAGCCATCACCTGGTTATAGTTTTAAACTATTAATTCTCCTGCCTTAGCTTAGGGTATCCCAGATAAACTGAAATCTGTATATGGGAGAGTCATATGCAGCGACTCCAGGTATGAAGGTATGGACCTTGCCTGCTGGCAGCCCTCCCCACCCTCAACAGTCATGCTTCCAACTTACCCAAATCACCTCTACTTGCGTGAATGTGCACTGATCGTGGTGTCCAGGTAGGCTTTTAAGGCATTGATCTTCTTAAGGTTATGAATTTTTCTTTTTTTGGATCTGCAGCATTTCCAAGCAAGCCAGAGGCCATCTCCAAGGCAGTAGGGCATGCAGAGTCTCCCTTCTCTTTTGGGGCAAAGACTTACTCACCTCTGGTCAACTGATTGCACTTGGTCGGTCTGGCAGCCATCCAGGGTCATGGAAAGCAACTGCAGGGACAGGTCTGGGGCCCTGTGCTGTGGGTACTGTCACAGTGCTCTATTCAGCATCTCAGCACTACCCTGGTGCTTTTCCTATAGCCAGTGTGTAGTGCTGGGACCACCCTGTCAGCTGGCCTGAGCCCACCTCGTGAGCTCTCATCTGATGGAAATGGTATTACTGAATCATATCACAGGGCTGAAGGTGTCTCTTGTGCAGCTGCTGAGTTGGAGGCCATCACTTTGCTTGTCTGTCCGTGGGTAAAACGATCAAAAGTGCATGGATAGTGATCTGGCAGTATCCTTGCAGGGTTTGTCATGGAAAGTTTGTGGATGTGAAAGCCTCCTTGACTTAAGCTAGAGCAGTATATTTGTAGAAATATTTGACACCTGAAATTGTTCAGGTAGCATATTGACACATGGAAATATGAGCAATAAAGGCAGGGTGCCTGGATGGTGCAGTGTCCCTGGGCTGTGTCCTAATCTTCTGTGGTTGTCAGAAGATGAAGACAATCAGGATCACTGCCATTGGGGTTGTGGTCCACTTGCACTGCACGGCTAGTCCCTCCCTGCCTTTACCCTTTTTCTCATCCTCCCTCAAAATGTTGTTGCTCAGTTGTGTTGCTCCATGGGAGCTTGTTGCAGTGCCACCTCATTGATCACAGCTGCTTAATTTCCTGTTTCTTCAGCAGTATTTAAAAGCTTTTTTTACAATTTTGCTAGGAAATGAGTAGATAGTTTGAGGCTTCGCAGTGGAAATTGGCTTTGTTAGTATATACTGTTGTTTAATATGGCAGAACAGCAGCTGCACAGGAGATTGTCAAAATTAAATAGCATGCCTTCACTTAGTAAATAAGCATCTGCCTAACTCCTGCCTCAAGGTTTGCTTCCAGGGTTGGAATGAAAAAGCTTTTACTTAGATCTGACCCCAGCACATAATGCAGCATACAATTGTCCACAACAATAGACCGATCTGTTGTTTTTTCGTAGTGTTGATCTGGCAGCACTACTGCAGTGTATAAAAACCAGGAGCAATTGCTTGATGCAGCTGCAGCCCTTAAAAGGGGAAAAGTTCTTGGTGCACAAATACAAAAAAAAAAAAAGGAAAAGCACTACTGAACCGTGTTCAGAAACGTTGCACAGCGATGCAGTCTACTTCATTGCTATTGATATTCAGCGTGCTGTAATGTTTCACTTTGGTGTTTGAGGAGACATCGTTTTAGTATAGAAAGCCTGATGTTTAAAAGGCTGTTGTAATCAGGAAATATATTTAAACTAATAATAACATTAAAATCTAAATCTCTTAAAGGCTTCTTTTTGAAAGCAGATAATTACGACCTGATAATAAACGGTTATGTGAACAAATTGTCTTCAGTGCAAGACGGGAAAATGTTCTCTGCTGACAGACTCACACCAGAGAGGTAGAGATGAGGTTTCTGGATAAACAAGTCATTTGAATAGTTTCTGTTGTCATTCCTAGGCACCTGACAACATTGTGTGGCATTCTTTCAGACCTCTGTTTCGAGGAATCCCAAGAAGAAAGGTAACTGAGAACTGGCAACAACTAACAAAAAAGAAAATGTAATTATGAAAAGTTATCATCTTGATTTCAAGAAGTGGGATAGAGATAATTAAGAAGTAGGAACAACAGTATGTGTACAGCAGAAGCTGCACTCTCAGGAGTGCAACTCTGCTCAGAGAGGAGGTTAAATCTAGAACAGAGCAAGTCTGATCTCTGTGAGCCTGTAGAGGAGCACAGTGGAAAACATCTCATAATGTTTTTGAAGTGAATTTGTTTCTCTCAGTAAAGGGAACAAACACCAAAAATTCCACAGGTAGATTGGCTGTGAATTAAATATCATTTACTGTATAGCAGCATGAAGAACTGAAAAGATTCATTGCAGAATTCATTCTCCAGACAGAGCACTGAATTTTTGTTCTCTGTGCCTTCTTTTGAACATTGGTTTCTCTTCAAAACAGAGGGACAATAGCAAAACCTGATTTATTAGAAAAAGAAATGTCTATCATTAACATTTACTGTCCTCCTGCCAGATACGTCTCAAGGCAAATTTTCAACAGGAGATAGTTGTTGCTTTATCAGATTATCAAAACTGAGCTTTGTACTGCTATGGCTAACAAAAACTTAATTGCTTTAATCCTAATTTATATCATTAAATGCCTTAGAATGCTGAACAATACAGACTAAATACAGAGTTAATATTTGAATTAATCAAGTGCAAGAACAACTGAATGACATTCAAGTCACTTGAGAATTATAATAGTTAATCCAGAGAACAACTTTTACCACAAATCACAATTAGTGTCCCCCAGGGATCAATATTGGGCCTAGTGCTAGTTAATATTTTTGTAGGTGATCTGGAAGATAGGATAAAGACAGTTTTCTGATGACACCAAACTGAGTGGGGACGTGGACACTTGGGAAGGGAGCCCCAGCCCGCAGGAAGGCCTGGATAGGATGGAAGAGTAGGCTAACAAGAGCCTTATGAAGCTCAGCAAGGACAAGTGTAAGGTCTTGCCCCTGGAAAAGCGTAATTCAGGAGTGCAGCATGGGCTGGGTTCTGCCATTCTGGGGAGCAGCTCTGTGAGAAGGAACTGGGGGTCCCGGTGGACAAAGCTCAGTGTGAGGGACCAGTGTGCTGCTGTGGTACAGCAAGGTGACAGGATGCTGGGTGGCATGAAAAGCATTACCAGCAGAGATGAAGAAATCATTATCCCACTTTACTCAGTGCTGGTCAGGCGTCACCTGGAATACTGTGTTCAGATTTGGTGCCCGCTGTACAAAAAAGATGTGGACAGGCTGGAGGTGGTCACAAAAATGATCAAAGGCCTGGGAAGCCTGCCATATGATGAACAGCTAGCAGACCTGCATTTGTTCAGCCTTGAGAAAGGAAGACTTACGGAAGACCTTATCCCCATAATTCAGTATTTAAAGGGTGGCTACAGAGAAGATAGAGACTCCTTTTTTTCAAGGAGTCACATGTAAAAAGAACTGATGGGTACAAGTTACTGCTGGGGAGATTCCAATTGGACACAAGAGGAATATTTTCAAAATAACAACAGTCAGCCATTGGAATAAACACCCCAGTGAAGTGACGGATTCCCCAAAATTGAACACTTTTAAGATTGAGTCAGAGAGGCGGTACTGGGCCATCTTGTTGAGACCAGGCTTTTGCCAAGAAAGATTGGACCAGATGATCCTTCAGGTCCCCTTCCAACCTCATATTGTACGAATCAATAAATTTTTTTGGTTATGGAACTAATTCTGTCCTGCACACAAGACATAGGGGAGTAAACTCTGGACATGAAGCACAATAATTTTAGCAGGATATGGAAAACAGACTTCAGTGAAACTCTACCAGTCTGCATCCAGGAAGGACTAAACTCAAAATATTTTGAGAGTATTCTTGGTGATGTTAATAGCAGGAGCAATCTTTTCAGGCTTGTTTTTGTATTATTGATATCAGTGCAAATGAACTTTCTACATAGAATTTTGCTAAGTAAGTAGTAGCTAGAAATAAAATGCTAAAATTGAAATATTTTGCCCTTACAAAAGACTTACATCTTTTCCAATGGCTCATTTGGGGTGCTTATATATTTAACAGAAAGAATCATATTATTTTATTAAATAGCTTCATTGTAGTCTGGACCATGGAATTTATAACATTTTAGATGATGACCAGAAAAGTATTGTGAATGAAAATAAGCCTTTGTCAGAGACTGATAAACTGTTTTACTGCCCTTTGCTTCTGGCTACTTATTGTTTGAATACTTCTCCAACATTTCTATTGTTGCAAACCTGATGTTGGGTGCTTCTACCCACTAACTGGCTGATGAAATCTTAAAAGATGAAAGGAAGGTGAAATTTTATGTCATCTACAAACTGTAAGACACATTTGCAGGCAATTTTAATCTACTTTTACTACCGTTGTGCTTAAGAGTTACCATTAAGGACTGCAAAAATGCTCACTGTGAAAGAAGGTGGCAGTTATCTCTAATATTTTAGTATTGGTCATGATACATCAATGAGTGTTCAGCTTTCAAATTCTGCAGACTGTCACTGAAGATCGTTATTTTAAAAACTGCACTTTTCTTGTAGTTATATATTAAGGATAGGATGGGGATTGGTTAGGAGGCAGAGAAAAGAGTTGCCTTGAAATGTCTGTATCTGTTTGTGCAATGCACAGAGTAAAGGTAGAAGCCCTTTCTAAAACAGATAATACCAGGACATGCGCTGCCAAACATTCCTGGGAATTCAGAACTGTATACTGCAAAAATCACCTGTAGCTAATCAGCTGTCCCTCACAAATTATGCATTCTGTGGCAAGAAAGAATTTTTCAACACAAGTAGACTGAAGATTCAAAACTTCTGAATTGAAAAGTCATGTATTACTGCTTATCAAAAAGTGCATATGAATTCTGCAGAATATGCTTCAAATAATTTTTTCTGATCTCTGGCATATTTTCCAGCTCCCCTCGGAGAGATCACCTGAGTGGACTGTGCAATTCTACCAAAACACAGTGTTGGTTGTGAAAATGGTGATGTGATGGACTAGAAATTTATAAAAGATTGTCAGGATTGGATGTCACAGTATATTGGTCTCTTCAGTGCTACTTGTTTACATGGGGGTTATACGTCTAAATGCCTTTGAGGACCTTGACCGTGAACAATCTGTATTATATACAGCACTGTATATGAGTGGCTTCTTTTTTTGGTTAGTCACAGGATTCCTTTCGGTTATTGAGAAGTAGCTTTGTGATCTATTTTGCATCTTGAAAGCACCTGAGTGCCTATGGGAGATCCAGTAGAAGTCATTAATAACTAATGTGTCCTTGCTTTGTGAGATGATATTTTGTGTCATGGTTTTTTATGTTTGTAATTTACTATGATGTGGAGAACAAAATATTGTACCCTGTGTTCTTGGTTTTGTTGTAAAAGCAATGAAAGAAGAATGGTTGAACTTTTTTTTATCTTTATATATTCCCATTATGAAGCCATTGAAGTTATTTCTCAAGCAGATGCGCTCGGGGATCCTCTGGTTCTCACACTGGTGTTGTAGGGTCACTCAGTGAGGGAATGAAATTTCTTCTTAGAATGAAAATACTTTCTTAAAAATCACACCTCTAATGTGAATTATGTGCTTCCATTGTAAGCTGTTTCTCCTTGAGGAGTGACGAGAAACCAGCAATGACTTTTAGCAGTAATTGCGTTCTTAAAGATACTCACACCCCAAGCAGACAACAGCTCTCCTATAATTAACCACAGAAGAAAGAGGAGCACTTCAGTATCAACCCCCCTCCATCTCCCATATCTTTAGCTGTAACTCTCCAGCTTCGGAGTTTTTTGGTTTTGTTCCTGGCAGATGATATGTGTATACTGAAAATATATATGTATAAAAAAAAAGTAGAGAAATGTTACAGCTAATCGGCGCTGCCTGTCAAGATTACATTGTACAGAGCAGAAGAATAGTACGTATAATTAAACCTCCCTGCCATTATGATTTCCATTTCCGCCTACAGAGATCTCTAGGGCAATTTTTCTTATAATCACAAATATAATCAGCTTCCAACAGGGTTTTATTTCTGTGACGTCCTCCCAACCCCTACAGAAGCAGTGCTTCTACACCAAAACCAGTAGCCTTAAAAATTCCTTTGTAGAGAATAAGAAACCAGCTTCTAAATAAACCTTACCATGAAGAAGCTAAGGACTTCAAATCGCAAAATACAGAGTTTGACTTCACAAACTGCATAATCTATGTCTCCATCTTTCTAAATACAGAAATTTTTATTATTCCTTCTTTCCCACTGTTCTGAAATTTGCTTCCTCTTCTACATATGTGCTGAGAGATAGAAAATATAGAAAAATATATTATGTCTGTGCAAAAACATTTCATTAGAGCATTTTGTGTGAAATTTGCAATGAATTCTTGAAGAAAAAATAAAAAAAAAATTAGAAATAGTATTTTTTTATTTGAAAGATATCAATTATGATTTTTACCCTGTTCCTAAAATCAATCACAGCCACAGAATCACCCTTGAGGGCAGAACACTGTCTAGCTTCTCTTCACCTGGGTTAGTGCCATTGAACTGCTCTCCCATTCATAAACCTTTAGTGATTCCAGTTGCATTCCTACATAGATGTGCATAGATTTGTATTATAGTGTGTTGTAGGACACAAAGGTAACCATACAGCACAAGCATATTATTATAAAAGAGCCACAGAATTAATTCTAAATACTTCCATGTTGAGTTGTGGCAATGGAAGAACATGATATTTCTGAGCACAAATATATTCCCTGAGTGTCAGATACTATGAGAATACTTATGAGGAGAAGAGCTTATAAATACCCATCCATCTCCAGATGACTTATCATCAGACCTTAAAATTAAGATTGAAGTATAGAGGGAGAAAATCTTTTACTTCAGCTCCAGCTATAGACTGCAGGTGTGGATTAAACCTATGCACAGATATCTAACAAATTCCATATCTCTGAGAAATTTCTGTTGGGTTTAGAGGCAGAATGAGGAGCTCCTACTTGCTAGTTGTATCTGATATTCTATCATCAACTGGCTGAATTTAGAGTAGTCTCCAGCACTGGGCCTATTCCCTCATCTGATTCATCATGACTTCATTTTTTTTTTAGCATTCAGTTTATACAATAGCTACAGTTAAATCATTTAAAGCTTATTTGCTTAAATGTTTTTAATGACAGCTTTTAATTTTAAAAAAAATTTTTAGTAATTTTGCATTGGAAAACTAAATGACTCCTGTTTTCTGTTTTCACACAGTAAGAAAATATGTGAATACTAGATATTATCATTATAATTTGGATGTATTTCTTTTCCTATCTGGTGTGTTAGATAGGTCATTCTTGAGGGCTTATTCATTACTCTTCAATACTTCTCTGCAAACACATGCTACTTTTTATTTCTCACATCTCTGATTTTATTAGCCATTCCGTTAACAAATTTGACATACATCTCATGTTATTTAAAATGTGCAAAGTTCATCACTGAATATTACTGAAATCTTTAAAGAAGAGAACCACATTTTTCTTTTAAAAGCTTCTCTGTAGTGAAGCTCTGTGGTTTTGTACTGTTCAATATTTTTATTGTTCAAAATACACTTGATTGGAAGTGTGGAGATTTAGGAATGGTATTCCCCAATTCAGTGTTCCCATTGAAACACTCCAAAACAGGTGGCAGGCTGGAGAAGAAAACTGGAGGGACAAAAGGTAAAGATCATGTGTTAAGTACAATTTACTGGAAAGAGCAATGACATAAAAAAAAGGAATAGTAACAGCAACAATATGCATTGCAAAGTATGCAAGAGAGGCCAACAATTCTCATTTGAATGCTTACCTTGAAAAGACCCATGACAATACCCAAACCCTTCCTCCCTGAAAAATGACATGAGGTTGTATAGCCATGCCCCTCCTGGCTACTGCAAAAAATTAACCCTGTCCTGGTAGAAACCAGGACAGGAAAGAAGTTGAAATATAATAGAACATTGCAGCGGTTGTTCTGGAAAGGTATATATCGTGTCTGCGTGGTGTAATCCCTTCTTTGGGATTCTTATTTCTCTGGCAAATCAGAAGCATAAAGGAAGCAGGTCAGAAACAGGAAAGAACAGAAATTATATAATATGTCGTAATCTCTCCCTTCATTCTCTTTCCTCCAAAAGTAAAATCACAGAATCATAGAATCATAGAATAAACTGGGTTGGAAGAGACCTCCGAGATCATCAAGTCCAACCCTTGATCCAACCCCACTGTGGTTACTGGACCATGGCACTAAGTGCCACATCCAGTCTCATCTTAAAAAACTCCAGGGACGGAGAATCCACCACTTCCCTGGGCAGCCCATTCCAAATCAAACACATCAGCCAGCTGTGGTGCCAATGGTAATGTGGTTACAAGGTGGGACTCGACACTGAAAAGACCTGAAATGGAAAAGGCACAATTGCTTGTTCTGCGACTTGAGAGAGAGAATAACCAAAATCCTTGTCCCTTCTGTTAGATAAGGAAAAGCAAGCATATTTGAGGTGGGCAGCAGACCAGGTGGCAGCTATGCGTGTGCTATATATGGCTAAATGATTTAGATGTTATGTCTACCTAAACACTCTGTGACTGAATATGTATCACAATGACTGGCCAGGTCTTTGTGCCTTGCAGAACACACATGGACATATGGTTATATTGTACAGTCTCTCTGTTTCTTTATTTGTTAACAAATTAATGATACACTGAACGATATTTTAAAGTTTTATTTATTTTTATGGCTTAGAGATTTGGGATGGAAGAGAAGCAGTTTAATAGAAGATTAGAACTGGGACTAAACTATGGAGATTCTCCAAATGAGAAATGCACTGGCAGAGATCATTTCTTTTGTGAGAAACATCACATAGAGAAAAAGAGTGACAGAAGCTGGCAAGTACTAAAAAATAAGAAAAGACATCTCATCATATATAGTGTCTATTAGTAGTATCTAACTCAAAAAAACAATTGGAGAACAGGATGAATTGTTGTATTTGTAGTTTGCATACAAATGTAATTCCTTTTATGCTACTGTGCACTTTGCTTCCTTTAAATGTCTTTATAGTGCTTATGAGAACAGTTCTCCCTTTCACTCCTATTAGCTGTTTGTAAGTTTATAATCCCTCCATTATTCCTTTGAATGGTCTCATAAAGAAGCAAAACTGAATGCGGATTTAGTACACCAAATCATTCTACATTAACTGCTAATCTTAGTGCAGTTAAGTGTGCATGTGCACATGTGCGCATATATATATATATGTTGTTAGTATGCTGGATAACCAATAGGTTGATTTGTGCTCCTTGTACATTCATGATTAATGGACCAGATTTGGATGATATTAAAATGTAAAGAGCTAATTTGAAAAGTCAAATAGCGCAGTGTCAGTAGTGTGAAGTTTTACACTACCAAGACTAACTTCTTGAGCATTTGCTGTGATGTCGTTACACTGCTTCTCAATGAGTACTGTGGACATACACTTTGTTCAGGAATTAAGTTTCAGGTCTTTCTATTTACCACCACTCTTAATACAGAAGTGTATTTTTCTTGTTAGTTCACAAGAACAATTGCTATTATTATTACTGTTAAATATCATAATTCTGTAGCTGTGTGAACTTGTCTGTCTTTAATTCATCATTACATCTATACATTATTGTTATAAGTAAAAATGACTCATGGAACTGTGGAAATAACATTGTAGAATAAATACCCTTTCCCAGACTTGCTGTTACTCATTCTCTCATATAAGGAACCCACAGTTCCTGATAAGCCTGGGAAAAGCCATGTCTGGATCTCAGTTTCTGTAAATTCTGTCTTGACCTAAAATCACAGGCCTATTTCCCTCACTTCAAGGTGTCTGACACCTAAAATAAACCCCACATGTAATTCTACTAATGTGCAGTGTAACTGATGTGACACAGAATAATTAATTATTATGATTATTAATTTACATACTATACAATATTTTATTTTATTATACATACAATAATATATTTTATTATATGTATTATTATATAATATATATTTTATTATATATGAATATATAGTGTCATAGAATATATAATATATATTTTACTTAATATACAAAATAATTTACATAATATATAATTATTTACATATTTATTATGTACTATTTATTGATAAATAAAAACACCACACATATATTAAACCGCTTACAGAGAGTTTTAATTTAACTATTGTTATAACTTGCATATTATCAGTACTCTTATCATATTTACTATCCAGGCTACCAGCTATACTTTGCAGAATTCTGGAAATCTCTTCCTTGACTTGTATCCTCAGATACAAACAAAAGATGTCTCAAAGATTCACTTATATAGCAGAAGTGGTGATGAACAGTTGTTCCTTTGAAAGATCTCACTGTGATCTCATTAGCTGAAAGACAGATGTGATTTTATTCTCCCAGGGGCAAGTCTATGATACCCTTAATACATCTTTACAGTTAAATGCATCTTCAACAGTTTATGCATCACCTCCTTTTAAAAGTGGTTATATAGAAGTCTTTTAAAGTGCTTATATAGAAGATGGGACCCAATTCAACGCTGTATATGCACAAATCATGTTGGAGAGCAGAGCTTTACCTCTTAGATTACAGCAATTCCCTTGGTTTCCCTGAGGAATAACATGCAAGAGCGCATTAAAAAAAAAAAGTAGTTCCTAACCCTTTTTGCCTTATATTTCTTGTCACTTTTTGATGAGGAAGAGATGAGCAGAAAATAAAATATAATTATGAGTTTATTTTCCATCTTGCTTTCTCTTTCCAGCGGAACTCTGGTACTCATTCATCTAATATCTGTTGTGTTTACTAAAACAGAGTACATTGGAGCAGAAACATCAGCAGATGGTCTTGAGACACAAAATGGGAAGGAGATAGAAGAAAATTATTCTACAAATTTATCGAGGAGTGGGATCATTCCTGTTGGAAAAGTCACAGATGAAGTAAGTAATGGAAATGGAAAACGAAAGAAGTTTGTGCAAATTGAAGGAGGAAAATTCCAAAATATTCCAGGGTACTCATTCATGCTTAATAAATCAAGGTTTGGTTGCTTGCAAGCTATATGTAAGACTATACAAAAGTATGTATACAAGTACTTATTTTAGCCTTATAAATGAGACGTAGCCCAAATACCTGTCTTCTCAACCTCTTGATAGTTTTTGACTCTTTATAAAGGTGTTAACTCTGTTAACAGTCCTGATTCCTATCTTAGAGAAGATCATAATTTATAATCTCTTTAAAAAAAAGGCAGCACATTGCTTTAGTACTAGTGCAGAATGAATGTTTGTACAGAACATAAAAGAACTGTTGATCTTTTGCTCTGGCAAATTCCAGGTTCTGTGCCTCTGTGGAGCGACTGGAGCTCTCTGGGCATTTGACCCACAGTGTCAATAAAGAAGGGAAGAATTCAAAGGCTGTTTCTCCTGTCATATGCTTGCATGCTCTTCTCAAAGCAGTCAAAGTAAAAAAAGAAGGGCCCAGGAGCAGAGCAAGGAAACAGTCTTTACTGGGACATCATAATCCAGTTTAAAAACAGGACATAGATTTTTTTCTGGTTTAAAAATGTCCGGAATATGGCTCTGGTTTTCTAAATATAAAGGAGTTATAAGAGACAGAGATACATGTCAGGGAGAAAAAAAAAATGCTTGGGGTAATTTTAGTTCATTCTTTCATACTCATACATTTAAAATATTTCAAACCCAATTTTTAAGGCAGATTGAGATTTTTTTTATATAGTGCCCTGAGTTTCCAGGTCCTTTTCAAGCTAGCAGCCCATACTCACTCAAACAATGTCAACAAAAGCAAACTGTAGAGCAGCAGCATTTTGTGACTAGTCCAACAGTCCCTCTGGAAAACCCATTCTTCTGTGTGAAGGGCTATGGGAGTTAAAGAGAAATGAAAGAGCACTGAAATTCTATAGAAGATAAAGTAGTATTTTGCAAGGGCTGCACAAGTGTAAATTGTACATGTACTTTGTCTTTGTAATCTGTTAGAAAAAAAGTTCATCATAGTTCTTAGCCTCCACTTCAGTGAATTGTTTCCACTGAAGATGTTCGAGTTGAATGTAGCTGAAACATCGATTCAATTGAAACTCAATGAGATAATTGTATTCTGATTTGTCAGCTTTTATTAATGACATAGTTCAATTCTGTTTAGCATTTGATACTCTTCAGATTTGGCTAGACCATGAGATCCCAAGATCTAATGACTGCAACACCTTGAAAACTTAGTAAGATGATTTTTCCTGCTCTCTTCTTTTGTTATTTTTTGACATTAATTTTTTAAAACCAGACAGGCACAAATTGCTAGAATTACAGTATTGTAAGGGTTATTACATATTACTAATAGCTCACAAATAAACTAGAAACAATACTGTAGCCAACTGATTTTATTATATGGAGTTCTTCTTATGAAGTAAATCACTGACTTTACAAGTTCAATCGATTTCAATACATTAAATAAGCATAACTTTGTTTGTTTGTTGTTTTTCTTGTGGTTTTGTTTGTTTGTTGTGGTTTTTTGTTTGGTTGGTTTTTTTGGTTGTTGGCTGGTCAGTTGGTTGTTCTTCTTAATCTGGATTTCAATATCCATGCCGAAGCTACTATTTATGCTGTCTGATATGTTCTTAGACAGTAGTTGTATTAGACAGTATTTCTGAAATGGTCTAAAGTAGACTATAGAAATTTTATAATGGAAGATCAAAACCCACATCCAGTAAAAATTTCAGTAGGATGAACTGATGTCTATCCAATAAGATGGATCTGAACTTTCTGGCTAAACGTCAAAAGTTGAAATAAAGTTGATTTCTTGTTTTCTTGTTTCAACTCTTTTCTCCTCCTAGAGGTGTAGATTCACAGAGACAATGGCTTTCTTGCTTTTATGATGTAAAACTTATTGTGCTATTGAAGGATATTCTCTCTCTCTCTCTCTCTGTATTGTTAAGTGAAAATATATTGGTGGCTGGCAACTTTTCATATTTTTATTTTTAAACAAATCACATTTGCAATAAAATGCATCATTTAAATGTAATGGTAGTAAGGATCACTCAGGGTGTGTTTTTCAACCATGCGTATTGTTTCAGGTCTTTCTATTTACCACTACTCTTAGGATTTTGAACTTTATGACATTTCCACTGAGTAGTTTCTTTGATATTTTCCCTGACCTTTGGGAGAATACTCTAAATATTTTCCTTCCCATCTTCAATTTCCCACCACATTTTCTTATTTTTTGATGCTGAGCTATTATAACTTTCAATTTATTTTTTTTTAATGGATTTATCTTCTATTTTTCCTTTGTAGAAAATACTGTCCTAACATAGGCACAATAAACTAACTAAAGTCACTTTTGGTTTTGCCACTATGTACCCTTTTGAATCAATCCCTTTTAGTCACTTTCTTTGTTTCGCAGAAGCACTTGGTCCTTATTCTCCTCTGTAGCTTGTGCAAACCTATTTTCTCTCTAGCAAGTATGAACCAAAGATTTGGAAGCTATGCACCAAAGTGTTTTTAATTTGGAGGATGTTCAGACGGGTGAGCAGACTGTTTTTCTCTAAGCTTATGTTTAATACATATAGACGTACCACTTTGCTGTAAAGGCAGCTGCTACTGTGATTTCTCTTTGGGTGCCAAATTGTTCATCAGTCAATGTCCCTTACTAGGGGAACTTCATTACTTGTTTGTAATTTTTCACTTGTTTCCTTTAACTCAAAACAATCTAGAGTTGATAAGCACAGGTCTGTCTATCTTATTTTGAATAAGCAATTATGATGGGTTTCATTTCTAATCTTCCTTATACCTTTTTGCACAAAGGGTGTATACAGCAGTTGCAGGTTTGGTGGTGTGTTTTTTTTGAATGCATGACAGGTTTTATTGACATTCATTTTTATGCCTGCATAAAAGCTGCTTCTCTGAATAAAAAACTTGTGCAAAGATATTCCTCATAATTTTCTTGCAGTCATTTCTTTAGATGCTACTATCATCTTTCCATCTTCTGTCAACCATGTGTTTCACAACTTTGCATATGGGGTGAGTAGGTAAGAAGCTGTTTGCTTCATTATTTATTTGCTTCATTATTTCAGCTAAAATTTCATTAAATAGCATTACTGTGAAATTTGCTATGAAGTCTACTGATAATATCTGTGCTTTCATCAGTTGATTTTTATGGGTCCAAGTATAATGCTTTATATTTGATGTTTGTTATGCTTTGTCAGGAGTAGACCTAAAAGACTATTCAGACAGGACTGTGTCATTACATTATTTGCAGTGTTGCAGTGACTCATGGGGTTTCTACAGCTGAGGATCAGAGAATTATTTGAGAAGTACAGTAGGGCACCATTCTATTCTGAGGGGACTTTTACGTTCTAACTATGTTATTTCATTGTAAACTATTTAGCTGGCTCATCGTGACTATTTTCTCACTGCAGTACCTGGTTCTGCTGCCAAGCATAACATCATAAGATAATGAGCTTGGAAGGGACCTGAGGAAATCTGTAGTCCAATCTCCTGCTCAAAACTGGATCAGCTGTGAGGTCAGATTAGCTTGCTCAGGGATTTATCCAGTCTGATCATAACTACACAACATGCAACAGAATTGCACAGAATCACAAATGAGCACAGATTTGAAGGAACTTCTAGAGATTGCACAGTCCACCCCCTCCCAGCTCAAATCCTAGTAGGTTGCTCAGGAATGTGTCCAGTCGGGCTTTGAGTACCTTCAGGTGTATTAGTTTTGGATGGAATAGAGTTACTTTTCTTCACAGTAGCTTGTATGGGGCTAAGTTTTGGATTTGCACTGAAAACAGTGCTGATAGTATGGATGTTTTAGGTATTGCTGAGCAGCACTTAGAGAACATTAAGGCCTTTTCTGCTCATCCTGCTTATCACCCTACCCCATCAATGAGGAGGCTGGGAGTGAACAAAGAAGAGTTGGGAGGTAACACAACTAGCACAGCTGACCCCAGATGACCCAGGTGATATTCCAAACCACATGACATCATGGTCAGCATATAAAGATGGTGGAAGAAGAAGGAAGACTGGGATATTTGGAGACATGGATTTGTTTTCCCAAGTAACTCTTACAAGTGATGGAGCCCTGCATCTCATGGATTCCCTCCATCCATGCAGGGGGGTGGAAATTGCATTCATCCTTGCTGAAGTTATTGCAATCTCCCATGGCACATTCTACCAATTTGTGTAGGTCTTTTTCGACTTTGTTCTTCAGAGGCCTGCCCTTCAGTGTATTCAGTGACTGCCCTGAGACTCTTCACTTCCCCTCTGACATGAAGCTAGATAGAACTGAGACCATCAATGCCCAATCCTGTAAGGTGTTTTGCTTCCTATTTTATCTATTCACTTTTTTGAGTCTGGATTAGTATTTAGGTGCAGCTTTTTCTGTTTCAATGGCTAGTGAAACAACGTTCAATTTCTGCTCTGCTTCTTCCTTTCTGACCCTTTTCTACTCTTTCCTGTCACAGATGTACTGTAGCTAGTCACGTTGTATTCCTTGTGTTAATAAAAGCTGCATCAAGATTCTTTTATATTTATCTACCTGTGAGATGTTCAGCAGACATTGGGTCAACCTGTGAACTCTCTACTGACATTATTGAACCCTTATGCATAAAATTAGTACTGCTGGCTTCAAAAACTTGAAGAATTTACGTCTCAGGCGTTTGATCCTGTCAGTCTCTGATCATACAGACAGTCCCACCTTTCAAAAGTGAAGTCAAAGAACGTATCTCAAATAAGGTAGTCTGGATACAGTCCTTCACAAAACTACGTAGAAAAGCTCAAGATACACTCCAGGGGGTGGAGGCCTTTTCAAGGAAGAAAGAAACTGCTCAAGAATGGGGTCAACGTAAGTAACAGTGAAACTCAAATCGGATTAGGAAAAAGTGATGGAAGGTAACTGGCAGGGAAATTTAGACTTCTAAGTAGTAAGAAGCACTTTGTCTGGAACTCACTGAGCAGCAAGCAACATGAACTAGACATCATCATCATCATTAAGGTCTGTCAACATGGATGTTGAACATGGAAGTTTAATGGTAATTTCTACCCAGTTTTGCTAAATAATTATTTACTGCTTTAAAATTACTCACAGTGTTGATGCCTTGAAAATATCAAGCAGAAAAAAAATTAACTTTATTTTCCTTCAAATATTTAACAAA
The DNA here is from genome assembly GCA_035584735.1 of Pseudotriccus pelzelni. Classification (NCBI taxonomy): domain Eukaryota; kingdom Metazoa; phylum Chordata; class Aves; order Passeriformes; family Tyrannidae; genus Pseudotriccus; species Pseudotriccus pelzelni. Next base: position 47,168,790 of record JAWMRA010000090.1, on the reverse strand, counting down.
TACTACAGCATTCCCTGGTATATGAGCACAACACTGGTTTCTTTTCTTCCTAGGAGAGACAACAGATGGAATATAATGACTCTCCTACATGTATGCTGAATTTGCTGGTTTTATGGAACTTCTAGAGATTCTTCTAAATAGATATGTTATCAAACATATCTTGGAGAAACTTGCCCTTAGACCTACTAGCATATTTATTCGAAGCCAAAAACATAAGCCTGAATTTATTACTCAAGACAGGATTTCTTCTCTCTCTTATTATGCCATAGTGAGGAGACTGGCAGTGGTCAATAAAAGATCTAACTCTGCTGAGAATATTTTACCTCTATTTTACCTTCATTTTGAAAGCACTGAAAAGAATAGCAGTGTAAATTAAACTGTCTCAATAATAATTGGTCCTGGTAACAGTGTATCTGCCACAGGAAATAAAACAGCCATGAAGCAAAGTAAATAAACATGTGTCGTAACTTCACTGTGGGCCTGTTCAATGTCATCTAATACAGATCTATCTTCTGTTTTCACTGTGATGTCTAATGTTAAGAGAGCTTATGGTGTTCTTCCAGTAAGATACTGCCCTCTAATATGCAGAAAACAGCACCCAGAACCTGCCAGCACTGAACAGCTGTCAGTAGGTGACAAAAATTCTTAATTGCTCTGTCAGATTGTGAGACCTAAATGAACATTGCCTGTCCACAGTAGTCTGTCTAAATGTGCTCTTTTGATGATTTTACTCTCCACGGGACAGATATGGGTTGTTGCAGAATAAGGAAAAGGAAAGATGGAAATCTTAGTAATTGAAAGGAAAATTTATCATTCTTTTTGGGACACAGAAAGAGCAAGATCTTGAAGTGGTTTCCGCATAGCTACTTGCAGAATTCTTGTCATTAATGTTGAGTTTCTCCTCATAGGTTTACAGTTTCTCTAAAGGAATTTGCAGTCTTTATGTAACTGTATGTGACATCAAAACCTGTCCCTTTACCAGGTCAGAAAAAAATTTTAGTTTAAGCTTTTCCAGTGATTTATGACCTCCCAAAAATTACTTTTTTGCCTACTATTTTCATATTTTCATTTTATGCTGTTCAGCAAAAGTGATAATTTTTAACAGAAAAATTAGGAGAGAATCCTTTCAAATTATTTGAGTTATGTGAGCATAATAAAAAGAGTTTTTCCTGATGTTAGACAAGAAATCAAACTTCTAAGCTGTAGTGCTTTGAGAAACTTATATATTTTTTCACTGGGAATATTTTCTTCAAGACTCAGTATTCACAGTTGAAGAAAATGTAGCCATAAATGAAAGGTTTGACACAGAAATTATAGTCAAATATTAATGCATTCACTTACTAGTCTTCTTTAGGACTAGTACTGACTTTCCCATGAGGAAAACACACACACATACACACAAAAAAAAGTGAAGAAGAAAAGACAAATTGCATGTCATTAGCAAAATTCCGTGCTTCTGCATGTCAGTCAGCCACCATACGAATAAAGACCACAAATTCTTCTCATCCTACTAAAGACAGAAGAAGTTACCTGTTATGAAAAAGAATTTAATTCAGTAAATCCCACAACAGATCCTATCACAAAAGATGACAAAAGAGCACAGAGTCGAGTCATATAGTTGGTAGTAGCATATGATTAAATAGGGATGCCCAGAAAAAGAGCAGATCATAAGCTGACACTAAAACTGGGGGCTTTATTAAGTATAACCCAAGAGTTAATAATTGAAAAATCTAGAACTCATATAGATCTTCCATTAAATTATTTTTCTGTTTCAATTTTCAGAAGTGAAATTTCCAAATCCACTATAGTGATTAATAATAGGTGCCTTTGAGAGGAAGTGCCTGAAAATAAAAATTTGTATGAAGTGGAATATAATCATAACACAGCAGGACCAGTCAGAAATGTCAACATTCCTGTATTTATTGTTAACTGTTAAAGAAAATGGCAGTATCTGGATTATGCTTTAAGAATGGTAGGTATACCATTGGACAATTGAAAGAATATGTAAATGTGTCTGACTGAAAGAGCTTTCACATAAAAAAATGTATTGAGAATGAAGCTTGGCATCAGAGAGGAAGTTCTAGGAACAGTATGTATGAGAAATAGGTTAGTTAATATCCCTGAAAAACTTTCAAAACCCTGAAACTACTTGAAATTCTTCTTTAACTTTGCTTATTTATTTTAATTTATGTATTCTTTCATGTTGTTTGTGTGTGTTTTCTTGAATATGGGTTTCAATTTCTGAGTCAAGTATGAAAAATTAATATAACTTATGAAGTACAGAAAATCTTAATAGGCAAAACTGGACTCTCAGTGCTGTTAACAGAAAACAGCATTAGCCTTGGCTTCTTGCAGCCAATATACTGCTTTGGAAAAAAAAAGTCTTTCCATTTTAGTGTGATATCTCGAGGCAGAGTTGTCATGGGTTTGCAAAAGTCTCTCCTCCTTGGGGATTGGAATTGGTTTGTCCAGGTGAAATTTCCAGACAAAGGCCAATCAGGAGTTTAGGTGACGTCTTTGCTAATTATGTCTTCAAGAAAATACGGAAGAGAAGGTGGTGGCGCAGAAGAAATTTGACAGCCATGTAGGAGGCAGTGGCAGGCCCCCAGGTGGGGGGCCAGGCCTCTCTCCTCCCCCAGCCCTGGGCCGGGGGCAAGAGCAGCACTGAAGCCCCTCTGACCAGACATGTA
>JAWMRA010000090.1:47151366-47161622 GCA_035584735.1 Pseudotriccus pelzelni | reverse complement strand
AGGATCAGAGAAAGGATCCCAAGATAGCAGAATGTAAATACTTGGGGATATTTTTAGTTTCATTCTGTGATCAGGACACAGTGGAATATATTGATCTGACTGGGGATGTGAGTAACCACCTGTATATAACAGGAATGTTGTTGCTATAACTGACAAATTCTGATTGATTGGATTGTCTAACCCACCCTGGTCACTTTGAAAAATTTGGGTTTAAAATAATAAAAGCCAGCACATTTTTTTTTCTTTTCTTAGGCACAAAAGAAGCCTATTTTACTGAGGTTTAGTTTCCAAGGGCTCCCCTCACTGCTGAATATTGCATCACCACCACCTGATTTGGTACCATACTTTTCATTGAGGTGCTTTTCGATACTGAACTTTCTGGAAGTACAGTGCCTTCTTGGATAGTAAGTCTATGTTGGAGAGAGCAAAGCTGACTTGGTGCAGTTCACACCAATCCTTAAGCATTTAGAAAGTTAAGTCCCTGCCAGGTTTTTCTGTCTTGAAACTTAAGAGTGGAAGATGTGTGCCACTTTTTACTTAGCAGGTAAATTATTTTGTTTCCACTGACTAGACAGGAAAGCTGTCGTTACACTGGCTTCTCACCTGATTCAGATAAAATTGAAGTATTTCTATAGCCATTATTAAAACTTCTGAACTCCCAGGCAGATGACAACTCCCCATGGCACCAGCCTGACCTGGGCTACAGCCTCTCCTACAGCTGTGGATCTCATATTGTACTTCAGCAGTATTATTTTTTTCTCTCATGGTGAAACCTCATTCATAGTCTACAGATCAGTCTGTCTCATGACCCAGAGGCACATGAGTCTTTAGGAAATAAAAATTTTTCAAGAAGTCTGGCCAAATTCTACATGGCTGGGAAGATTTTTTTTTTTTTGGAATTGTGTGTGGTATGGACCTTTTTCCCATTAAATCAGCAAAAACTAGACCTTGCACAAATGACACTCCTTTCTCAAAGGCAGTTGGTTGTGTTACTTGTGGTGTTGCCTCGCTTACTAGAACTACTTCGGAAAAGAAGTTTGTAAGGTATTTAAGAAAAAATAAAACTATGTGGCTGTGCCATAGGAGCATTGGGGATAATTCATCTGAGAAATAGTTCTAATGAAATACTAGGTGAATTTTAGATTCCTTTTCTTACTTTTTGGTAGTTTAACATCATCCAAATTAGAGTGTTGCTTCACTGTGTAATACGGAACAGAGATTCTTGTTGGTGCATGGTCAGTCCCTTAAAGCGTGCCATTAGTTATTTACAGGTATTAAAAAATCATTGCTACTGTACAGGTAGATAGCCAATTTCAAGACACTGCTCAAGTCCTTTGCAATACCAGAGCTGCTCAGCAGCCCTCACCACGTGCCCAGGGCCAGCCTCAAGGGTGGGTGAACAGCTGCAGAGTTGGGGCTCCCTTCCAAGCACCTGCCATGCCCCATGGACACTGTGGCACACGCGGAGCAGCTCCCAGCCTGCACCTGTCTGTGCCTAGTGCTCCTTCAGACCATGTGCTGGACGGATGCAGAGGTGACCTCTGAGACACAGTGCAATGAATAAGGTCAACTTCTGCCTATCTGCAGAAAGGGACCGTTTTAATCTAGCCTCTTCCTGCATTCCCCTGCTCCTGCAACCCACATCCACCATCTTCTAGTTTAAAACGGGTAATTCACTTCTCTTTTAAATATTTATTTTAAACACACCCTCCCTCAAAAGTTATGGTCTGGGACCATTTCTGCCAACTGCCTGCACAAAGCACGATTTTAACAAAGCAAAAATTACCAGCACAAAGTGGTGGCTGGGGGTGAAAATCACAGCCTGCATGCCCTGTCCACACCTGTGTTTGTCTCCTTGGTTTTGCCCCGTAAACACACATCCCCCCCACACCTGAAGGGCATGCACTGGGCTTGTCCCTGGGGTCCAGTGATGCATCCTCCAGGTGTGCTTCCTGAGCCCGCGCTGGAGCGTGTGCTGGAGCCTGGCTGACAGATTGGCTCTGCTGTTGGGAACTGGGAGGCTAGCAGTTGTACGAGTAGCATATAACTCAGCTAAAAATTAATGAATAAACAGATTTACCATTTTAGCTTTCCTGGGTGGGTGGCAATCCAATGTCCAGGTCACCACTGCCAACAAATCTTGACACTATATTAGGGTGAGAAATGCTGCTTTGGCTTGAGCACTTGGTAAGTCAGAATCAAGTCAGTTCTTCCAAAGGTATAGAGGGCCTATGCCGCTCTGGCTGAGACACAAACAATGAGCAACCTTCATTTACATTAATAGCTGACCTCTGCTGTGAACTACACAATGCTATAAAAAATTTCAATAGTGCATTTTTGGGTTTAAGTGCAAAGGAGATATTTTCAGTGGCACATTTTTTGCTTTTGTTTGTATTTGTAACCAAGAAGAACCAGCTCTTCTGCTTGTTGCTGGTATTATCAGCTTGCTCTGCAACAGCATAATCAACTAACTTGCAAGAATACTCAAGTTCATTACGTTGCACAGATAGAAGACAGGCTGGGAAGAAATACAGAGAAAAAAATCAGAATTTCTTTTCTCAGGGTTCTGTTTTTCTAGCAAGTGACAAGATGGTATATATTGCAGATTTTTTTTCCTGGATGAGGTTTTCAGGTGCAGGATGCACTCAGTAAATTTCACAGCTGTTTAGATTGCTCCTGAAGTTCAGCTTTGGCAGGGAGGGGGCAGAGGGGGGGGGAGAAAAATCAGCTTAAAGCTAATTTAACTGATTTCATGAGTGGGCTGCAGAGTGTAACTGCTTCTTAATGTACATGTACTGCATAGATCTAGACGAATTTGCTGTGGATTCTTTCAAACCTGTGTGCCAATTAATTCAGTTTAACTTTGTTTTTGTGGTATTGAAGAATTCTTAAAACATCTGTGGTTTCATCAACTTCTTAAACTTGTATTCAATAAAGTGCCATGGACCTCTTTAACTGTGGCACACTTATACATATATATATATATATACACACACAAATGTGTGTATATATATATATATGCAAACTTGTGTGAGATGTGCAATACCAGGAATAGATTTTGTGGTGGGCTTTTTTGTTTTTTAATTTTAGTTTTTGCTTTTAAACAAGTGATTTGAAAAGGGACTTCCCAGGGAAGAAGTGGCCAGAATTTGGTGGTGTGGATATAGAGTAATGCAGTACAATCACTGATGCTGAAGAGTAATACAATAGTAGTACAAGCAGCTTGAAGAGTTAACAAAAATATCTTCTAGATTGATTTGAATTACTCAGATCTATGTAATACAGACACTTCCAGTGTGAAGTTGTGTCCACCTCTGGCCACGCTCTACAAGCTGAAAGGGCTCAGCAAGGTTTCTTGATGTGCTTTATTTGTAATGCAGCACTGCAAAAAAACATTGCTACTGAGCTATTATTTCTGGGTTGTCTGTAACACCTTTGTATCTATTTTACTTAATAAAGTTCTCTTGATTCTGAGGGGGTTTTTTCAGCTAAATCATTTCCATTTTGTTTTGTTACCTCCCATCAGAGTTTCTCATGTCCTAGTGGTAAATGGAAAGGAATTCAGGCCTTCCTTGAAAGACATGGGCACTGGTGCCTACCTCAAGGAAAGGACAGAGTCCAACAAAAGCAGAGCATGGCAGCAACACAGACACCACAGGTTTTCTGTATAGGAAGTGTGGCTGCACCGATCCAGCTAGAGTAGTTTTTGAGCCATGGTTTATTTGTGGTACTATTTTTCTGTTCTTGAGTCACCACTATGTACATTTGTTAGCATGAATGATGTAACTAATGCCTTATTTTTAATCTAAATTTCAATTAAAATGTGAGTTTTCAAACTTTTAACGGGAGTCTGACTACTTTAATTCAAGCATATTGTACAAGCTGAGCAACAGCTAGGTAGCTTTAATTGATTTAAGATCCCAATCCAGTGATGTATTTCAGATTCCCATCTGACTTTAACAATTATTACTGCTTACTAATCACAAGTATGTGAGCTGAAATTGTAACTGTGTTATATGATACAGCTGCATTAACAAGACTTTCTAATTGAATATAGGTCTGAGATGTATGCTTGATTTTGCATCAAAAGCACTGCAGTTCCTTTCTCATGAAAAGGGGTAACAAAGGTTGTAAAACAAATATTGCTTGATCACACAGAGTTCTAAAATGGTGTTTGCCACCGTGTGTCTTACCTTTCAACTGTGACTCTGCAAACACTAGAGAAAGGCTACAAAGCCAATCTATGGCAGAACCAGGAGTAAGGCTTTCAGTAGTTTAAAGAAAAGTCAGGATGGTTACTTATTTCTCATAGTTGCTGTGGTCCACTTGTATTAAATTTATATATAATTAATTGCATGTAGTTTAATTACACTTATAACAGTTTTCAAACTTCCAAGTAGCAGCTCTAGGTTAAAATCTGGAATATTTAGAAACCTATACAGTAGTAGTTAGGGAATAGGTACCACTCAATGTTCCACTACTTTAGTCACCTTTATGAATTTCAAATCAGATACAGATACAGCAGTTATTCTATAAATAAAAAATACTGCTTAAAGAAATTATGAAGTATGGATTTGAATGGCTAAAAATATTACCTTCATATTTCAGTGAAGTTAATCAAGTTGGCAATGGGGAACACAGAGTTTAAGTCTCTACTTGTGTGTATTGTTACAGATTTCTGAGTTCCCCAAGTTCCAGCTGGGTTGAGAAAGGTGATGCAATGACAAAGTGGACGTGTATTTCCGTACAAGAGGAACAGGAATACAAAGAAGTGTCTTGTTCTGTGATTCACTGAAAGCTTGTTTTCAAATACATGCCTTTTATTTGGAGTATCTTCATAGTGGTGGGATTCTGACAGCATAGTCCCTAACCAGCTTCAGGTATCACTCAGATGCAGTGGGATCAGTAATTTGGTCTGACCAACGTAAAGAAAAAAGAGTTCCCAATTTAATGACATAGGTCATAGGTGTGACTTGATGATCTCAGAGGTCTTTTCTAACCTAACTGATTCTGTACTCTCACCAGTTCCAACTGTTCTCTTACACTGGACAAAAAGTATCACTGCAATGCCCAATCCAGGATATCCACTTTTTCTTCTAAAACTTCCAAAATACATGCACAGCAAAGACAACAGCCTTGCACTGCAAAACAGCAGCCGTCCTTTGGCATGCTCACAATGACCACAGCTCAGGCATGCATGACTATTTAATTAGCCTATAAACATGATAAAATCTCCTTGCAGCACTGTCAGCTGGAAGAGTGGCAGAGCGGCTGATGCCACAGAGGCAGCAGTGGTCGGAGGCAGCTGTTCTGTACAGCGGCCTGGCCTCCAGCCAGTGTATCCTACCCAGCTCCAGCTGTACACAGCTGAGAGCAGAAAGGCTGAGAGCATGGCCACAAGTAACTGGGCTTTGAATGAGGCTGTTTCCCAGGCCTGCACTAGCCCTGTTCCAAGCACACTTACTACAAATACAGCCTGACACTTCATCAAAAATCAGTTCCCGACATTTCCCATCTTTCCAGCTGGAAGATTCTCTTCCTGAATCATGGTACAAAGAAGTAAAACCTCGTATTCTCAGCGCTCTCAACAGAAACTCCTCTGAATTTGTTTTCCTTCACCTCTGAGTGATGCAACAGCAACGTGCAGAAACACTCACTGAAGCAGGACAGACATTTTATATATATATATATATATATATACTGATTTGTATGCATGTGCAGATGTCTTCAAAAATTCATGTCTGCCATCTTCCAAAATAATCCTGACTTTCCCTCAGAACACTGTTCATTGTACTGTGCATTTGCAAACTTAACTACATCACAGTGGTCTGGATGATGTTGTTTCCCCTTCAAAGAAAACCAAGTATACTTGAGAGCTGGTGCTACAACAGACATTATATGAAAAAAAAAATCAATAGTGCCTTAAAAAAAAAAAAAAAGACATCAGTGACACATTGACACAAATTAGAAAAAGAAACACTACCAAAGCAATGCTTTTTTCAGCAACTTCATTTTACTTTCAATATTAAGATTCACTTAATACTTCTAGGATTTCATTCAGACATGACAGAGCATGTTTAGATTTTACCCCTCATGAGTTTACAGCACAAGAAAGTGAACTGCAAGTATTTTAAGAATTTTCTTTGTAACAGTTGAGTAATTCTCAATAACGTGGACTTTTTGCTTCCCCATTTCACAGCATCTATATACAGAATTATAAAAAGCAAGTCAGACTTACACACATCCTCCCTGCACATAATCCTGACAGTAAGAAGAAATATCCCCATATTGGTTGAAGCTATACAGAGTAAACACCCAAGAAAAAAGTCTTTTTTAAATTCTATGACACTGTGTTAATACAATAAATATACAAAACTTCTGAACTACTCAGACATGCAACAAAGGGACAGAAGAAGTGCAGAACCATGTACATTCACCAGGATGGCAGAGCATTGTTAGTAATTTACAAAATATACAAACATCCTCAGATGAATAAAAACAACTGCTAAATTACAGGTAAATGACTACGGACATTCCAGTGTTTAAACTTCATACTTTTTACTCAATTTGTCACAATACTACAAAATGACAACTCAAGTGGGCGCCACACTCTGATTATGTAATAAGAGATTGTAAAATCTAGTATCTGTTAGGTACAAAACATTTTAGCCAATCTCAGCCTTCTGTTGTCAAAGCTAAACAAACTTCTCCCTCCTTTTGGGGCTGCAAAGTGTCAGAGATTTCTTCTGGTCTGTGGTCTAAACAATTCACGTGTAACAGAACCTTGAATTTCCCTCAGAAGGCTTAAATCGTACATCCAACTCACGACATTACAAACCAACAATTCTTATACACAGAACATTACGTACGTTTTCTCAAGGAACCTTTAAACATTTAAGAAAAAAATCTACCTGCCAAATTCTGATATTATTCCTAATGTGTATTTTTTTCCCCCATAATATATTCTGGTAATGTATGCTATTATGCCATCTTCAACTTCAGTTATATTGTAAGGATGATGTCCCTCGGATTTCTATCCAAGAGATACCATAAGAATTGCCTAAATTTAGATTTAACAGTAATCCATAGCAGAGTTCCTACATACAACTCTCAAGTTAAGTTTAAAGTATTATGAGAACAATCTTGATATACAGCTGCTAGAATGATGGTGCCCAATCTCAGCAGAGAACAGTGACTTTTATCTGTTAAGCTTTAAAAACACTCCAGCTGTTTGCTGCTAGCATGAAATTTGAGTGGAGACTAACAGGGGACTTCATGCAAACAGTATACTACTGATCCAGGGATTAAGCTAGGGGTGTATTTTTTTAAAATGATCTTCTGTTATTATGAATAGAGTGCAGTGAAAAAGAATCCATGAAATTCAGTCCACATTCAGAACATGGAGGAGGCTTAGAATTTTATGCTGTCTTACTAAAAGTGATTCACCTTAAGAGCTGAATTAATTTCAGCCATGGTATGTATTTACACAGGCTGTGAGATGTTGTCTTTCGTGTTTTCATTTCTAAAAGGGTTTGAAAAACTGCCCAAGTACTGTATGTAAGACTCATGAAACAATCCAAGAATATAAACAATCTTCAAAGGAGAGAAACATGTCACTATACTAAGATCCGATTATACGATATTCTAGAATATTACGATGGTATGTACCACCCTGAGATCAGCTCAGTTGGTCAGAGCATGATGCTAATAACATCAAGGCTGTGGTTTCGATCCCCATTATGGGCCATTCAATCCCATACGGACCACTCACTTAGTTGGACTTGATGACCCTTTTGGGTCCCTTCCAACTCAGAATATTCTGTGAAATTATTATGGATTGTTCAGTTTCACAGTACGAATTTAACCTCTCAGGCCTCCAGTTCAGTGAGTTAAAATTTAACTTCATTGAAGATGAACATTTCTCACTTTGCCAATTCAAAATAGTTTCAAAGCTTTTTTACCACAGCTTAAATCACACCACAGAAATGGCTGAGTTAACATTAAAATTAATTCAAGTGTCTGTTAAATGCCATTGCTTAAAGGGCTTGGTTTTAGACAATATTCCTGCTGGAAAATTAAATGCTGTATATTTAGGGATTTGGACAAGCAGTAAACAGAGTGACTGACCAGGCTAGAGATTTAGTACCACTGTTAAACATAAATCTATATTTGAAAAAACAAAAAAACCAACAGTAAAACCAACAACAAATCCCCCAAAAATCCCAAATAAAACAAAAACCCACTGCACATACAAGAGGGAAGGTGGACAAAAAACTAGTGTTCTAAAAGTCAATATTGATTTCTTTTTCAGCAAAATTATTACCCCAATACATGAACACTGAAATTAAAAATAGTAAATACATAATTATTTAGCTCTGCAATTGAAACCACCGGTTAACATCCTTCAACTGTACACTGCATTACACATTCTATTACAGAAAATGCTAATGCACGATAGTAATTTCTCACAGGTAGAGAATACTCCGTGGAAATAGATACAAACAAATGCTGTAAAGTGGCGCAGGTAAATTCTGGACCAAACCACTAGTTAAACAAATTAGAGAACAGTATTCATGCAAACTTACAGGTTTATATCAAAAGACTTACCCTAAAAAAAAAAATCTATAGTCTCTACCTTATTTGTATTTTACCTCCAGCAACTGCTGAAGTTGCAAAAGAGTAGCCAAACCTAACTTTCTACATCTCTCAGTCTATCCCCCTTCTTACAGTAGAAATTGGGAAATCAGTTCTTACCCAGAAAAATAATCCAAAGTGCTTTCCTGAAGTTAAAAAAATACTGGAGTGAACCACTAAAAAACCTTCCAGATTCTTAATACAATTACTTGATCATTATATACCATAGTTCATTCTCAAGCCAATTGTTGAAATTATTTATCCTCCATAAAATATGGAAAGCTTTTTTATTCCAGAACTCAACATCTTAAAGAAGGGCAAAAAATTATTTTCCTCTTAAAATAAATAAATTTATAATAGAATTAACCAATCAGTTCCCATTTTACCCATGCACAGCCGCAGAAGAGACAAACATGCTGTGTGAATTTTGATCTAGACTTTTAGGGCATACAGTAAGAAGTGACTGGAAAACAAAGTACAACTGAAGCGAACCGTGGTGACTTTGTTTCCCTACATTCGGTTACCCTTGAACGCGTTTTGGGCTGCGCTGGTGGCTGCTGTTGACGCGGCGTTGGCCGCAGCAGTTTGCACAGTTTTGTTGGACATCACTCCTGTTGCAAACTCCTGCTGGGCTTTCTCAAAGCTGGCACCAGTCGTGCGGTAGAGGCCGTGCACCTGGGGAGGAGGAACAGCAGTGAAAAAAAATGGTGCCACACATTCCGAGAAGTTTGCCGTGTTGCACACAGTTTGACTGTAGGGGATACCTGTAATTATCTGCAAGTTCAGAGAGATCTCCTAGGTGTTTACTACAATGTGTGATGTGCCTTTGGTGAACTTTTTTCTACACCAATATTTAGAAACATTTTAATTACTTGACTGGTTACAAGAACAAGTTATGCTCTGACTGAATATAAAAAGGTATGAAACATCCTAACTACACAGGTACTGCTAAACTAATGTGATGACCAATAACGCAGCATAATAACCAGAGGTATAAACAGTATGCTTAGAGATCTGACTTACAAACACTCTAAACAACATGGCATATAATGAAAAAAAAAACCAACAGAACCAGAAAAACAAAAAATCTGGAGCAACTTCCAATTACCTGAGTATTAAAATTTAAATGCTATTTCCGGTTCTTGCTCAGTCAAATCACAATAAAGTTGCCAAATAATATTGCAAAGACATTTTCATTCCAGTGCAGCAGGAAAATTATTGCTGACATTTTTTAGTTTGTTATAAACGTGACTACTTCTCATCTATCAAGATACACCAGGTCACATAGAAGTATGTAGGTTTTTGAAAAGAATCCAGATGCATACAGTAAGAAAAGTGTAAAAAAATGTTCCACCATACATCTTTCTTGCTTGTTTTTTTTCTCCACTGAATATTTATACAGAAAACAAGAAAAGACATCTCCAGGCAATACCTGTAAGTTCTAGTTTACTGTAAACAGCTTAGAAGAGTTTGTGAAAATCTTTAAGCCTAACTCTGAGGTTGAATTATTAGAATTGCCAGCACATCATCAGCAGAATTCTTGGTTACATTTCATCTCAATGACATGAAAAATTTACTAGCACATCAGTATCTAAACTTACACCTTTTGCATGGAAATCCAC
>JAWMRA010000090.1:47120713-47136964 GCA_035584735.1 Pseudotriccus pelzelni | reverse complement strand
TTGTAGATGTAGTTGTTTAATTTTTATTTTTGCTAGTAATAAATCCTATTTCCTCCCCAATCAGATCTCTTTGTCTGCATAAACCTTCTCACCTTAGAGCAATTTGTGGGGGGTGTGGTAAAAATTGTCGCTAAGCAAACCCATGACACTGCCCCGTATATCTGGATGGCATCAGAGTCCCTTGTGTGCAAGTGCCAACTAAAGCTTTATATTCTTGTGGGTCTGATGTGCCAAGCTACAGTATGAAAAGGGGAAACCCTTAGTGTTTGATTTGTCTGTCAGTGCACCAGGAGAGCTTAGACCCTTGTGTCCAACCCATCTCTCAGCATCCTGTTTGGGAACCCTTCACTGAAAAGTCCTGCTGGAATGGAGGGTGATTCAACTGCCCTTTTCAGTAGGCTAAGCCAACAGCATAAGGGAGACCCCTCTACGGGTCTTCCCACTTTATTCAAGTGTGTTACCCACTGCTGGCAACTGCCAGTGCTGGTGAAGGACTCACACTGACAGTTTATGGAATAAAAATCTTCATGAATATAAAACTGTAATAGGTTAAAGTTTGAAGCTCTGGCAGCAGCTGGGACTCGCAGAGCTCCTCCTGCAATGGCTGGGACTCACAGAGCAGCTCTGACTCGTGGCAAAACCCTCCCTTGAACTCCGAATGCCTGATGGAAGAGTGGCCCTGTGTGATGATGTGATGGTATGAATATTCATCACTAAAGCCCCACCCCCTGGCCTATAACCATAACACCCAGACTATCTCACAGGTATAAAAGCTCAGGTGGTCCTTCGTTCAGGGTCCCTTCCGTTAGGCTGTGAGGCCTGTTTCACATATAAAGCAGGTCTCTGTTTCACAACCCTTTCCTCATTCTCTGTAACTCTCTGGGTGAACTGTTTAGTATTTCTGACCCTTGAGGTATCAGTACCATTCACCATCACCCAACAATCCAGCTGTTTTTTCACCCAGCAAACAGCGCACCTGTCCAAGCCACAGGCTGCCAGCTTCTCCAAGAGAATGCTGTGGGAGACACTGAAAATGGCTTTGCTGAAGTCCAGGTAGACCCTATCCACAGCCTTTCTGTCATCCACTTGGTGGGTCACCTGGTCCTAAAAGGCGATTAGGTTGGTCAGGCAGGACCTGCCTTTCATAAACCCTGCTGACTGGACCTGATCCCCTTTGTTATCCTGTATGTGTCATGTGATGATGCTTAAAATAATCTAATCCATAACCTTCCTGGGTACTAGGGTACATCATTCTGTATGTACTTACCTTACTTACCTATCATAAGTAAGCTCAAGAAGTGTGGATTAGATGAATGGACAGTGATGGATCAAGAACTGGCTGAATGGCAGAGCTCAGAGGGTCGTGATCAGAGCAGTAGAATCCAGTTGGAGGCCCGTAGACAGTAGCGTTCCCCAGAGATCAAGACTGGGTCTTATTCAACTTGTTATCAATGACATGGATGAAGGGATCAAAGGATCCCCACTCAAAACTGTGGGGAGTGGCTGATACACCTGAAGTCTGTGCTGCCATCCAGAGGGACCTTGGAAGGCTGGAGAGTTGGGCCGAGAGAAACCTAATGAGGTTCAACAAGGGCCAGTGCAGGATCCTGCACCTGGGGAGGAATAACCCCAAATACCAGCACAGGTTGGGGCCTGACCTACTACAGAGCATCTTTGCTGAGAAGGACCAGGAAGTCTTGGTGGGTGGCAAGTTTACCATGAGCCAGCAGTGAGCGCTTGTGCCCAGGAGGGCCAATGGTATTCTGGGGTGCATTGAAAAGAATGTGGCCAGCAGGTGGAGAGAGGTGATCTTCCCCCTCTGCTCAGCCCTATGAGGCCACATCTGGAGTGCTGCGTCCAGTTCTGGGGCCCCCTGTACAAGAAAGACAAGGATCTACTGCAGGGTACAGCTACAAGGATGGTACAGTGAAGGCCCAAAAAGATGATGAGGGATCTGGAGCATCTCTCTTATAAAAACAAACTGTGGGAGCTGCGCCTGTTTACCTAGAGAAGAGAAGACTGAGAGGGCATCTCATCAGTGCATATAAATATCTCAAGAGCGGGTGCCAAGAGGATGGTGCCAGACCCTTTTCAGTGGTGCCCAGTGACAGGACAAGGAGGAACGGCCATAAACTAAAACACAGAAAGTTTCATCTCAACACAATGAACTTCTTTACATTGAGGGTGGCAGAGCACTGGAACAGGTTGCCCAGGGAGGTTGTAGAGCCTCCCTCACTGGAAACATTCAAAACCCTTTCAGAATGTGTTCCCGTGTAACCTGCTCTATGGGACCCTGCCTTGGAAGGGAGGTCCCTTTCCAACTCTACACAGTTCTGTGATTCACCGTAGGTACCTTCCAACAGAAAATATTCTATAAAATTCCACAACAACTTGAATTACTAAGAAATTATACAAATCAGAATTGTAAAAAAAGACCAGCACATGTGGAAATAAAACAGAATTGTAGATACAACTGAAAAGAATAGATGAAGTCAACCTTGCAGACGATGTTTTATTTTGTTGTGTTTGGGGATTTTTTGAACTTCAATCTGAAGTTCTTCATTATGAAGAGGAATATTCCCATGGATCTACTTGTAGCAAATTATCTCCAACTAACAGAACGTAAATCTTCTCATTTGTGAAATTGCTACACAAAAACTGATGGTTTTGCACAGCATACAGTTTGTGGCAAAATGAGATCTTGATTTTGACTATGGATTCCAAAGTGTCATAAAAATTAATAAAATATTAATAATAGATCTTTCTGCTATTTGTATAGAGTATTGTGTTTGTAAAACAGAAAAAAAAAAAGAAAATGTTTCAAAACAGAAAAGTTCTCTTACAGCTATGAATACTGACAGGTGAGAGGTTAAAGAAATGTTACGCAGGAAGTTACTTTCACTTCATCTCACAATGCTCCATTTCAATTCAAAAATATTACTTAGATACTAATCTAGAACAGAAATAGCTGATAGCAAATAATAACATGTAGCAGAGGCCACATTTAGAAGCTTTTTCAGGGAAAATCTGCAAAAGGACAAACTAGTTTTTATTCACTACATGCAGTGTCTCAAGGGAGGTAAACTTTTTTTCCTGAAGACATTATAAAAATCCCTCTTTGATCTGCTTCACAATGTTGCTGTCAAATTAATACAGTATATTTTTCATGCATACCCCCTTGTTGACTGAGACTCTGCATTTCCCTTTCTCTGCGATCTAGTTCAGCTGCTTTTCTTTCCAGTTCTTCCTGACGCTTTAGCAGTTCTGCCTGGGCCAAGGCATGCTCCTGAACAAGACAAGCATCATTAGATACTGTTAAAAGGTATGAATACAGCATAAATATTCCAAGTCTGTTTGCTGTAATTAAGCATCTCCAGTTATGGCTGAAGACTGACCCAATATTGCACAAATTCACACAGTAACCAATTACTTAAAGGCAATATTAACTTTAATTAGGAAAGCAGTGCTTATTTATAAAAGGCATCATTCCAGAAGTGTACTTAAATAATTATAACTAAAAAGAACCTAAAAAAGTGCCTAAAAGTTGCAGACAAACCTTGGCAATTTGCGTGTAGGCAGGTGGTTCTTCTGTTGGTTTCATTATTGCTGGCTGGGTACTGGGTACATTAGGCATTTTCACATTTCCTGGAGGAGGCTAAGAAAACAAATGACAATTATTGGGAAATAGTCCCCCTTTCTAATAAACTTCTCTTCATTAAACCTGTAAGAAACAATCTAGTAGTTTTAAAGGATGTATTACTGATAAACTGAAAATCTGATGTGCTGCCTGCAATATTTAAAACCTTCAGGAAAAAGGTGCTAACTGTAATCTGTGGTGCAGTGTTCTGCTTATTTGGTTTTACACTGCACTACTTCTGATAAATACTGATGGAATTTTATGAATCAGTTAGAAGTAAAGAGAATTTTAATTTTGTTCAGACATGAATATGAATACAGAGTTTCTGTTTCAGAGAATTGCAGCATTTAACAGTGATCTATTCAAATTCTGAAACACGCCATTTATTAATAATGTTTTCGAGAGCCTTCTACCTAACAAAGGCTTATATCACCTGGCTAACTAGAGAAGCAATGTACCATATTAAATTTTCAGTTCAAGATCCATAATCCATTGTTTGACTGTTTCACCAGAACATACCATAGTACCTGGCTGGCAATTCACTCACTTGGTTACCACCTAAAAGAATGCAGCTTTTAAGGAGCTTTCAGTGGCTCAGTTTTTTTGTTTTACTTTTTCCCCTCCTCACTGCCATTTTCTCTGATTTTCTCCAAGTCTCTTTATCGCACACAATATTAACCTGCAGCTATCAAACAAGCAAAAAGAAGAATGAAGTTGCCTAAATGGAAGTTATCAACTGAACGTGACCAATGCAGATCAGTACAGCATTAATATGATGTATTTTATTCTTAAATAGGCTTGGGGCTAAACTACAATTCTTTGTAGAATTTGTGTAGAGCTTGCAACTTCAAAGACTTCCCTGTTCTGTCACCTTATGAGACCACTTGTTCCTAGTAAGACTGAAATCAAGAACAAAAATATGGTGAGAACTGTCAAGTTTTCAACACAAAAGCACCATAAAACACAGCAGGAACCAAATAATATCATTAACTTGGCGAGCTATTACTTGAATCGCATTACTGCATCATTTCTTACCTTCTTTTAAAAATCACAGCTGCAATACACCGAGGAGAAAACATGATACCTGAGTAAACTTCACCTCTGTGTGCTATTGCAGCACATCTCAGCAACAGCATCTGATTCCAGCATTTCAAAATTACCTTTTCATCTTATACATTAGAATATTGAGATATCAGAGCAGTTTCCTTTCTCAGAAATAGACAGGATAATGGTCTTCAGGCCTCAGCCCCTAAAAAACTGTAGACCTGTATCTATGTAATAACACGAAGGAGAATACTGCATTTCAAGCACTGCAGTGCAAGCAGACACCCTGAGTCTCATGCTGTTGATCTGTGTGCTACAGTCCATTACTTAACACAGGAATGAAACAGCAGTCAAGACAACTTCCATGTCTGCTTGAAGATTAAAGCCTCTGTTTGCATAGGGGTCTGCTAAAAAAAAAACCCAACAAAATAAATCCTGAACAAATAAAAACTCCAACCACCCAGCAAAATCGCATTTATTACTAGTAGACTTTTCTCCCCTGCTCCTAACTGCCAGAAAAGAATTTGTATTTCCTGACTCCTTAATTTCTTGAATATTTTAAAAATCTTTTTCTTTAGTGACTGTGACAGCTGTCCCTGTTTCTTCCTCTGGTACGAATTCCATCTTAGTTTTCTTAACACTCAGCTCACTACGTATTTCCATCAAGCTGTCACTTCTCAAAAGTCTGTTCTATCGAGAAATCAAGTTTAAGACACTTACCCTGCAAAGAAACAATTTATTTAGCTTTTTCTTATATAATTATTTTCTATTAGTATTCTTAAAATCTTAAAGGATGGCATAAGATTCCTGATTCCAGGAAAGAAGGTTTCCCAAGTTGTTGTCCAAGTTTTAACTTGGAGCTTTGAGCTTGCCTTATGGTTTCACACTTTGCTTCGTGGAGTTTATAACTCCTAAGCTTTCTTTGAAAAACAGCTTCACATTTCCAAAGGCTGTCTTTCCCCAGTAGAACACTTGACAAAGCAGCAAAAAGCTGGCACAGTAACTCTCTTTTTATGGTATATCTAAAGAAGCTATTTTTGAGCTACAGTAAGTATGTCTACACTATTCATGGATATTACTGTGTGTGTAGTATCACTTATGATTTATTTCGTATCACTTGATGGAATTCATGCACAAAGTACAAAGAGCTTATAAGTGAATCATAAGTAGTACAGAAAGGCCAAAAAAAAAAATCATGCATCTGCTTCAACATCTATTGTTAATTTTTGCTGGTATCACTCCAGAATTTCTGCTAGGTTGATACATGTATTAAGAATATATTCCCAGGAAAAGTTGCATTCTAGCCATTGTATTCACAGGATACATCCTGTTGCTGAATACAGTAGTATTTTTTCCATTAAGTACAGAAAAAGCCATGCATGTTTTCATTTACAACTGTGTTTTTGTACTTACTTAGATTAGCTTCATAATGTGTGCACAAGGAAACAAAGTTATCAGTGCTCAAAAATTACCTCCAAATGATAGAAGTTCAATATTGCTTTAATGTGTTTTTCCAGGTTATTATTCAAAGCTCAGAACTGAATGCACAACAGGTACACAACATGTAAAACAAATAATGTTATAAATAAAGAATCCAGGGGAGAAAGCACTGTGATCATAGAATATCTCAAGTTGAAACAAACCCATAGGGATCACGGAGCCCAAACTCCCTGCTTAAATTGGCTAAGTAGGACTTTCCCTTCATGGACCCATACTGGCTATGACCAATGACTGCACTGTCTCTCAAGTGTTTTTCACTGCTTCCAGAATAACCTTCTCCATAATTCTGCCAGGTACTGCAGTGAGACCGATAGGCCTGTAATTTAATTCAGAACTGTCCTGAAAAGTGGGACATTTGCCAGCTTCCAGTATGTGTCCAGAGGACCAAGACTCTTAAAAAATCATGGAGAGAGGAGTCATGATAGCACTGGCCAGCACTTTCAGTACACTGAGATGAATTCCATCAGGCCCCAGTGACTTATGTGCATCCAAATGGAGCAATCTTGAATAACTTCAGAGTTGGCTGGGAGTTTATAATGCCCCTAAGTCACAGGATTCCAGGGGTCCTTTGCCCATCACTGGTGCCTAAGGCAGAGGTGAAGAAGGAATTCTGTCTGCTCTGTCTACATCTCTATTTGTGAGGTGATCAACCTAACCAAGTAACAGGCCAATGTTACCTTAAACATCCTTTTCCTGTTAAGCTTTTAAAAAGCCCTTTTTGTTGCCAAGCTGCTGGCCAGCTTGAATGCTCATCAAGTTTGACCCCACAACTTTTCTCCCTGCAGTGGCAAACTCTGTGCAGCCTTTTTTGTCACCTATCCTTGCTTCCAATGTCCATACACTTTCCTTTTTTACCTACATTCTAGAAAAAAATCCCAGCTCAGCCAAGCCGGCCTTTTGCCCTACTTACTTGAATTCCGATACTTCAAAATTGCGTGCTCTTGAGCTCTTTAAGAATATTGTGATTTTGAAACTTCGGTCACTCTAAGTCTTCCTACCAAACTAAAGTACTTCTTTTTATAACCTTAATCAAAACTGAGAAGCAAAAGAAGTACCACAGCTACTTAACATGAAACGAACAGAAGTATCCAGCTGCCTTGGAAGCGTTCAACTACCAAAAAAATGCCCAACAAAACCCCCTGCAAAACATAGCTATACAGTTCGGAATTTCCTAGAAGCAAGAAGTAATGAAGTTGTCTCAGTACACCTTCAAGCTCTAGTATCGTGCTGAAGTTTTGAAGATCTGTATGGACTTAAAGTTCAGCCAAAATACAAGATTATCTATTATTGGACTGATGTAGGTAGTAAGGAAAGAGTACAGAGTGCAGGAAAAAAGAAGCAAAAAAATTTATTTATAAGAACATTTTGTCAGAAGCCACTCAACATGTTCTTTTGTCCTATATAAATATACAGTATACAGCAATCCCTGGAAAAAGAGACATTCGATAAAAATGTACACAAGTAAAATTAACCTGAAGTACCAGGGGGAACAGAGGTTATGCACCCCAAGCCTTAACACAAACAAGGTACTCAAAACAATTGCTGCTTCACACATCCAATTAAAACTTACTCAATAACAGTCAAATAAATAATAATTTACTAGCTTAGAAAAGAAAGCAGTAAGGCAGACAGTTCTTTATACAGTTATTAAAAAGGCCATAGAAAGCACATTTCTAGAGACAAATGTGTTTCTCCTATTTCCAATACAGGGGATACACAAGTTTGATCTAACTGCCATCTCTGATGCTAACTCAATTAAGAATTAAGCTAACTTCATAATGAAAAGTTGTAAAACAGTTACAGTAAAAACACTTACTGGAAAATTAGCCTGCATAGAGTAGGTTCCTAACATTCTGAAATGGGTATGTATTTTCAAGCTGTTCTATTGAAAAACTCTGAAATGGTCCAAGTGCCATCATGCAAGATGCATGAAGGCTAAAACTGGAGGCATTCTGGAAAGCAGTAGCTCAGATTTAAGTTTTTAAAAGTTGGCAAGTAACATGCACTTAATACAGAGAAAAACTGTACATAGTCAATGTAAATCATACTGAGGAAACACTATTACCAAGCTGTCACATTGCAGGTAGTTATAGGAGCAACTGATTTGCTATTTAGACTCAAAGCAAACACCCACTTTCTAAGGGTACCTCAAACATTTTATCAGCACAAAACATGCACGTGCAAGAGACAAAGTTTGTCAATAACCATCAAAACCTGAAGATGTCAAAGTAGGTGGCTGCAGGAATTTTTGAGAGGAATTTGAGAATTAACGGACATTTCAAAAAGATGCTGAGCTCCATAACTATTAAGTACGCAGAATAGGAATTCTTATCTGGTCATCTACTTTTGTTTATGTTATTTTTTATTTTTATTTACAGAGCATTTCTAGGAATTAAAATTGCTGAGGTATCTTTGAAGGAAACCAATGCATCTGGCACTTGGCATGTAACCCCTTCACAAATGTGGTTCGGAGCTGAGCATCTCAAAACCTACCATGCCTTGTTTTGGCCCAGGTCAAGGCAAGCAACTCTGCCCCTCCTCTCTGCTCTCAAGAGACCCCAACCGGATTACTGCATCCAGCTCCAGGCCCCGAACATAAGAATAACATGAGAACAGTGAGTCCAGAGGAGGGCCAGAGAGATGATCATAGGACTGGAACACCTCTCCTGCAAGGAAAGGCTGAGAATTGGGGTTGTTCAGCCTGGAAAAGAAAAGGCTCCAGAGTGGTCCAATTGCAGCCTTCCAGTACCTGAAGGGAGCCTACAAGTAAGATGGAGAGGAACTTTTACAAGGGCATGTAGTGACAGGACAAGGAATCATGGCTTCAAACTGAAAGGGGGCAGACTTAGATTAGACATTGGGAAGAAATTTATCATGAAGGTGGGGAGGACTGCACTAACCTCCAGCCATCAGTAAATAGATAATACATTATGCTATCTCACTCACATTTGGACATAACTACGTCAACTGTTTTTACAAGGACTTTCTTCATAGGGGTATATGACCCCTCACTGACACATTATGATAACTTGAAATTCAATCAAGCCCACCCTACAACAACCCTATTTGTTCCTACCTCAAAGGTACTTCTGAGATTGATCATTCTAGTTCATGCCTTGCTCTCGAAGCAGCACTGAGGGAAGAAGCAAATCATTATGATGACTCTTAAAAAGTTGTGTTAAAGGGTCCATGTTTGATCCCAGGCAAAAAAAAATGTAATAATTGAATGGTATCACAATAGGGATAGCTTGAGCTGGGTGCCACCAAGAGAGACCTAGAACAAAGAAATCCCTGGGCTTTTATATGCTTTACATCAGATGAATCCATTCTCCACAAGCTCCTTATGCACCCTGCACACGCCTTTTGGTCCCATGGTGATTTCTGGTCTGGGGCCTTCTACTTTTTTTTCTGTAAGTGTTTTTATCTGGACAAGCAGCAGCTTCTTGACAGTTGCAGCTTCTTAATCTTTCAGTATGCACTGGTCTCAGAGCCCTCCTTCACAAACTAAGAAACAGTTCAAGCTTACTTCAGATTTTCAAGGTGAAAGTTTACAGTTCAAGGCCTAAGGCTGCAGGAATACTCAAACAAGACAGTAAGTTTAAAAAATCCACCTAACTAAACTTGTCCACAACAGCTGACTGCAGACAAATGCTCAAAAGAAGTTCTCCCTTAAACTGATAATCTCATATGAGTGAAGTAGTTTATGTAATGGGGGCACCGGGAAGACTTCTAGAAGCTAGGTGTGGATCGTCAATTCAGTTTCCTACAGACTTGTCACTGTGTTTAGATGCAAGACAGAAGGTGGGGAGCTACCCAGGAATTAACTGGGAAAAAAATCCACTGAAATATGTCTCTTGAAACAAAACAAAACAAACAAAAAAAAAAAACCAAAAAACCCAAACAAACAAAAAACGCCAAACCAAACAAACAAAAAAAAACCCAACAACAACAAAAAACCAAACCAAAACCAATTCCACTAATGATTTTTCCATTTTTTTAATGCAGCAATTTGAAATGGATTGCTATATGCATTATTGTGTATAGGTATATATGGCATACCTATATACACAGAGTGCTCAAAGGAGTTAGAAACGTAGAAGCAGCAAAACTTCTTTAACAGAGTTCCATTAAATGATGAAGCAGAAATACTAATTGTCTGATCTCATCTGTTCCTTGTTAATTTCAGATACATGACAAAAGACACAATGTAATTTCCATGGTGACTGTCATAGCTGGAGACAAAACCACTGAAGATGCAGCCAACAATATTTAATCTGGCATTTACACCGTTCACTGAAAATTTTATTTGGTTTAACCATCAAAAATAATACAGGCTTTGAAATCTGATAAGCAAAAAGGAAAAAAACAATCTCACAGAACTCCTGAAATTAAGATAGCGACACGTGAGACCTAAAATCTCCTACGTCCACTCACTTTCCTCCTTATGTCTTATGTGTTACGTTCTTACCAAAATTCCCACTAAAGATAAAGGCTATAAACTGACCAAAATCCTAGAAATAAGTAAACACTTGCCAGGTAACTACTTGACAAACATGGTTTATAGCTGAGCACCTCAAAACCTACTGTGTCTGAATACTGAGGAAAAGCAGACTTTACTTTTTCCCCACCTGTCCTTTCCTGACAACCAAGAAAGAACAGATAGTAAGCATCTCTCTTGGCAAAGGGAACACAACTGAAATAAGATAATGCATGTTAGTATTCAGTTTGAAGTCACTTTCTTACAGAAGAAATATCCATTAAAATTCTGTCTGGATTTGCAATGGAGAAATATTTTTGCAGTCCAGCATGCTTCATTTACTTCCATCTGGAGGGAAAGGGGAAAGAATCACAGAAGACCAGGCTGGAAAGAGACCTCAAGGATCATCTGGTCCAACCTTTCTTGGCAAAAGCATGGTCTAGACAAGATCTGTCCAGCTGAACTTTAAAAGTGTCCAACTTTACAGAACGCACCACTTCCCTGGGGAGATTAATCCAATGGCTGATGCCATGGACTCATGGCTCACTGCGGAAAATTTTCCTCCTGTGTCCAATTGGAATCTCCCCAGCAGTAACTTGTACCCATCACTCCTCATCTTTTACATGTGACTCCTTGTACAAAGGGAGTCTCCATCTTCTCCGTAGCCATTTGTTAAATACTGGAACATGAGGATAAGGTCTCCCCTAAGCCTTCCTTTCTCAAGGCGGAACAAACCAGTTCTCTCAGCTGTTCATCACATGGCAGGCTTCCCAGGCCTTTGATCATCTTTTGTGGCCCTTCCCTGGACCATCTCCAGCCTGTCCACATCTTTTTTGTACAGCAGGCACCAAATCTGAACACTGTGTTTATTCTAGAGACTGCAAGATACCATCTTGTCACTGCCACTAGAAATCTGGAAACTAACACCCAAAAAATTATTTGGATGCTTTTGCTTGGAGCAGCACACAAAACACAGAATGATTTCTATCCCTACTCTGGTGGACACTGTATTCCTCCAAGTCTAAAATTCATAGACGCTGCCTCTATATCTGTTCATCTTCAAACGCATTCACCTCCACTGTCTCTCCCCTTACTCCTCTTGCATACATTTCTTTGTACACACGTATTGCATACAGAGCTGGTAGGAAAACAGAGGTGAGTTCATGGAATTGTGAGTACATCCTCATGCACCCAGGTATATTCCTGGAAATGCATATAATTACAGAATAAATACTCACATATTCAGCATCCACAAGACACAGAGGAAGGGAAGTAACATGTAAAGGCTGATTATTACTGCACTCTCAGCTAAATATATGCTTTACTCTTTCAGTCTTGCTTTCATCAAGAAAACCTGTGAAAGTTCTTTTCCTCTACAGAGAGCTGTTCATTCAACAGACAATTTTTATGAATTTGCTAACATCCCATAGATTATTAACTGAATCACAGTTTATGACAGATCTGACCACTGACTTACAAGTTTCCTCCATCTTATCTGTTTTCTACAAGTGACAACTGTAATGAACAATTACAAATTTTTATACATGCACAGCTGATTATTCAAAGCCAGTCAACTTTAGCCATGCACTTTTGTTCTCCTTTTCTCACAGAGGTGCATGTTAAAATAAGTACATAAGTAATAAAAAAGTCAGAGTAGCTCAAGATTATATTTTTTTAAACAACATCTATTATCTTTGTAACTAATGGTCATTACAATGCAATTTTGAAACTCTTCAAACTTCTGAAAACTAAATCCAGCATAATTCCTGATGCTGTGAGATACGAGAAAAAAATGTGAAGACTTAATATTGTTGCCGGTTGTAAATATTCTGCTTTAAACAGGTGGTCCAAGGCATACCCAAAATGAAGCTTCTCTCAGCATAGCATTTTAACACTGTATGAAATCTTACTGTTTCACTGCTGTGTGCTCTCCCTGCCCCCGCTATTTCCCACAACCCTGCTCAAGGGGTTATAGCCAGTGACAGTTGTAATGGATCCATCTGGTCATGAAGTTTGGAATAAACTAACTCCTGTAATGGATATGAAAATATGACTAGAAGTCAATCATCTTACTCCATAACTAGTGGACAGCCCAGGGCCCCTTGAGCTCTCCCTCATAGCAGTTGGCTGCCCACCAGGCTCTCTCCTTGGGTAGGGACACCTCTCAAGGTTACTCCTTGAAGCTGGGATATTCCTTGCCACAACATTATTCGCAGTAAATGATGCTAAACTTTGACATCTTAGGTAAGTGATAGAAGGATTTACTGTGGACATATAATCCTTTAGACATAAACCATTGACCGAGTCTGGATCCACACACACCTAAGCTCCCCTCAGGAAGGAGTTCAGGAGGTTATGGGGTCCTTTCTGAAACTTATGACTCAACGAGAGGCCCTTCCTGACCGTTTTGTGTTCTCTAGGCAGTAATCAAATGTACCTTGCCATCGAATCTTGTTAAACCACTGTCGCATTTACAATTTTTTTAAAATATTTTTTAATAATTTTAGTTTTTGTTAAATTGCTGGTTTATATCAGTTAATACGTAGCTGCTTTTCTCAACAGTGAATTCTGTCTCTCTATCCGTGACATTGCAAATACTCAAATATGAACATTCCCCAACAGTACTACCAGATTTGCCACAAGAAATAAGCCTACATTTTAAAAATACAGTATTTGACTGTTTATGAATTATATTGACAGACAGTAATCAGCCATAAATTTTGCTATTCCTGCACAGTATCTTCACTGTCAACAACAGCCTCTGAAAAATGCTGTTATCCCATTCCTTGTATTTCTCCCTGCAATGGATAAAAGCAGAGCAAGGTACATTGGAACTATATAAATTAGAGGCAAAAAACAACTGTGTATCTTTAACATAAACTTTTACTGCTGCATCACGGCTTGTGGACTGTTACTTAAATACATCATCATCCTGATTCCAAGCAGCGCCTGCATTAAGTGAAACAGAAATCAAAATAAAGACACTAGGGAAGTGTGCCACACTCACAAGTTTTAAAGCCAACGAAATGAAGAAAAACATGGAGAGACTACCAGAAATCTTACTGAAGAGGAAAAGGCTCAATTCTATTTTAATCCCCTTTCATGGAGCCACTCTTCCTTAGCAGGTCAAAGCTGACTTAAGTCAACCTTGCCACTGAAGGTTCCAAATACTTAATGGGACTATTTATTCTTACACATCTTCCACTACCTGTAGCTAGTCCACTACACATTTTACAACGTCAGTCCCCGCTGTGAAAACAACACCTCAGAAATCTAAGATTAACAGCATTATTAAGAAATTAATGTACTACTCACTGTTCTTGAATCAGAGAATGGATTATACTCATCTAGCCCTGGAGGAACATTTCTTGTCACTTGTGTAACAGAAGGATCCTAGGAGAGAAAACAGTTGTGTAAATGTATGCACATATATATAACCAAAAAGTCAATATTTATATATTATATAAAACTCAGATTTTACTTCAATGTAAAAAAGGGTTTTTTTCACTTAAAAAGTCTGTAAATGTCCACCTCTTTATCTCCAAAATAACATAATTTCATTCTGAGCTTCTTATAAACCCCTATTAACACAGTAAACAAGAAAGTTCATCTGTCATTTTCTGACTGAAATGGAGAAGGACTCTCATCACAGAACACAAGAAAACTCTATCCTGCTATGTTGACCACTAGACTTCACAACTATACATTCAAAAAGCACACCAGAAGAAAAGGGCTTTCTGCAATTCTTGTATGTCCCTAAGCAGAAGCACACCTCCAGGAATACAAAAAGCATTTACTAAAAATGAAGCTAAGGGAACAGGGTCCTAGAATGCCAAAAACACTTGTGGTTCAGCTTCTACCTGAACTATCAAAATTTAGAAAAAAAGTGCTTTTTTTATCCCCTCAATTAACTCTACAGTAAGAAAGACTGCTTGAGATATATCTTGAGAAAATGATTTCATTTCTCAGTGCTAGAGACAGTTAGGCTTCATTCTGCAGAACTGCTGAAGTGCCCACCCCACAGACCACACCATCTTCGTCTGAAAAAAATCCTGTACTTGTTCCATTTGATGCCTGGTTCCACCACACTGTTTCTGTGCCTTGAAGTTTTTGCATCTTCAGAATACAGCAGTAGAAAAAAAGGTTTTCTTGCAAATTAATAAATCTATTTAGTCAGTACTGTTAGTTACATTTATATTTACATAAATTAAAAGTGTACAATATTTTATATGTACATCAAATACAAAAAAGCTGTAAATATATTACTTATTTTATAACTGCTACATTGAGATAATGATATTTTCTTCCCAGTCTTTATCAATTCCAGTTAGTTTTCTCATGTTGAACTAGATTATTGTAAAGAAGAAAATAAGTATTTACATCTATATACATCTACATTCATATTTCCTTTAAAGACAGATACATTTGAAAACTTTATATGGGATGCAGAGATTAACAGGAAGGACATCTAAAGGTACGTTAAGCAGAAAATGAATGTCAAAAAAGGTGTATCCACCTGATAAACAATGCTGGAAGAGTCGTAACAACAGGTGAGGAGAAGGCTCAGGTACTCAACGTTTTGACTCAGTCTTTAATGGCAACCTCTTTTCCCATATCCTTCAGTGGGAGAGCAAAGTCCCTCCTACTGTAAGAGAAGATCAGGCTCATGACCACCTAAGGAACTGAAAGGTATGTAAGTCTGCAAGATGCATCCCTGAAGGAATTGGCTGATGTAGTTGCCAAGCCACTCTCCATGATATTGGAAATGTCATGGCAGTCAGGGAAGTCCCAGGTGACTGGAAAAAGGAAACATCATACCCATCTTTAAAAAGGGTAGAAAGGAGGACCCTGGAAACTACAAGCCTGTCACCTCACCTCTGTGCCTGGGAAGATCATGGAACAGATTCTCCTGGAAGCTGTGCTAGGGCACATGAAGGACAGGGAGGTGTTACAAGACAGCCAGCACAGCTTCACCAAGGGTGAGTCCTGCCTGACCAGCCTAGTGGCCTTCTAGGGTGGAGTGACAACATCAGGAGACAAGGAAAGGGCTACAGGTGCCATTTGTCTGGACTTCTGTAAAGCCTTTGTCACAGTCCCCCACAGCATCCTTGTCTCTGAATTGGAGAGATGGATTTGATGAGTGGACTGTTAGATGGATAAGAAAGTGGTTGGATGGTCACATCCAGAGGGTGGTGGCCAATGGCTCAGAGTCTCAACAGGCATCAGTGACAAGTGCTGTCCCTCAGTGTCCATACGGGGACCAGTGTTATTTAATATCTTCAGGAATGACAGAGAGGGATCAAGTGCACCCCCAGCAAATTTGCAGATGACACCAAGCTGAGTGGTGCAGCTGACACACCTGAAGGATGGGATGCCATTCACAGGGACCTGGACAAGCTCATGGAGAGGGGCCGTGGGAATCTTATGAGCTTTAGTGCAAGGTGCTGCACCTGGGTCAGAGCAGTCCTGGTATCAGTGCAGGCTGGGGGATGAACTGATGGAGAGCAGCCCTGCCAAGAAGGACTCAGGGGTGCTGGTGGATGAGAGGCCGGACATGACCCAGCAATGTGCACTCGCAGCCCAGAAAGCCAAT
>JAWMRA010000090.1:47097811-47111400 GCA_035584735.1 Pseudotriccus pelzelni | reverse complement strand
GTAATTGTATCACTCCCCAAGACAAAAGGCTACAACTATCACCTAGCCTAGGACAATAAAAAGGAGATAGCTACATTAGAAATGTGCCTTTGTTTTTTCATACAAAATTTATTTCATAATGGTTTAGTCTATTCAAGATAAACTGTCAAAGCCTTGAGGATTCCCAAATGCCTCCTATGTGGTCATCTTCATCACTAACAACTAACAACTTACCTGGTCATCACAGGATTGTTGGCTGACCCCATTTACTTCCACTGGCTGTGATCCTGATCTTGGCTTGGCTTTCTAACTTGGGCTCAGATCTGTCTCCTCTCTATAGACTTGCCCAGCACTGAATGCAGCTGCAATCACCACACCTGCCCTGCTCACCCTGTTTGGGACTGCACTGTTGCTGGCAACAACTTCACCTAGTGTGAATTCATACTCACAAGCTATGACAAGTGCCTCTCAGTAAAAGAAATTAAACAGATTTCATTACTAGCCTGCTTTCATTTATGATACCTGAGGTTACATCAACTGTATAATTCTTCACACTGCTGCTATACCAGATTATAGCCGGATTATCATATTTTCATTTGTATGGTACATGAATGCATTTTCTTCTGAATAACTTTAATGTGATCAAAAGTTTAATGTTAGAATGTTACTTATCTTTGTTTCATTATCTTTTGTCTTCCAAACTACAACATATCTAAGTACAGCATTGCTGGTACAGCATTAAGAGGACAGTTATTTACAGATGAATACTAGGACTTCAAAAGTGTATTTGTCTTTGAGTTCAGTTCAAGTTTGTCAGTTCTTTGAAGAGTAAAAAAATAAAATGCAGAGGTTAGGTAGCCAAAATCTCAAAGTCTCAAAATCTACAGTGTTTTATGATCAATCCATGTAAGCTAATACTTGAAAAAAGAATTTCCATTTTACAAAATAAATTTCAGCTTTTCCAGCAGATAAGTTAATTTTAGACTTCTGAAAGTGTCAACTATTCAAAATACTGAGCAAACTAGATGTTTCTGCTTTACCCTTATCTTTCCAGAGAACATTTTTATTTGATTCAACATCAGTCAAGAAGCTCTGCTCTAATCTTTTTATAAAAAGGCACAAGAAGAGTCACAGGAAACCACATAAGGAGATCACAGATAATTAGTAAAACCAAAATATTTAAAAAAAAGAATGATCAAACTTTAGACCTTGGCAACAACTCTTCCACGTGATGCCTTTCCCCCTCTTCTCTGCCATACTACTTTGTGATTACACTAACACAGGAAGCATCTTCAAAAGCAAGGAAAACTAATCACATCATACATAAAATTATCAAGCAAAGAAAAAAATATGAGTACATCTGAATACGGCATTTGGACAATATGACTTAAGATTGTCAGGGTCCATCTGGAAATACTGGTTCTATGTGTAAAGCATTTTAAAACCAATAGTCAGGCAAACTTTAAATGCAGTCATGTATGAATACCCACTAATTTCAAAGATGTTTTGCCAACAAGATGGAAATCAAGCTTTGGCTTATATAAGAGACCTTTTGCCCCTTCAAGTTAAATGCATGGATAAGTAAAGGTATGCACAATTACCTTTTGTGAGCAGTGGAATGTGATAAAAGTTAGCAAAGGCTGAAAGAAGTGAAAAAAAGCCTCTGAAAAAAGAAAAGTGCACAGCTTTCCCGAACCATCTTTAGCAAACAAAAGGAATCCAGAAGTGTGTCTACCAGTGAGCTTCATGCTACAGCGAAGTTGTTACAGAGTCCTTTTATCATGATGCATTGCAGATGAGAAGCAGAGCATGGATTCGGCCCAGCAGCTGCAACAGAAGTGTTTCCTCAAAGAGAAACTGGAATAAGCTACTGCACTCTAAGCAATGTCTTTAAACTAGAAATACGGTTCAGGTAGATCCCTAGCTTAGGTCTCAGAATCACTACACAGGATCAGTTACATGGGATGATGAGCAATGCAGGAGCAACTATCCTGCTCCCAGTACCCCGAACTGCTCTGGGTATCCATACACAATAAATTTTGCTAGATGTTGTTCTATTAACTATTACAAAAACTAAGGAAGGAGGAGGAAAGACATCATGTATTTCTGTTGCTGAAAACACATTCTAGAACAATGACACTTTTTGGCTTGGTGACAAAAGGTATTTAAAAGAACAGTGCTTACTGATAATGGTACCAGTCCAAACTATTGTTGGCAGCAAAACCAAAACCAGGACTTCTGTTTATCTAGAAGGTCATTGCACTGTGTACAATAAAGGAAAATACAGGTTTTAGCCTAAGGAATTCTAACCTAATGAATACTATCACCTATGTTTTATGACCATAAAAACTAAACTAATGATTCAGATAGACTCTAATGAACAAATGTCAAGAATGCTATGCTTCCAGCATTTACATGCACAGAAGTATACTTGAAATGTGACAGATCAATTTTTTTAAAGCCTAATTATTCCAGCTGACATCCTAAACTTGCTGCCATGTACTATGTCTGTGCTTTAAAGTATAGGCAAAATTTGTGAGATTACCAAAGTAAGGAGCTTAATATGTTAGTAGAAGTGGATTCAAATAATAAAGGAAGATCAGGAGGGGAAGCATGGAGGGAGGTCAGCATATTTTCACAGCTGGAGCTGGAACAGTGAGTGAAGAAAGAATTCGCAGATGCATGACAAGTCAATAGTGCAAAACCTAAAATCTTTATTACATTACAACACAGCATTTTGAGATGCAGGGTAGAACTCACGTCCAGCCCCTGGTACCTGACTGCTTCAGAAATAAGGTAAGGTAATAGGTAAGCTTGATGGGGGTGGGAGGAAGCCAGAGAGGAAAAAGACGGTAAACTCACTAAGCTTAACTATCTGGGTCAATCAGACGAAAGTGAAAAGACTGTAGTAGCGTTACACACACACACAAAGCTACCGTCAAAATTAAAAAAAAAAAAAAAAAAAAAAACACAACCAAAAACCCACTCCCAGAAAAAAACAAACAACCAAACAAACACAAAACCGCGCACAAACCTTTCTTTTCCCTTCGACATACTGCACCTGAAACGCGATCTGTTATTTTATCCGTGGCAGGAGACACGGAGCCCGCAGTTTGGGAAAGCGCTGCTCACCCCCCGCGCCCCGCACCCCTCCTTCCGCGGGGCGCTCCACACCGAGCGACCCTCACGACGGCCGCCACCCCGGCCTCACCTTGAAGGGGTTGTTGAGGTCCGGGTCGGCGAAGGGGTTGCTGTCGAAGTCCGACATGGCGCGGGCAGGAGGATGCCCGGGTGCTGCGGTCCCCGGGCGGCGACTCTGGCCCTGCGGCGGCGCCCCAACACTGCCCAGAGCGGCTGTCCGCCCCCACCGCTGTCGCCTGTGCTGTCCCCGCTGCCGTCACAGCCCTGCGGCCCGGGCCGAGCCCGCCCCCGCCGCCGCCGCCGCCGCCGCACCGACCTGCCACGGGCCGCCCAAAATGGCCGCCCCGGAAGTGAAGTGCCGGGCAGGACGGCCCTGGCAGGGGAGGAGGGATGGGTGGAGGGAAGAGGAGGAGCAACCGCGCCCGGGGCGGGCAGGAGGAAAAGCGGGAGCAGGGTTTGGAGGAGGATGCTCTTAGGGCGGCGATGGAGGCGAGCGGAGAGCGCCATTCCCGGGCTAGGGACTCGCCCTGCTGTGGAGGAGTTGCCGTCGGCCGCCCATGCAGCCTGGCCGCTCCGGCTGGGGAGCGATGCGGGGGCCCTGTCCCACGCCCTCGTTTGTCAGCGCCGGCCGGGAGCTCCCCGGCTGGTACCTGGGTTGGGCTTAGTTGGGCCGTTGGGCGCCCCGGGGCCGCTCGGTACCTGTGGGCAGTGCCCGGGGCAAGGGGAGCTCGGCCTTCCCAGCGCTCCGTCCTGCGCCGCCTCCGTGCGCCGGGCAGCCGCTCTGCTCTGCAGAGGGACCTGGATGTGCGAAGGCCTTAACAAAGCCTGCGAGTTTGGCGTTTACTTGGTGAAACACGAATTTGCTCTCGTCCCCTCCTGCTGGCACGGAAAATTAGCCTGCCAGGCATGTGGCTGCGCGGGTGGCTCGCACAAAGGTTCAGCAGGAGCTGCAGGTGACTATGACTTTGAAACACGAAAGCATCGAAATGGCCCCTTGGCATTACCCAACCATTTTCAACAGTTCAGAAGACTTTTTAAATACTTCCTCAGTAATACACAAACGTTGCACTTTGAAGAACCTGGTCCAAATGATGCAAATAAATGGGAGGAGCTCCTTTGATTCAAAGCTGTGGTTGAAAACTGAAATCCAGTGTCTTTGATAACCAAACAGTCTACATTGATGCAACACTTTCAAAACCTGAATTTCTTTATTTACTTTCTAAAGAAGTTATTTGAAATTTAATTTAAATGGGGGGGGGGGAAGTTTGAGGCAAGTCAGACAAAAAGAAATGGCTATAAAACTGTCCTTTTTTGGTATGTGGGGTTTTCCCCAGTGTAATAATCCAGATTCGCTGTGGGGCATCCTACTCAGAGTTTTTTGAATGCTGACTGAGAATGTTAACACTTTTATGATTTTTAATAGCTCTGTGTATATAATCAATATGATTATGACACGATCAGTCATTACAATGGTGATGTCCTATCAATAAGTCAGGAAAAATCCTACATGTACTCAAGAATTGATTTTTGCATGGATCAGTAAGGAAAGCAGTAATTACTTCAAGGCTGCTCTGATTTATGCAGAAGTTTCTCAATATTATGTGAAGGATACCTGATTGTGTCAGATATATGACGGTATGGAAGTAGGACCAATCATAAAAGCATACCTTCTAAACAAGACACTTTCAACTTCATTGCTATGAAGTGTAGAATACTTAAAAAAATACAAATGCAGCTGTTGTACAATCAATGAAAGTACATTACAGTATTAGTCACAATCATTCGTATACCTCAGTTATGATGACAGCAAAGTAAATCATACGTTTTCCAATATTCACCCATGGCTGATTGATATATTTTGATAGTCCAAAAGCTGTGTGCACTGGCAACTGTATATTTGCTTCTCTATGAGTTGAACATGAATGAATGAAGGTTTGGCTGGAAAGAATATATTTTCCTGTATGGTTGCTGATGCTATTCTGTGCCATCTGTTCTGGGACTGTACAAAGGGTAAATCATCAGCAAACCATCCTTCCTTCCATTTTGTTTCCCTGTGGACCAGTTGCTTGTCTTCATCCAAGGAGTAGAGCCCTTCTTCCATTACCTGGAATGCCTGTATTTTAGGAATGTGCTGGCCCATCATAAGTATCACTAGCAAGGTGTCTTCGTTTTTCTCCCAGACTGAACTTGTCTGCCTGTTTCCCATCTCATCAATAGCAAAGGTAGGCATAAGCACACTTATAGAGTCCAGCAGTCATTGGCCAAGACAGCAGGATAACATATGAGAAGAGTTACTCCTACTGGAAGAAGACCTATTTATCCATCTAGCTGGGGACAGAACAGTAGCAATTCCCCCCCTCTTGCCTTAAGAGTCACAACAGCAGTGGCTGAAGCCACACACTGCCTCAAATGCTACCTTTAGGAGGATGGCTACAGCAGGTAGGAGCAGTGAGTAATAAGCTACAGTCATGAGTGAAGATGCAGCAAAACAAACACATGTTATTTGGGAGTGGGGAGAGCATTATAAGCACTGTAGAGTGCAGCCAAGCAGCACTAGCAGTCTGTACTACTTTCATATGTTCCCTACACCAACTTGAGAGTAGGAGGAAGAGCAGAAGCTAAGGCAAGTGATGAAAGAACGGTTTCAGTCAGTAAGCAGACCTCAGTCTCCCCTGTCTCTTTATGTATTAATTATGCTGCAGATGCTTGTTTTCAGCAGCCCTCTTCTTACACTTCCCCTACCTCTCCTCATGTACATATTCCTCAATAAGAAGTACACAGGTAGACTTCAGTGGGAATTGTCTAAACAGTGACAGAACTTGTGCTATGATCCCTTCCAGGCAAATGATCTTGGCAAATAACTTTTCAACGTGTCTCTCATCTTTTCCAATTTAAAATTGTACTTAAATAGTTGAATATAAATAGCTGTCTCTATTTTGGCTATTTATGTTTTGCAGTGCTTTTTAGTCACTTGTATTTTCTTCATTATGTAATTATTAAGTTGTAATTATTAAGTTATTAAATACCAATTAGCAATTGAATTGCAATTCTGGGATCTGGAAAATAATTCAAAAATGTAGTGTTCAAATGTCTGGAATTCTGAAAAAAAAAGAAGATAAAAGATGGAGAACAAAAGCAATTGTGGTATTTTGCTTTCAATTCAACTATAAACAGTTTTGCAGAACAAATATGGGACTTTGCCTAAAATAGCTCAAAGCACATTCTTCACACTTTGATTCTTCTGATTTTGGTGCACAGGTGCGAGTAGTTTCTTCACATAAAGCACCACAATTAAGAATTTTTAGCTTGGGGTAGCCCGATGTCATTACACCTCTATATGTGCCTATTCTGCAGTATGTGACCATTAGTGGACAAGAAGTCTCATGCCTGGCAGGGAGGGTCTTAATACAACTGTGTCAGGACATGTACAGCTGTCATCAGGCAAGGATTCATGCCTCTGCTGCTGCAATCACTGCCCTACCAAAAGCAACATTAATGTATTGCGTTTGCAGTGCTGAATGGTGTCCTGGCAGTGAATCAGTGCTTTAAGGACAGGTTTTTTTCTGTCCAGTAATGTAGGGGAAGTCCAGTAATATAAACAAAAGGCCAGCTCTTCCAAAGAGAACAGTCTACAGGGAGTCCCACAGGGAAAGATGACAAACAAGTGAACAGTCGCACACAAAGCAGTAGAGTATCAGGCTTCTCACCATCCAAAAACCTCCATCAATAGCTCTTGCTAAGTGAACAACAGTGTTGGAAGAGTGCCCTTATGTCTGAACTAACTCAAACTTGTACTCCAAGGCAATATGACAATGCAGAACCACATTCATGCCACCACAGCATTAGACAACAAGGGAAATTTGAGGCAGTCGCTTGTAGTTTGAAGCTAAGTCTTTGCTATTAAAAACATAATTATTAAATGTACTGGTGAAATTCATCTTGTAGATTACCACGCCACTGGAAAGATATGGTGCGGTGCAGTTATTATGGAGGTTGCAATAACAGACATGAAGTGAAGCTGACAGAAGGGTTCATAAATAAACAATTCAAACATTAAATAGGAAAGACATAGTGTTGAAGGAAAATTAAGCAGATTTTGGTTTAATAAAAGGAGTGATTCCCAGAAATGACAGCAACTGGAAGGAGCAGAGATGACAGTAAACCATAAGCTAGGTAACCAGATAACCCTAAGTTAGGTAGCCACATATCCTAGTTTGGGTAGGATAACCTTTTTTAACAGCATACAGTATTTTTCTTGTTTTTCTCTGCTAAAACTTTTTCCCTTAGAATTTTTTTAGGGCAATGATAGATGTGGTATCACATGTAATAGGCACATGACCTAAGGCAAAAGGTATATATTCTCTAATATGGCAACTCTTTATAAAATAAGTCATACAAACTACAGCTTTCAAAAATCCCTACAGTTGTTTTTTTGTGAACAAAACAAACTAGTGGCATGTATATAATGTGGACTTTGTGTTCTCCTTTTCAATAGCTTATGTTCTCATGAAAGTTTTCTGAAGGGTTTCAAAAAGTACAGTCATTTAACAGTTGACTTTTGAAAAATCAGTTGTATCTTACCTGCATGCATGCAGGCACTGAGCAAGCAGTGGAGATGGACACAGAAAATAGCTCTGGAAGTTTCTGACAGCTACTTATGCCCACAGCTGTAGAGACATCATAGTTTGAAATGAAAGAGATTTATTGCACAAGGTTTCATATAAAAATACCTTTTTTAAAAAATAAAAAACTTTTTCTTTTGAATTTACCCTTTGACATTCATAACAGGTTATTAATCATATCCTTAAAATAAAAAACATCTTGACAGAACTAAAAAAACCACGCACTCATTAATTTCAGAAGCTTCTTTTCAGAAGGGGCAAATTATGGATATGAAAAATGACAGATTTCAGCATGCAGATTAGCCTTTCTCTGAAGTGGAAGAAAAAAATTAAACAAAACTTTTATTAAACTTGTGCCTGTTCAGATTGAAAGTCAATTAAAAAAGTCATATATTTAATGTTACAAATGTAGCAGTTGCTCTCTCTTTTCAGTAACAGTAGTTTAGTGCACACTTTCAAGACAAAAAGTATTGTGTCCTTAAAGCACTGCAGATCTCTGGAGGAAAGTATTTCAATATTGATTCCATTTTGTGCTGATTCTTTTTTGGGACAGATTTGTTTTAAAAAGTGGGAGTGGGAGAAAGCACAGGGCACGGGCATATCACTAAATCTAATTGCTGGAAAGAAGCAGAACACAGGAACCAGATGAGTTATTTTATTGTGAGCCTGCTCTGTTGTTTACAAAAGTCTTGGAATTAAAATCTTTAACATGTTAAGTTACCAAAAGTTAGTTCATTCAGTGGTTGAAAGAAACCTTGCTGGAAATATACCAAAACTGAGGAAAAACCTTATGTTTCTTTCTGCCTTTGAAAAAAAAAAATCTGGCTCTCTGAAGCATTGCATAAAAAAGGGAAGCAAAACTGCGTTATTAGCTCAAAAGCCCAAAGTTATTCAGGTTACATGATAAGGAAACATGCGATTCATGAGGAAGAATGTTCTTGCTAGAACCACATCCCTTTGTCCCCCATTTAAAACAGATTACTGCTTTTTCTATAGTTTCAAAAGTATGCAAAGTTAGATCAATACTCCCTGTGAAATACCAGAGCGTAAATGTGCAGCAAGCTCCATGCCACACTTGAAAATTCAAAACTCAGAATAACCTAGAAGTTGTAAATGTCAAATCATCATTTTACTATACAGAGATCTGAAGTGTTGGGGAGAAAACATGCATGTCCTTGGTGAAATACACTGGCCACTGAGAAGCTGAATGTTTTGCCAAGGATATTCTTGCTTCAGTCTGTCCATAAGGGTGAAACAGATAATACTGTTAGCACTTATGTGGATAAAGAGTGGTACATAGAGTACATACATATAGATACAGATCTGTTAAACTGGGTTGCCAAACAATTTCAAATATCAGATGGTACCATTATTTCCATGTGGTAGAACTGCAGTGCATGCAGAGTGCTCTGCTCCAGCTTCTATTCTCATTGAAAGAAAAACATTTAGAAATATGTGTGTACCACTAAAACACTGTGAATCCATGCAAATCAAATTTCCCCCTCCTTTAATGAAGACTTATGGATTAAAGATTTATGAACCTAAAACTGAACCCTGAAATAACTGTAAACTTCTTGAACTACTGAAAGTAGTGCTGGAGTGTAGCTCATAACCAGGTATTACAAAGTGCTAAATATTATCCTTTGCTAAGTCTCATAGCATTTTTAGCAGAAATTAAGATTTAATTTTTCATCTACTAGTGCACTATCAACATCCTATACTATCAATATCTAGAGACTAATTTATATACTTGTAAGTGGTCACCAAAAAGTGGGATAGTAAACTATTATTTTAATTCACAAAGCACATTTGCCTTGAAAACCATAAACTCTTTTCCGATGTTTTTATGTTAGCCTTTGGTAGCTGTGTCTGGTTTCACAGACGACATGTCACTTTCATTAAGCTCAATAAAACGAAAGTCACCAGAAGCTTTGTGATCCGATTGGTGTAAAGAAACTAATTTTGAAATATGGTACCAGGCTGTTAAACATCTTTTAGAAAATGTATAGTGAAGTGTATTCTCAGACTCAGCTTTTGGAGTTCATATTTTTGGATACAAACTATGACTGTAACTCCAAATTCCTTATTTTTTCATGCTGTATGACTCAGAAGAAAATCCATGTTTACAGTCAGTAAAAATATGAATAATATAGAACCCAAACGTGATACAGAACACAAAGTGCAAAGTTTTGAATCAAGCAGACTAACTTTGCAGAATGTCTATTCACAAGGGTAATTGCATTGTAAAACATTTCTTCTTTGATTTGCAATACTCACAAGAAACAGGTTAAAGAAATTGTATGCTTTCTGCTTCATGCCCATGCCCATGCCCATGCCCATGCTGTGAGAGGCACTTGACATTTGAGTAATATTTAACAACCAAACAATACAGTTCCTTTTTTTGGGAAAGGACATCTATTGGAACATTGCAGAAATACTGACAAAACACAGACAGCAAAATAATATATTTGGTATTTCATTCAGATGAAGATTTACGTGAAAAATACAAGAGAGTCAGTATTACATGCACTGAGTAAAAAAAGCAATGCAGTTTCACACAGATGTCCCATCCAAAAGGTAAGCTTGTTCAATGATTCTGTCAAGCATTTGCAATGGAACATAAAGTGAAGTAAAAATGTTATAGTGGCCCCCTTTCTTATCCATCCTAACAGCTAAAAACCCTCAACATCATCAGCTAGTATCTCGTTTATTGTAATAACCTTTCCCTGACTAACCAATTTTTCACTGTTCACATCTTCCCAGAATGCTGTTGCAAAATTCATTTCCATGTCAGTTTTACAGCCCTACATGAACTCTCCATTCTCCAATATGCCCTGTATAAAGTAGGGCCTGTGTAATTTTTTGTTTCATATTGGTATCTGGGACAACAGTACTAGCAAATTGTGTAAAGATTAAAATGTTCCATGAAACAAATTGCTGTCTGGTTAATTGATATTGTGATCTGCATTAGCTCCTTCTAATCTTTTGCTGTTGGTTCATGCTTGCTATCCATACTTCATAAATTTAGAGACTTTGAATTTTGTCTTTTAAAAGCATAGCATTGAAATAACACAATGCAAAACAATTTTCGTTGCCTTTCCATGTTGTAGATTTCGGTATGAAATTTTATATATATTAGCTTTATCAGCTTGCTTTCTAAGGGATTTTTTATAAATTACTGCTCTTAAAAATTCCTATCACAAATAGTTATCTTTAAATATACCTATTGAAAATAAAATGTTATCTCAGGTTGTATGCCATGAATAAATCCTTACTCTTGTTTCAAGACTTGTGCAATGTTTAATTTGAGCCTGAGTGAAAATATCTTTCTCCTCTTTCTCTTTATATGTAAATGTGTGTAAGTATCTATGTATTATATTTATATTGGTTAACTCCATATTGCCCAAAATGCCCTGTAGTGTGCTTTTAAATTCTAGAGGTTCTTTTATGCTTGCAAGATTTGGCAAGCAAATATACTGAATGTTTTGGCCTGAGCTACATTATAGGATTGAGGTCAGTAAGTTCTGTTCTATCAGTGTTTCTGAAGAAACATTTCCTCCAGGAATTCTGTGACACCACTGTCCCGGTTTGTCCTGCCACAACATTCTTTCAGTTGTTCTATTTTGTCTATTAACTTACAATTTAACCTTTAGGAATTGTTTAATTATTTTATAGAGTTCTTCAAAATTCTGTGGATTAAGAGAGATTCAAGAAAAAGAGATGCTAAAATCCAGCTATACATTTAAAGTTGAGGAATTCACTAGGTCATTTCACTGGTAATAATATTCTCACATTTACAAAAGAGTAAGCAACTGCTATTCCCTATTTCATTGAAATAGGTCCTCCTTCTTTGGAAATTTAATGCCAAAATATCTAAGCTTATTATCTCTTCACTTTTGAAATCATCTGTCATCCTTTACTGTTTTAAGTCAAAATGCTGTATCTGTTATTTAGAGTGTTTTAATTCATACCCTCATTGCTGAAAAAAATCTCAATTTTCCTGTAATCCTTCCCAACTGTATTATGCATATTAAATGAAGAATGTACCATCATACGAATATAATGATGTCCAATTTCTGCTCCAAATAGGTAAATCCCTCCACCTTATTCTGGGTCCCACTCACTTCCACAAAATGGCTTTCTAAGTAAAAAAAGTGTTAAGTATTAGAAACGTCCATGTCTTTTTCTTCCTGTAATGTTATTGTTTCTGGATTTTGTTACTCATTTTTAGCTGTGAAATATAGGAGTGAAAAATATCAGTTCTACCTAATAACAAGCTCAGTTTTGTAAAAACAAAGATAAGGACTTGGTACACTAAGGATTCCTGCCCCGGGATCTCTCAAAATTACATTATGCTCAGAGAAATTTGGTGTACTACCTCATATTATCATTACTATTTTATGTAATGAAGAAACAATTTGTAAGGCCTAAGAATCACGTGCAAAGGACTTTGAAGTCCTTGGATGGCTGATCTCGCTTTTTTGTGTTATGGTGCATGACACCAGAAATGCTGGCACTCGGGAGCTGTTGCTGGAGGCAGTGTGAGATGGAAAATGCTCCCCCAAACACTGAGTGCCTTTCAAGGATGAAACCATGGCTCCACTGGAGATCTCTGTCTCTATGCTGGTGTCAGTTGCACCCTGGCATGCTGGCAACAAGGTGGGAGGCAATGAAGTTCTTGCAGTATTTTAATGTACAAACAGTCTGTGAGTTTCACTTAGCCCACATCTTAACATTATGACTCTTTTACACACCCCAAATAAACTCAGATATGCCAAATTATACTTAAATAACATGACAGTGATGGACTAGATCCTAATAACTGCAGTAATGGGCCTGGTGAAGGTTCCAGCGTCCATAACAAGTAATGAACTGGAATAATAAAATACATAATTTAGTATTGCAATTATTTATTGACATAATAATTATATGTAACCCATACATTGTATAAGGAAAAGTGATAGGAGAAATACCAACAGCTACAATGCAGAGGGAAATATTTTGGATTTTACTCAGCAATTTAGCAGAGTACAGGACAATGTCTAAATTTGTTATTTTAATTCTTTCAGTGCTTTCTGATTAAAACCCCTGCACTTTTCTTTGGTGTCTCTTGCCCTCACAAACACAGCTCATGGTTTCCCTAGAGCAAAGATGAGAGCTGATGGTCCTCTGATTGCTCTCCACATGGAGAATTCCCCAGCTGGCTTCTCTGAGGAGCTGCCAGAAGTTTCCTCGTGTCTGATGGAGCCAGTGGCACCTGGATCCAAGACAAACCCGCTGCTGGCCATGGCTGAATTGGGAACAAAGCTGGCAGCACCTCTGGGATAACATATTTAAGAAGGAGGGGAAAAAATGGTGAAACTGCAGCATGAGAGAGAGATTCAGATTTGGGTTTATTTCTCCTTATCCTACTCTGGTTTGACTGGCAATAAATTAAAGTAATTTCCCTAGGTTTGTTATCAGGCAGAAAATATCAGAGTTTCACAACTAAGTTTTGGGGATATCCCTTGTCTGGAAAAGACAGAAGAGAAAAAAGCCTCTTCATGATTTGAAGGTTCTTTGCGCTTTCTGGAGCTTTGGGCTTGAAGGGATGCTGCTTTTCCACCACTGACTTTGCAATAGATGGGACTTCCAGAGTCTACAAAGTATCTGCTTTGCAGTGGGCCTTTTTTTAAGAACTGTACCCACTTAATTTGCTCTTGTGTGTGCAACAAGCTCACTAGGAAGGAAGTGAGATTTGCTTTTGTCTAATATTAGGTAAGTAATTAGTAATGGCCAGTCTTCGCGAACGAAGATCCGGGGAAGGTCTGGGGAAGGTCTTTACACCTTCAAGCCTGCGCATTGGAT
>JAWMRA010000090.1:47072532-47088363 GCA_035584735.1 Pseudotriccus pelzelni | reverse complement strand
TTACAGGGCTAACGAGCTCCACCTGCCCGGGGAGTGTCCCTGGCTGGGATCGAACCCTTGGCCTCGGCAGTGAAGGTGCCACAATCTAACCACTAGGCCACCAGGGGCTAGGAAAGCAGTAAAATGTGTTGGATTTGGGAATAATTGAAACCTAAGTATTCAAACAAATTTTAAGGTTATTAATCTGAAAAGATAATTCTCTTATTGTTAGTCTCTTAGATGAATCCCATATTGTTTTTAGAGGAACATCTAGCTGCTTCAAAGGAGCTGGCAAAAAGAAATAGGAATTTTGTATTAAATGTTTCCTAAGGAATTACTGGTACTGTGTCCATGTGTGTGTATGTGTGTGTTCCCATCAATTCCCCTTAAAAATAACCTATTTCTCCAAGTTCCAAGGAGTGAGTGCTGAGGTGAGACCAATGTAGTGCCCCAAAGGAGAGAAAACTTGCAACATTATTAGGCACCAGACAATTTAGAAAGGGAGCAGGATGAAGAGAGAAAAGCTTCACAATTGATTCTCCACTAAATTCCTTGGATCTTCTCAAAGCCAGAGGAGACCCAGATGCAAGAGTTCTTCTAGTACTCCAGTTCAAGTCATGTGGTATCATCTCTTTGATGGAGTCAGGATCCTGTGCATGCTCAGCTGGAGGCACCTTACAGAGCAGGACAAAGAACACAGAGAGCCTTCCCTGCACTGCTTTCCCCGGTCCAGGGGACCACCAAGGCATGCCCTGATGGGAAGGTCCTCAAAGCAAACTTGCCACAGAAGAAGTAGAAGAGGCAAAGGTAGCACAACCGTTATTTATCCCCGTTGGGTTCCTTGGTGTTCTATATGGAAT
Source organism: Pseudotriccus pelzelni (assembly GCA_035584735.1). Taxonomy (NCBI): domain Eukaryota; kingdom Metazoa; phylum Chordata; class Aves; order Passeriformes; family Tyrannidae; genus Pseudotriccus; species Pseudotriccus pelzelni. The sequence goes on along the minus strand of JAWMRA010000090.1, from coordinate 47,087,524 downwards.
GCTGGGCTGTGCCCCAGCAACCGTTGTCCCCTGCTCCTGCAGCCGTTGGTGGATCACTGGTGGAGCAACAGCTGCAGGATCTGGTCCTGCTCTGTCTCTAAACAGCCAGCTCCTAGCCTCAGCTCCGGATTTGGCTTCTGGGTCCCCATTCTCATCTCCTCCTGTACTCCCAGAATTGCTTCAGGGCTGTCAAAGGTAAGAAAATCCTCATTTGCCTTTAAACTGTTATGAGAACTGTAGGAGAGTCTAGTTGGCTGCCCCACCTGACCACAACAAACATGGTCTGTGGTTGCTTTCCCCAGAAGAGGTTATAAATTGAAGTGGTGTCCACCTTCCGTATGAATAATTACGCCTCAAGTGGAAATGTGGACATTTCAATAGAGGAGATAGGGAGATGTCATGGTGCAGTTTCAGATCCTGGTGCACTCATGATCTGATTACCTGTAATTGGTACCTCTTTAGTACTACATTGTGGTTAACCCAGAACAATCCTGTCATTACTGACAAGTTCAGGAGTTGTGTCAGCAGATACCATTAAGCCCTGACTCTGCCTACAGCTTCCCCAAAGCTTTAAAAACTAGAATTATGTGACTTCTTTGCAATTCCTGTTGCGCATGGTATGCAATCCCTTTACTGGGCTTGTCCTCCAATACTGGCTGCGACCCCCAAAAATGTCCTGGTTTTACCGATTAGTATATTTGTGCATTTATATAAAATTTAAATTTGTATTTATATTTGTGTGTAAATTATAGATATGTTCTATTTTAATATATGTATATAGACTTTTTATTTTTCACATATATTGTATATCTTTTCTAGATAGATATTTGTATAAATTTCTCTATATTTTTCAATCCCTGTGGGGCTGGTTCTCCCCCATGGTCAGAGGAAGCTGTGAAATCCCATCCTGAATGATCCCTCTCAGGAACAGAATCACAGAATCTTCTGAGCTGGAATGGACCCACAAGGGTCATTGAGTCACCCCTCAAAATGACACCATGTAGAGTATTGTCTAAATGCTTCTTGAGCACTGTCAGGTTTGGTGACTTCCCTGAGGAGTCCATTCCAGTGCCCAACCACCCTCTGATGAAGAACCTTTTTCTAACATCCAGCCTAAACCTCCCCTGACTCAGTTTTATGACGTTCCTTCAGTCCTTTTACTAGTCACTAGAGAGAAGAGATTAGTGCCTGCCCCTCTGATTCCGCTTGTGAGGAAGCTGCAGACTGCTATGAGGTCTATTCTCAGAAGTTCCAAGTGAAAAACTTAGCAATTATACCAAACTGAGGGGAATTCAGAGAGAATAGCTAGAGGTTTGCAACAATGAGGATGAGAAGGATGTCTATGGGGCAGTGTGGGCAGAATGATTTTTACCTGGAGCATTGTTTTGATCTCTTTCAGGTGGAAATGAAAGGGAAAAGGAAGAGGAAAGCAAGAGCCTACACTAAGCCGTGAGTTCTAGCCTAGTGATTAAAGCACAGCAAACCTGGGGAATGGCAAGTAGGGAACTGCTATTTCGCAGTCAGAGTAGGATCAGTCCAAGCCCATGGCTCCACGGGATGCTCTCTTCACCACTCGCCTTTCTCACCTCCACTTCCTTCTTCCTTTAGACACATCAATGTTGGCAGCGACTTTCAGGCTGAGCTCCCTGAGCTGCAGGCCAGACCCCCAGTGGAGGTTGAAGAACATGAATCCCTGGTGTGGAAGCCCTGGGAGGACACTGACTCTCACATGGAAACACATGACAAAGGTATCTGCATGCTTTTCTTCCACCCCTGAGATACTTGGGTTTGAAAAACCCTCATTTTTTTGGTAAAAAAGAAGCTTCCTGCATATTCCGCTGCTCTCGTCTCTCCCATCTGCCCACACAGTAGTGTTAGAGGGAAGGAAATTGCTCACTTTTAGTAGACCAGCAGAAAGAACAACTTTTATGCTCTCCAAAAGGCTCAAGGGCATTTGTCTCTGGCCAACAACTCAGAAAGAGGGGAGATTTATCCCCACTTACCATTACCAAAGCTGCTTTGAAGAGAGGAACAGCACTCCCTTGGGACATCTCAGCCTTTCTTCCTGGCCTTTTCATGTTCTTCAGTCTGTCTTCAGCTCTTCTGCTTTCCTTTTCCCTTGTAATGCTACTTTTCCCCTTTCTTTGCCCAAACCTGACTTTCTGTGGGTTTTTATTGTGCTTGCAGTGAGAGATCTGCTTGACATGGCCATCTCCAGTGGCATTCCCGGGGCATCAGCTAACCTGGAGCTTGCCCTACATTGCCTGCATGAGGCACAGGGCAACCTTCTGGTAAGAAGCAGATATTTGGATGGAACGAATAGGGGAATTAATGGACAGGGAATTAATAAGGACTGGGACGGCCTTTGCTACCTGCTCTTTGAAGAAGGGATTTAACAAGGAGCACTCACCGTGTACTGTGTCTCCACAAGGAGGCTCTGCCAGCCCAGGTGCTGCAGCAGGGAAGAGCCCAAAGTGCAGGGGGAAAGCCTTTCCTGGAGGCACTGGTGAAGAGTCCCGCAGCTAGCTCCCTTTAAATCTCATGGGGATCTGTGTTCTCTAAGACATTTTAGTGTGGATTGAGGAAAAATTTTCAAAAGCCTCAGTGGGCTGAGGTGATCCTGGATGTAAGATGAGCGAAATCATTGGGTTGGTGAGCAAAATCACGATATTGGAGAGTGGAATCAAAGGGCTAAGGAGAAAAATGAGGGACTGAGGAGCAAAATCACAAGGTTTTACTAATATAATCGAAACCTTCCTCCAGCAAACTGAATCACTGAAGTGGCAAATTAGCTGAAAGAGAGCATTTACCTTTTTGGTTCCTTGTGGTTGGGACACTAAAGCTGTCTTCTCCTTAATCCGTCAGGAGGCTCTGGAGATGTTCCGGTCAGGGGGGCCTCAGACACCGCAAGGCCATCCCTTGGCTAATTATCATTATGCAGGTAACTGAAGTAGAGCTTGTTCCTTTGCTGACAGGTACTGCTGTCCTCTTAACTGCCATGTCAAGCATTTATTGTTAAAAAAGTAACATGAGAACAAGGTCTCATGTTCTTTGGGGATGGGGAAAGCAGCAGCATCTACCCCTTCAGTTTTAATTGTTTTCTGTGCCTTTTTCCCTGGGGAATGCCTGTTCTTTGCTTTCCAAAGGACAGATGCTGATAATTGAATAATGAATGATGCTGATTTCTCTTCAGCTGCAAGTGATCTGTTTTACCAGAGGGATCGATTTCAAATTGGTAGAGTGATCGATTTACCAGTTACTTTTTATTGCCAGGCTCTGATATATGGACACCTAATGAGAAGGAGTCATTTCAAATGGCTTTTCACACCTATGGGAAGGATTTTCATCTCATCCAGAAAAAGGTAAAGCCATTGGACATTATTTGCCCTAATGGACAATTGCAATGGAATGTTGATTATTTCTGGTACAAAATACCAGAATTCAGTATCTCTCTTCTTAAACACCAGAAGTATTAAAATGGTACACTGAGTGCCTGTATGAAAGGTGCAATTCTGCCCTTCCAGCCTTTTCTTCCAAGCTTTTTTGGAACAGGAAGGTTTGTTTTCTGTCAGATCTCTCCTGTATGTGTGCTAGCACTTCCACAACGCATTGCAGTGGGATAACCAGAGAGAATGGGGAAAACAGAAATCATGCTAGATGGATTTGCTGTTAATCTGTGCCTTAAATGTTTTGCTACATGATATTATACATGTTTAACTATGTTGCATAATACCTACTTTACTCCCTATTTATTTAATTTTACTTCCTATTCCTTTTGCTCCATTTTTTTTACTTGCTATTTTACTCCATACTCTAATTTTTCTCCCATGCACAGTACAAGACTGGCATTTTAGATTTCTTCTGTTGTCTCACAACAGGTTCAAAGTAAGACTGTGGCACAGTGTGTGGAGTATTACTACTCCTGGAAAAAAGAGCGTAGAAATGCTCTCCCTCCTGCTCAGGTGAGTGGGGAAAAAAAAATCAAGAAATGCAAGAAGGGTCAAGAGGCTGGAAAAGGGGAGAAGCCCTCCTGGGAGGGCTTGTGAGATGCTGCTCTGCCAGGAACACATTGCCCCGTGCACTAGGAAAGGCATAGCAGGTGCTGCCCAGGGCTTTGTTCCGTTGCTGCTTTGAAATACTGAATTCTGTAGAATAGCTTTGACCCAACAAAGCCATGCCATCACCAAAGTGGGCTTTGACTCCTTACAGACTTTTTTCTGAAGTTCTGGCACGCTCACTGATTTCAAGCAGATCCTCAATTCCCCACTATTTCCTAACATGAGTAATCCTGGTTGTGTTAAACTAGAGGCTGAAGATTTTCAGGGGTCTTTCCTAGCATCCCAGCACACTTCCTAAAAGGAGCTGCTGGTGCTGCGGCTCTAGTGAAACTTTTCTTGCCAGCGAACAGGAATTCGGTTCATAGAAACAGAGATTATTTTGGGTGATAGAAACTGGGTGACTGTGTATCATCAGTAATTTGACTGAATTTTTAATGCATTCCCTAGATGTTTGTGGAGGAAAAAAAAAAAAAAGATAATAGATAGAAAGACATAAATGATAAATGTAGAAGTAGCTATAGAGATAATTATGTATTTATCCCACCAGTTTGGGCAGTAGAAATGAGATGTTTTTACTTCCAAGCTCTGTTGTGTGCTCCGCATCCTCGCAGCCCAATCCAGGCATTTTCTCAGCTCTTTAGGATTTGGAGGAGTTTGCTTGGGCTGATACATTTTTGTACTGGACACTGTAATTTCTAGCTTTTTTAAAAGAAGGAAAAATTCATAAAGACTCTTTGATTTTCAGACTGTGGGCAGACCAAAGCGGACCAAAAACCCTCCCAAGAAGGAGAATGCGGAGACAGAGCAGAGAGGCCGAAGAAGGCCCCGCAGCACTGTGTGTCCATGCTGCCAATCACCACAGCCACCCCGCTCGGCAGGAGGCCCATTTCCATGTGGGACATGCAAACGGTGCAAAACTTATTCTTCCTTCTGCTAAAAACCTGCTGCTTTAGACTAAAACAGACTGAACTTTTCTAAGGCAGTTGGAGGATCACCTCTCACAGCTGTGTTCAACATTACCACCCACTTCAACCCCAACCAACTTATTTAAACCTCAGCATTCAGAATGAACCCTTCCCGTGTCCCAACAAGACAGTTCATAGAAGTGGGAACACCAAAACTTGGTTTAATGGAGTTAATCAGATTAAAAATATGTACTGAAAAGAAAGAGAAATTTGAGAGTTAAAATAACAAAGCTCAGTTTCATGGTGCTTATCAAATTAAGAATATGTCAAATCCCAAAAATATGGAAATTCTTGAAAATGGAAATCTTGAAGCTTAATTTAATTAAAATTCAAAAATTGAATTGTTTATTGAATTAAAAATGAAAGAATTCAAAATTCTGTTTGTTTCCTAACTTCCAGGGTGTTTGAAACAAAGAAGGAAAGGAACAGACATGAGAAAAGCCATTGCCCACAGAAGGAAGATGAGCCTCTCCCCAAGAAGAAAAGACCAAATCAGGAATTGTGTGGGGCTAGCAAGAGTTTGATATAAATAGGAGTTAATGTAGATAAGATTGGTTTTGACAGTTTTAGTGTTGAGGTTTTTTTCCTCTTTAGTTTTTTAGAAAGATATTTTGATAAGTAAATGTAAGAGGTTTGGTGTTACGTTCTATATTTTGTCTTTTTGCACTTATTAAGTCATTAAACCAAAGTTTGTTCCATTTTGTCTTTTTGTCTTTATGAAAACATTACGCAAAGTTTGTTATGCTTGTTTGGTGTTGCACACACAGCATTTGCCTTGAAAAAAGAACCTGGGCATTCTTCCGCAGGCCCAGCCTCTCGGCAGGCGGGGGACTGCAAAGGGGGTCTTCATTGCCACCACTGAAATAATGGTGGGATTTTATCCCTTGATTCCTAGAAATCTCAAGTAGGAATGAAAAGGGAGGCTTTGATTAATTCAATGAGTTGGATCTAAATTTGCGGTCTCATCTCATTGTACTCGGAGTGATAAAATGCTTTTTTTTTTGGTCCTTTTTGTTGCCAAGCCCCAAGATTCTCATGGCATTATTTTATTTCAGTAAATGGATGAACTTGACCACCTTCGAGGTCTTTTCCAATTCCATAAAATTAATATCCACATTCCGTACAAAGAAATCAGTAGATCAGTTTCATTTTCTCTTTGATAAAAAGACCAACCTCCAGCTCTGGGCCTCGATAAACATACTTACCTAATGCAGAGGGTTGCAAATGCTGTCCTCTAGCTTCTCATAGCTTGTATTTGCACCAAAAAAGCATCAAAGTTGCTTTTTTATATAGCCCAGTGTAAGGGGGTGCATGGCAAAGTTTTGGTGGCGCAGGGTGGGGAAATGGAGGATGAGGGAGGGGGAACTACTAGTCTGGCTCTGACAGGCTTCCAGGAGCTTCCTGGTGTCTGATGAAGCCAGTGCAGATGGGCCTTGCAGAGCCAATAAAGTATTTGCTTTGCAAAATTTTTAGGAACTGTACCCACTTAGTTTGCTGTTGTGTGTGCAACAAACTCACGGGGAAAGAAGTGAGATTTGCTTTTGTCTAATATTAGGCAGAAAAGCACTAAAACCTGCTGGGTTTTGGCACATTTGGGACCTAAGTATTAAAACAAATTTTAAGGCCATTAATGGGAAAAGGTAATTCTCGTAGTGTTAGTCTCTTAGATAAATCCCATAGTGTTTTTAGAGGAATATCTAGCTTCTTCAAAGGAGCTGGCAGAAAGACATAGGAATTCTGCATTAGACGTTTAAGTGTACATGGTTGCTTTAGAGTAACTGATTTTCCTATAAATTTCTATTCTCCATGTTTTTAAGGGTGGATTGCGTATTGTTCCGATACAAGTTTTGTTATCAAGATTGCTGTTACCATGTTCCACTCTTTATATTAATATGTAATTTCTCTCTGCTCCAAACAAAAGCTTGCCCCAAAACCCAGTTAGATTTAAACAATAGCAAGAGAAGAGTTTTAATATCTTTTCTTATATGTTCTTTATATCTTTCAGGTAGCAATCGTATTACATTTTAAGGCTTTTCTGTTGCAACCATGAGAGACAATATTTAAGATAGATATTTTCACAGGCCTATCTTCATCTAACAGTTGAGATTAATTTAATTCCTGTTAAATCCAAATTTCTGTTGCTTCATAACTCTTGCCGTTTTCATATCACTTCTTCAACCAAATAATTGTTTAAATAAAAAAAAAATTCTATATTAGTTATTTACTGAGAACAACAAAAATACAAATCAGGTGGCTCCACACATGAAGTGACAAATGAAGCAATGAAAGCCATAGCATCCAACAGTAATTATAATAAATGGTTAGCTAAAAATTTGTAAAATGAGTATCTCATCACTCATTTTGACTTGTCTGTCTTATTTAGATGGAGATGTCTCACAGCTTTGCTGTAATTTAGCTTTAATAACATTCCTGTTAAGTAGATGCCTGTTGAACAGACAAGCATTACTTAAATAATGACACTTGAGTAGTGAATTAACTTTCTCCTTTGCAATTAAGTAGCTGTCCATCACATTCATCAGCTTACTAAATCATCTTTCAGTATCTTCATTATTAAGTATTAGCCACCCACAGTGGTAGGCCATACAGTAACTCCTTACCAGGACTAGGTTTGAGTCCTTTACATACTGATGGTACTGGAGAGGAGAGGATAGTGATAACTACTCAAAAATCTCTGGATAGATGACTTTTAATGTTAGGAAGAACAAAGGCATTTACTTGGCTGACACAATAATAGAATGCTAGGTTATTATAATGGTGACATATATGGAACTACTTTACTCAAATTGCATACACATCTACAAGCTCCATATTCTGCCCCAGATTTGGTAGATGTATGATGCTTTCTTCATGTCTTCTATGTCACTAATGGTAAATGTCTGTTTTCTAAAACCTAAAAATCACAGAATCAGTTGTCAGAAGTCAGTTATAATCATGACTTCAGTGACTTAGATTTCCCATTTAAAGTGGGATATAAAGCTTTATCTGGTGAATCCAGTTTTGAGCCAAATAAGTGGAATTTAAACTAAACAACTCCAGTCTATTGAAGAAAATAAGCATACAGTCCTCATCTGTAAAGGTGTTGGCTTTTTTTTTTTTGGTTCCACTTTAATTTTTATGGATAGGTAGCTTATTTTGTATTTTATGGCTTTAATTTCAATTCATCACTATTGGGCTTACCTTGGGTGACTCCATTCTTTGTTAAGTTTTATTTTCCCCTGATGAGATACAAGCACTTCCTAATAAAGTCACCTTTCATCTCTCTTTTTGTTATCCCATTAAAATTTAAATGATAATTTTTTAAGTTTCTGTAAGGCTTTCTCTTTTTTTCAAGTTGTGCAAAAGTTGCTTTCAGTCTCTTTCATATCCTTTCTTGTTCACAGAATTCCATAGGATAGTTAAGGTTGGATGAGGACACTGGTGGTCATCTAGTCCAATCTCCTTGCTCAAGCAGGGTCCCCTAGACCAATAGTACTCAGGAATGTGCAGACAGCCTTTGAGTATCTCCAGAGAAGGCATCTCTACAACCTCTCTGTGTTGTAGTGCATGGTCACCCGCATTGTCACCCGCACAGTAAAGAAATTCTTCTTCAGCTTCCTGTGTTCCAGTTTCTGCCCATTGTCTCTTATCCCACTCAGGGTGAGGAGTCCCCTCTCAGTCATTTCCTCTTGAGGCTGAACAGGCCCAGCTCCCTCAACCTTTCTCATAAAAGAGATGCTCCAGTCCCCTCATCACCTTCACAGCCCTCTGTTGGACCCACTCCAGGAGCTCCATGTCTCTCTTGTTCTGAGGAGCCCAGAACTGGACACTGCACTCCAGGTGAGGCCTCAGCTGGGCGGAGTAGAGGGACAGGATCCGCTCCCTTGACCTGCTAGCAATGCTAAGCTATTACTAATGCTTAAAATAATTAATTAAAACAATATAATATTTTTATATTGATAGCAGAATTGAAAATTATAGTCCTATAGTTACCACTACTTCTTTTAACTACTTTCTTGAAATGCAGCCCAGGACTCCATAGAAATGATAAATTTCAAACTAGTTATGTAAAAAATTACTTGACTTTCTTTTTTTTCCCCTTATTCATGGGACTAGAATCCTTTCCAGTATATTTGCCTGCCTTTCTTCCTCTTGGTTTCAGGGGTTCTTAAATGTACAATGACTGCATATCCATGACAAATGGCCAAATAATACATATTGTGAGCAGAGATTTGACTTACATCTCCAAAACCTTGCCTAGTTTTTGATTTCTTCTTGGACAGGATTCATTAGACTAAATGAACCTGTCTTATCTGTATTTTACAATGTATTTCTCAACATCAGATCTCTTTATCAAATAAACCATTTATACTTAACAGCAAGCAACAGAAATAGAATTAGAAACAGAAATAATAGAAATAGTGTGTGATACAACCAATCAACCATAGATATCTATTTTAGAACAAAATTCTTTGGTCTCCAGTAATAAATCCTATTCCTCATGGTTCTGTTCCCTCTTGAGCGTCATTGGTACCTTTGCTTTCTCTGCCATTCTAACAAGAAGTATTGGGTGATGACTGATAGGATTCTTCTACGACAGTTTATGAATCTTCCAGGATAGCAATGGAAGTCTGCAAATATACCTTAATTTTAAAAATTATGCCTCTCTTCAATTTTTATGTCCTTTTGCTGGTGGTAAGGTCTGTTTCACAGTCAATAGAACCAAAATTACAGCTGTCTCAGGAACAGCTTTCCTTTTTAATATTTGTTATTTGGTAGCTCTCTGTTTTGCTGCAAAACTGCTTCCAAAAGCATGATTATTTGGTACAGACTTCTGTGCCTTGAACACCTTTCTGGATTTCAAATTAGTTAGTATATTTCTAAAAGTTTAGCCAGGCTGTGGAAAGAATATCTGTTTGTTAGTTCCTTGCTATTCAAATACAAATATGAAAATTATTCATATAGGCATTTATAGTTCATATAGTCCAATCAATGAAAACATTCTTTTCTTTTTTTTTTTTTCTGAATCATACAGTGCCTACTGTTTTTCAGGATTTACAATAGGGAGATACTAAGTTAAGGTGGTAGGAGTAGCAATATTCTTCTCATTAAACAGAGGTAGATTTTTATAAAGCTAGCTTTCGTTCATAAAAAGATTAGTTATTATATGCATTTATAAGAAGCAAATTACTACGCATTTCTGATAACTTTAAGAAAAATGAAAGCAAGAAACAAGGAAACAATTTACTAGGCAATCTACAAAATAGAATTATTAACAATTAAGTAAGAAGAGCAAAATATCCTCTATTTCTGATTTTAGTTAAATGGGATCCTGCCACTCATTGAACTGTGCACAGTTAGTTATAAAAGCCTGGACAATATGATTGAAATTCCATCTTTTTGCAACTAGGACAACGTAATGCTTAAGCATAATTTAGAAGTAGTGCACTGCAGTAGGGCAGTCCTGGAAGTGCAGCAATGAGCTTCATCCTCCAAAAAACACATCTGAAAATTTTAGATTAGTGCAAGTCAAATGGACGGATGGAAGAGACAGACAGATTTAAACATGTGGCACATGGGGCCATTTAAGTTCTTGCAAAACATAACCAGCTCCTCAAATTTTGTGCCTTCTGACAGCAAAGAGAGCAGTGTTCATTTCAATCACAGGTTTAGAATTTGTGTATTAAAATTAATAGCCAAAACTTCTGGGTGATTTTTACTGTCCTAGATAAAGTGGCTAAAATAGTTTAGCTAACTTATTCCACTCTTTTGTAATCGTGTTTCTGGGATAATCTAAATTTGTGTTATTAACTGTAAGAAGGTTTTTTTTTTTTATGGCAGGCTCATTAGCTGTAACCTCAATTTAGTTACCATTTTAATATCAAAAAGAGATGTCCAGTAAACATTAAGAAATTTCTAGAAACTTAGCTCTGAACTGAATAACCATAAATATTAGCAGTTGGGCTGTTGCCAAAAATCTTAACAAACCTCATTTTGACAACAGTTTCATTCTCCCTGTGCAAAATGGCCTAAATTATTCTACTGGTAATTTTCCCATATCCAGGTATCCATCATCTTTCCTCAAACGAAAGCTGCAATTTGAGTAATCCTCCCCAGTTACATATAAAAAGCCTATAGCACTTCCCAGCTGGATCTGGTAAGCAGAAGCCAGGAGGTTTTGAGGCCCTCAACTAAGTTCAGCTACATTCAGCTTCTTCCATACATTGTTACTCTAAAATATGAAAAGCTGTAAACTACATAGCATTAAATTTCACACACCTAGTTTTAAGGTAGCAGATGTTGAGTTTGAAATAGCTATCACAATTTATCATCCCATTATTTTCCACCAGTTCTACAAGCTCCATTTACCTTCTTGTCCAGTAAATTTTGGGTACTCCAATAGGAAACCTAATTCAGCTCAAACTGACCTGCTTTTGTAACTTCAATGTGCTTCATTTTCTTGCTGCAACTCATTATTTTTTGTATTTATCACATAAGTATATTGCAACTATTTGCTTCACAAACAATAATCCCATATCATAGGCATGCCCATATATTCAAAAGCTAATTTCTGTGTTCATAAGATGTAGTTTATTTATTGTTCATGAGATGTAGTTCACATTTACGTTATATACTACTGTGTTATGGCATATGAGTCAGCCTTTCAGTAGGCTGCTCTTGCTCTAAGTACTAAAGAACCAGGATGCCAGCTGTGCTCCAAACCTTGTTACTAAGAATGTGTCAAGTGGGTCAGTCAGGATGCAAAGTCAAAAAAAAAGGGAACCACTGCAAAATTCTTCTGTGGCATCTGATCAGTCTGAAATACATATTGCAGTATAACTGCAGGCCTCCTGCTTTTGGCTTCTCACTGCCTGGGGCACAGGACAGAGAATCTCTGTGGTTCCCCTGTACAACAGCCTGTAACAGCCTGGCTGATATGAGAAGCTGTTAATTTAAAGTCACACTGAGCTCCTGGAGGCAGGACTGGTTTTCCTTAGAATGGACTCTTTATCTACCAAATCTGTAATCAGCCTATGCTGAAGGAGGTTTCTGGAAAAACCCCAAGGCAAGCAATGATAGCCCTTTACTGTGTAAGCCTGTCTCGTTCTGGTTTTTTCTGCCGAAATTCCAGAAGTATTAACACTGCAATAACAGAACCTATTTGAATTGTTCATCTCAAGGGTTTCTTAAGAATGAAGTTAATTTGGACGTACAAAACTGCATTAGCTGGGGTTTTCTTCAGTTATTTTTCCACAACTGGTTTTCTTTTACATGCAAAATGCTATATGTGTACAAAGAAAGTAATTAAATTAACATAACCTGGTGTTACAATGTTCATGCTCTCACTGGTGTGAAACAGTAGGATAAACTTTCAGGGATTTCTGAAGTATTGTCAAATACACTACTTCAATTATTCTTCACTTTCAACTTCAACAACCTGTTGGAATATAGTGAATGAGTGTCAAGCCAATGAATGTTACAAGGACCAATAAAAAGATTTTTTTTTTTTGTTGGTTGGTTGGTATTTTGGAGTGCATGAGACAGCAATTATAAATCATCTGCTGTAGCAGGGATTAGGTACTTACAGCATCAAACCTATCAGCAAAATTGAATGAATACAATTTAGCACAGGAACATCTGAAGAAAGTGAGTGTATTGGATACAAGAATCTGCATCAGTCAGTTTTCACAATGAATACATTATCACAAAATAATTGCATAAGCTCATGATCTAAACACTCGAAAGCTCCATCACAGAAAAATTAGGATTGTCACAGAAAACAGAACAAACTTATGCATAGGATTTCAGAAAATTAATGGCAAGTAATTACTTAAAATTTCAGTTTTAGTTTCTAAATTGGATACTGTGAATCTGTGTAACACACAGGCCTGTGAAAAAGTACATTTAAAGCCTACACTGTTGCCTTTCAAAGAAACAAATATCATATTTAGGTGACAACTGAGAAGATTAAAGTACAGGTAATATTTTGAACATAATAGTTGACTTAAGTCAATATGTAAAGCAATGCTTATGTTTGCATTAATACAAAAATCTTTTATAATCACTGCACTTATCCACAGAAGGATAATCCTTCTCCTATGTAGCAGTTAACCAGGGAATGTGTGTGTGATACCGTATGGAAAATAAATAAAGGTAGTGTGTTGCTTTTTCTCTATGATATTTAGGAACAGAAAAGTTCTCACAATGTTAAAAACTTAAATATTTTAATTGACTCAAGTAGTTCTTCCCTATAACTTATTAAAAAACCAAACCAACAAACCATATAATGTAAATATAATACTATTTAAAACTTAATAGTGTTGAGGGTACAGATACGCTTGGCTTTTAATCAGGTTAGCTTTTTAATCTCTCCTTTTTAAGCTGCTTAGGTTGCAGTGAGTAAGAAATAACTAACAAAACAGTCCCAACCTACGCAGAAAGTTACTAGAGTCAGCACAGGTCAGGCGAATGTCAGTGACATGCACCCTCAATCTGCCACAAAATCAGCTTCACTGTGTGTAATCTGGTCTCGCAATTGCATGTAAGTGCATATAACAATATTTTTGTCCAGACAGCAAAGATAAACAAGACACTGCATTCCCCCTGAAGCCCTGAGATTCCCTGGCAAAAGAAATAACTATGGTAATCCATTATATATAAATGCACAGCTACTTCCATTCTCCCCATTACCTCTTTGCAATTAATCTCATTTTTTGCAAATATATTCCTACATAAAAGACAGAAGAGGAAATTAACAGCTCCTGACTATACCTTATCCTGAAGTACAACAGCTGATTAGTAATGGAGGTACAGTATTCGATGAAAGTTTCATGTGAAAACATCTACCTCTTGTGCCCAAAGTTGGAATTGCCACAGACAAGATAATTTTCATTAACCAACATAGAACAAAACTTAATATATTTTTATTATTATCATCTCCCTTTGGTAGTGATTCAAAATATAATATAGGTCTTCATACTATAAGGATAATGTGGATTTTTGGACAGTCCTTTTCTGTCTTTGAATTTACAAATCAAGTCTCAGTGAGGGACAAGGCCTCCCGGGGAGAAGGCCAGGCCAGGAAATCAGCCCACATGAAAAAAGTTTCAAAAGCACTGATTTCTATTGCTAATAAGTTAAATTAAATGCCAAAGCTAAGTTTACTTCAAAAATCTCAAGTTAACTTCATATGCAAAAAAGTGCCTGATAAATATGAATTTTTATTTTGCTGCTAGGAGGCTTAAAATTTTAATTTATATGGGTACAAAAGCCGTAAATGACATAAAAATCTTCAGAGAATCAGATTTTGTGTTTTAGACCATGTGTTGTGGAGATAATGAAAAAGTTTCCTATCATGTATTCCTCCAACCCTTCTTCTAAAAAAGTATTCTGTAGGTAATTTATTTCTGATTTATCATTTTCTGTTCAATGCAGTTTTCATACTATTTTTCCCCTTAATGATTTAGAAAAGGTTTTCCTGTACTGGTTCCATGTCACAATCTCAATTAAAAGAACATCAGAAGGCCTGAAAGACATTATCCTCTTAGGCTCCTGTCTCCAAAGAGGAGACTTTTGAGACTTCTCGAGACTTACTCTGTGTTTTGATATCAAATTTTTCTCTGCCCTTCTGACATATGGGAAGTTGAGTGCCACTCAGAAAAACTAAAAAAGGAAAACCAATGTACAGAAAGAAATGCAGAGCAGTATTGATGAAAGTTTAAGTACTGAGGAAGGGATGCACTTAGACAGCCAAACTACTGAGTTCCTATGTAGCTTAAAACTTAAACCTATTGCTATTTTGGAAAGCCTGAAAGTCCGTCTCCATTCAGAAGTCTTTTCCTGGTGCATTCTTGTGATGGTTTTGGTCTAGGCTTTCCTGGTGACCAGCTTGTAACCAGGGAAGTGACCATGTTCACAGTATTCCATACAATTTTGACGTAAACCAAGGTATAAAAAAGAAAGAGATTAGAA
>JAWMRA010000090.1:47017547-47041952 GCA_035584735.1 Pseudotriccus pelzelni | reverse complement strand
TCATCACTCTCTACAACTACCTGAGAGGAGGTTGTAGCCAGGTGGGGGTTGGTCTCTTCTCCCAGGCAATCAGCAGTGGGACAAGAGGGCACAGAGTTAAGCTCTGCCAGGGGAGGTTTGGGTTGGATATTAGAAAGAAGTTCTTTACAAAGAGAGTGATCAGGCGTTGGAATGGCCTGTCCAGAGAGGTGGTGTAGTCACCGTCCCTGGAGGTGTTTAGGATGAGGCTGGATGTGGCACTGAGTGCCATGATCTAGTAATCACAGTGGGGTTGGATCAAGCGTTGGACTGGATGATCTCAGAGGTCTCTTCCAACCCAGTTAATTCTATGATTCTATGATGATTCTATGATATGAATCCCTAAGGCTGCAGCTCTGTTTCATGCCTGTAAACCAGGACTACCCTGGTTTCTCAGTAGCTTCTCCCTCATGGACTCTCTTAGATACACAAATGGAGCACAACTGGACCTAGTCAGAACTCTCCTAATCCTCTGCTGTCCAAACTCCTGTGCTTATGCCCTTAGAGACGTACACAAAAAAAGCCTGGATCTTGCCCACAGGCCATCTGGTTTCCTTGGTAGCTGGTTGGGACTTACGTGGTCTGTGCCATAGTCAGTTGCTCCTGTTGTCTCACCCTTAGATGCCCATACCCAGACTAACCTCCTTCACAGGCCACTTCACCTACCTGCCAGCGGGTGGTGCAGCTTCATCCACATGCACACTCTCATTCATTCCAGTCACTGACACCACAGGGACATGGGCTTGTGCTTGGTTCCACAGACTCTGGACTCTTCAGTTGCTGGCACCCATGGTCATGGGCCCTCTGGCCTGTGGTCACAGCCCGGGTGTAGGCAACCAGACCCTCCCTTGCTTCAGGTGCTGGTCACCATGGATTTAGACGTCCCTATGGCTTGGCATCACATTCGAGTTGCTGGAGTCACACTTAAGTCCTCTCACTCTGGTCTCTCCAGTTGCTGGTGCCCATGGACATGTCAGCCCTCTAGCTCGTGGCCTGACTGTAATTGCTGGCACATACGTGCACCTTCATGCTGAATAAAGAGTTAAAAAAACCAAGGAAAATAGTTAAAAATGTAATTTAATGAGTGAGTGAAACGGACTGTACTAACCACATGCAGGGCATTGAAGGGTAGATGTACCAACCAGCAAACTGTTCAGATGTGTCCAGCCATCTTATCCCTCTGTTTTCCCCAGCTTGTTCTTCAGCAGATCACATAGATTTCCCCTGCTTCTCCTTCACTTTGGTTCTTCCTCAAAACATCCCATTCTGAGTTTTGTCTAAAATCTGTGTCCCATACATCCCAGTACACATGAAAGACTTTCAGGTCTGAAAGGTGCTGTGGTGTTTATTGACACTTGGTGGTTTTGACATCTGGGCATGTGAACTGAGGCTTTTCTGAAGTGGTTCTCGGAGGAGTGTGACAGGGTGTCCTCTCTTTGAGTCCGAAATTTAGTTTCCCTGCTACTGCTGTGTCTCTCTCTATACCTCTGAGCTGATGGCTCCTGATATGGACTGGGAAGAAACTAGAGCAGGGTGTTTTATGCAAACATCCCTCCGTCCTCCTTGTCTCTCTGTGCTCCTATTTGGTATGCAAACGAGGTCTTATAACATAACACTAATTAGCAGAAGCCTTTCACTGTTTATATTTTATGGACCTGTTTTCTTATTTTAAAACAAATAGGCAGTTGTATGAAATAACATATCTTCTTTGTGCAACAAGGCACGGTTGAACTGCAAAGAGATCAGGACATTCATTAAAGCCATTTGACTAATTTCTTTATCAAAGTTGAGTTAGTTGACAAGTTTAGGTCATAATGTAGCTCTGCTTAGAGCTATCTTGTTAGACCTTTTGTGTCTTGGGAACCTTTACCATGATCCATTTTTTAGGATGCTTTTGAAATTACGAGAAATTACTTGGTTAAGTCAGATTCTTAGTACCTTGATCATGATAGTCTTTTTGAAAATGTTTTGCCAGATTTCCTAAGAATTCTTACACAAATCTGTACAAATTGCTACAATGTAGTAACATACAATACATTGGTTTGTCAGAGTGATTTTGTATCCAAGTGACTTTCCTGCCCAGAAATGGCTTCTTCTGTTAAAATCAGGGCTGAATGCTCTGATGCAGGAAAATGGAGATGAAAAAGTGGTATAACATGTTGATTTGTTTTAAGAGAAGCAAAGGGCATCTTATTGTTTACAGAAGTGCCTTATGTTTTTTGTTTTGTTTTGTTTACCTTTTTTTGTGTGGTTTTTTTTTTTGTTGTTGTTGTGGTTGTGGGGGTTTTGTGTTTTTTTTGTTTGCTTGGGTTTTTTGTTTGTTTTTTGTTTTTTTGTAAGTACGCGCCAACCTCAGCTTGATTAAGTGCATCATGTCATGAATGGTAAGGATACAAAAAGTGACCTAATAAACAATTGGTGGTATAGAACAAAAATAAGTCTTCATCAATAATTCATGGAGTTTGATGCGCTTATATTGATAAATTAATTAAACAAATCTGCTTGTGTTCCTCAAGCCTAATGTGCCCCTGTTATGATTAGTTTTATAGAACAGAGCATTTTAACATTGAATGAAGGTAAATGGTAAAAGAACAGTGCAGTCACGAAACTCTGAGTGCTTCCATTTCTAGTCGCGGAGTGGTTTCAAGGAAAGGAGGCTTTCTTTGCACACCTGCAGTCATTCAGTGCACAGGCCTCTTGTGGTCAATGTTGATTGCTACTTCTCTATAGTTGAACAACAAATAATTCAGTATGGTGTAACCTTCTGTGATTTAATATTATGGTTTTTTGCCAGAATTGGCATAAAGATACATCTTCTGATAGTGACAGTAGTTATTAGCACAGCTGTAGTTGAGGGTCTTTCAGAATTTTCCATTATAAACCCCAATAGTCGGTTTACAACTCAAATGTAAAAAAGTGTTTTCACTGCTTCCTGGCCGTGAGGGGGTAAAGTGAATTAAATTGAATACCCTCCTTTCCGAAATCACACTGAGATTTTCTCAATCTTTGAACACTGCATCCTTTGTAGTATGCTTATATTGCAGCATCTTTTGGATGCTTGTAGTCATGCAAAGGTGAATCTAATATCCTTTGGTTTTGTCCAGAACGTGCTCAGAAGTGCTCTTTTAATCAGATATAAATAGTATAAATTACCACATTTAACCTGGAAGTTCTGTTCACTTTCAGATGTGTTAAAGTAATTGATATTGAGTTTCAGGGTAAAATAAAATGAACTTGTTGAAATTCTTGGCTATTGCAGTTTAATCTATTTTCTGTAAGAAAAAAAAACCATGAGAAGTGCTCAAGTGATCAGTTGACACATGTCAACATCTTAGATTATTCTTTATTTACTAGTTGATAATATAAGGTAGTACTTTGTGTTATTAGCCTTCATCTGACTGTGTAATTAATTAAGCAGCGTTGCAGCATGTCAGGAATTTCTATTAAAAGAATTAAAGTAAATTCCAAGACACCAGAGAAACATGTGAGTACTTCAGTGATATATTACCTCTTTCTTCAAAGAAGAAAATTTTGTTGAAACTGCAATCTATGACTCAGTTTTACAGAATTCTAAAACTTCCTGATTGTGATGTTCACTTTACTTTTTCTTTTCAGATAAAAAAGCTTGTATATGTTTATCTGATGCGCTATGCAGAGGAGCAGCAAGATTTAGCATTACTGTCCATCAGTACTTTCCAGCGTGCTTTAAAAGTGAGTGACTACTGAAAACTGGCTACTAACTAACATTTCATAGGGAATTCTGAGCTGGTAGTGGAAAAATAAAAGTATTTGTATAAGTGTAACATGGTAAATTAAAGTGTGTAAATATCTCCATCTGATAAAGTAGTTTCAAGTTATGTGATTGACAAAGTTTTTTGTGCTACCGCAAACTTTGTCAAGCAGCTAAGCTTGGAAGACGTAAAATTACTTCACTAAGGAAAAGAAGCAGAATGTTGGTCTCAAATCCACAGCCAAACATTTAATTTCTGGAATGCCTTTTGTCATTCCAATGTAAGTTAATTATATAGCAAAAAGACACTGTTATTACCATGAACTACCTGTCTTCCTTTTAGTTTGTCTAAAAGAGCTTTGTATACAACAGAGGATTGGAAAAAAGATAAGGAAGGCAGTAGTACCTAAATTAAAATATTTAGTGTGTTGCACATGGTGCTTTTTTGTAAAAAACACTGAAAAAAAGGATTCTGTAATCCTCTCTTTCAAATCAGGTCACAGTGAGAAATGGGATTAGAGAGCAAAGATTGGGGTTGCTTTTGATGTGTGACTGTGGAGAAAAGAAAGATTTATTAAGTCCGTGTTCTTAAATTTGGCCAGTTTTTATAATAAGAGAAGATTGCTTTTTTCTTTATTCTTGTACCCTTCTTGTAAGGCTACTCTAGGTTCATAATTAACTTCTGTCGTGTCACTTAACCCAGACCTTGCATCTTGTTGGGATATGTTGCAGTCAGAGCACCACTTGTGCAACTGTAGGAGCATCCCACACCAGCCCTTTTCCTTTCAACTTTTATCTCAATGTCAAACGTTTTTTAATATCTGTGACTGCCATGAAAAGCTTAAATTCAAGATACTTTGTATCCTGTGTTTTTGGTTGTATATGTATGCAATGAACACTTCTCATGGCGTAACTCTTTCAAAAGCTGTGGGTAATGAGAACAGTAGGAAAAGGGATAACTCAAATGTTGTGGCTAAGTAGCAAAAAAAGAAGTGGTGCTGTGGCAAAGAGGTAGACATCAAGCTAGTGGAGATTGTCAGACAACTAAAGAAATATGCTATAAAAGATAGGCAAATGTAATTAATTCTCTGTGTTAATTTTTTTTAATGTTTTGCTTCTCATTTTGTAAGGATTATAATTTGGCTTTATTTGAGGAGGTTTTTCTCTCCCTCTGTAGAAAGAACGTTTTAGGTTATTTTAAACTTCTGTGACTGCAGATGAGATTTGCAAACTCTGGTAAGAAGTTGTTTTTCCAAAAGCTGTCAAAATAAGTGCTTTCACCATCCAGATACTTACTACTCAGAAGCTGCTAAAATGTAGGAATTTTGAGAGCTTAGATGAACTGATCATTGCGTAATACCAGTCTGAAAACCTGTGTTTCCAGTGCTCAGTCCTTGGGAGAAATGTTCTTTAGGAAGTTCCCTTCTGGCAAGACAGTACACTGAGTCAATGACGCTGCAATTTAAGTTTGGTAGATTTTGGAGGATTTAGTACCTTATTAACCAGCATTTTTCCCTTGTGTCCCAAGCCCATGGTTAATGGACAAAGTTTACACAACAGTTCTTCCAAATACAGACGTGTTGGATTTCCAAGCTAACTCCTAAAAGAGAACCAAGAACTGGGACGAAAGAAGGGAGGAAAAGAAATAGAAAGAAGTCTCAAAACATTTAGCCTAATATTTTGACATGTTGTTTAAAAATTCATTTGGTTACTGGCTTCAGTTTGTATCTTGCAGTAAAGCATAAAGTGGATTTGTTCTCAAGAACTTGAGTGCGAGTGTCACAACTGAAAGCAATATTTTCATTTGACCTTTCTTAAATATAAGTAATAAAACTGAGCTAGGGTGTCTTTGAGAATATCTGAATTCCACTTGATTGCAGCAAATGTATCAAATAATGAAATAAAATATTAGTGGTTTTTATCCATCATTCCCATATTTTGTTTGTGAAAGTGCATTATGTTAATGTATTCCTTCATAAAATTTTCAGATTTTCATAATATTTTAATGTTCTTATTTTTAATTTGTTTTACATTTTTTTGGTTGTTGGAAGCTTGTGTGAAGTGTGGCACATTTTCACAGTAGTGTGGCTGTCACTTACAAGCCTGACTTACAGTCAGATGGATTTACATGTTTTAATATGTTGTCACTAATTAAGTGTAAAGACTGCAGTGAATTTAATATTTGTTTCTGCATTATCTTATTTTATTTCTCCCCTTCTGTTCTTTAGGATCCTAATCAGTTAATCCGCGCAAGTGCTTTAAGAGTTTTATCCAGTATCCGGGTCCCAATTATTGTTCCTATTATGATGCTGGCTATTAAGGAAGCCTCTTCTGATTTATCTCCTTATGTGAGAAAAAATGCGGCCCATGCAATCCAAAAACTGTACAGGTAAGTGATTGTGGAACATACTGAAAAGCAATTTAAAGATAGCTGTGAGCTACATTTATAAAGACTACTGGAGGTTTGGCATCTCTCAAATATGAGATCAGTTTCTTAAAAGTATAAAGTGTGTGCAGACAGTCCATCAGTCAAGTGGTTTGGTTGGAATTCAAGCAATTCTCTTGCTTGCTAGACTAAAAGGGTGATGGTAAAGAGATACAAAAAGAAACTGATACACTATCTTCTAGTTTTTAATGTACCAGTTATTTTCATCTGTGTAACAACTGTTCTGATGCGTATTCTTCAGATCTTAAGATTTCGCTGTTTAGGGTCTGCATTTTTCAGCCTGAAGGCATTTGCTGTAGTTTGCAGTGCATATGGTGAAAGAATGCTAACTTACAGAAATTTTATCTGTGCAAGTCCAAATTTTCCAGATCTTCTTCTTCTCTCGTCAGAAATTCTTGTTGTGGAAGAGTTCTTATCAAGGCATTGGTGCTGTTTTGCAGAGATGGGGGCAGCAGAGCCTGTACCTTTGCAAAACATCATCAGGCATTTATTCTACTATATACTTCACTTTTATTTCATCTATGCCAAAAAGTGGAGTTTGAGAGATGTTAGACGTTCTGAATCAAGCTGCTGCAGATACATGCCCTCTCAAACCACCCATATGCAAGGCTGACCGTGTGTTCCTAATAGGCACATACAAGATATATGCACAATATGCATCAGCCATCTATACAGATCAGCAGAGACAGAAATCAGCAGTCATGCAGACAGTACCAGCACCAACAGCCTTATCCTGTTGCATTTTCTGGCTGATAAGTACACAGGCCCGTTAGTATGCCTAGATGTGTGTAATATGGATACCCCAGTGATAATCCTAGATGTTCAGTGTTTCCAGGAACTGGCTTTGCATCCCCAGTCTCCTGTTTTTGGCACACACAAGCACGCAGTGCTTGCAAACCCACCACACTTCCTACTGCAGACCCCCTCAGTCAGATGCAGAGATGCCCTGCCTTTTCACTTGGACACTGTGAATCCCACAGTATCTCATTTTAGAGACTCAGACTGTGCTGTATGTGGCCCGTATACTTCGTCATCTCCACTTGTCTTGCAGGAGGTGAAGTGAGGAAAGAAACAGAGAGACTGAGACATGGCTATCCAATCAACCTCCAGATCTTACAGTCTCTCTCATCCTTGGCCTGGATACCCTTGTATTGCTGGTAGACAAGATCTCCAGTTGTAGCACTCAGAGACACAGGTGTCCAGCCTAGATCTGTGGCCCCACTTCAGTATTTGGCTTCCCAAGCCACCCAGTCTGGTTTGATACTCTCAGGCAGGCACACACGGACTGACACACACGCTCTGGTTGCTGTTGCTGCTGTTATACAGATCCATATAACCTGTGGTTTAACTCCAGGTGCTGGAGCTTAGATCTCTGTATCACATATGCACACAGAATAGAGACTGCCTCTCTAGTTGTCAGGTGTGCAGGGTAGATAAGTGTGCTGCACCTGGGTCCTTCTATGCACCTCTCCCTTTATTTTCCTACTCTAGTTCCTCCCAAAGTAATATAGGTCCCTCCATTTCTTCCATAAACATCCCATCTTGTACAAATGCTCTGTCTGGCATTGCATGTTAAGTCTCATGGCCCTGTAACTAGTGATACCCCTAAGTCTCTGAAAGGTGTTCTGGAGATCCTGTCTCACTTATGATATGTTAATTTCAGGACCATGAGGCTGATTGCTTTTCCATGGCACCTCTCTGAAAAACCTGGGTAGGGGCTCCTTCCTTCTGGTGTTTTGTTCTTGGGTTTTTTTTTTCAAGTGAGCTGCGTGCTCTCATGTGGTGGCCCTGGAAGTAGTTGGGTCAGGATGCTCCAACTGTACCTCTGTACTCCTTCGTGTGCAGACAAGCCTGTTATCCTGTAACCTGGGGAATGGAATTTAAGTCTCTTCCTGTTATTTGAGTAGTTTCTTTTTAGTTAGCATCTGGTTCAAGGCCACAAAAGACTTTATTTGGCCTGAGTTATTCTGCCTACATAAAATGACCTTTTTAATTTTTTCGTGATAGTATCAAGACTCTTTGGGGAAGTTTGGCAGGAAAAAATGGTCTGTTAGTGCCAGCAAGGCACAGTAATACCTGGACAGCAGGCTATTTCATGAAATTTTAACTGAAATTGATGCTTCCATTTCTTTTCTTCATGACAGCAAAGTTTATTTTACTAGCAGATTAAAGAGCTTATTGGTAATTGGTGCAAAACTGGAAGGTGCTGAAATCTAATGTTTAAAAAAGACCTCTTATCTGTCTTTCATCTAATCTCCAGATATGATTGCATCTTCAAATATAGTTGGTTTTTTTTTTATCTCTGGTTCATATTTTGTGCTTGTATGTTATCAGTAGCAATATTTGGAAATCATCCTTGCAAATAAAATACAAAGGTATTTTTTATGGTAGAAGGTACAGCACATGGTAAAAACCACAGCAGCACAATCTTGAAAAACTGACCTCACTCCCTTCTACTTTCCATGAATTCCTACTGGTAGTAAGGTGGGCATCTAGCTCACACAAAGAAGGAAAACTAAGGGAAATAATGCTCTATAAAAGTTTCTTTAATGGTTTAGAGGGCCTGTACATCCTTCATAAGTTTTCACTTAGCGCAAACATCCTAGTCACCATAATGCAAATTTTCAAACTGCTGTAGCTGCAATCTTTTCCTTACCTTGGCTAGAACAAGCTTCACGGTTACTTTTGAGTGGAGTTAATACTAATAATTGTATTCTTTGTAGTAGGATTTGGGATTTAGCTGTACCTGATAGTGCCTGTTTAGCATGTGACCAAGGGAAAGACTATAGTTTTCTTGGTCACTCCAGCAGTACTGGTCCAGTTGGCTTGCCTGCAAGTAAGTCTTTAATAGGCAGTCTTAGCAGATGTTTTAGCAAGGTTCGTGACTGGTGGCTACACAATTCAGCAATACTGATCATATACTGGTGGCAAGGTTGATTATTGGCCTACAGCAATAAGTCAGTAAATTCAGAAGACTTATTTTTAAGTTGGTAAGAATCGGAATTCTGGAGGGGATGGATTTATGATATGAAGATCAACAGTTTATATACTCTCTTACATCTAACTACTCTAATTTCTGCAGCCATTTGAGTAAGAAGTAGTAGCAGTTTATTCTAATACTGTCTCTATGCTCTGTGTGCTTTTTGGTTACCCTAGCTTCTCTGCCTGTTTGATAGTCCTGTACTTCAGTCAGTGCTCTAGTAAGGCTTCTGCATGCAGGTTTGATACTTCCATCTTCCTTGTGTTTAGTGTTTGGATGGATGTCTGCCCTACAAGAGCTTGTTTATTTGTGGTTCAATCAATCTTAGCAGCGGGAAGCTTACATATTAAGCAGGAAAGAGAGTGTGAACAGCAACATTTGTGCCCAATACAGTCAACATTGCCAAGTATGTTGGAGTAAGTTTATAACTGAAAATATGACTTTGCGTATTTCATTTGAGAGTGCATTTTAAAGCTATTAGTAGCTTCTCTCTGTCAGTTGTAAACTGTACCTGTACTGGCACCTACTTGCAGCGAGGTTTGGAAAAGGACTTCTTAGAATTCCCATCAGTAGTAATAGATTCCATACTAGTACTAGCAGATGCCATACTGGGAGCAAATCACAGAGCTCTTTAGGCTGTTCTTTTATTTCCACTCCAAAAATGCTCCCTTCCTTGTCTGAAACATCAGGAAAGAGAAGGGGGAGGAATGTAAATTCAGTTATTGGAGCCCTTACTGATGATTTGCTTTATCACATAAGGAAGACTTTTGGCTTTTCTTCTGAAGGTTTTGGTCCTTGGCGGAAGATCCAGTAAAACTTCTTTGACCAAAATAGAAGTGGGAATGAAAGGTGATCATAAAAGTACTTATGCAACAGTGTGCTGTTGCTTTGCTTATGATGATAGCGGCTTCCAACAAAGTTTTGTTATCCATTTTGCATGTTCTAGTATTGCTGGGTTTTAAAGTCTTAGTGAAGTAGTACATAGCTAGATACTCACTTTGTGAATCTGTAACTAGAAGAGATACACTGTACATTAGGGCGGTTCATCACTCAGCGTTAAAAAACCTGAAGTGTACAATAATGACCAAATACTCCCTTACTTATCTGTAACTGTATCCATGTTGAAATGACTTTCCAAAGGCATAGAACTACACATCTGTATCAGTCTTTGTACTCACTTTCCCTTTATGTTTTCTTCTGCTTTGGCCTGGAATTCTTCCATTCTGTTTAGATCCATGATGAAGAAGGAGCTGGAATGAAAAGTTGGTCCTTACCTACCTGAGAACCAGGTGTTACAATAGTAGATGTCTCGGGCAAATTTGTCTCTGCTCTTTTAATATGGAAAGGATGCTACAAAGGTTGTTGTTTGCAACTTATGTTTTTCCTCTTCTTTTGCTATTTATGTAGGACTTCAAGCAGTCTATTTTGTATCAGCCTTCACACTAACTTTGTATAGGTGCACTTGAATACAATGTCCCAATCTTTGAGTTCCAGTACTTCTCACTAAAATTAGTGGTTATGTGAAGTTTTATATTGATAATTAGATAATAAAGGTACGATTCTTCTTTTTTCTGATGTTCATTCACTATTGAATTAGTTCATGCTGAAATTCACTTCTGCAAAAGCAGTGAGATCCTTATGACTTAACGTATGAAGTTCAGTCAAGTTCTCCCTGATGTGGATTGGCCTGTCGTAATGTTTCTTAAATCCTGAAATTTTTATGACTTTAAGTATTAAGTCTCTTACAGAACTTAGGTAAGTGATATAACATAGTATTTATAATTTAGTTTTATACTCCTGCAGTTCAGTTAATTAGTAACTTATATTCAGTTTAGTTCTTTTCAAAGAGTTCTTTGCAGTTGATTTTTCTGACAGTGTTTTCTTCAGTGGTCTTTGTTCCCAGTTTGTATGTAAAGGCCAGAAAACCAAACTTCCTTTAGTTTTGGATATGTCTGGCTTAATGAGTAAAAATTATTTTATTTTTCCTTCTAGTCTTGATCCAGAGCAAAAGGAAATGTTAATTGAAGTGATAGAAAAGCTTTTGAAGGATAGAAGTACGGTAAGAAACAGTTTTCTATTACACAAGCTTATATTTTAAAGGAGTTTACTCCTGAGCCTGTCATTTAGTAGTATATAGTACACATTCCTAACCCTTGCTGATGTGATTTTATATGTTTTCAGATAGAAGTATCATTGTGTATTTATGCATTACAGTATGGCTGTAATAGTGACCATCTCCTTGCGTCATGAGTCAGTTCATTAATCTATTTTTGTTAGCATGTTTTTATGTATGCTTCTTTAAACTTTATTTTAAAAATTAAAGTTACGTAATTATATAAATCAATCTACAAGTCTTCATGTATAAATTTTCGTATCCACCTTTTCATTGGGACATCAGCTTGGTAATTTCAGTTAGTTTGTAATACTGTAAGAATAAATTACTTCTGTATAATGCACATTGTGCTTATTGACATCCATCTGTCATGTGTGTACAGTTATTAAAAAATTATACTTACTGTGCACTTGTTTGTTCTTGCAAATATCTTTACTTCCAGTCTGGTAAATAAGAGATGTTCTGGCAAAATTTCTGTGAATTTCTGTAAATTTAACACTCCTGTTGTATTTTACCTGCTGTATATAGTTACAGGTTTTCTGTATGAGCTCCTAGATGTCTCACAATGGTCATGCACTTTGTTTTCTTTTATTCTGAAAACAAGTTTCCCACGTAAACTGAAAAGATAATTTCGAATAGAAACCACAGTCGTAAATTAAAACATTCTCTTGTTCATTGTGCGCAAGTTGCTAATTCAATGAATGTAATGCTTTTTGACTAAAGAAAAGTATTGCTAGGGTATCAGGTGTTGTGTTGCTTCATCTCCCATTTGCCGAGTGGTTTTGTAACACATATCAATCACTGTATCCTCCGTTGTTCTAGCATAGTCAAGGTGCTCAGGATGTAAATGTTGCTGTTCTCTAAAAGACATCTTATGACTTCCATTGAAGGGTTAATGAAGGCGTGTGTTAGAGCTTAATGGCTCAGCAGACTGTAAATCAGTTACTTACGTCTCCTGTCTGCATCCCTGCTTGACCTGAACGTACTTGTCAGAGGCTTTTGTGCTTCTGTGAAGTTGTCCCTGCAGTGGTTCTTTTTGTATTTTCCATTTTTGGCTCAAGCTCTTGGTGTGTATGCAATCTGTGAGTGTGAGGTTAGATTTTTAGTACCTATGAGCGCATAAAGGACTAAAAAACCATCAAGAAAATAAAATCCCCGAGTTTTCACTCTGTTTCCTGGTCCTTATTGCATATGGTAACTGGCAAGTCAACAACTAGTCATTTACACTTTTACTTTAACAAAATGTTAGAGGAAAAAAGTATAGAGTAGGTTTGCATCTTCTTTTTCCTTGGATTTGGAGTTACTTGTAAGGATATAAATGCTCTTTGCTTAGTATGTGCCATAATTCTGGTGCCTCTGTGATGCTGAATAATGGACACTGCATTTATGAGGATAGCAGCTGAAGCAGTAGTTAAAATTATGCTATTTTGTTAGCACATTCAAGAAGCTAAGAATGATAAACTCTAATCATGTCTTCTGGACCTGTGTGAAGACATAACATGGTTAACTGCTGCAACCTTTTCCTCCCTCTGATCCCTCTTGATCTGTTCCCTAGGAAGACCTGATTCCAATCTGGACTGAGACATCTCAGCTTCAGAAGTTCTACTTTTTTGGGAAGTGATATGAAAAATAATTGTTTCGAAAAGAAACCATACAAATCTGTCTTCAAGACTCTGTAAATCAAAACCAAATATTAATATGTGCCCTTTCATCAAAGACTCCACAGCTTATGGTCTTCTGAAGTGGATCAGTCCTTAACAGCTTTGGGAAGAGTACTGTAGCATGGAAAAGCTTTACCTTAAGAAGTTATCTTTTGTCACATACCACTGAATGTTCCCAGAAAGCCTCTATGTTATTAACAGAAAGTGCATAGGGTACAAGTGTTTCATTAGCAGGTAACTCCTATCTGAATGAGCTTATTCATTGCCCCTAATTGGAAAACAGCAATTTACTCACAGTGGGAAAATCAGAGTGCCAATTGTAGCTAGTTTTAGCTTTTAAAATTGGAGGCGATGCAGCTGCTTGTGGACAGTGGTCCTCAAGTACAGATTTGTACCTCTGTAGCCTATGAAGCCTTAAGCTGGCGACTTTCTAGATCTTAGTGAGGCTTCTCCTGGGAAATTTGTGTTAATTTGGCCCACCTTTTTGTATTCTCTCTTGGAAGCGGAACTTCATACACTTAACCTAAAGGAAAAGCTCCTTCTACATACATAAAAAGACAAAAGCTTTTTTTATTTTGCAGCCTTGCATAAGAAAGTTAAGTCTAGTTTGTTGCCATAGAAAGGCTAGAAATGGGAATCAGCTGTTGAAGAGCAGCTTTTGGTTGTAGCCTCATGAAGTGCCTGTATTTGATTAATGGTATTTCTCAGTTTTTTGGAACTTCTGTTGCCTGTTTGTCAGTCAAAATGCCTGAAATTCATAGGATGATAATGTGGAACTGGAACAGCAAATGTTTAATTGACGCTAATCTTTGGATTCCTTCCATTAAAAGGCGCAGGAGCTGTTCCCTTTCATGAACATTAGTTGTCATCTCTTGATAGCTCTAATCTAATATCAGTACATCAGTTTGTTCACCAGAGTGGGAGAATCTTAATGACTTCAGGAGTTGTTGGATATTGGTGGTTCTATATCTTTTTTTTTTTTTTTTTTTTTTTAGTTGATGGAAATTTAAGGTTATTTTTGGCGTTTATTGTACTTAAAGTCTAATAATCCTCAGACAGGCCATAACGTATATAACAACTGGATCTAAAAAATTCCACCATATTTATTTTTGTTGTTCTTAATCCATTTGTTTTAGACATGTTTGGAGGGAGAAAGTGATTAGTAGCAATAACAATGTATATAAGCATTGAATATTGAGACTGTGCTTTAATGAGAAGTAAATTTTTACTCAAAATTTGTTTATTTTCTATAATTATTTGACCTAAAGCAGGGTTTTTGAAATTTCCTGGCATAAGCTCAATATTAGTGAAGAGATAGAATAGCTTGTAAAGTAAATGCCTCTAAATTTCTGTAAACCAGAACATGCTATTGTGTGTTATTAAAGCAGTTTTTATTGCACAGAAATGACACAATGTATTTAAATTAGTAAGACTCGTTTTACATTTGAAATAACAAGGAACTGTCTGCGTAGGAATTTTACTACAGTAAAATTAAGCTCTTTTATCAGACAGTATGAGATGTGTTCATTTTTTTTAGGTCTCAATCAGTAGTAAATTTTAATATAAGCTGAGGTAAGCAAAACTTAAAATGAGATGAGATCTAACCTTAACCCAGCACTTCATTAGAATTTCTGGTGAGACAAATGAAAGATCACTCTACTCCTTGAGTGTCTTAAGACAAAGATTCAATTAAAAGCCAAGCTCTTAGTTAATCTAAAATGCAGAATTATCAAGTGCAAGCCATTGTTAACATACCTCAAGGGTATGTTAACTGGGAATTAGAGTCTATCAAGAAGTCTGTGATTTTGTGCAAGTATATTTGAATTTATTGTTATTTAAACAGATAAGCTGTTTGTAAATGTTTTTATTATTGAGACTTGTAACTAACTCATCCTAGTTATGTTTCTACCCTTGCTTTACCTCAGATTTTGATAAGCAGGTACAAGAGCATGAATGCCTGCTCCTCTTATTTTTCTAGTAATTCTGGATAATTCAGCAGCAGCTGAATGGATTTTATGTAGAAGGGAAGATAAGACCGTGTGTGTATTTTATCCTAAAATTATTTTCTTTGAAAGGAATATGTCTAGTCATGTACTCAGATGTGAAAGTATAATGGGCTGGTTTAGAGGAAACTAGTTCCCTTTTCTTTTAATCAATTCTGTATTGCTTCACTCTAATTCTGGTTTTTCCATTCACTTACCAAGCCTGATAATCTAGCTTTGATGCATAGGGTTTAAGGCAAGATTCGTTGCTTTAGTTTCTTCTGGCGTACTGTGAGTGACTGTCGTTAACAGCCTGCGCTGCTCTGATTGTGTGAACAACAATACAAATCAAGTTCATTCATGATATCTGAGTTCCAGCAGTTAAAAGAAAAGTTTAAAAGAAAAATAAAATTCCTGTTATTATTGAAAAGAAATAATGTCTGTTATCCAAACCTGTAAAGCAAAAAGAACTTGTGATTTACATTCCTCCATCCAAATTAAAGTATCCCAAAGTGTATAAAGAACTGCATCTAAAGATAAAAGGCAGAATGTAGAACTGTAGTTAGAATGTAATTGTATGGATGATGGATATATTAAAAATGCCCAAATTTATTTCAGGTTTCCTTCTGTAGCTCTGGTCAGATTTTTTATTTGGCTACATACCTCTGTTGTAAGCAATTTATTATTGTGTTCTGGTGTGATCATTTACTTTCTAAAAGATACCACTTGGTATTAACTCTGTTTGGGGGGTGGAAGGACCTTATGTAAGTATGTGAGTACTGAAATTTCTTTTGCAGGCTGTGTGATTACTAGATGAAGTGCAGATTCTTTCCAAGTGAGATTCCTGTGATTAAAATATGATCCTAGAAACTGGTGATGGCTTTGTGATTAAGGTCTTGATCTTTTAATCTAAAGCAGTATATTTGGGGATAATGAAGAAAGAAAGCTAGGCTTTCTTCCTTTCAACAGTAGGCTTCAGTTAATAATGTAATATTTCAGTTTAGAACCCAAACGTTTAGTGTAAGACAGTGTTTTCTTAACTTATTGATTTAATGTTGGTAAACGCTTCACTTTTGTGGAAAAAATTACTGAGTTTGTGCAGATGTTTTATTGTGATAGATCTATTATCCAGCTATTAGAAGATAAATGACTGATCTTTTCCAGTTTTCTCGTCTCCAGAAAATTGAAATAAGAAGGGGAATATCATTTGGGCTGTATGATTAGGGCAGGTGGGGTGGCCATTAATTTAAGAGAGAAGAATCTTGGCAGCGTGGGCCAACTTGCACTGTATTATCAGTCAAACCTCGATGCACTTCTTGTGATGACCCAGCACTCTCAAGTTTTTGCAGCGTTAATTAGAATTCATGACAAAATGGATGCAAGGAAATGTTTTGTACCCTTCATAATTTTATAGAAAATTTATTGTTATTAGAGGAACCATTTGCTTAGTGTGATTTTTTTCATTACCAGCTTGTCAACTAACATAGATAATCTGGAGAAAATATGAACGCCATAGATTGGGTGTCACTTTTGTTGATGGTTCATATAGTTTACCTTGGAGCACAGCTAATGGCTGAAGTTCGTTGCAACAGAACAGAAAAATGTGGCATCCAGTGAAAGACAAATGAACCATGTTTATTGCTTTAATATAAAAAATACATAAATGGAAAGCAGCATTTGAATTTGATGAGCTCATTGCTAGTTTTGTTGGAGTGATTTATATTTTCTCCTTATACAAAAAGCTACTATTGACACAGTGAGATGGAAATTAACTGACTGTTTTTTAGAAACCGATATTTTTTGGTTTTATATTCTGATTGAATCATTTTGTTTTAATTCTAAATATATTTATGGAATGTTGAGCATTTAATAAACAAGATTATTAGCTGTTCCACTGATGTTTAGATATATAGTAGGATCAAACTATAAGGGAAAGAGTGTCAACTAGAAAATAATCTCTTACTAAGATAGCATTAAGAAATTTTCTCTGGGAAATCTTCTTGTCACCAGTGCATTTTCAGTCTGTCACATTCTTAATTTTTTTTTCCTCCTTTCAAATGAAAAGCCTAATTTTAGAAGATGCAATAGTGGGGAGAGAGGCATGATCTTAAATAATGTCATGAATGAACGATAATTCCTGTATTAACTTGTAAATCTAGGGACTTGCCACAGGAATAAAATGCTTGTTTGTCCAGTGCACCTCTTGCATTTCATAGCATATGTTCAATTTTTTATTAATAGCTTTTAATATTTTTAATACCTTTGTCACTTTTCACAATTGACAGCATTCTCATTGTAAACTTGAGTGGGTGACTGATGTGACTTGAAATAAGTAATTATTTAGAATTTCTTGTATTTCAGTTTGACTCTTTCTTTACATTAAATTATTCTGTTCACAGTAACTGAGCTTTTAAAAAGCCAGAAATATTCATAGGATATATTTTCAGTTTTAAGTGATCTGAGCTAGTGTTATATGTATTTTATGTCAGCTTTCAAACTAAATCATATCCAAATGAAGGAGAAATACAGCAAAATGTGTGCACTGGCTTACTGGCCGTAAAAGTCAAGTGTATCCTCTCCACGATTATAGTTGAACATCTGTGTTGTCCTTCACGTATGAATCTTAAATATTAGGTTGTGACTATTCTTGTAGTCATAAACTGGCCTGTGTGTCAGTCTCCCTCGCCCCTGAGACAAGACAGTGACCTACAAAAAGTCTCTCTGTGTGGTCCGAAAGTATCATCCCTTTCTTCTAAAGCTTTGGGTCTATCATACTGTCCTCTGCAAGTTGGCCTTAACTGCAGTTCAGAGTTCTGCATCCTGATAAAGAGATTTCCCACCTTTCCAGTCTTCCGAACGCAGCTTCTGTGGCCTAACTGAATACCTACTCAGGAGTGATAGTGATTTGCCTGGGATTAACTACTGCCTTCTGCTGAGTTTTAAATCCCCATGTAAGCATCAACTCACAACAGTTTTTAATTACGGAATAGCTCACTGCAGCACGTTGTTGTGAAGAAAGTTTAGTACAACAGCCTGTAAAAAAGAGCTTTTTGTTTTGTGATACAGCAAAAAATAGCAAATTATTTTGGATGTAAAGTGTATTTAGCTCTATCAAATAATCAAATTTTGCTCCCTGGAATGAGTTGTATACTTGCTGGGACCAGCAGGTACCAGTATGTGGATGAGGCTGGAGACAATAAATGCAACTTCACGTTTATTCTTATTGGTAATTCATAAAATCCCCACAGAGCCTGAGATTGGTTTAGCATAATAACAAGACTATATTCTGCGCTGTTTTCTTTCAGTTGTAATGTTGGGTGCATACTAATAAACCACATGTCAGCCAAATACAGGGAGAAAAATGTAACATATGAATATCATTGTATTTAATATTTCTCAAAAAATACCATTTCAATAAACTTCACTTCTATTTAATTGCTTACTTTAAGTCATTGGGGAAATTTTAGGGGTTGAAATGCAGATCCCTAGTGCTCAGATAGAATATGACATTAATTTGCTGCCAGAAGGCTATACTGCATGCATACTAACTGCATACATATCAGCTGCTTCATATAAAGTCTCATCATTTTAGTTATTTGACTTAACGTGTACTCTGACACAAAGCAAATCTTAATTAAACCAATTAGAAGAGAAAGAATAGTAATTCCAGGCACACAATGATATGCCCTTCTAAGGCATGGTCAGCTTTTGAGCTTTTCTCACAGTTTGAGTAGCCTGCTGACGGAATTTTAACTGGAATTCCAATATGTGTTTCCTTCCTTTATTTTAAAAGATAATACCCTGGCAGAAGGTTTCAGTAATCACTAGGGCGTTAGAATGTTGATAATCTATTTAATTTTCTCATAAAAACAAAGCTATTTTGCAGTCATAGTCAACATGAGAATCTTTGCATATAAATAAAGATTTATTTCTTATGCAGGCAAAAAATTGTGTGGAGAACGTGATGGCATAAATGATACATTCCTGCAATTTTGTAATTGGTAGGGAAGTGCTGAACAACATGCAGAAATTCTGTTTGTGTTCTTGGAGAAAGTGTATTAATGTATCTCTTTATTGTATTACTGATTTTTGTGCCTTTTTTTTTTGCAGAGTGTATTCATGAAACTAATTACAAAATTTCCTGTGGCAGTTAATTTTCCTTATTGAGGGAGAAGTTTGGATTCTAGTAATGCCAGGGAATTTGCCCCAGCTCCTCCTTCCTTTGATCTGGTCTTTTGATCAGGCCAGATAAGGGAATCCCAATAAATGTTATGGGGGTATTGGTGTGTTTTACTTCTTGTTTCATGTTACTTCTCAGTTAATTGCAAGTTCTCTGATAATTTATTTGGAAGCTAAAACTGTAACAACAAAAAAAAAAATTGCCTACGTTGCACTGTCTTCAGGGCTGGGAAGTAAGATTTATGTGTGCAATAGAAACAGTGTTTCCTCTGTTCTAATAATCATACCCCAATTCTATTTTGAGTAAAATACCATTTCTATGGACTTATTTGTTGTTGTTTTGTTTGTTTTTGCTGAATGGAAATAATACAAAATTGCTGAGAATTGCTAGTATTAATTCTGATTCTCAATTATGGATGAACTGTAGAAGGAGCACTGACCTTCTGGTTTATGTTTTGTTTTCTAGCTGGTAGCTGGGAGTGTTGTGATGGCATTTGAGGAAGTGTGTCCAGATAGAATTGATCTGATTCACAAGAACTACCGAAAGCTCTGCAACTTGTTGGTTGATGTGGAAGAGTGGGGTCAAGTTGTTATAATCCACATGTTAACTCGATATGCACGTACACAGTTTGTAAGCCCATGGAAGGTAAGCTTGTGACTTTTAAAAATAGTGTTATGAGTCTATATTCTGAATTATTTCCATTATTGCATATACTTAGTCTTCTAATTTGCATTTCTGTGGGGACTTTAATAAAAATAGCAGTCAAATATGTGAGCCTTAGCTCTCTAAGACTTCACTAATGCAAATCATCCACCCTTCCTCAGAGCATGAGAATTCTCCTTCCAAGCTATAACCTTTTCTGATTTATCCATGGCACATCCCATGGGCAGCAGAGAATATTCATTTTTCTGTGGTTCTTTGAACCATGTGGCTCTTTGCTTTTACATGAGTGAGAACAAAAAAGGTTTGCCATTCTGTTCTGATGCTGAGTAGAACCTAGTAACATTTTAGATATGAATACCCAGTATCACAGCATGACAAACATGACCTTACTTGTTTAGGCCTTGCTAATGTGCTGAGGCACTGTGTGGAGACTTGAATATAAGTATTTGAAATGTGAATTACAAAAAACAATGTTGTATTTTCATTTTAATGATATGAATATGAGTGTACTCTTTAACATTTATAAAAGGAGATATTCAAAATACAAATCCTGTCACTTCTTACAACAAAAAAATGCACAGCTCAGGAAATTGATGCTATTGTTTTAATAGGGATTTAACTCTGGATAACAATTTAAATTAAAAGACAGAGTACTTCTGGAAAGAACTGTATAAAATTGCTCCACAGTTCTGGTTGTTTGCGTTTATTACAGGCTTGGGGATATTACTAATGTTAAGTTTTACCATTTAATTTGAAAACCATTCATGTCTAAAGATGTACATTTCAGTGTAGATTATTGTGGTTTGTAATTAGCATATTAACAATTTTTAAAGGTTTCTTTTTTCAGCATTGGAAAAGGGAATGACACCAACTATCACTGAATTCATTCAAACTGTCTTTTAATACCATTTGCCTGGGAATCAAGACTGAAATGCGGTGGCATTCTGTGTTAATATATGTATAATTTATTATGTGAAAATAATCATAAGGAGTTGTATTTGGACAAATTTCAGCCTGACTTAGTTTACGGTTATATTCACTTCTTAAATAATCAGGGATTACAACAAACAACAAAAATGTTTGGAGTAGAATCATACTTCTGCACTACCAGTTAGATTCTGAAGTACACTTTTTTGTTTCTGATGAAAATTAAACTGTTTACAAGAACACATTTTTCCAGAAAATTGCTTAAAATAAGGAAAGTATTTTTAGATAATGAGAGATTTAAGTTATATGTTTTTCTAACGTCCTTGAGGCATGTTGCTTATTGGAAGAAGGCAACTTTCATTCTTCTCTCTGACATTTAGAAAGAATCAAAACTGGTAATCTGCTTTACCTAAATGTACAGTTCCACAACTTGCTTCAGCCAGTTTTAGTGTGTGACTGGGCAAAGAAAGGTTAGAAGAGGAGGATAACCTCCTGTATTGGACTGAGAGGTTGGAGGTCTTATTGGGATTTGATTTCTTTAAGGCTCTAATGTACTTTTTTCACTGAAACTGGATGGATGACAGTTGTTGCTGTGGCTTGTGCTCTAGGATTGTAAAAAGTTTGTGTGACAATACTGGCTGTGTCAACCTAGAATTAGTCATCAGTAGAGTAGTATTAATAACACTTTGTTTCCACCTTCAAAAGCTTCAATGTAAAATGTAGTTTGTCTACCTGCTCAGGAATTAAATTAACTGGTTTTGGTTTTTGGGTTTTTTTTTGTGGTGCTAGTTGAAATGCATGCCTTTGTAAATAGGTTCTTAAATGAACTCATCATACAACAGGCCATCTTGTGCAGTAGAAGAGATTTTTAATTTAGTTTATTTGCATCATTATGGATCAGTATTTAGGCTGTTTATATGTAAATGTATGATTTGAAGAACAATTAAGTGTTGACAAAGTAGATTGCAGTCATATCAACTGCAGTGCATTTTCCATAATTTTTCTAACTGACATCTTTGATGATAAATAGTGGATGCCAAGTCAAAGCCGATTATACAGTGCACTAGGAATTCATGGCGCTGTCAGGGAGAAGACCGATTGACTTTAAATTTACATATTAATGAGAAGATTTGTTAAGAGGGTGCTTGACTATAGAAAATAACAGCATATTTATAGGGCACAACACTTTATAAATAAAGCTGATGCAGGAAAATGGAAATTAAACCTATCAGATTAATAAATTCAAGGCTGCTAAAATGCATATTTGCATTTTTATTCAGTAAAATTTACCTTACATTTTGAGAAACATATGTTACTTTTGTTCAAGTTGAGCTAATTCCTAGCAAGTAATGGTGTAATGTTTTGAATTGATTTCTTGTGCATTTAGAAATGTAAAGAAAAATTTGGAATACTTACCAGTTATGGAGAAAGATCTTTTTTTAAGTGATGTGCTTAAAAGTGTTGCAAAACTTTAATTGAATTACCCATTAACCAAGAATACTTAGTTTTATATTCCAATTTTTAGCTTCTTTGAATGGTTTAATTTTTAATTCCAGTCGTAAATGCTGTGAGAGAGAACATCCTTGGTTTATGCTATTTGTCTTAAAGTACTTGGAGGATGTTTTTTAAAGTAGTTACATGTGAATACAGTTTCAGAATAACCTTTTTTTCTATATGAATTGTATTAAGCTTTAACGTGTGTTAACTGGAATGAGAGCATGGTACTCATATTCCAAATACCTGCTTGGGACTAGAACCAGCAAAAACAATTTCAAGTTTGTTGGGAAACAGCATACTTCATAGCAGATAAAACTGTGAGGAATTCCAGCATAAGTATTTTGCCCTGCTCTTGTTGCAGAAGGTGTTGGGACTGCCAGGTTCTTTGCAGACATCTCCTGAACCGTAACATCTTGCAGCTTATTCTGAAAGAAAGTTGTTGTTGGTTTCAATGAGTACGCTGAGTTGCAGTCTAGCAGCTCAGAAACTGATTTTCAGGCTGTTCAGCCATCCCTGTTTCTGAAAGATGAGGATTGCAGGAGGTAGTGACTGCTTCAGCTGTTTTGGTGCATAAATTTACCACCAGGTGTGTGTCCCATCTGGGAGAGGTGTCTTCTAAAAACTACTGACTTGGTCAGAAGTTCTGACAGTTTTTATATAGAACAAAATGGAGCTGGGAGGTGTAGTCTTGCAAAAAAACGGTGACTCTCAGGGTTGCTCAGCTTCATTTCAGACAGTTGAACAAGCTCTCTTGGTGTAGTCTTGCAAAAAAACGGTGAATTCATATTGATCATAGGCTTCAGTTACAACAAAGTTGCTGATAAGGACTTATGAGAAGCTTACATTTTTAGGATTAATTATAGAAGTATTGCTCAATTTAAAGTGCTCAGAATTTGCTCAGAATAACTGATGGGGTGGGAGGGAGGGAAGGAGGAAATCAGCCTGAAGAAAATGATCCAAAAGAATAAGGAATTTTACAGGAAAAATGTTAAGTATTTGAATGTGTATATGCCCAAAACCATGAATTGTGAAAAGTAGCCCAGCTCTCAGTGAATTTCAGGAAGAAACAGATTGAAAATATTTATTTTGATTGATAGCTCTGACAAAATGTTGGGGTCCCTTCTGACTTGAGCTGTTCTGTGATCTCTTGTCTTTTGTTAAATGCTTTAAAATGTTTCCTGCTCTTGCGGTGTTTTCTTAGTATCTTTTAGTAAGGAATTCTTAGTGTATTCCATAAAGGTCATGATTCTGTGTGATAGAATTCAGCGTCTAATGGGTACTTACATCAGCTCAGCAGTGTCTAATGCTGCTGTAAATATTTCTTTTTCTTGCTGTTCCTCGTGTTGGGGTGCACATTGAGTGAACTGTAATTGTGAACGGTAAGGCTTCAAGCACAGCACACAGGAAATACTGTCTATCCTTAACTGTTGTAGAACTTGTTAAGAGTTTAATGAGCATCCTGATTCAGTTCTTCCAGTTTACTGCAGGAGAATAATAAAACTTCTAAATCCTCTGCTGAGAGGCTGAGACCAGAATGGAAAGGTGGATTCAGGGTAATAGCCTCCTGTTAACTGGCTTACCCAGATAAAGCAATAAAAATGAAACAAACTAAAGTATTTTAAAAATATTTTGTATGTATATCATTCATTTAATAGTGGATCAGCCTGAATATACCTTTTACTACTTTTTTTCTCCAACTCGCAGTAGAGGATCTAGAAGTTTTATTGTGCTCTCTCACAATAAGAAGATGAATAAGGAGACACAGTTACATATTTAGGAAATATTCAGAATAGCATTCAATCTTTTAGGATAAAGTTAATAATGATATGTTATGTATTACTGAATTGACATATCATCTACCATTGTAGACCTTAGTGAAGTTTCTTTGTAGATATACCAGATGATAGTTTCACTGGTTATTTTATGTTATTTTATTTTATGATATTTTATGTTATTATTTTTATTTTATTTTATTTTTTCCACTGTCCCAAAAGATTGTGAGGCCAGAGAATTTTCTTTCCCGGAGATCAAAAGCAGTCATCTCACCTTCAGCTTCCACTAAGCTATCCTCTTTAGACACAAGAAAACCACATACATCAGTTGATTTACTTGACCTTGATTTGGCTGATACCATGTGCTGGTTTAAAAGTTAACCAGCAGGGGAATTGAACTCAACTCAAAAGAGAGATTATAAATCAGAATAACAAT